>CM065700.1:1261060-1357070 GCA_017654935.2 Phymorhynchus buccinoides | reverse complement strand
ATAGTCGTGACTGTAAAAAATCCTTTGTTGTGCAGCTCTCATGTAGTATGGCCCCTGCTTACAAGGTTTAATTTCAACCATTGATTAAAGCCACGTAGTGAAGGTCCCACTGTGATTACCATTTATTGTGTCACCTACAGCTGTTGCGGCACTAGGAGATCCAACTGTGATTACCATTGTGTGTAACTACTGCGGCCTGTCCATGCAATATGAAGGTCCCCACTGTGATTTCCCATGTATTTTGTTTCACCTACTGCTGTTTGTCAGGCACCAGTGGAAGGCCCACTGTGATTACATGTATTTGTTCAACCTACTGCTGCTGTCGGCACAGTGAAGGTCCCACTGTGATTACATGTATGGTGTTCACTACTGCTGTTGTCATGGACTATGAAGATCCCACTGTGATTACCATGTTTGTGTTCCACCTACTGCTGTTGTCAGGCTCCCAGTGAAGGTCCCACTGTGAATTACCGATGTATTGTGTTCACCTACTGCTGCGGTCAGGCACCAGTGAAGGTCCCACTGTGATTACCATGTATTGTGTTCACCTACTGCTGCTGTCAGGCACCAGTGAAGGTCCCACTGTGATTACCATGTATTGTGTTCACCTACTGCTGCTGTCAGGCACCAGTGAAGGTCCCACTGTGATTACCATGTATTGTGTTCACCTACTGCTGCTGTCAGGCACCAGTGAAGGTCCCACTGTGATTACCATGTATTGTGTTCACCTACTGCTGTTGTCAGGCACCAGTGAAGGTCCCACTGTGATTACCATGTATTGTGTTCACCTACTGTTGTTGTCAGGCACCAGTGAAGGTCCCACTGTGATTACCATGTATTGTGTTCACCTACTGCTGTTGTCAGGCACTAGTGAAGGTCCCACTGTGATTACCATGTATTGTGTTCACCTACTGCTGTTGTCAGGCACTAGTGAAGGTCCCACTGTGATTACCATGTATTGTGTTCACCTACTGCTGTTGTCAGGCACTAGTGAAGGTTCAACCCTGAACCAGTGGGAAAGGGGTCCCCCCCCCACTGTGATTAACAAAATGGTATTGGTTTGGTTTTTTTTGTCACCGACCAAGTGAAGGTTTCCCACTTGGGTGATTACCATGTTAAATTGTGTTTTTCAACCTACCAAGTGAAGGTCCCCACTGTGGGGATACCCAGTGTTATTGTGTTTCCACCTACATTGAGGTCCCCCACCTGTGAATTACCATGTAACAATTGGTGGGGTTCCACCCTACTTCTGCTGTTTGCTGTTTGTTACTAGTTTCCCCCTGTGTCTGGTGTTGGGGTTACAGTGAAAAACGGGTTTTTTGGCTCAACGGGCCCCGGGGTGTGGGGCCTTTGAGGAAAACCCGCTGCATCCCAATCGCTCGCACCACATAAAGGGGCCACCCGGCATTCAGGCAAACATTGTTGTCAGGGTTACAGTTTGTTTTAGAGTTCTGTTAAATTTAATGTTGTGGTGTGTGGTTGACTGGGGTGTTTTGTGAGAAGTGGGGTTTTTTTTTTGTATCCTGGGTGTGGGGGGTGTAAATGGTTGTGAAGAGAGACATGTTGTGGGTGTGGTGGGTGTGGGGAACTGTTTTTTTGTGGGAAGACTGTGTTTGCATGGGTTGTGGGTTTGTATGGTGTGGGGGAGTGTGTGGAGAAACTGTCTTGTGAGACTTGTAGCTTTTCATGTGTGTGTATGTGGGTGAGTAGAGACGTGTTGGTGGTGTGTGTGTGTGTGTGTGTGTTTGTTCCAGTATTTATTGGGAAAATTTGTCCCAGCCTTTTAGGCTGATTTGTTTTCCCCCAGCTTTTTTTGAATGGCCCCCTGATGAACGATGGAGCAACTTAGTATGAAAAACTGTCACTGGGACTGGCCAATTCTCCCCCCAAGGCCCAGGGGGGGGGGGGGGGGAGGAGGGGGGGAACCCCGCGGGGCGCAGCCCCTGGGCCCATAACACATGCACTACACCCTGGGGTGTTTGAGCTGGTATTAGAGGGGGGGTGTGACAACTGCTGACCGGCCCCAATTCTCCCCCAGGGCGGTGACTAGAACTGGGGCCACTACCAACCACCACCTTATGGTTTTTGAAACTTGTCACCCTGCATGACGGCCCAATTCTCCCCAGGCGGTGACTAGAACTGCACTACACACTATGTTAACCCTTAGCACACCGCATTTTTTTTGGACTTCTTTCCCCTGCCACTGCATTCCAAAAACGTGAGCACCTACTGTTTTAAAATTGTTATAATTTTCTTTGTATTAGTTGTACAGAAATTATTTTTTGCATGCTGTTAGATGGATGGTTGAGGAATGTTTTGATGTCATGTATTATATTTTTCATGCATGTTTTGACAATCCCAAAAAATAAATAAAGACAAAAACAAACAAACGCACAATTGTTGACTCACTTCTTTTATTGCTTGTGGAGTGCTGGGGTGCAGTCTACTTTGAAATCCATCACACTGTGGTACCTCTGGAAGCAGGGGTAAGCACAAAGTCCCACATTACACTTTCTGCACACGAACTGGGTCTGGTGGCGCTTCTTACGACGGTCCGAGCACACAACACAGTCTGGGCGAGAGGGCCTGCCACATGGCAGGCGCTTGGGGTTGATGACAAGCTGGTGTTCAGTCAATACCAGCCTGTCTGGGGGGTCATCAGTCCTCCTGCCTCTCCTGTGAGCCACACCTGACTGGTAGCCTTGCAGCAGACCCCGCACAATTTTCAGGCAGAACCTTTCGGCGTTGACACGGTGGGGAGCTTTCAGGGCTTTCCAAATGACGAGGGCATTGCAGAAGCAGATCTCAAAGAGATGGAAGAACACTTTTTTCCACCACTTTGTGCTCCTGTGCAGCACCATGTAATATGTCAGCTCTGTCTATCCCCCCCATGTGCTTGGAGTAGGCCTGCACAGCACGAGGTTTGAAGACGACGCGGGTGTGGTTTGGGTCACGTTTGGAGCGCACTTCTTTCCTGAAGGTCTGGGCAGAGTGGGCACTGGTCATGAGGTTCACAGCCCTTTTGTCAAACCAGGAGATGTACAAGATGTTTCTATCTCTGTGTGTGATGGGGGGCTCACCAACACGGGGTCTTGCTGCTTTGAAATCGTCTGGCACACCCTGGCGGTTAGTGCGAAGCGTCCCGCACGCTGCTGTCCCGTGTTCGGCAAGGTCATGGTACAAGGCAGGAGAAGAAAAAAAATTGTCCATGTAGACAACATGTCCCTTGTTGTACACTTTCTCTGTGAGTGAGGTCACCACTTGATGTGCAACTCCCTTTGCTCTTGGTGCCTGGGCTGTTTCTCGGCCCAGGTACAGCTGCCAGTTGAACATGTAGCCAGTTTTCGCGTCAGCCAGGCCCCACGCTTTCAGACCCCACTTTGTTGGTTTTGCTGGCATGTAGATCAGCAGGCTTGTTCTTCCTTTGAAAGGGATCATGCTCTCATCCACAGACAGTTCTTTCCCTGGGTAGAAATACTTCTGCCAGAGGAGAATTAGTTTTTCATACAGTCCTCGGATCTTGTGCGCCCTGTCATGCTCCGGGTGACCTCTGGATTTGGCGGTTGTGTTGTCCGAAAGGTGGAAAAAGGAAAGAATTCTGAGAAATCTGTCTCTGCACATGATGTTTCTGAAGCCTGGCATCTCTATGAAATCATCTGTTGACCAGTAGAGCTCAAAGGACGAGCGTTTGGTGAGCCCAGTCAGCAGAAGGATGGCTACAAATGCCTTCATTTCGTCAAAACTAACAGCTTTCCAAGTGCTGATGTAGGAGTGGGGACCCACATTCTCCCCCCTCTGTTCTTTCACTTGCCCAGCATATCTGTTTGTCTCGTCAACAAACAACGTTATAACTTCATCACTGATGAACAAACGAAACAGTTCCGCCTCAGAAATTCCAGCAGGCATGTCTCTGGGGCCAGTATTCTCCAAAAAATCCGTCAACCATTCATGATCGTAACCACTGGGAACATTGGTTGCATCGTCGTCTGAATCACTTTCACTTTCGCTGGTAGCACTATCACTATCACTACGATCACCCCTATCAGCTAGCACCACTTCACCATCGATTTCTTCTGGTAAAAAACCCTCAAAATTATCCTCAGAGTCTGAATCGAAGAATATCTCCTGTAAGAAAGCTTCGTCGATCACGGGTTCCGCCATCTTGGACGGAGAAAACCCCCCCAAAATCGATTGAAAACTTTAAAAATTTGTCTAGCACATGCCGATTTAGTAGGGCTGCAAATGGCGACTGAAATGTGTGCCTTAGCCTCGTTCTGAACCGAGAGTGTGACGTTTTTAGCATGGAATCCCGGATGTAAGCTCCGCGAAGTGCTCAATTCGAGTACCCCTCTATGGGCGACACAGTGTGCCTGCAGTGGCAGACGAAAGTTTCTCCTCGGCGACACAGTGCGCCTGCAGTGTGCTAAAGGTTAACTGACACTGACGGCCCAATTCTCCCCAGGCAGTGACTAGAACTGCACTACACACTATGTTAGCTGACACTGACGGCCCAATTCTCCCCAGGCAGTGACTAGAACTGCACTACACACTATGTTAACCGTCACTGACGGCCCAATTCTCCCCAGGCAGTGACTAGAACTGCACTACACACTATGTTAACTGACACTGACGGCCCAATTCTCCCCAGGCGGTGACTAGAACTGCACTACACACTATGTTAACTGACACTGACGGCCCAATTCTCCCCAGGCGGTGACTAGAACTGCACTACACACTATGTTAACTGACACTGACGGCCCAATTCTCCCCAGGCAGTGACTAGAACTGCACTACACACTATGTTAACTGTCACTGACGGCCCAATTCTCCCCAGGCAGTGACTAGAACTGCACTACACACTATGTTAACTGTCACTGACGGCCCAATTCTCCCCAGGCAGTGACTAGAACTGCACTACACACTATGTTAACTGTCACTGACGGCCCAATTCTCCCCAGGCAGTGACTAGAACTGCACTACACACTATGTTAACTGTCACTGACGGCCCAATTCTCCCCAGGCGGTGACCGGGGGCAGTCTGGGTCGGGGCAGCAGGCTCCAGGTGCATGACATCACCACAGTGACCCAGGGCGGGGCCATCCCTGCCGGGGCTCAGGTGGGGGTCCCGGGGCCCTCCCAGGTGCAGGCTGCCCGGGGCGTGACAGCACTCCAGGTCTCGGCGGCGCCCTCTGCCTCGGCAAACCTGTCGCACAAAATGGCCGCTATGGCTGCCGGCACTTCCGCTCTGGCGGGAGGTACGCGTGAGTTGATTTGGATTTTCCTTTATGTTAAGGGGTGTGTGTGGGGGGTGTGTGTGAGAAGAATGAAGGGAAGGGATGGAGTGAGTATGTGTGTAAGCCAGATTCAGGCGTGCTTATTGTACAAATTGATTTGCGGGAGGGGGGGGTGGGGGGGCGTAGTGCATGATAGGGGATGAGGAGTAAAGTGTGTGTTAGTGCGGATTGATGGAATGTGGGGAGGAAAAGGTGGGCGGGGGATGGATGAAGGAAAATGGTGTATGGTTGTGGGGTGTAGAGTCAGGAAGAGACTGCTAGACAAGGGGGTGGTGGGGGGGGGGGGTGTGTGGGGGGGGGAGGGGGGGTGGGGGGGGGGGGGGGGGGGGGGGGGGGGGTGTGGGGGGGGGAGGGGGGGGGGGGGGGGGGGGGGGGGGGGGGGGGGGGGGGGGTGGGGGGGGGGGGGGGGGGAGGGGGGCGGGGGGGGGGGGGGGGGGGGGGGGGGCAGAATGATTGTCAATTTGAACGATTGGTTTTCCCTTTGAGTGTGTAGGTTTTGTCGTTTGAAGTATATGCTGTTGTTGGGTTTTGTTGTTTTTTAAATTCGATTAAGACTCCCGTATCAGAAAGTTAAGTGCTGCATAAGTTATCTGTTACTGATTACAGTGAAACCTCCCTTTGAGACCCCCCATTATAAGACTCCCTCCCATTTTAAGACCTACTTCTCCGAGACATTGCCCTTCTTTGTAAGTATTGAAATTACCTCCTTTAGATATATACAACTCCCTCCCATTTAAGACCTTATTTTGGAAGAGTTTTTAAAGGTCTTATAAGGGAGGTTCCACTGTATAGTGATCAGGCACAGTTAAGGTCTTATAAGGGAGGTTCCACTGTATAGTGATCAGGCACAGTTAAGGTCTTATAAGGGAGGTTCCATTGTATAGTGATCAGGCACTGTTAAGGTCTTATAAGGGAGGTTCCATTGTATAGTGATCAGGCACAGTTAAGGTCTTATAAGGGAGGTTCCATTGTATAGTGATCAGGCACTGTTAAGGTCTTATAAGGGAGGTTCCATTGTATAGTGATCAGGCACTGTTAAGGTCTTATAAGGGAGGTTCCATTGTATAGTGATCAGGCACAGTTAAGGTCTTATAAGGGAGGTTCCACTGTATAGTGATCAGGCACAGTTAAGGTCTTATAAGGGAGGTTCCATTGTATAGTGATCAGGCACAGTTAAGGTCTTATAAGGGAGGTTCCATTGTATAGTGATCAGGCACAGTTAAGGTCTTATAAGGGAGGTTCCATTGTATAGTGATCAGGCACAGTTAAGGTCTTATAAGGGAGGTTCCATTGTATAGTGATCAGGCACTGTTAAGGTCTTATAAGGGAGGTTCCATTGTATAGTGATCAGGCACAGTTAAGGTCTTATAAGGGAGGTTCCACTGTATAGTGATCAGGCACTGTTAAGGTCTTATAAGGGAGGTTCCATTGTATAGTGATCAGGCACTGTTAAGGTCTTATAAGGGAGGTTCCACATTGTATAGTGATCAGGCACAGTTAAGGTCTTATAAGGGAGGTTCCACTGTATAGTGATCAGGCACAGTTAAGGTCTTATAAGGGAGATTAACCTGTTACACCCCATCATGACTTTAACCCTATTGTTGTCATTATCACCAGGCACAGTGCACCAGCAGCTGACTAAAGGGTTAAACCAGCAGATTAACCTGTTACACCCCATCATGACTTTAACCCTATTGTTGTCATTGTCACCAGGCACAGTGCACCAGCAGCTGACTAAAGGGTTAAACCAGCAGATTAACCTGTTACACCCCATCATGACTTTAACCCTATTGTTGTCATTGTCACCAGGCACAGTGCACCAGCAGCTGACTAAAGGGTTAAACCAGCAGATTAACCTGTTACACCCCATCATGACTTTAACCCTATTGTTGTCATTGTCACCAGGCACAGTGCACCAGCAGCTGACTAAAGGGTTAAACCAGCAGATTAACCTGTTACACCCCATCATGACTTTAACCCTATTGTTGTCATTGTCACCAGGCACAGTGCACCAGCAGCTGACTAAAGGGTTAAACCAGCAGATTAACCTGTTACACCCCATCATGACTTTAACCCTATTGTTGTCATTGTCACCAGGCACAGTGCACCAGCAGCTGACTAAAGGGTTAAACCAGCAGATTAACCTGTTACACCCCATCATGCGTCCACAGACCCCCGGCAGCGCCGCACAGGCACAACAGCTGGGCCACAAAGTCAGATTCACGGTAAATAATATATATATATGTATGTCACAGTCACAGTAGAAATGGGAATCCACTAGGATTCGGAATCCTACTAGTACAAATTGTAATTCCGATTTGTACTGACAGCCAGTATGAAATGGAATTTAGTACTAATTGGAATTTGTTTTTTGTTTAAACTTAAGTGAAATCATATTGAATATGACATAATTTTAGGAAAGGCTGTGTTAGAACAGCAAAATCTGCCAGATGGGATACACACATCACATGGCAAATGATGTACGTCACAATTTCTATTTTAGTGATTGAACTGACGCCATGGGTGACAGTTGTCCACGGTGATATAGTGTCTTACTGCTGTAGTTAACTGACGTCATGGTGACAGTTGTCCACGGTGATATAGCGTCTTACTGCTGTAGTTAACTGACGCCATGGTGACAGTTGTCCACGGTGATATAGCGTCTTACTGCTGTAGTTAACTGACGTCATGGTGACAGTTGTCCACGGTGATATAGTGTCTTACTGCTGTAGTTAACTGACGTTATGGGTGACTTCTCCATGGTGATATAGCGTCTTACTGCTGTAGTTAACTGACGTCATGGGTGACTTCTCCATGGTGATATAGCGTCTTACTGCTGTAGTTAACTGACGTTATGGGTGACTTCTCCATGGTGATATAGTGTCTTACTGCTGTAGTTAACTGACGTCATGGGTGACTTCTCCATGGTCATATAGCGTCTTACTGCTGTAGTTAACTGACGCCATGGTGACAGTGGTCATGCTGTGTAGTGCTGTGTGCAGAAGCAGACTGTGATGCGCACGGTGCCCAGCATCTCAGAAGAACAGCTCAAGGCCATCAGGGTCAGACAGCTGCAGACCAAGGCCCAGGGACCAGCACAGGTAAAGGTAACTATCCCAACACAGCATTATAGCATCATGACATGGTCACACAGTACAGTACAGTACAGCATCATGACATGGTAACACAGTACAGTACAGTACAGCATTATGACATGGTAACACTAGGTAGTCAAAAGTGATTGTTTCATGTTTACTTAATTGATTTTTTAATGAGCTAGTCTAATAGAACTACTCAAAATGAAGAGATTGATACAAAATTTATCTCTATGTTAATTAGAACGGAAGTTATGATTTTTTTAATATTTATGTATTTTACGTCGGTTCAAATCCCTCGTACGGGCCAAGTTTGGGGGCCTCTAGCAAAGGTGTTTGGCATCTATCATGTCTGAAATTGCATATAGCTGCTGCCAGCAGTGGGTTGTATTCACTGAATTTTTTTTAAGAACATGTTCAACATAGGTTTTGAGCATGGTATCGCCAAAAATGCTAAAATCTTCGTTTCGACTTAGGTTTTTTGGGCGCAAATCATTAAAAAGCATGTTAAAATGACATATCTCAGCTTGTAAAGGTCACACAGACAAGCATCTTATATCAAAATGATCTGCAGGACTAGACCTACCTTATGAGGGGATAATAAGTCATGTCATATTGATTCTAAATGTCTTAATTGCCCCCTTCACCTCCCCTTACCCGTTGCCCCGCCCCTATTTCAGGTATTTTCAGCTTGTATTTTTCACAGACAAGTATCTTTATTCAAAATGATCTGCAGAACAAGGATCTACCTTTTGAGGTGATCATCTTTCATGTCACTGGGCAGTACATGTCATATTATTATTATTAATGCCCCCCCCCCCTCTCCTTTAGTTTTACCCTTGCATCCCCCCCCCCCCCCCCCACCCCCACCCCGAGATATTTTTTGGCTTGTAATTTTCACACAGACAGAAGTGTCATATCAAAATGATCTGCAGAACATCTGCCTTTTATTAGTTTTAAGGAAAATACATCATGTTACTGTATATGTCTTAATGCCCCCCCCCCCCCCCCCCCCCCCTTGCGCGAGGTATTTTTGGCTTGTAATTGTCACACAGACAAGTGTCATATATCAAAATGATCTGCAGAACAACATATAATTGCCTTTTGAGGAAAATACATCATGTCACTGTGATTCTACAAGTCTTAATCCCCCCCCCCCCCCCCCACCCCCCCTTTAATGCCCCATCTTACACACATATTATCTTCACATACACACACTGTTAACTTTTCTGTTTTTATCTGTATCAAATGTATTTTTTACAATAAAATCTATGGCAAATGGACTGCTTTGTTGAATTTTGTTTGTTGCACAATATGAGAGAGAGAGAGAGAGAGAGAGAGAGAGAGGGGGGGGGGGGGGGGTGACAGGAGAGAGAGGGTGTGTGCACAATGTGTGTGTGTGTGTGTGCACACATTTGTGTGTGAGTGGACATCTATTTGATGATTATGATGTGGGGGAGAGGGGGCAACTAAACAGTAGACTTGGGTAGAACTAGAAGACTTGCTGTCCAGATGATCAGCTCAATGCGGGACTGAATCAGTGAATGGGAGGGAGGGAGCATAATTTGGGGGAGAAGCCTGAACAGGGGGGATGGAGTTGAGATAACGGAAAGGTGAGGACAAGGGGGGGGGGGGGGGGGGGGGGGGGGAGGGGCGGTGGGGTGGGGGGGGGGGGGGGGAGGGGGGGGGGGGGAGGGGAGGAGGTTCACATTTGTGTGTGTGTGTGCATGCAGAAAAAGAAAAAAATAGCTCTGTGGTGTGTGTTGATGTTAGGCCTAACAGTAACTAACAGTCAATGACAGTTGTGATTTACCATCTTTGGCAAAAACAATCTTTTTGCTTGTTAGATTGTAATTACTCAAATCCGAGATTGTCATCACATCAGTAGAAATGTAAAGTGTCAAAATAAATATTGAATCTGAAATTGTATATCTATCACTTTTAGATGGAAGTTTTCAGTCTAGGCCTATTATTTTGCCCAAGGATGTTCTAGTTTGCTCTTCGCAAGTTTCGTTCTGTTGAATCAATCCGTCTACAACAAAGTCACGTGACTAAATATATTTCGCTTCTAAGACCATATAGAGATGACCAGGCTTTAATAAGTGGCCAAAATATAAATTTAAGCACCTTACAAAGTAAACTGATCGCCTTTGAAAACGATCAAAGCAAGGAATCTAATTTGGTGCAAAATAAGTTTCACCTACCCTTCTCGGGGATTCAAGTTTGCTACATTCCGATCACTAAGAACTGGGTCACCGAACGAAATGAAGCAATCTTCACAATAAGGCTGGAAATAAACTTAAATCGTGTAATAAAACTGTCGAAATATGTTTACGCTTTTCACTTAAGAAACAATGAACACCGGGAATAAAAGATGATCCGTAATTGTTGAATCGATCGGGTCGAGTATCTGCGCGCCATGCATCGGCCGCTCGCTCCGCCATTTTGTCACTGAGCTTGAGAGCAAAGCTATCACTTCGCGTCAAAGATCGCTTCGGGTTCGGATTCACTTGGACAGATTGACTTAATATTTTGCATAATGGTAGTTAAGACTTTAAATAATCATAGGATGGCAAAAGTGTATGCGCCGACATCGATTTATGACCGAAAATATTTCACTAAAGAAAAGAAAATGAATTTTTGTTGGGTAATTTTTGGTCGATCCACACACTTCGCATACGAAACTACGCAGGAATGACTCCCCTTTCTAACTTGCTTACTATTTTTAGCATAGAACGCAAAGCCAGCGAACCCATTGGTCAAAACCGCGATAGGTGTTATCCGAAAACTGCGCGCATGGCGGCCAAGCGTCAAAAACGATCGGTAAACAGTACCGAGTTTCAAATTCGCCCACACACACTCACACTGAATAAAACCAAACAAATTGCATAGAAAGAAAAGAAATAAGTTTAATTTTATCAACTGTGTTGTTTTTATGTTGGTTTGTGATTGGATTTGGGGATAATTGTCAGTTGAATATGGGTCAATTTTCCAATGACCGTAAGTCATGGAAAGAGGGTTTTGACTACCTAGTAACACAGTACAGTACAGCATTATGACATGGTAACACAGTACAGTACAGCATTATAGCATCATGACATGGTAACACAGTACAGTACAGCATTATAGCATCATGACATGGTAACACAGTACAGCATCATGACATGGTAACACAGTACAGCATCATGACATGGTAACATAGTACAGTATAGCATTATGACATGGTAACAGTACAGTACAGTACAGCATTATGACATGGTAACATAGTACAGTACAGCATTATGACATGGTAACAGTACAGTACAGTACAGCATTATGACATGGTAACAGTACAGTACAGTACAGCATTATGACATGGTAACAGTACAGTACAGTACAGCATTATGACATGGTAACAGTACAGTACAGTACAGCATTATGACATGGTAACAGTACAGTACAGCATTATAGCATTATAACACAGTACAGCACAGTACAGACCAGGGACCAGCACAGCTAAAGGTAACTATCGCAACATAGCATTATAACACAGTACAGTACAGCACAGTACAGACCAGGGACCAGCACAGCTAAAGGTAACTATCCCAACACAGCATTATAGCATTATAACAACAGTACAGTACAGCACAGTACAGACCAGGGACCAGCACAGCTAAAGGTAACTATCGCAACACAGCATTATAACACAGTACAGCAGAGTACAGACCAAGGCCCAGGGACCAGCACAGCTAAAGGTAACTATCGCAACACAGCATTATAGCATTATAACATTATAGCAGTAACACAGTACAGCACAGTACAGACCAGGGACCAGCACAGCTAAAGGTAACTATCGCAACACAGCATTATAGCATTTTTATAACATTATAGCATTATAACACAGTACAGCACAGTACAGACCAAGGCCCAGGGACCAGCACAGCTAAAGGTAACTATCCCAACACAGCATTATAGCATTATAACAACAGTACAGTACAGCACAGTACAGACCAGGGACCAGCACAGCTAAAGGTAACTATCGCAACACAGCATTATAACACAGTACAGCAGAGTACAGACCAAGGCCCAGGGACCAGCACAGCTAAAGGTAACTATCGCAACACAGCATTATAGCATTTTTATAACATTATACAGCACAGTACAGCACAGTAAGGCCCAGGGACCAGCACAGCTAAAGGTAACTATCGCAACACAGCATTATAGCATTTTTATAACATTATAGCATTATAACACAGTACAGCACAGTACAGACCAAGGCCCAGGGACCAGCACAGCTAAAGGTAACTATCGCAACACAGCATTATAGCATTTTTATAACATTATAGCATTATAACACAGT
The DNA here is from genome assembly GCA_017654935.2 of Phymorhynchus buccinoides. NCBI lineage: Eukaryota > Metazoa > Mollusca > Gastropoda > Neogastropoda > Raphitomidae > Phymorhynchus > Phymorhynchus buccinoides. Next base: position 1,344,342 of record CM065700.1, on the reverse strand, counting down.
ACAGCACAGTACAGACCAAGGCCCAGGGACCAGCACAGCTAAAGGTAACTATCGCAACACAGCATTATAGCATTTTTATAACATTATAGCATTATAACACAGTACAGCACAGTACAGACCAAGGCCCAGGGACCAGCACAGCTAAAGGTAATACTCAGGGTTCGTAGGGGCCTTTTAAGTCCTTGTGCTTTGATTCAGCAGGTCGATCAATCCTTTTAATTCATCATGAGGTCCTTTTAATTTGTGAAGGGTACTGTTAAGTCCTGTTGTATTAGGAAAAGGTTTGAGAAAGAAACTGGGAACGGTAATTAAATCATTTCTGACAAAAAAAACCCAGATGTCTGCAAAGCTGCTGATGTCATGAAGTGTAGCAGACGATCTTTCAAAGATGGAACATTCCAGTGAGCAAAAAAAAAGAGCCAGGCTAGCAGGTGGTCAGTGACCTCTTGACCTCTGGTTGAACTCTCCCACTGAAGTATGACTTCTATTGACAGTGATGTTTTCACCTTCACCCTTTTCCATCCCCTACCACTCCCCACTCCTATTCCTCTGAAAGTGGTAAATACAGCAGCATGGAGACTGGATGAGAGAGGAGGGAAACGACTCGAAAAGTGAAGTTAGTTTGTTGTCTTACCCTGGTTTAAAAACTCCAGGGATCATCCCAACAGCTGAAGCACTTGAACACTATGGTACAACTCACCAGCTAGGGATAAGAACATTACGCGTGTGACTGTTTTTGATTACCTCGCCACGTGGTCAGCCACACTCCGACTTCAAAGGAAAAAAGTGGAGTAAAAGAAAGGGTTATTATAGGGTCATGGTGAGTGGGTGGTGCAGTGACTAACTACTTTACAATATATCCGCATCCCTCTCCTTTCATTGATCAAAGGCCAGTTTGTTTGGGACCATCTACCCCCCTGTGTGTCTTTCCTTTGTGAACTCTCTCTCCCTCTCCACTCTCTGTTTTCTTTTCTCTCCTATATTTAAATTAGCAAAGTATAATTTCAAGGATTCAAATACATGGCTTCAACATTGGAAATCATTGAAGAGGTGACTAATCTGTACTGAATCTGATCATTAATGAAGATGATTACTGATATATGCCACAAATTAGTGACAGGAAAGCTTGAGATTGACAACTAAATCAGAGGCTGAACAGCTCTGTTGTGCAAGTTTTCTGCTTTAGAAAAGCTTAGGTATATTCCATACAATCATGTTATCAAAGGTCCTTTTGAATTGAGATGAGGTCCTTATAAGTCCTTTAAAGGTCCTTTTGAATTGAGATGAGGTCCTTATAAGTCCTTTAAAGGTCCTTTTGAATTGAGATGAGGTCCTTATAAGTCCTTTAAAGGTCCTTTTGAATTGAGATGAGGTCCTTCTAAGTCCTTTAAAATTGAGATGAGGTCCTTCTAAGTCCTTTAAAGGTCCTTTTGAATTGAGATGAGGTCCTTCTAAGTCCTTTAAAGGTCTTTTTGAATTGAGATGAGGTCCTTCTAAGTCCTTTAAAGGTCCTTTTTGTTTTACTCATGCCCCAAACCTGGGAACCCTGAACTGTATGATGTGATCATATAACAGTACACTACACTACAGTTGTGTGGTCAGTCAGGGAGTACATTGATATGGCAGTGCCTTGTGTGGTCAGTCAGGGAGTACATTGATATGGCAGTGCCTTGTTGTTGTGGTCAGCTGCAGGCGGCACAGATCATGCAGCAGGTTGGTCAGTCTGGCAGCACGTCCACTGCACCAGTCACTCTGGTCAAGTCGGTGCCTGCTCCACAAGGCACTGCTGCCGTGCCAATACCGGTCAGCATCAACGTCACCATGGCCCAGCAACAGAAAACAGCACTGCGTGAGTAGAGAAGTCATTGTCATCATCATCATCATCATCATCATCATTGTCGTCGTCATTATCATCATCGTCATCTTCATCATCATCATTGTCATATTGCCCATCCCTGTCAGCATAAATGTCACCCTAGCCCAGCAACGGAAAACAGCACTGCATGAGTAGAGAAATCAGTGTCATTATTACTATTAGCATCATTTTGTCATCATCATCAACACGATTATCATGATCATCATCATCGTTGTTATTGCCATAATCATTATCATCATCATCGTTGTGTTTCGGCAAAGAATTGGAAACAGCTGTTTAACTTAACTCAAGCTGGTTTTGGTGACAGCACCGTTATCTTTTGGAACTGAGGTGAATGCTTGGTGGGTAGTTTTGCAGGCCACAATATATCAAGAGAAGTGTGATAACGCAGTGATGCTGATGGGCCAGTGTTGTGTTGTTTACAGCATCAGGTGTAATGATGAAGTGATGATGATGGGCCAGTGTTGTGTTGTTTACAGCATCAGGTGTAATGATGAAGTGTTGATGATGGGCCAGTGTTGTGTTGTTTACAGCATCAGGTGTAATGATGAAGTGATGATGATGGGCCAGTGTTGTGTTGTTTACAGCATCAGGTGTAATGATGAAGTGATGGGCCAGTGTTGTGTTGTTTGCAGCATCAGGTGTAATGATGAAGTGATGATGATGGGCCAGTGTTGTGTTGTTTACAGCATCAGGTGTAATGATGAAGTGATGGGCCAGTGTTGTGTTGTTTACAGCATCAGGTGTAATGATGATGATGGGCCAGTGTTGTGTTGTTTACAGCATCAGGTGTAATGATGAAGTGTTGATGATGGGCCAGTGTTGTGTTGTTTACAGCATCAGGTGTAATGATGAAGTGTTGATGATGGGCCAGTGTTGTGTTGTTTACAGCATCAGGTGTAATGATGAAGTGATGGGCCAGAGTTGTGTTGTTTGCAGCATCAGGTGTAATGATGAAGTGTTGATGATGGGCCAGTGTTGTGTTGTTTGCAGCATCAGGTGTAATGATGAAGTGATGGGCCAGTGTTGTGTTGTTTGCAGCATCAGGTGTAATGATGAAGTGATGATGATGGGCCAGAGTTGTGTTGTTTGCAGCATCAGGTGTAATGATGAAGTGATGCTGATGGGCCAGTGTTGTGTTGTTTGCAGCATCGCGCGGGCCCACAGTGAGTCAGCTTCAGCAGCACCAACGCATGTTGTTACAGCAGCAACAGAGGAAAGGGCTGCCTCTGCAGCAGTCACACAGAGTCACAGGTATGATGCTGTATATTACTAGCTTGTTATGTTGTACACATTATATAGTGGAACTTGCCTTATAAGACCCCCCATTATAAGACTCCCTCCCACTTAAGACCTACTTCTCTGACATTGCCCTTCTTAGTAAGTATTAACATTACCTCCCTTATACAACTCGCTCCCATTTAGGACCTCATTTGAAGGTCTGAAAGGGAGTTTCCACTCGATGGTGTTGTTACAGCAGCAACAGAGGAAAGGGCTGCCTCTGCAGCAGTCACACGTCACAGGTATGACGCTGTAGTAGTATTGTACACAGTATATAGTGTTGTGACAACAGAGGAAAGGGCTGCCTCTGCAGCAGTCACACGTCACAGGTATGACGCTGTAGTAGTATTGTACACAGTATATAGTGTTGTGACAACAGAGGAAAGGGCTGCCTCTGCAGCAGTCACACGTCACAGGTATGACGCTGTAGTAGTATTGTACACAGTATATAGTGTTGTGACAACAGAGGAAAGGGCTGCCTCTGCAGCAGTCACACGTCACAGGTATGACGCTGTAGTAGTATTGTACACAGTATATAGTGTTGTGACAACAGAGGAAAGGGCTGCCTCTGCAGCAGTCACACGTCACAGGTATGACGCTGTAGTAGTATTGTACACAGTATATAGTGTTGTGACAACAGAGGAAAGGGCTGCCTCTGCAGCAGTCACACGTCACAGGTATGACGCTGTAGTAGTATTACTGGGTTGTTTTGGTTTCTTTTTTTTGCTTTCCCATCTTCTGGACTGTACAGTGGTGTTGATCTCTCGCCGTTTTTTCCGAGTCCCAACTCTCAGCCACACCCTGGCTTGTATAGGTCGCAGAATCCAAAATCAGCAGTCCGAGGGGAGCTAATCTGTGTTAGGCCGTCAGCAGGCAACCAACCCAAGAGACACTGCACTGCTGCTGAGTCACTTTGGTGGTGTTCAGTGGAGCCTGTACGCAGGATACCACCTACTAAGCCCCCTACTGACGACAATAATGTCTTAGTCACTGAGCCAGCGTGAGTGAGGTCCTCCTCCGAGGGCACCACCATGTCCGTCCACTGACAGCTCCCCAGAACACACTGATCCCCATGAGTTTGACACATTGATCCCCATGACTTTGACACACTGATCCCCATGACTTTGACCCGAACGCACCAAGGCATAGACTGGATTGGAAACCGAAACTGAAGTCACCATGAGAGCAGGGCATGCAAGGCCACAGAATTTGAGACATTTTTTTCTTTTTGATGATTGATGGAAATGAGGCGGATGATGATGATGATGATGATGCTATGGAGTTCCGTATAGGTCTGAGACTGCATGACAGGGCTGTATTCTACGCTTCCTTTCATAATGATATCCCGGCGTTAACCAGGCCTGAGAACTACAGACATCTGCAGTGTTGGTCTTGAAATTAGAGCAACACTCTCAGAATCGCATCCGTTAAGCGGATGAAGCTCTCGACTGTGTGGTTTCAGTCTTCCCATTGAGCCCATAGCCACTCACTCTGGGTAGGAGTCGGTCCAGGACCGAAAAAAAACTTGCCTCTGATGGGATTCGAACCTGAGACTTCCCAGCCAGTAGTCTGTGACTTGCCACTACGCCACGGAATCTAGTTATTACTGGTTTGTTATATTGTGCACATTACATACTGTTGTTACACCACTGCTGTAGGCACACAGAGTGACAGGTACTGTACTGTACTGTTACTGGTTTGTTATATTGTGCACATTACATACTGTTGTTACACCACTGCTGTAGGCACACAGAGTGACAGGTACTGTACTGTACTGTTACTGGTTTGTTATATTGTTGTGTGCTTTGTTTTCCAGCTGTGGCAGGGGGGGGGGGGGGGGGGCATGGCGGGCACATTCTGCTGATCATCCCCCTCTGACGGGTCAGTTGTTGCATCAGTGCATCAAACAACATTATCATATTACTGTGCTTTGTTTCCAGCTCTGGCAGGGGGGGTGCGTGGCGGGCACACCCCTCTGAGGGGTCAGTTGTTGCAGCAGTTCATCAAACAACATTATCATATTACTGTGCTTTGTTTCCAGCTCTTGCAGGGTGTGTGTGTGGCGGGCACACCCCTCTGAGGGGTCAGTTGTTGCACCAGTACATCAAACAACAACATCATATTACTGTGCTTTGTTTCCAGCTCTGGCAGGGTGTGTGTGTGGCGGGCACATCCCTCTGAGGGGTCAGTTGTTGCAGCAGTACATCAAACAACATTATCATATTATTATTGTGCTTTGTTTCCAGCTCTGGCAGGGTGTGTGTGTGGCGGGCACATCCCTCTGAGGGGTCAGTTGTTGCAGCAGTACATCAAACAACATTATCATATTATTATTGTGCTTTGTTTCCAGCTCTGGCAGGGGGGGTGCGTGGCGGGCACACCCCTCCGAGGGGTCAGTTGTTGCAGCAGTACATCAAACAACATTATCATATTACTGTGCTTTGTTTCCAGCTCTGGCAGGGGGGGTGCGTGGCGGGCACACCCCTCTGAGGGGTCAGTTGTTGCAGCAGTACATCAGTACATCAAACAACATCATATTACTGTGCTTTGTTTCCAGCTCTGGCAGGAGGGGTGCGTGGCGGGCACATCCCTCTGACGGGTCAGTTGTTGCACCAGTACATCAGTACATCAAACAACATCATATTATTGTGCTTTGTTTCCAGCTCTGGCAGGGGGGGTGCGTGGCGGGCACACCCCTCTGAGGGGTCAGCTGTTGCACCAGTACATCAAACAACATTATCATATTACTGTGCTTTGTTTCCAGCTCTGGCAGGAGGGGTGCGTGGCGGGCACATCCCTCTGACGGGTCAGTTGTTGCACCAGTACATCAGTACATCAAACAACATCATATTACTGTGCTTTGTTTCCAGCTCTGGCAGGGGGGGTGCGTGGCGGGCACACCCCTCTGACAGGTCAGTTGTTGCATCAGTGCATCAAACAACATTATCATATTACTGTGCTTTGTTTCCAGCTCTGGCAGGGGGGGTGCGTGGCGGGCACACCCCTCTGAGGGGTCAGTTGTTGCAGCAGTACATCAAACAACATTATCATATTACTGTGCTTTGTTTCCAGCTCTGGCAGGGGGGGTGCGTGGCGGGCACATCTCTCTGATGGGTCAGTTGTTGCACCAGTACATCAAACAACATTATCATATTACTGTGCTTTGTTTCCAGCTCTGGCAGGGGGGGGTGCGTGGCGGGCACATCTCTCTGATGGGTCAGTTGTTGCACCAGTACATCAAACAACATTATCATATTACTGTGCTTTGTTTCCAGCTCTGGCAGGGGGGGTGCGTGGCGGGCACATTCCGCTGATCATCCCGCCAAAGACCCCTCTGACGGGTCAGTTGTTGCAGCAGTACATCAAACATTATAATATCACTAGCTATACCCGTGCTCTGCACGTGTTGTCACGGCGGCTGTTCCATTTGAACTGGAAAAGTAAATTTCATGTAAACGCCACCCTTTAATGCTTAGAGAGTATCGTGCCGTGGGGTAATCAGGGCTTCTTTGTTTGGTCAATGAAACGGCTAAACAGTGACAAGTGAAAGGTCGAAAAAATGAAGAGCAGAAAGAAGACGACTTTTTCTAAAATGTAGATTTGATAGTGAAATCAATCAGAGTGTGTATACATGTATTCTTTGATACTAACTACGATTGGATAAATTCAATAGTTAAAAAATTAACTGTAAGCTTGACTCTTAAGCATCTTTTAACTAAAATTCCAGGACCACAATTTAAAAGATAAAAAATCCACTTTATTATTAAAAATAAATCACAAAAGGTCAGTCTTTAAGTGTACATTATATAAAAATATGTGCTAGCTTATTTACAGAAAACCCAACCGGATTACTGTCCTGTTGGGTGAAAGTACGATTTTAAAAGTTTAAAATCTAATTTGCTAAGGGAGACGACTACTTGCGTGTATGTGTGTTTGTGTTCGACTTGAGACTCAAGAATACTTTATTATCTCATAAACATGATAAATTAGTGTGTGGCACGACATAAGCACATACATTAACCCTTACACTGCCCCGTCACGGATATTTCCGTCAACTTCCGGTAACCTATAAACTGCCCCGTCATGGAAATATCCGTCATAGGGTTATTCTAAGAGTTTCCCTTTTTCTATCCATACACTTTACGCAGTATGTTCAAATGCATGTGAGAGTGTTCTCAAAGGATAGTATATTCAATCCCCGTTCAGAAAAGCATAGGTTATATGCACTTTTATTCAGAAAGTTTTGCGATAGACTCCGCAACCTAAAACGGCTTGGCAAATAGTTGCCCCGGAACCGTAACTGGGCTCGGCAGTGAAGGGGTTAAGAACATAATAATTAAACATACCAACACAGATAGGACATGTGAAAAGAGAACAAACGCGCGCGCGGTGTGGACCGCGACATAAATGATTAATTGTGGAAGACCAACACTCTGTTGACCTACTTCAACTTACACTTGTAAAGTTAGGCTGTCGATCTTTAGCCAGTTATTAGTGTTTCTGTTTTGTTTTGTTTTATAACAATTTCGATATGTTGAAGGCTCAAAGATCGGCAGCCTAACTTTACATGCAATAGTTGAAGTAGGTCTACAGAGAGTTGGTCTACAATTAACCGTATGTGGGGCCGTGTGACGTCACGGCTATTCCATGAATCGAACACGGCGGCTGTTCCATTTATCTCCTACTGGAATGTAACCGCCCCCCCTTAGCGATGACTGGGGGGGGGGGGGGGGGGGTATCTCACCGGGCGGAATCTGTTAAGGACCCCAACAGCCATCCACACCCCAAATCCCAAGTCGCTGGCTCGAGCGGTTTGGGAGGAGATAGAGATAGAAGGGCGGATAATATAATGTGGACTGTGCTGTGTGTTTCCAGCTCTGGCAGGGGGGGGTGCATGGGTAGCAATATAATGTGGACTGTGCTGTGTGTTTCCAGCTCTGGCAGGGGGGGGGTGCATGGGTAGCAATATAATGTGGACTGTGCTGTGTGTTTCCAGCTCTGGCAGGGGGGGGGTGCATGGGTAGCAATATAATGTGGACTGTGCTGTGTGTTTCCAGCTCTGGCAGGGGGGGGGTGCATGGGTAGCAATATAATGTGGACTGTGCTGTGTTTCCAGCAATATAATGTGGACTGTGCTGTGTGTTTCCAGCTCTGGCATGGGGGGTGCATGGGTAGCAATATAATGTGGACTGTGCTGTGTGTTTCCAGCTCTGGCATGGGGGATGCATGGGTAGCAATATAATGTGGACTGTGCTGTGTGTTTCCAGCTCTGGCATGGGGGGTGCATGGGTAGCAATATAATGTGGACTGTGCTGTGTGTTTCCAGCTCTGGCATGGGGGGTGCATGGGTAGCAATATAATGTAGACTGTGCTGTGTGTTTCCAGCTCTGGCAGGGGGGGGGTGCGTGGGTAGCAATATAATGTGGACTGTGCTGTGTGTTTCCAGCTCTGGCATGGGGGGTGCATGGGTAGCAATATAATGTGGACTGTGCTGTGTGTTTCCAGCTCTGGCAGGGGGGGTGCGTGGGTAGCAATATAATGTGGACTGCTGTGTGTTTCCAGCTCTGGCAGGGGGGGTGCGTGGGTAGCAATATAATGTGGACTGTGCTGTGTGTTTCCAGCAATATAATGTGGACTGTGCTGTGTGTTTCCAGCTCTGGCAGGGGGTGTGCGTGGGTAACAATATAATGTGGACTGTGCTGTGTGTTTCCAGCTCTGGCAGGGGGGGTGCGTGGCGGGCACATCCCACTGATCATCCCACCCAAGACGAATCTGACGGGTCAGTTGTTGCACCAGTACATCAAGCAGCAGCCAGCCATCATCAGCGTGAGCCAGGCCCAGACCCTGACACCCACCATGGTGGCCAAGGTGTCCCTGCCCCACTCTGCACCCCTCCACACGCTGAGCGCTGCCACGCCCATCACCGTCACCCAGGTAAACACCATTAACCCCTTCACTGTCACCCAGGTAGACACCATCGTTAACCCCATTACTGTCACCCAGGTAAACACCATTAACCCCTTCACTGTCACCCAGGTAGACACCATCGTTAACCCCATTACTGTCACCCAGGTAAACACCATTAACCCCTTCAATGTCACCCAGGTAGACGCCATCGTTAACCCCATTACTGTCACCCAGGTAAACACCATTAACCCCTTCACTGTCACCCAGGTAAACACCATTAACCCCTTCACTGTCACCCAGGTAAGCACCATCGTTAACCCCTTCACTGTCACCCAGGTAAACACCATTAACCCCTTCACTGTCACCCAGGTAAACTTCATTAACCCCTTCACTGTCACCCAGGTAGACACCATTAACCCCTTCACTGTCACCCAGGTAAACTTCATTAACCCCTTCACTGTCACCCAGGTAAACACCATTAACCCCTTCACTGTCACCCAGGTAAACTTCATTAACCCCTTCACTGTCACCCAGGTAAGCACCATCGTTAACCCCTTCACTGTCACCCAGGTAAACACAATTAACCCCTTCACTGTCACCCAGGTAAACTTCATTAACCCCTTCACTGTCACCCAGGTAAACACCATTGTTAACCCCATCACTGTCACCCAGGTAAACACCATGTAGCCATTGTTAGAAAAGCTAGGTGCAACATGAATGGTTTAGTTCATCCATATACTACACTTGGTGGGTGGAGTGACTGCCCTATGTAATGATTTACAATACAATACGTGCACCAAACCACACCACACCACACCACACCACGCCCTATGTAATGATTTACAATACAATACGTGCACCACACCACACCACACACACACCACACCACACCACACCACGCCCTATGTAATGATTTACAATGCAATACATGCACCAAACACCCACACCACACCACGCCCTATGTAATGATTTACAATACAATACATGCACCAAACCACACCACACCACACCACGCCCTATGTAATGATTTACAATGCAATACGTGCACCACCACACCACACCACACCACACCACGCCCTATGTAATGATTTACAATGCAATACATGCACCAAACCACACCACACCACACCACGCCCTATGTAATGATTTACAATACAATACATGCACCAAACCACACCACACCACACCACGCCCTATGTAATGATTTACAATACAATACGTGCACCAAACCACACCACACCACACCACACCACGCCCTATGTAATGATTTACAATACAATACATGCACCAAACCACACCACACCACACCACGCCCTATGTAATGATTTACAATGCAATACATGCACCAAACCACACCACACCACACCACGCCCTATGTAATGATTTACAATGCAATACATGCACCAAACCACACCACACCACACCACGCCCTATGTAATGATTTACAATACAATACATGCACCAAACCACACCACACCACACCACGCCCTATGTAATGATTTACAATGCAATACATGCACCACACCACACCACACCACGCCCTATGTAATGATTTACAATACAATACATGCACCAAACCACACCACACCACACCACGCCCTATGTAATGATTTACAATGCAATACGTGCACCACACCACACTTGGCTACACTACGTTACTCTGGTCACCAGGTGGCAGCAGTGTCCACGCCCTATGTAATGATTTATAATGCAACACGTGCACCACACCACACTTGGCTACACTACGTTACTCTGGTCACCAGGTGGCAGCAGTGTCCACGCCCACAGCGGGTGTCTCCGGTCACCACCACGCCCCCACCCTCAACATGGCCCCCGTGGCAACGGTGGTCAAGACCATCACCACGGAGACTTCCCAGGGAGCCGTGCCCAAGATGGCGGCCATGGGCCAGAGTCTGGTGACGCACCAAGCCCTGCAGCCCGCCACGCTCATCGGAACGCAGCGCGTGCTGACCGCTACCCCCTCTACCCTCCCCCAGCCCACCGCCGTGGTCGTGACCACCACCACCCCCCTGCCACAGCCCTCCCCCACCCCCACCCCTGCCACCACCACCATCATTACTACGTCCACGGCAGTCCAGCAGCAGCTTGTCAGTGCAGCGGCGGTAGTTTCTGCACACACTGCGTCGTCGTCTTCTTGCGTTGCTGCGCCGTCTGTGGGGGCTACCACTGTGGTGACCCAGACCCAGTGTCCCCAGCAGATGAGCGTCGTTCAGCAGTTATCATCATCAGCGTCATCGTCGTTGTCATCGGCTCAACTGACGGCCCAGCAGCAGCAGCAGCTGAAAGCCTCGCCCTATACCATGCGCACCAGAAACACTCCAAAACACTCCTAGATGGTTGAAAGCCCACCCCCCTGGTACACTCCTAGATGGTTGAAAGCCCTCCCCCCTGGTACACTGGAAACACTCCTAGATGGTTGAAAGCCCTCCCCCTGGTACACTGGAAACACTCCTAGATGGTTGAAAGCCCTCCCCCCTGGTACACTGGAAACACTCCTAGATGGTTGAAAGCCCTCCCCCCTGGTACACTGGAAACACTCCTAGATGGTTGAAAGCCCTCCTCCCTGGTACACTGGAAACACTCCTAGATGGTTGAAAGCCCTCCCCCTGGTACACTGGAAACACTCCTAGATGGTTGAAAGCCCTCCCCCCTGGTACACAGAAAACAAACTAGATGGTTGAAAATCTCTCCTAGACGGTTGAAAGCCGCCCCCCCCCCCCCCCTGGTACACTGGAAACACTCCTAGATGGTTGAAAGCCCTCCCCCCTGGTAGACTGAAAACACTCTTAGCTTTTAGAAAACCCTCCCACGTGTAGACTGAAAACACTCCTAGCTGGTAGAAAACCATCCTACATGTAGACTGAAAACACTCTTAGGTTGGTAGAAAACCCCATGTGTGGACTGAAAACACTCCTAGCTGGTAGAAAACCCTCCCACGTGTAGACTGAAAACACTCTTAGCTGGTAGAAAACCCTCTCACATGTAGACTGAAAACAGTCAGCTGGTAGAAAACCCTCCCACGTGTAGACTGAAAACACTCTTAGCTGGTAGAAAACCCTCCCACGTGTAGACTGAAAACACTCTTAGCTGGTAGAAAACCCTCTCACATGTAGACTGAAAACACTCCTAGCTGGTAGAAAACCCTCTCACGTGTACAGTGTAGACTGAAAACACTTGTCTTAGCTGGTAGACTCCCAATTGTAGACTGAAAACACTCCTCGATGGCAAAGGGAAAGGTATCAAAGCCTTCACTGACTGACTGTTGTCCCAGCTGTTTCCTGTTTTCTTCTCTGAATCGTGGTGTGTGTCTGCGGCTGCACAGAAAGAAATAGCGTGAATGTGTGTCCTGGAGCATGCGGAAGAATCAACAGTGTTCTTGTTGCCCAGCAGAGCGATCAGCGTTGTTTGTCACCCCATCAGCAGGGTAGTTTGGCCGTGGTGAGGTGTGTGTGGGGACTGGAAAACTGCACTGCACAGATAGCTGTTGGAACAAAACACCTTGGTGGCAGAGAGATGAGAGAGGTGAAGAAATGTGTTCACTGTTCTGCCGGTCGCTTATTAAAGGGGCACCCTGACGGATGAGTTTTTGCAAGAAACGCGTCGAGATCAACAGGAAAACACCCTTTACAGCTCTGGTTTCCTAGAAATCGAACCGTCAAATTGGCGATTCCTCCTTTGCGGAGGTGCTGGAAGTCAAATTCTTTCATGAAAGAGAAGGCATGTGCCTTCTGCATGTGCCTTCTACATGCCTTCTCTTTTCTAATGGCTGCCTGAGTTTAGACAAAATCGTTTGCACGAAATTTCCACAATACAAGCCTTTTTATTTATTTATTATTTTAAAATTTTATACAGTTTACCTAAAGGAGTTTCGCTCACGTCACAACAAAGGAAATAGTTCAAAATATTTTTTTTACTACACTACAAAGAACAAAAAGCTTCAACCACAATGAGTGGCCTCCACCCACCCCATCCAAAATGGCTTATCTCCGCCAAGGAGGAATCGATGTTTTGACGGTTTAATTTCTAGGAAACCAGAGCAAAGTGAATGTTCCGATCCTTGAACAGGCTGTCTTTCTGGTGAACTCGACATGTTTCTTGCAAAAACTCATCCATCGGGGTCCACCTTTAAGGCTTAAAGCTTTTTAATCAGCATGAAACATGTCTAGGTGTTAGGTGTGTTTGTCATAAACATTTATCTTTTCTCTTATGTTTCAAGAATGTTCTGAACTCCTCATCGAGGTAGGTTATTGGATTTTGTGTGAGTGTGTGTGTCAATTCTGGAACGGAAATGATCCTACCTTTTTTTACCGTGTCCCTCCAGCTGCTGAGTGTTGAGTGGTACTAGAGTCGGATGTGAGGAAAACACAAACAGAAGAGAACAAAATGAATAAGCATCAGAAATTGTGGATTTTTGTTCTTTGTAATGTGACTGTTGTAAGGTGGATTCTGTACTTGATATTATGCTTTATGAAAATCTTGCCTTGCATTAATGGTTTGTTTTTAATTTGTCAGTCAAAACTGAAATTGCTGTGTACTACATGGAAAATGAGGAAAATACTCCAGGGAAGAATGATGTAACTGTAACAATCATGCGTTGACTGTATCCCATGCATCATGATGAACAAAGCTGAGAAGTCGGTGAACGGTGTTTTTTCCTTTTTATTTTTTGACTTTTCCAAGAGTAGTGCGTATTGGTCTGGTCATTGTATGTGGTTAGTAGTGGGAGCGTGGGTTTTGCTTTATGATGTATGCTTTTCTTTCTTTTTATTAGTGATGATGTTAAATGTTCAGTTTTGGTTTGGATGAAAGAAGCTCGCTGTTGGGAAATTGGTTTTTTTCATTTTTCAACTTTCTTCGTTTCATAACCTTTTGTTTTCTTATGTTTTGCCTTGTCATGTTTTATTATATTTTTTGTTTTACATCTTTTTTTCTTTGTTCTATACTGGTTTTTTCTTTCCCTAAGTTTTTGTTTGTCTTGTTGGTTGCATTGCTGTTGACCCAGATGAAGAAGGGGACCATACTGGGTGTCAGATAACAGTTGAGTTTTGAGCAAAGCTGTAGATTACACCCCTCCCCCCCCCCCCTCCATCAAAGTTTGGCATTGAACATTTCCACTGAGAAGCAACCTTCTGCCGTTTTTGGGAAAGGGGTAGGGTTAGGATCAGCCTAGGGTTATTGTCATGAAACTGAAAGAAAGACTTTGAGATTGAGAGTGGTAAACACGAGGAGGGTGTCTAAGCTACATTGCTGTTCTTCTCTGGGCCGTGGCCCAGTGTAATTAAGGGGTATTCACCATTATTTCTAATCACACACATCGACACCTTTAGCTCTAAGACATGACTACGCACGTTTGGATGATGTTACAAAACTTGGTGATAGGTGACTAAAGATTGGTCATGGTTACTGCTTTATGAAAAGATAGCAAATCAATGGGTGTGAATGAATTGATTGTTGCCTGTCTCTTCCCACAGTGACGGCCAGATAGCTGCTATTCCAGCGAGCAGGGCTGCAATCTGTGTATAGTGCCAAAGCCTTGCATTAGACTAGAGCTTTCTTATAAGGACCATTCTCAAAAAGATATGAGCAAATCAATGGGTGTGAATGAATTGATTGTTGCCTGTCTGTCTCTTCCCACAGTGACGGCCAGATAGCTGCTATTCCAGCGAGCAGGGCTGCAATCTGTGTATAGTGCCAAAGCCTTGCATTAGACTAGAGCTTTCTTATAAGGACCATTCTCAAAAACAAAAACAACCAAATAAAAAGAAAGACAATATTTGTCTGTGCTCAATTAAAATATTGATGCCCCCTTCATGTGACCTTTGTTCAAAGAAAGGGACATCTGTTCTTCTGCAGCCATCTACGGTAATAGTAATACTGTTGCTCCAAACAGCACGGTTTGCTACGGCTTTCCTTGTGGCTTGAAACCCAATTTACTACAGGTGTTTTGGAAAAAGTCAATCATATTCCAATGCATGTGCCCTGCTTGTAGTTCTTGCTCAGATGCGAAATAATAAATAAAAAAAGAAGGGAAAAAGAAAATGGCTCTCTGTTGGACTTTCTCAACCCATACTTGAGTCGGAAGTCGGGTGGCTTGTGGTGCCGTCTTGCTTTTTTTTCCAGTCTTTTTTGTATATTTAGACTCTGAGCAAGAACTACAAGAAGCATGAACGTACAACTACCAGAGTCAGAAACTGTTTTCTCTCCAAATGCATGAGCCCTGCCCTGGAATCAAGGAAGTGACAAACCCATCTTTGTTTCATTAACTGTATCAGTCTTTTGCTTGATTAACTGTTACCGGCAGCTGTATCCATCTGTTCTTTGATCAACTATATGTTGTCCAGTGTCCAGTTAATGTTGACTGCTGTACCAGATAATGTCAGCCCAAAAGGTGGGTAGAATGAAAGTGAGCGAGGCAATGACAGTATGTGTTGTGAGGACGACTTGACAAAGTGTGATTGATTCAAGATTGAAATGGTGAGGCTAGGAAAATGACAACAGTATGTGTTGTGAGGACGACTTGACAAAGTGTGATTGATTCAAGATTGAAATACTTAACAAAGTGTGATTGATTCAAGATTGAAATGGTGAGGCTAGGAAAATGACAACAGTATGTGTGTGTGAGGACGACTTAACAAAGTGTGATTGATTCAAGATTGAAATGGTGAGGCTAGGAAAATGACAACAGTATGTGTGTGTGAGGACGACTTAACAAAGTGTGATTGATTCAAGATTGAAATACTTAACAAAGTGTGATTGATTCAAGATTGAAATGGTGAGGCTAGGAAAATGACAACAGTATACATGTGTGTGTGAGGACGACTTAACAAAGTGTGATTGATTCAAGATTGAAATACTTAACAAAGTGTGATTGATTCAAGATTGAAATGGTGAGGCTAGGAAAATGACAACAGTATACATGTGTGTGTGAGGACGACTTAACAAAGTGTGATTGATTCAAGATTGAAATGGTGAGGCTAGGAAAATGACAACAGTATGTGTGTGTGAGGACGACTTAACAAAGTGTGATTGATTCAAGATTGAAATGGTGAGGCTAGGAAAATGACAACAGTATGTGTGTGTGAGGACGACTTAACAAAGTGTGATTGATTCAAGATTGAAATGGTGAGGCTAGGAAAATGACAACAGTATGTGTGTGTGAGGACGACTTAACAAAGTGTGATTGATTCAAGATTGAAATGGTGAGGCTAGGAAAATGACAACAGTGAACATAAACCCAAGCTGAAGAGTGCTTGATGGTTAGGAAAGCGTTCATTGTTGATTTTTGTGTTGGTTCCGTTTCGATTTCATGTTGAAGTTTAATGACACGGATTAGGTAGTAGTTGAGTGTCAGTCTTGCGTCAGCTCTGATGTGTGTGTTGATGTTGACGTGTGAAGGAGTAATGATTATTGATAATGATGCAATGTAGGTGTCCAGTGTTGATGTTGACGTGTGAATGAGTAATGATGATTATTGATAATGATGCAATGTAGGTGTCCAGTATTGATGTTGACGTGTGAATGAGTAATGATGATTATTGATAATGATGCAATGTAGGTGTCCAGTATTGATGTTGACGTGTGAATGAGTAATGATGATGATTATTGATAATGATGCAATGTAGGTGTCCAGTATTGATGTTGACGTGTGAATGAGTAATGATGATGATTATTGATAATGATGCAATGTAGGTGTCCAGTATTGATGTTGACGTGTGAATGAGTAATGATGATGATTATTGATAATGATGCAATGTAGGTGTCCAGTGTTGATGTTGACGTGTGAATGAGTAATGATGATTATTGATAATGATGCAATGTAGGTGTCCAGTATTGATGTTGACGTGTGAATGAGTAATGATGATGATTATTGATAATGATGCAATGTAGGTGTCCAGTATTGATGTTGACGTGTGAATGAGTAATGATGATTATTGATAATGATGCAATGTAGGTGTCCAGTATTGATGTTGACGTGTGAATGAGTAATGATGATGATTATTGATAATGATGCAATGTAGGTGTCCAGTATTGATGTTGACGTGTGAATGAGTAATGATGATGATTATTGATAATGATGCAATGTAGGTGTCCAGTATTGATGTTGACGTGTGAATGAGTAATGATGATGATTATTGATAATGATGTGATGTAGCTGTCCAGTATTGATGTTGACGTGTGAATGAGTAATGATGATAATGATGTGATGTAGCTGTCCAGTATTGCTTGCAGACCACACAATGTGGACATTCCTGTGGCTGGTCGTTGGTCAGCCGTCAATAAAGTTTGCAACAAACAGCCCTTGTTATCAACGTCCTGATCATTCTCTTTTCTGTTCCAGTGCTCTGTAGTCTGTACACACATGCTTACCCACTGGCATGCACTCAACCTTTACCAATTGTAAACTTTACTGTTTCAGAGTACGCAAAACACATTCTACTGAACTAACAAAATCCAGAAAATAATTGATGTAAACTATGCAAGCATTTATTTCAGCATGTAGCGTATTTTACGGACTATAAGGCGATACTTTTCCTAGACCGAGACCCCTGCGCCTTGTAATGTGACTGATGATATAGTAAGAACATATAGTACAGTATGTTACGGACTATAAGGCCATACTTTTCCTAGACTGAGACCCCTGCGCCTTGTAATGTGACTGATGATATAGTAAGAAACATATAGTACAGTATGTTATGGACTATAAGGCCATACTTTTCCTAGACTGAGACCCCTGCGCCTTGTAATGTGACTGATAATATAGTAAGAACATATAGTACAGTATGTTACGGACTATAAGGCGATACTTTTTTCTTAGACTGAGACCCCTGCGCCTTGTAATGTGACTGATGATATAGTAAGAACATATAGTACAGTATGTTACGGACTATAAGGCCATACTTTTTTTCCTAGACTGAGACCCCTGCGCCTTGTAATGTGACTGATGATATAGTAAGAACATATAGTACAGTATGTTACGGACTATAAGGCCATACTTTTCCTAGACTGAGACCCCTGCGCCTTATAATGTGACTGATAATATAGTAAGAAATATAGTAGTACCGTATGTTACGGACTATAAGGCGATACTTTTTTTTTCCTAGACTGAGACCCCTGCGCCTTGTAATGTGACTGATGAAATAGTAAGAACATATAGTACAGTATGTTACGGACTATAAGGCGATACTTTTCCTAGACTGAGACCCCTGCGCCTTATAATGTGACTGATAATTCAGTAAGAACATATAGTACAGTATGTTACAGACTATAAGGCGATACTTTTTTCCTAGACTGAGACCCCTGCGCCTTATAATGTGACTGATAATACAGTAAGAACATATAGTACAGTATGTTACGGACTATAAGGCGATACTTTTCCTAGACTGAGACCCCTGCGCCTTGTAATGTGACTGATGATATAGTAAGAACATATAGTACAGTATGTTACGGACTATAAGGCCATACTTTTCCTAGACTGAGACCCCTGCGCCTTGTAATGTGACTGATGATATAGTAAGAACATATAGTACAGTATGTTACGGACTATAAGGCGATACTTTTTTCCCAGACTGAGACCCCTGCGCCTTATAATGTGACTGATAATACAGTAAGAAAATATAGTACAGTATGTTACGGACTATAAGGCGATACTTTTCCTAGACTGAGACCCCTGCGCCTTATAATGTGACTGATAATACAGTAAGAACATATAGTACAGTATGTTACGGACTATAAGGCGATACTTTTTTCCTAGACTGAGACCCCTGCGCCTTGTAATGTAAACATTAAGTTCATTCCAAAAAATCATTAATCAGAACGAGTTCAGTCAACAAAATGCCCCTTTCAACAACTTCCCCCTCCTCTTGAAAAGTCACACTCAGAATCAATTAGCGACCAAAAGTTAAGGCCCAGAAAGACAATCATCTCCGAAAACTCGTTCTGATTATTGATTTTTTGGAATGAACTTAATGTTAAAAGAATAAATTCAGTTTTGTTATGAGCTGGGTGCGTTTTATTGAGTTTGTGAGTTTTCAGAGATGATTGTCTTTTTGGGCCTTAACTTTTGTTCGCTACCGTAGTGTATAATTTTTTTTTAAATTGTGTATAAAAAAATTTGGGTGCCTTGTAAAAAACGGTAGTAGTAAATTTTATTTGTAAATTTTGTTTCTGTACAAACATTCTACTGAACCAAAAACATCCATAAGATTGGAATAAATGTGGATAAGCACTGGATAAATATGGCATGAATATATGGATAGAGACAGAAATATAGAAATGTGTATAATATCACCCCTTGAGTGGGGTTTTGTCCGTTTTCCCTCATATGGAGGTGGGCTTAAGTCCGGTGGGCTTTTGTCCAGGCTTCATCATGGACACGCAAAGATAAGCAAAATGGGAGCAGTTCGTTTTAACACTAAATTACAAACCCATGGCTTGACAAATGCTGAAAACTCAGTTTGAAGGTAAAGTATTTAATTGATCAACTCCACTTACCATGTTCTCCTCCGACGGACAGCCCAAAACTGACGACTCACTGCGCTGCTAAGCCTTGATTGTCAAGTTGTTCATATCAGGCATGGTAGACCTCCGCGAAACGCGGAAAATCCGTGAAACAGTTTGAAACAAAATTATTTAAAAAATGCATTGAAATGGCATGAAAAAGTGAAAATTTCACTCTCATTTATTGAATTTTCTTCGGCCCCCTGGACCCCCGGCCATTTTCCTTGAAAACCACTTTGCCCCCACTACCATGCCTGTCATATGCAAGGTCAGAGTTCGAAGGTGACGGATGAAATAAAGGTCATGAGTAAAGGCAAGAAGATGGCAAGCCGTATAATTATACTCCCAGTTTAAAATGTGAGAGAGAGACAGGGAGGGGGGGGGGGGCACAAAGAGAAAGAGAAAACTCAACAATGCATAATTTATGTAAGGGTTGATGAGAGAGAGAGAGAAGCAAATCCTCATGATCAGAATCATAACCACGTAACAGAATGTCCTGCAAGTGATCAAAAACAAGGGCATCGCTGATCGGCAGATAGGCACTGGGACAGTGCAAACCGGCCAGACTTATGTTTCGTAGAAAGCGATGTTTATTATGCTAAATCTTCTTTGCTTTGTTTTATAGGAACAAAATCACCCTGGGAAAAAAATCTGGTTTTTGATGTACTGTTGTGAGATAATTAAACAAATAAATAAAATATATGTTTGGTGTCAAATTAAAGGTAATTCTGTGCTCTTTATAATTCATGTACATTCATAAAAAGCGCTTTTTGTTGTGTTTAATCTTCATAGATTTTTTAAAAGAACTTCAAAACCAGACTGGAAAGCTGTAATAGTCAGGTTGTGGGTGAGTGACGCGGGCCTGTGAAAGTATGACTAATCATCACGTGATCACGTGACCTAACTTGACTGACACTTTGGGCGTGGCCTAGCTGTCCTCTCTTTGGTTTCTATTAAACACAAAATGGCTTAAAACACAAATAGGACAAGGCCGATTAACATCGTATTCAAACTCGCGCTCAAGCATCACATACTCCATCTTCCTACCAAGTATTTTTTAGATCCGTCCAGTAGTTTTTGTAAAAGTCGAAGGACAGACAAGCAAGCAGACAGCCCCCAAAATACCGGTCAGACGGAGAGTAATAAAAAATGAAAGAAAGAAAAACGCATTTCTACAAGAAACACCAAACCTTTAATTCAGATTTTTTAAAAACAACGGCAAAATTGACAAAGGACAGACCATGCATAGGTGTGTAGCCCCCACCAGTGCACACATGTGTACCTGTGTGTTCCAGAAGTGTCTGTGTAGCCCCCACCAGTGCACACATGTGTACCTGTGTGTTCCAGAACTGTCCGTGTAGACTTCCACCAGTGCACACATGTGTACCTGTGTCTGTTCCAGAAGTGTGTGTGTAGACCTCCACCAGTGCACACATGTGTACCTGTCTGTTGCAGAAGTTTCCGTGGGGCGATGGCAACCACTCCCTGTTCCACAACTCTCACATGAACCCCCTCCCTGCCGGCTACGAGAATCTGGATTAATTCAGCAACAAACGAAGTGTTTGTCTCAGGAACAGCACGCTCTGTAGCAGCCATGCGTTCCAGTCCAATCCACAATCCGCGGCCTAAAGTGTCATGGGTGAAATCTGTTAAGTTTTCAAACAATGCTAGCTGAAACTAGCCGTTTGTGTTCTGTTAACGTTTCAAAAGTGTCTTTCAGACGGAGGTAAGGTAGGCCTATGCATGGTCTGTCCTTTGTCAATTTTGCCGTTGTTTTTAAAAAATCTGAATTAAAGGTTTGGTGTTTCTTGTAGAAATGCGTTTTTCTTTCTTTCATTTTTTATTACTCTCCGTCTGACCGGTATTTTGGGGGCTGTCTGCTTGCTTGTCTGTCCTTCGACTTTTACAAAAACTACTGGACGGATCTAAAAAATACTTGGTAGGAAGATGGAGTATGTGATGCTTGAGCGCGAGTTTGAATGATGTTAATCGGCCTTGTCCTATTTGTGTTTTAAGCCATTTTGTGTTTAATAGAAACCAAAGAGAGGACAGCTAGGCCATGCCCAGTGTCAGTCGAGTTAAGTCACGTGATCATGTGATGATTAGTCATACTTTCACAGGCCCGCGTCACTCACCCACAACCTGACTATTACAGCTTTCCAGTCTGGTTTTGAAGTTCTTTTAAAAAATCTATGAAGATTAAACACAACAAAAAGCGCTTTTTATGAATGTACATGAATTATAAAGAGCACAGAATTACCTTTAATTTGACACCAAACATATATTTTATTTGTTTAATTATCTCACAACAGTACATCAAAAACCAGATTTTTTTCCCAGGGTGATTTTGTTCCTATAAAACAAAGCAAAGAAGATTTAGCATAATAAACATCGCTTTTTACGAAACAAGTCTGGCCGGTTTGCACTGTCCCAGTGCCTATCTGCCGATCAGCGATGCCCTTGTTTTTGATCACTTGCAGGACATTCTGTTACGTGGTTATGATTCTGATCATGAGGATTTGCTTCTCTCTCTCTCTCATCAACCCTTACATAAATTATGCATTGTTGAGTTTTCTCTTTCTCTTTGTGCCCCCCCCCCCCTCCCTGTCTCTCTCTCACATTTTAAACTGGGAGTATAATTATACGGCTTGCCATCTTCTTGCCTTTACTCATGACCTTTATTTCATCCGTCACCTTCGAACTCTGACCTTGCATATGACAGGCATGGTAGTGGGGGCAAAGTGGTTTTCAAGGAAAATGGCCGGGGGTCCAGGGGGCCCAAGAAAATTCAATAAATGAGAGTGAAATGTTCACTTTTTCATGCCATTTCAATGCATTTTTTTATAATTTCGTTTCAAACTGTTTCACGGATTTTCCGCGATTCGCGGAGGTCTACCATGCCTGATATGAACAACTTGACAATCAAGGCTTAGCAGCGCAGTGAGTCGTCAGTTTTGGGCTGTCCGTCGGAGGAGAACATGGTAAGTGGAGTTGATCAATTAAATACTTTACCTTCAAACTGAGTTTTCAGCATTTGTCAAGCCATGGGTTTGTAATTTAGTGTTAAAACGAACTGCTCCCATTTTGCTTATCTTTGCGTGTCCATGATGAAGCCTGGACAAAAGCCCACCGGACTTAAGCCCACCTCCATATGAGGGAAAACGGACAAAACCCCACTCAAGGGGTGATATTATACACATTTCTATATTTCTGTCTCTATCCATATATTCATGCCATATTTATCCAGTGCTTATCCACATTTATTCCAATCTTATGGATGTTTTTGGTTCAGTAGAATGTTTGTACAGAAACAAAATTTACAAATAAAATTTACTACTACCGTTTTTTTACAAGGCACCCAAATTTTTTTATACACAATTTAAAAAAAAATTATACACTACGGTAGCGAACAAAAGTTAAGGCCCAAAAAGACAATCATCTCTGAAAACTCACAAACTCAATAAAACGCACCCAGCTCATAACAAAACTGAATTTATTCTTTTAACATTAAGTTCATTCCAAAAAATCAATAATCAGAACGAGTTTTCGGAGATGATTGTCTTTCTGGGCCTTAACTTTTGGTCGCTAATTGATTCTGAGTGCGACTTTTCAAGAGGAGGGGGAAGTTGTTGAAAGGGGCATTTTGTTGACTGAACTCGTTCTGATTAATGATTTTTTGGAATGAACTTAATGTTACATTACAAGGCGCAGGGGTCTCGGTCTAGGAAAAGTATCGCCTTATAGTCCGTAACATACTGTACTATATGTTCTTACTGTATTATCAGTCACATTATAAGGCGCAGGGGTCTCAGTCTAGGAAAAAAAAGTATCGCCTTATAGTCCGTAACATACTGTACTATATGTTCTTACTGTATTATCAGTCACATTATAAGGCGCAGGGGTCTCAGTCTAGAAAAAAAAAAAGTATCGCCTTATAGTCCGTAACATACTGTACTATATGTTCTTACTATATTATCAGTCACATTACAAGGCGCAGGGGTCTCAGTCTAGGAAAAGTATCGCCTTATAGTCCGTAACATACTGTACTATATGTTCTTACTATATCATCAGTCACATTACAAGGCGCAGGGGTCTCAGTCTAGGAAAAGTATCGCCTTATAGTCCGTAACATACTGTACTATATGTTCTTACTGTATTATCAGTCACATTATAAGGCGCAGGGGTCTCAGTCTAGGAAAAAAGTATCGCCTTATAGTCCGTAACATACTGTACTATATGTTCTTACTGAATTATCAGTCACATTATAAGGCGCAGGGGTCTCAGTCTAGGAAAAAAAAGTATCGCCTTATAGTCCGTAACATACTGTACTATATGTTCTTACTATATTATCAGTCACATTACAAGGCGCAGGGGTCTCAGTCTAGGAAAAGTATCGCCTTATAGTCCGTAACATACTGTACTATATGTTCTTACTGTATTATCAGTCACATTATAAGGCGCAGGGGTCTCAGTCTAGGAAAAGTATCGCCTTATAGTCCGTAACATACTGTACTATATGTTCTTACTATATTATCAGTCACATTACAAGGCGCAGGGGTCTCAGTCTAGGAAAAGTATGGCCTTATAGTCCGTAACATACTGTACTATATGTTCTTACTATATCATCAGTCACATTACAAGGCGCAGGGGTCTCAGTCTAGGAAAAAAAAAGTATCGCCTTATAGTCCGTAACATACTGTACTATATGTTCTTACTATATCATCAGTCACATTACAAGGCGCAGGGGTCTCAGTCTAGGAAAAGTATGGCCTTATAGTCCATAACATACTGTACTATATGTTCTTACTATATCATCAGTCACATTACAAGGCGCAGGGGTCTCAGTCTAGGCGCAGGGAAAAAAAAAGTATGGCCTTATAGTCCGTAACATACTGTACTATATGTTCTTACTATATCATCAGTCACATTACAAGGCGCAGGGGTCTCAGTCTAGGAAAAAAGTATCGCCTTATAGTCCGTAAAATACGCTACATGCTGAAATAAATGCTTGCATAGTTTACATCAATTATTTTCTGGATTTTGTTAGTTCAGTAGAATGTGTTTTGCGTACTCTGAAACAGTAAAGTTTACAATTGGTAAAGGTTGAGTGCATGCCAGTGGGTAAGCATGTGTGTACAGACTACAGAGCACTGGAACAGAAAAGAGAATGATCAGGACGTTGATAACAAGGGCTGTTTGTTGCAAACTTTATTGACGGCTGACCAACGACCAGCCACAGGAATGTCCACATTGTGTGGTCTGCAAGCAATACTGGACAGCTACATCACATCATTATCATCATTACTCATTCACACGTCAACATCAATACTGGACAGCTACATCACATCATTATCAATAATCATCATCATTACTCATTCACACGTCAACATCAATACTGGACACCTACATTGCATCATTATCAATAATCATCATCATTACTCATTCACACGTCAACATCAATACTGGACACCTACATTGCATCATTATCAATAATCATCATCATTACTCATTCACACGTCAACATCAATACTGGACACCTACATTGCATCATTATCAATAATCATCATTACTCATTCACACGTCAACATCAATACTGGACACCTACATTGCATCATTATCAATAATCATCATCATTACTCATTCACACGTCAACATCAATACTGGACACCTACATTGCATCATTATCAATAATCATCATTACTCATTCACACGTCAACATCAACACTGGACACCTACATTGCATCATTATCAATAATCATCATCATTACTCATTCACACGTCAACATCAATACTGGACACCTACATTGCATCATTATCAATAATCATCATCATTACTCATTCACACGTCAACATCAATACTGGACACCTACATTGCATCATTATCAATAATCATCATCATTACTCATTCACACGTCAACATCAATACTGGACACCTACATTGCATCATTATCAATAATCATCATCATTACTCATTCACACGTCAACATCAATACTGGACACCTACATTGCATCATTATCAATAATCATCATTACTCATTCACACGTCAACATCAACACTGGACACCTACATTGCATCATTATCAATAATCATTACTCCTTCACACGTCAACATCAACACACACATCAGAGCTGACGCAAGACTGACACTCAACTACTACCTAATCCGTGTCATTAAACTTCAACATGAAATCGAAACGGAACCAACACAAAAATCAACAATGAACGCTTTCCTAACCATCAAGCACTCTTCAGCTTGGGTTTATGTTCACTGTTGTCATTTTCCTAGCCTCACCATTTCAATCTTGAATCAATCACACTTTGTTAAGTCGTCCTCACACACACATACTGTTGTCATTTTCCTAGCCTCACCATTTCAATCTTGAATCAATCACACTTTGTTAAGTCGTCCTCACACACACATACTGTTGTCATTTTCCTAGCCTCACCATTTCAATCTTGAATCAATCACACTTTGTTAAGTCGTCCTCACACACACATACTGTTGTCATTTTCCTAGCCTCACCATTTCAATCTTGAATCAATCACACTTTGTTAAGTCGTCCTCACACACACATGTATACTGTTGTCATTTTCCTAGCCTCACCATTTCAATCTTGAATCAATCACACTTTGTTAAGTATTTCAATCTTGAATCAATCACACTTTGTTAAGTCGTCCTCACACACACATGTATACTGTTGTCATTTTCCTAGCCTCACCATTTCAATCTTGAATCAATCACACTTTGTTAAGTATTTCAATCTTGAATCAATCACACTTTGTTAAGTCGTCCTCACACACACATACTGTTGTCATTTTCCTAGCCTCACCATTTCAATCTTGAATCAATCACACTTTGTTAAGTCGTCCTCACACACACATACTGTTGTCATTTTCCTAGCCTCACCATTTCAATCTTGAATCAATCACACTTTGTTAAGTATTTCAATCTTGAATCAATCACACTTTGTCAAGTCGTCCTCACAACACATACTGTTGTCATTTTCCTAGCCTCACCATTTCAATCTTGAATCAATCACACTTTGTCAAGTCGTCCTCACAACACATACTGTCATTGCCTCGCTCACTTTCATTCTACCCACCTTTTGGGCTGACATTATCTGGTACAGCAGTCAACATTAACTGGACACTGGACAACATATAGTTGATCAAAGAACAGATGGATACAGCTGCCGGTAACAGTTAATCAAGCAAAAGACTGATACAGTTAATGAAACAAAGATGGGTTTGTCACTTCCTTGATTCCAGGGCAGGGCTCATGCATTTGGAGAGAAAACAGTTTCTGACTGGTAGTTGTACGTTCATGCTTCTTGTAGTTCTTGCTCAGAGTCTAAATATACAAAAAAGACTGGAAAAAAAAGCAAGACGGCACCACAAGCCACCCGACTTCCGACTCAAGTATGGGTTGAGAAAGTCCAACAGAGAGCCATTTTCTTTTTCCCTTCTTTTTTTATTTATTATTTCGCATCTGAGCAAGAACTACAAGCAGGGCACATGCATTGGAATATGATTGACTTTTTCCAAAACACCTGTAGTAAATTGGGTTTCAAGCCACAAGGAAAGCCGTAGCAAACCGTGCTGTTTGGAGCAACAGTATTACTATTACCGTAGATGGCTGCAGAAGAACAGATGTCCCTTTCTTTGAACAAAGGTCACATGAAGGGGGCATCAATATTTTAATTGAGCACAGACAAATATTGTCTTTCTTTTTATTTGGTTGTTTTTGTTTTTGAGAATGGTCCTTATAAGAAAGCTCTAGTCTAATGCAAGGCTTTGGCACTATACACAGATTGCAGCCCTGCTCGCTGGAATAGCAGCTATCTGGCCGTCACTGTGGGAAGAGACAGACAGGCAACAATCAATTCATTCACACCCATTGATTTGCTCATATCTTTTTGAGAATGGTCCTTATAAGAAAGCTCTAGTCTAATGCAAGGCTTTGGCACTATACACAGATTGCAGCCCTGCTCGCTGGAATAGCAGCTATCTGGCCGTCACTGTGGGAAGAGACAGGCAACAATCAATTCATTCACACCCATTGATTTGCTATCTTTTCATAAAGCAGTAACCATGACCAATCTTTAGTCACCTATCACCAAGTTTTGTAACATCATCCAAACGTGCGTAGTCATGTCTTAGAGCTAAAGGTGTCGATGTGTGTGATTAGAAATAATGGTGAATACCCCTTAATTACACTGGGCCACGGCCCAGAGAAGAACAGCAATGTAGCTTAGACACCCTCCTCGTGTTTACCACTCTCAATCTCAAAGTCTGCTTCTTTCAGTTTCATGACAATAACCCTAGGCTGATCCTAACCCTACCCCTTTCCCAAAAACGGCAGAAGGAAGCTTCTCAGTGGAAATGTTCAATGCCAAACTTTGATGGAGGGGGGGGGGGGAGGGGTGTAATCTACAGCTTTGCTCAAAACTCAACTGTTATCTGACACCCAGTATGGTCCCCTTCTTCATCTGGGTCAACAGCAATGCAACCAACAAGACAAACAAAAACTTAGGGAAAGAAAAAACCAGTATAGAACAAAGAAAAAAAGATGTAAAACAAAAAATATAATAAAACATGACAAGGCAAAACATAAGAAAACAAAAGGTTATGAAACGAAGAAAGTTGAAAAATGAAAAAAACCAATTTCCCAACAGCGAGCTTCTTTCATCCAAACCAAAACTGAACATTTAACATCATCACTAATAAAAAGAAAGAAAAGCATACATCATAAAGCAAAACCCACGCTCCCACTACTAACCACATACAATGACCAGACCAATACGCACTACTCTTGGAAAAGTCAAAAAATAAAAAGGAAAAAACACCGTTCACCGACTTCTCAGCTTTGTTCATCATGATGCATGGGATACAGTCAACGCATGATTGTTACAGTTACATCATTCTTCCCTGGAGTATTTTCCTCATTTTCCATGTAGTACACAGCAATTTCAGTTTTGACTGACAAATTAAAAACAAACCATTAATGCAAGGCAAGATTTTCATAAAGCATAATATCAAGTACAGAATCCACCTTACAACAGTCACATTACAAAGAACAAAAATCCACAATTTCTGATGCTTATTCATTTTGTTCTCTTCTGTTTGTGTTTTCCTCACATCCGACTCTAGTACCACTCAACACTCAGCAGCTGGAGGGACACGGTAAAAAAAGGTAGGATCATTTCCGTTCCAGAATTGACACACACACTCACACAAAATCCAATAACCTACCTCGATGAGGAGTTCAGAACATTCTTGAAACATAAGAGAAAAGATAAATGTTTATGACAAACACACCTAACACCTAGACATGTTTCATGCTGATTAAAAAGCTTTAAGCCTTAAAGGTGGACCCCGATGGATGAGTTTTTGCAAGAAACATGTCGAGATCACCAGAAAGACAGCCTGTTCAAGGATCGGAACATTCACTTTGCTCTGGTTTCCTAGAAATTAAACCGTCAAAACATCGATTCCTCCTTGGCGGAGATAAGCCATTTTGGATGGGGTGGGTGGAGGCCACTCATTGTGGTTGAAGCTTTTTGTTCTTTGTAGTGTAGTAAAAAAAATATTTTGAACTATTTCCTTTGTTGTGACGTGAGCGAAACTCCTTTAGGTAAACTGTATAAATTTTTAAAATAATAAAAATAAATAAAAAGGCTTGTATTGTGGAAATTTCGTGCAAACGATTTTGTCTAAACTCAGGCAGCCATTAGAAAAGAGAAGGCATGTAGAAGGCACATGCAGAAGGCACATGCCTTCTCTTTCAATGAAAGAATTTGACTTCCAGCACCTCCGCAAAGGAGGAATCGCCAATTTGACGGTTCGATTTCTAGGAAACCAGAGCTGTAAAGGGTGTTTTCCTGTTGATCTCGACGCGTTTCTTGCAAAAACTCATCCGTCAGGGTGCCCCTTTAATAAGCGACCGGCAGAACAGTGAACACATTTCTTCACCTCTCTCATCTCTCTGCCACCAAGGTGTTTTGTTCCAACAGCTATCTGTGCAGTGCAGTTTTCCAGTCCCCACACACACCTCACCACGGCCAAACTACCCTGCTGATGGGGTGACAAACAACGCTGATCGCTCTGCTGGGCAACAAGAACACTGTTGATTCTTCCGCATGCTCCAGGACACACATTCACGCTATTTCTTTCTGTGCAGCCGCAGACACACACCACGATTCAGAGAAGAAAACAGGAAACAGCTGGGACAACAGTCAGTCAGTGAAGGCTTTGATACCTTTCCCTTTGCCATCGAGGAGTGTTTTCAGTCTACAATTGGGAGTCTACCAGCTAAGACAAGTGTTTTCAGTCTACACTGTACACGTGAGAGGGTTTTCTACCAGCTAGGAGTGTTTTCAGTCTACATGTGAGAGGGTTTTCTACCAGCTAAGAGTGTTTTCAGTCTACACGTGGGAGGGTTTTCTACCAGCTAAGAGTGTTTTCAGTCTACACGTGGGAGGGTTTTCTACCAGCTGACTGTTTTCAGTCTACATGTGAGAGGGTTTTCTACCAGCTAAGAGTGTTTTCAGTCTACACGTGGGAGGGTTTTCTACCAGCTAGGAGTGTTTTCAGTCCACACATGGGGTTTTCTACCAACCTAAGAGTGTTTTCAGTCTACATGTAGGATGGTTTTCTACCAGCTAGGAGTGTTTTCAGTCTACACGTGGGAGGGTTTTCTAAAAGCTAAGAGTGTTTTCAGTCTACCAGGGGGGAGGGCTTTCAACCATCTAGGAGTGTTTCCAGTGTACCAGGGGGGGGGGGGCTTTCAACCGTCTAGGAGAGATTTCAACCATCTTGTTTCCAGTGTACCAGGGGGGAGGGCTTTCAACCATCTAGGAGTGTTTCCAGTGTACCAGGGGGAGGGCTTTCAACCATCTAGGAGTGTTTCCAGTGTACCAGGGAGGAGGGCTTTCAACCATCTAGGAGTGTTTCCAGTGTACCAGGGGGGAGGGCTTTCAACCATCTAGGAGTGTTTCCAGTGTACCAGGGGGGAGGGCTTTCAACCATCTAGGAGTGTTTCCAGTGTACCAGGGGGAGGGCTTTCAACCATCTAGGAGTGTTTCCAGTGTACCAGGGGGGAGGGCTTTCAACCATCTAGGAGTGTACCAGTGGGGGGTGGGCTTTCAACCATCTAGGAGTGTTTTGGAGTGTTTCTGGTGCGCATGGTATAGGGCGAGGCTTTCAGCTGCTGCTGCTGCTGGGCCGTCAGTTGAGCCGATGACAACGACGATGACGCTGATGATGATAACTGCTGAACGACGCTCATCTGCTGGGGACACTGGGTCTGGGTCACCACAGTGGTAGCCCCCACAGACGGCGCAGCAACGCAAGAAGACGACGACGCAGTGTGTGCAGAAACTACCGCCGCTGCACTGACAAGCTGCTGCTGGACTGCCGTGGACGTAGTAATGATGGTGGTGGTGGCAGGGGTGGGGGTGGGGGAGGGCTGTGGCAGGGGGGTGGTGGTGGTCACGACCACGGCGGTGGGCTGGGGGAGGGTAGAGGGGGTAGCGGTCAGCACGCGCTGCGTTCCGATGAGCGTGGCGGGCTGCAGGGCTTGGTGCGTCACCAGACTCTGGCCCATGGCCGCCATCTTGGGCACGGCTCCCTGGGAAGTCTCCGTGGTGATGGTCTTGACCACCGTTGCCACGGGGGCCATGTTGAGGGTGGGGGCGTGGTGGTGACCGGAGACACCCGCTGTGGGCGTGGACACTGCTGCCACCTGGTGACCAGAGTAACGTAGTGTAGCCAAGTGTGGTGTGGTGCACGTGTTGCATTATAAATCATTACATAGGGCGTGGACACTGCTGCCACCTGGTGACCAGAGTAACGTAGTGTAGCCAAGTGTGGTGTGGTGCACGTATTGCATTGTAAATCATTACATAGGGCGTGGTGTGGTGTGGTGTGGTTTGGTGCATGTATTGTATTGTAAATCATTACATAGGGCGTGGTGTGGTGTGGTGTGGTGCATGTATTGCATTGTAAATCATTACATAGGGCGTGGTGTGGTGTGGTGTGGTTTGGTGCATGTATTGTATTGTAAATCATTACATAGGGCGTGGTGTGGTGTGGTGTGGTTTGGTGCATGTATTGCATTGTAAATCATTACATAGGGCGTGGTGTGGTGTGGTGTGGTGTGGTGCATGTATTGCATTGTAAATCATTACATAGGGCGTGGTGTGGTGTGGTGTGGTTTGGTGCATGTATTGTATTGTAAATCATTACATAGGGCGTGGTGTGGTGTGGTGTGGTTTGGTGCACGTATTGTATTGTAAATCATTACATAGGGCGTGGTGTGGTGTGGTGTGGTTTGGTGCATGTATTGTATTGTAAATCATTACATAGGGCGTGGTGTGGTGTGGTGTGGTTTGGTGCATGTATTGCATTGTAAATCATTACATAGGGCGTGGTGTGGTGTGGTGTGGTGTGGTGTGGTTTGGTGCACGTATTGCATTGTAAATCATTACATAGGGCGTGGTGTGGTGTGGTGTGGTTTGGTGCATGTATTGTATTGTAAATCATTACATAGGGCGTGGTGTGGTGTGGTGTGGTGCATGTATTGCATTGTAAATCATTACAT
This sequence comes from Phymorhynchus buccinoides, assembly GCA_017654935.2. Classification (NCBI taxonomy): domain Eukaryota; kingdom Metazoa; phylum Mollusca; class Gastropoda; order Neogastropoda; family Raphitomidae; genus Phymorhynchus; species Phymorhynchus buccinoides. Next base: position 1,312,159 of record CM065700.1, on the reverse strand, counting down.
AGGGCGTGGTGTGGTGTGTGTGGTGTGTGTGTGGTGCACGTATTGTATTGTAAATCATTACATAGGGCGTGGTGTGGTGTGGTGTGGTGTGGTGTGGTTTGGTGCACGTATTGTATTGTAAATCATTACATAGGGCAGTCACTCCACCCACCAAGTGTAGTATATGGATGAACTAAACCATTCATGTTGCACCTAGCTTTTCTAACAATGGCTACATGGTGTTTACCTGGGTGACAGTGATGGGGTTAACAATGGTGTTTACCTGGGTGACAGTGAAGGGGTTAATGAAGTTTACCTGGGTGACAGTGAAGGGGTTAATTGTGTTTACCTGGGTGACAGTGAAGGGGTTAACGATGGTGCTTACCTGGGTGACAGTGAAGGGGTTAATGAAGTTTACCTGGGTGACAGTGAAGGGGTTAATGGTGTTTACCTGGGTGACAGTGAAGGGGTTAATGAAGTTTACCTGGGTGACAGTGAAGGGGTTAATGGTGTCTACCTGGGTGACAGTGAAGGGGTTAATGAAGTTTACCTGGGTGACAGTGAAGGGGTTAATGGTGTTTACCTGGGTGACAGTGAAGGGGTTAACGATGGTGCTTACCTGGGTGACAGTGAAGGGGTTAATGGTGTTTACCTGGGTGACAGTGAAGGGGTTAATGGTGTTTACCTGGGTGACAGTAATGGGGTTAACGATGGCGTCTACCTGGGTGACATTGAAGGGGTTAATGGTGTTTACCTGGGTGACAGTAATGGGGTTAACGATGGTGTCTACCTGGGTGACAGTGAAGGGGTTAATGGTGTTTACCTGGGTGACAGTAATGGGGTTAACGATGGTGTCTACCTGGGTGACAGTGAAGGGGTTAATGGTGTTTACCTGGGTGACGGTGATGGGCGTGGCAGCGCTCAGCGTGTGGAGGGGTGCAGAGTGGGGCAGGGACACCTTGGCCACCATGGTGGGTGTCAGGGTCTGGGCCTGGCTCACGCTGATGATGGCTGGCTGCTGCTTGATGTACTGGTGCAACAACTGACCCGTCAGATTCGTCTTGGGTGGGATGATCAGTGGGATGTGCCCGCCACGCACCCCCCCTGCCAGAGCTGGAAACACACAGCACAGTCCACATTATATTGTTACCCACGCACACCCCCTGCCAGAGCTGGAAACACACAGCACAGTCCACATTATATTGCTGGAAACACACAGCACAGTCCACATTATATTGCTACCCACGCACCCCCCCTGCCAGAGCTGGAAACACACAGCAGTCCACATTATATTGCTACCCACGCACCCCCCCTGCCAGAGCTGGAAACACACAGCACAGTCCACATTATATTGCTACCCATGCACCCCCCATGCCAGAGCTGGAAACACACAGCACAGTCCACATTATATTGCTACCCACGCACCCCCCCCCTGCCAGAGCTGGAAACACACAGCACAGTCTACATTATATTGCTACCCATGCACCCCCCATGCCAGAGCTGGAAACACACAGCACAGTCCACATTATATTGCTACCCATGCACCCCCCATGCCAGAGCTGGAAACACACAGCACAGTCCACATTATATTGCTACCCATGCATCCCCCATGCCAGAGCTGGAAACACACAGCACAGTCCACATTATATTGCTACCCATGCACCCCCCATGCCAGAGCTGGAAACACACAGCACAGTCCACATTATATTGCTGGAAACACAGCACAGTCCACATTATATTGCTACCCATGCACCCCCCCCCTGCCAGAGCTGGAAACACACAGCACAGTCCACATTATATTGCTACCCATGCACCCCCCCCCTGCCAGAGCTGGAAACACACAGCACAGTCCACATTATATTGCTACCCATGCACCCCCCCCCTGCCAGAGCTGGAAACACACAGCACAGTCCACATTATATTGCTACCCATGCACCCCCCCCTGCCAGAGCTGGAAACACACAGCACAGTCCACATTATATTATCCGCCCTTCTATCTCTATCTCCTCCCAAACCGCTCGAGCCAGCGACTTGGGATTTGGGGTGTGGATGGCTGTTGGGGTCCTTAACAGATTCCGCCCGGTGAGATACCCCCCCCCCCCCCCCCCCCCAGTCATCGCTAAGGGGGGGCGGTTACATTCCAGTAGGAGATAAATGGAACAGCCGCCGTGTTCGATTCATGGAATAGCCGTGACGTCACACGGCCCCACATACGGTTAATTGTAGACCAACTCTCTGTAGACCTACTTCAACTATTGCATGTAAAGTTAGGCTGCCGATCTTTGAGCCTTCAACATATCGAAATTGTTATAAAACAAAACAAAACAGAAACACTAATAACTGGCTAAAGATCGACAGCCTAACTTTACAAGTGTAAGTTGAAGTAGGTCAACAGAGTGTTGGTCTTCCACAATTAATCATTTATGTCGCGGTCCACACCGCGCGCGCGTTTGTTCTCTTTTCACATGTCCTATCTGTGTTGGTATGTTTAATTATTATGTTCTTAACCCCTTCACTGCCGAGCCCGGTTCCGGGGCAACTATTTGCCAAGCCGTTTCAGGTTGCGGAGTCTATCGCAAAACTTTCTGAATAAAAGTGCATATAACCTATGCTTTTCTGAACGGGGATTGAATCTACTATCCTTTGAGAACACTCTCACATGCATTTGAACATACTGCGTAAAGTGTATGGATAGAAAAAGGGAAACTCTTAGAATAACCCTATGACGGATATTTCCATGACGGGGCAGTTTATAGGTTACCGGAAGTTGACGGAAATATCCGTGACGGGGCAGTGTAAGGGTTAATGTATGTGCTTATGTCGTGCCACACACTAATTTATCATGTTTATGAGATAATAAAGTATTCTTGAGTCTCAAGTCGAACACAAACACACATACACGCAAGTAGTCGTCTCCCTTAGCAAATTAGATTTTAAACTTTTAAAATCGTACTTTCACCCAACAGGACAGTAATCCGGTTGGGTTTTCTGTAAATAAGCTAGCACATATTTTTATATAATGTACACTTAAAGACTGACCTTTTGTGATTTATTTTTAATAATAAAGTGGATTTTTTATCTTTTAAATTGTGGTCCTGGAATTTTAGTTAAAAGATGCTTAAGAGTCAAGCTTACAGTTAATTTTTTAACTATTGAATTTATCCAATCGTAGTTAGTATCAAAGAATACATGTATACACACTCTGATTGATTTCACTATCAAATCTACATTTTAGAAAAAGTCGTCTTCTTTCTGCTCTTCATTTTTTCGACCTTTCACTTGTCACTGTTTAGCCGTTTCATTGACCAAACAAAGAAGCCCTGATTACCCCACGGCACGATACTCTCTAAGCATTAAAGGGTGGCGTTTACATGAAATTTACTTTTCCAGTTCAAATGGAACAGCCGCCGTGACAACACGTGCAGAGCACGGGTATAGCTAGTGATATTATAATGTTTGATGTACTGCTGCAACAACTGACCCGTCAGAGGGGTCTTTGGCGGGATGATCAGCGGAATGTGCCCGCCACGCACCCCCCCTGCCAGAGCTGGAAACAAAGCACAGTAATATGATAATGTTGTTTGATGTACTGGTGCAACAACTGACCCATCAGAGAGATGTGCCCGCCACGCACCCCCCCTGCCAGAGCTGGAAACAAAGCACAGTAATATGATAATGTTGTTTGATGTACTGGTGCAACAACTGACCCATCAGAGAGATGTGCCCGCCACGCACCCCCCCTGCCAGAGCTGGAAACAAAGCACAGTAATATGATAATGTTGTTTGATGTACTGCTGCAACAACTGACCCCTCAGAGGGGTGTGCCCGCCACGCACCCCCCCTGCCAGAGCTGGAAACAAAGCACAGTAATATGATAATGTTGTTTGATGCACTGATGCAACAACTGACCTGTCAGAGGGGTGTGCCCGCCACGCACCCCCCCTGCCAGAGCTGGAAACAAAGCACAGTAATATGATGTTGTTTGATGTACTGATGTACTGGTGCAACAACTGACCCGTCAGAGGGATGTGCCCGCCACGCACCCCTCCTGCCAGAGCTGGAAACAAAGCACAGTAATATGATAATGTTGTTTGATGTACTGGTGCAACAGCTGACCCCTCAGAGGGGTGTGCCCGCCACGCACCCCCCCTGCCAGAGCTGGAAACAAAGCACAGTAATATGATGTTGTTTGATGTACTGATGTACTGGTGCAACAACTGACCCGTCAGAGGGATGTGCCCGCCACGCACCCCTCCTGCCAGAGCTGGAAACAAAGCACAGTAATATGATGTTGTTTGATGTACTGATGTACTGCTGCAACAACTGACCCCTCAGAGGGGTGTGCCCGCCACGCACCCCCCCTGCCAGAGCTGGAAACAAAGCACAGTAATATGATAATGTTGTTTGATGTACTGCTGCAACAACTGACCCCTCGGAGGGGTGTGCCCGCCACGCACCCCCCCTGCCAGAGCTGGAAACAAAGCACAATAATAATATGATAATGTTGTTTGATGTACTGCTGCAACAACTGACCCCTCAGAGGGATGTGCCCGCCACACACACACCCTGCCAGAGCTGGAAACAAAGCACAATAATAATATGATAATGTTGTTTGATGTACTGCTGCAACAACTGACCCCTCAGAGGGATGTGCCCGCCACACACACACCCTGCCAGAGCTGGAAACAAAGCACAGTAATATGATGTTGTTGTTTGATGTACTGGTGCAACAACTGACCCCTCAGAGGGGTGTGCCCGCCACACACACACCCTGCAAGAGCTGGAAACAAAGCACAGTAATATGATAATGTTGTTTGATGAACTGCTGCAACAACTGACCCCTCAGAGGGGTGTGCCCGCCACGCACCCCCCCTGCCAGAGCTGGAAACAAAGCACAGTAATATGATAATGTTGTTTGATGCACTGATGCAACAACTGACCCGTCAGAGGGGGATGATCAGCAGAATGTGCCCGCCCCCCCCCCCCCCCCCCCCCTGCCACAGCTGGAAAACAAAGCACACAACAATATAACAAACCAGTAACAGTACAGTACAGTACCTGTCACTCTGTGTGCCTACAGCAGTGGTGTAACAACAGTATGTAATGTGCACAATATAACAAACCAGTAACAGTACAGTACAGTACCTGTCACTCTGTGTGCCTACAGCAGTGGTGTAACAACAGTATGTAATGTGCACAATATAACAAACCAGTAATAACTAGATTCCGTGGCGTAGTGGCAAGTCACAGACTACTGGCTGGGAAGTCTCAGGTTCGAATCCCATCAGAGGCCGAGTTTTTTGTTTGTCCTGGACCGACTCCTACCCAGAGTGAGTGGCTATGGGCTCAATGGGAAGACTGAACCCAGGCAGTCGAGCTTCATCCGCTTAACGGATGCGATTCTCAGAGTGTTGCTCTAATTTCAAGACTAACACTGCAGATGTCTGTAGTTCTCAGGCCTGGTTAACGCCGGGATATCATTATGAAAGGAAGCGTTGAATACAGCCCTGTCATGCAGTCTCAGACCTATACGGAACTCCATAGCATCATCATCATCATCATCATCCACCTCATTTCCATCAATCATCAAAAAGAAAAAAATGTCTCAAATTCTGTGGCCTTGCATGCCCTGCTGTCATGGTGACTTTAGTTTCGGTTTCCGATCCAGTCTATGCCTTGGTGCGTTCGGGTCAAAGTCATGGGGATCAGTGTGTCAAAGTCATGGGGATCAATGTGTCAAACTCATGGGGATCAGTGTGTTCTGGGGAGCTGTCAGTGGACGGACATGGTGGTGCCCTCGGAGGACCTCACTCACGCTGGCTCAGTGACTAAGACATTATTGTCGTCAGTAGGGCGTCTAGTAGGTGGTATCCTGCGTACAGGCTCCACTGACCACCACCAAAGTGACTCAGCAGCAGTGCAGTGTCTCTTGGGTTGGTTGCCTGCTGACGGCCTAACACAGATTAGCTCCCCTCGGACTGCTGATTTTGGATTCTGCGACCTATACAAGCCAGGGTGTGGCTGAGAGTTGGGACTCGGAAAAAACGGCGAGAGATCAACACCACTGTACAGTCCAGAAGATGGGAAAGCAAAAAAAAGAAACCAAAACAACCCAGTAATACTACTACAGCGTCATACCTGTGACGTGTGACTGCTGCAGAGGCAGCCCTTTCCTCTGTTGTCACAACACTATATACTGTGTACAATACTACTACAGCGTCATACCTGTGACGTGTGACTGCTGCAGAGGCAGCCCTTTCCTCTGTTGTCACAACACTATATACTGTGTACAATACTACTACAGCGTCATACCTGTGACGTGTGACTGCTGCAGAGGCAGCCCTTTCCTCTGTTGTCACAACACTATATACTGTGTACAATACTACTACAGCGTCATACCTGTGACGTGTGACTGCTGCAGAGGCAGCCCTTTCCTCTGTTGTCACAACACTATATACTGTGTACAATACTACTACAGCGTCATACCTGTGACGTGTGACTGCTGCAGAGGCAGCCCTTTCCTCTGTTGTCACAACACTATATACTGTGTACAATACTACTACAGCGTCATACCTGTGACGTGTGACTGCTGCAGAGGCAGCCCTTTCCTCTGTTGCTGCTGTAACAACACCATCGAGTGGAAACTCCCTTTCAGACCTTCAAATGAGGTCCTAAATGGGAGCGAGTTGTATAAGGGAGGTAATGTTAATACTTACTAAGAAGGGCAATGTCAGAGAAGTAGGTCTTAAGTGGGAGGGAGTCTTATAATGGGGGGTCTTATAAGGCAAGTTCCACTATATAATGTGTACAACATAACAAGCTAGTAATATACAGCATCATACCTGTGACTCTGTGTGACTGCTGCAGAGGCAGCCCTTTCCTCTGTTGCTGCTGTAACAACATGCGTTGGTGCTGCTGAAGCTGACTCACTGTGGGCCCGCGCGATGCTGCAAACAACACAACACTGGCCCATCAGCATCACTTCATCATTACACCTGATGCTGCAAACAACACAACTCTGGCCCATCATCATCACTTCATCATTACACCTGATGCTGCAAACAACACAACACTGGCCCATCACTTCATCATTACACCTGATGCTGCAAACAACACAACACTGGCCCATCATCAACACTTCATCATTACACCTGATGCTGCAAACAACACAACTCTGGCCCATCACTTCATCATTACACCTGATGCTGTAAACAACACAACACTGGCCCATCATCATCACTTCATCATTACACCTGATGCTGTAAACAACACAACACTGGCCCATCATCAACACTTCATCATTACACCTGATGCTGTAAACAACACAACACTGGCCCATCATCATCATTACACCTGATGCTGTAAACAACACAACACTGGCCCATCACTTCATCATTACACCTGATGCTGTAAACAACACAACACTGGCCCATCATCATCACTTCATCATTACACCTGATGCTGCAAACAACACAACACTGGCCCATCACTTCATCATTACACCTGATGCTGTAAACAACACAACACTGGCCCATCATCATCACTTCATCATTACACCTGATGCTGTAAACAACACAACACTGGCCCATCATCAACACTTCATCATTACACCTGATGCTGTAAACAACACAACACTGGCCCATCATCATCACTTCATCATTACACCTGATGCTGTAAACAACACAACACTGGCCCATCAGCATCACTGCGTTATCACACTTCTCTTGATATATTGTGGCCTGCAAAACTACCCACCAAGCATTCACCTCAGTTCCAAAAGATAACGGTGCTGTCACCAAAACCAGCTTGAGTTAAGTTAAACAGCTGTTTCCAATTCTTTGCCGAAACACAACGATGATGATGATAATGATTATGGCAATAACAACGATGATGATGATCATGATAATCGTGTTGATGATGATGACAAAATGATGCTAATAGTAATAATGACACTGATTTCTCTACTCATGCAGTGCTGTTTTCCGTTGCTGGGCTAGGGTGACATTTATGCTGACAGGGATGGGCAATATGACAATGATGATGATGAAGATGACGATGATGATAATGACGACGACAATGATGATGATGATGATGATGATGATGACAATGACTTCTCTACTCACGCAGTGCTGTTTTCTGTTGCTGGGCCATGGTGACGTTGATGCTGACCGGTATTGGCACGGCAGCAGTGCCTTGTGGAGCAGGCACCGACTTGACCAGAGTGACTGGTGCAGTGGACGTGCTGCCAGACTGACCAACCTGCTGCATGATCTGTGCCGCCTGCAGCTGACCACAACAACAAGGCACTGCCATATCAATGTACTCCCTGACTGACCACACAAGGCACTGCCATATCAATGTACTCCCTGACTGACCACACAACTGTAGTGTAGTGTACTGTTATATGATCACATCATACAGTTCAGGGTTCCCAGGTTTGGGGCATGAGTAAAACAAAAAGGACCTTTAAAGGACTTAGAAGGACCTCATCTCAATTCAAAAAGACCTTTAAAGGACTTAGAAGGACCTCATCTCAATTCAAAAGGACCTTTAAAGGACTTAGAAGGACCTCATCTCAATTTTAAAGGACTTAGAAGGACCTCATCTCAATTCAAAAGGACCTTTAAAGGACTTATAAGGACCTCATCTCAATTCAAAAGGACCTTTAAAGGACTTATAAGGACCTCATCTCAATTCAAAAGGACCTTTAAAGGACTTATAAGGACCTCATCTCAATTCAAAAGGACCTTTAAAGGACTTATAAGGACCTCATCTCAATTCAAAAGGACCTTTGATAACATGATTGTATGGAATATACCTAAGCTTTTCTAAAGCAGAAAACTTGCACAACAGAGCTGTTCAGCCTCTGATTTAGTTGTCAATCTCAAGCTTTCCTGTCACTAATTTGTAGCATATATCAGTAATCATCTTCATTAATGATCAGATTCAGTACAGATTAGTCACCTCTTCAATGATTTCCAATGTTGAAGCCATGTATTTGAATCCTTGAAATTATACTTTGCTAATTTAAATATAGGAGAGAAAAGAAAACAGAGAGTGGAGAGGGAGAGAGAGTTCACAAAGGAAAGACACACAGGGGGGTAGATGGTCCCAAACAAACTGGCCTTTGATCAATGAAAGGAGAGGGATGCGGATATATTGTAAAGTAGTTAGTCACTGCACCACCCACTCACCATGACCCTATAATAACCCTTTCTTTTACTCCACTTTTTTCCTTTGAAGTCGGAGTGTGGCTGACCACGTGGCGAGGTAATCAAAAACAGTCACACGCGTAATGTTCTTATCCCTAGCTGGTAGAGTTGTACCATAGTGTTCAAGTGCTTCAGCTGTTGGGATGATCCCTGGAGTTTTTAAACCAGGGTAAGACAACAAACTAACTTCACTTTTCGAGTCGTTTCCCTCCTCTCTCATCCAGTCTCCATGCTGCTGTATTTACCACTTTCAGAGGAATAGGAATGGGGAGTGGTAGGGGATGGAAAAGGGTGAAGGTGAAAACATCACTGTCAATAGAAGTCATGTCTTCAGTGGGAGAGTTCAACCAGAGGTCAAGAGGTCACTGACCACCTGCTAGCCTGGCTCTTTTTTTTTGCTCACTGGAATGTTCCATCTTTGAAAGATCGTCTGCTACACTTCATGACATCAGCAGCTTTGCAGACATCTGGGTTTTTTTTGTCAGAAATGATTTAATTACCGCTCCCAGTTTCTTTCTCAAACCTTTTCCTAATACAACAGGACTTAACAGTACCCTTCACAAATTAAAAGGACCTCATGATGAATTAAAAGGATTGATCGACCTGCTGAATCAAAGCACAAGGACTTAAAAGGCCCCTACGAACCCTGAGTATTACCTTTAGCTGTGCTGGTCCCTGGGCCTTGGTCTGTACTGTGCTGTACTGTGTTATAATGCTATAATGTTATAAAAATGCTATAATGCTGTGTTGCGATAGTTACCTTTAGCTGTGCTGGTCCCTGGGCCTTGGTCTGTACTGTGCTGTACTGTGTTATAATGCTATAATGTTATAAAAATGCTATAATGCTGTGTTGCGATAGTTACCTTTAGCTGTGCTGGTCCCTGGGCCTTGGTCTGTACTGTGCTGTACTGTGTTATAATGCTATAATGTTATAAAAATGCTATAATGCTGTGTTGCGATAGTTACCTTTAGCTGTGCTGGTCCCTGGGCCTTGGTCTGTACTCTGCTGTACTGTGTTATAATGCTGTGTTGCGATAGTTACCTTTAGCTGTGCTGGTCCCTGGTCTGTACTGTGCTGTACTGTACTGTTGTTATAATGCTATAATGCTGTGTTGGGATAGTTACCTTTAGCTGTGCTGGTCCCTGGTCTGTACTGTGCTGTACTGTACTGTGTTATAATGCTATGTTGCGATAGTTACCTTTAGCTGTGCTGGTCCCTGGTCTGTACTGTGCTGTACTGTTATAATGCTATAATGCTGTACTGTACTGTTACCATGTCATAATGCTGTACTGTACTGTACTGTTACCATGTCATAATGCTGTACTGTACTGTACTGTTACCATGTCATAATGCTGTACTGTACTGTACTGTGTTACCATGTCATAATGCTGTACTGTACTGTACTGTTACCATGTCATAATGCTGTACTGTACTGTGTTACCATGTCATAATGCTGTACTGTACTGTACTGTTACCATGTCATAATGCTATACTGTACTATGTTACCATGTCATGATGCTGTACTGTGTTACCATGTCATGATGCTGTACTGTGTTACCATGTCATGATGCTATAATGCTGTACTGTACTGTGTTACCATGTCATGATGCTATAATGCTGTACTGTACTGTGTTACCATGTCATAATGCTGTACTGTACTGTGTTACCATGTCATAATGCTGTACTGTACTGTACTGTGTTACCATGTCATGATGCTGTACTGTACTGTACTGTGTTACCATGTCATGATGCTATAATGCTGTGTTGGGATAGTTACCTTTACCTGTGCTGGTCCCTGGGCCTTGGTCTGCAGCTGTCTGACCCTGATGGCCTTGAGCTGTTCTTCTGAGATGCTGGGCACCGTGCGCATCACAGTCTGCTTCTGCACACAGCACTACACAGCATGACCACTGTCACCATGGCGTCAGTTAACTACAGCAGTAAGACGCTATATGACCATGGAGAAGTCACCCATGACGTCAGTTAACTACAGCAGTAAGACACTATATCACCATGGAGAAGTCACCCATGACGTCAGTTAACTACAGCAGTAAGACGCTATATCACCATGGAGAAGTCACCCATGACGTCAGTTAACTACAGCAGTAAGACGCTATATCACCATGGAGAAGTCACCCATGACGTCAGTTAACTACAGCAGTAAGACGCTATATCACCGTGGACAACTGTCACCATGACGTCAGTTAACTACAGCAGTAAGACGCTATATCACCGTGGACAACTGTCACCATGGCGTCAGTTAACTACAGCAGTAAGACGCTATATCACCGTGGACAACTGTCACCATGACGTCAGTTAACTACAGCAGTAAGACACTATATCACCGTGGACAACTGTCACCCATGGCGTCAGTTCAATCACTAAAATAGAAATTGTGACGTACATCATTTGCCATGTGATGTGTGTATCCCATCTGGCAGATTTTGCTGTTCTAACACAGCCTTTCCTAAAATTATGTCATATTCAATATGATTTCACTTAAGTTTAAACAAAAAACAAATTCCAATTAGTACTAAATTCCATTTCATACTGGCTGTCAGTACAAATCGGAATTACAATTTGTACTAGTAGGATTCCGAATCCTAGTGGATTCCCATTTCTACTGTGACATACATATATATATATATTATTTACCGTGAATCTGACTTTGTGGCCCAGCTGTTGTGCCTGTGCGGCGCTGCCGGGGGTCTGTGGACGCATGATGGGGTGTAACAGGTTAATCTGCTGGTTTAACCCTTTAGTCAGCTGCTGGTGCACTGTGCCTGGTGACAATGACAACAATAGGGTTAAAGTCATGATGGGGTGTAACAGGTTAATCTGCTGGTTTAACCCTTTAGTCAGCTGCTGGTGCACTGTGCCTGGTGACAATGACAACAATAGGGTTAAAGTCATGATGGGGTGTAACAGGTTAATCTGCTGGTTTAACCCTTTAGTCAGCTGCTGGTGCACTGTGCCTGGTGATAATGACAACAATAGGGTTAAAGTCATGATGGGGTGTAACAGGTTAATCTCCCTTATAAGACCTTAACTGTGCCTGATCACTATACAATGGAACCTCCCTTATAAGACCTTAACTGTGCCTGATCACTATACAGTGGAACCTCCCTTATAAGACCTTAACTGTGCCTGATCACTATACAATGGAACCTCCCTTATAAGACCTTAACTGTGCCTGATCACTATACAATGGAACCTCCCTTATAAGACCTTAACTGTGCCTGATCACTATACAGTGGAACCTCCCTTATAAGACCTTAACTGTGCCTGATCACTATACAATGGAACCTCCCTTATAAGACCTTAACAGTGCCTGATCACTATACAGTGGAACCTCCCTTATAAGACCTTAACTGTGCCTGATCACTATACAGTGGAACCTCCCTTATAAGACCTTAACTGTGCCTGATCACTATACAATGGAACCTCCCTTATAAGACCTTAACTGTGCCTGATCACTATACAATGGAACCTCCCTTATAAGACCTTAACAGTGCCTGATCACTATACAATGGAACCTCCCTTATAAGACCTTAACAGTGCCTGATCACTATACAATGGAACCTCCCTTATAAGACCTTAACTGTGCCTGATCACTATACAATGGAACCTCCCTTATAAGACCTTAACTGTGCCTGATCACTATACAATGGAACCTCCCTTATAAGACCTTAACTGTGCCTGATCACTATACAATGGAACCTCCCTTATAAGACCTTAACTGTGCCTGATCACTATACAATGGAACCTCCCTTATAAGACCTTAACTGTGCCTGATCACTATACAGTGGAACCTCCCTTATAAGACCTTAACAGTGCCTGATCACTATACAGTGGAACCTCCCTTATAAGACCTTAACTGTGCCTGATCACTATACAATGGAACCTCCCTTATAAGACCTTAACTGTGCCTGATCACTATACAATGGAACCTCCCTTATAAGACCTTAACTGTGCCTGATCACTATACAATGGAACCTCCCTTATAAGACCTTAACTGTGCCTGATCACTATACAATGGAACCTCCCTTATAAGACCTTAACTGTGCCTGATCACTATACAATGGAACCTCCCTTATAAGACCTTAACTGTGCCTGATCACTATACAATGGAACCTCCCTTATAAGACCTTAACTGTGCCTGATCACTATACAATGGAACCTCCCTTATAAGACCTTAACAGTGCCTGATCACTATACAGTGGAACCTCCCTTATAAGACCTTAACTGTGCCTGATCACTATACAATGGAACCTCCCTTATAAGACCTTAACTGTGCCTGATCACTATACAATGGAACCTCCCTTATAAGACCTTAACTGTGCCTGATCACTATACAATGGAACCTCCCTTATAAGACCTTAACTGTGCCTGATCACTATACAGTGGAACCTCCCTTATAAGACCTTAACTGTGCCTGATCACTATACAGTGGAACCTCCCTTATAAGACCTTAACTGTGCCTGATCACTATACAGTGGAACCTCCCTTATAAGACCTTAACTGTGCCTGATCACTATACAATGGAACCTCCCTTATAAGACCTTAACTGTGCCTGATCACTATACAATGGAACCTCCCTTATAAGACCTTAACAGTGCCTGATCACTATACAGTGGAACCTCCCTTATAAGACCTTAACTGTGCCTGATCACTATACAGTGGAACCTCCCTTATAAGACCTTAACTGTGCCTGATCACTATACAGTGGAACCTCCCTTATAAGACCTTAACAGTGCCTGATCACTATACAGTGGAACCTCCCTTATAAGACCTTAACTGTGCCTGATCACTATACAATGGAACCTCCCTTATAAGACCTTAACTGTGCCTGATCACTATACAATGGAACCTCCCTTATAAGACCTTAACAGTGCCTGATCACTATACAATGGAACCTCCCTTATAAGACCTTAACTGTGCCTGATCACTATACAATGGAACCTCCCTTATAAGACCTTAACAGTGCCTGATCACTATACAATGGAACCTCCCTTATAAGACCTTAACAGTGCCTGATCACTATACAATGGAACCTCCCTTATAAGACCTTAACTGTGCCTGATCACTATACAATGGAACCTCCCTTAAAGACCTTAACTGTGCCTGATCACTATACGGTGGAACCTCCCTTAAAGACCTTAACTGTGCCTGATCACTATACGGTGGAACCTCCCTTATAAGACCTTAACAGTGCCTGATCACTATACAATGGAACCTCCCTTATAAGACCTTAACTGTGCCTGATCACTATACAATGGAACCTCCCTTATAAGACCTTAACTGTGCCTGATCACTATACAGTGGAACCTCCCTTATAAGACCTTAACAGTGCCTGATCACTATACAGTGGAACCTCCCTTATAAGACCTTAACTGTGCCTGATCACTATACAATGGAACCTCCCTTATAAGACCTTAACAGTGCCTGATCACTATACAATGGAACCTCCCTTATAAGACCTTAACAGTGCCTGATCACTATACAATGGAACCTCCCTTATAAGACCTTAACAGTGCCTGATCACTATACAATGGAACCTCCCTTATAAGACCTTAACTGTGCCTGATCACTATACAGTGGAACCTCCCTTATAAGACCTTAACTGTGCCTGATCACTATACAGTGGAACCTCCCTTATAAGACCTTAACTGTGCCTGATCACTATACAGTGGAACCTCCCTTATAAGACCTTAACTGTGCCTGATCACTATACAGTGGAACCTCCCTTATAAGACCTTAACAGTGCCTGATCACTATACAGTGGAACCTCCCTTATAAGACCTTAACAGTGCCTGATCACTATACAATGGAACCTCCCTTATAAGACCTTAACAGTGCCTGATCACTATACAGTGGAACCTCCCTTATAAGACCTTAACTGTGCCTGATCACTATACAATGGAACCTCCCTTATAAGACCTTAACTGTGCCTGATCACTATACAGTGGAACCTCCCTTATAAGACCTTAACTGTGCCTGATCACTATACAGTGGAACCTCCCTTATAAGACCTTTAAAAATCATCCAAAATAAGGTCTTAAATGGGAGGGAGTTGTATATATCTAAAGGAGGTAATTTCAATACTTACAAAGAAGGGCAATGTCTCGGAGAAGTAGGTCTTAAATGGGAGGGAGTCTTATAATGGGGGGTCTCAAAGGGAGGTTTCACTGTAATCAGTAACAGATAACTTATGCAGCACTTAACTTTCTGATACGGGAGTCTTAATCGAATTTAAAAAACAACAAAACCCAACAACAGCATATACTTCAAACGACAAAACCTACACACTCAAAGGGAAAACCAATCGTTCAAATTGACAATCATTCTGCCCCCCCCCCCCCCCCCCCCTCCCTTGTCTAGCAGTCTCTTCCTGACTCTACACCCCACAACCATACACCATTTTCCTTCATCCATCCCCCGCCCACCTTTTCCTCCCCACATTCCATCAATCCGCACTAACACACACTTTACTCCTCATCCCCTATCATGCACTACGCCCCCACCCCCCCCTCCCGCAAATCAATTTGTACAATAAGCACGCCTGAATCTGGCTTACACACATACTCACTCCATCCCTTCCCTTCATTCTTCTCTCACACACCCCCCACACACACCCCTTAACATAAAGGAAAATCCAAATCAACTCACGCGTACCTCCCGCCAGAGCGGAAGTGCCGGCAGCCATAGCGGCCATTTTGTGCGACAGGTTTGCCGAGGCAGAGGGTGCCGCCGAGACCTGGAGTGCTGTCACGCCCCGGGCAGCCTGCACCTGGGAGGGCCCCGGGACCCCCACCTGAGCCCCGGCAGGGATGGCCCCGCCCTGGGTCACTGTGGTGATGTCATGCACCTGGAGCCTGCTGCCCCGACCCAGACTGCCCCCGGTCACCGCCTGGGGAGAATTGGGCCGTCAGTGACAGTTAACATAGTGTGTAGTGCAGTTCTAGTCACTGCCTGGGGAGAATTGGGCCGTCAGTGACAGTTAACATAGTGTGTAGTGCAGTTCTAGTCACTGCCTGGGGAGAATTGGGCCGTCAGTGACAGTTAACATAGTGTGTAGTGCAGTTCTAGTCACTGCCTGGGGAGAATTGGGCCGTCAGTGACAGTTAACATAGTGTGTAGTGCAGTTCTAGTCACTGCCTGGGGAGAATTGGGCCGTCAGTGTCAGTTAACATAGTGTGTAGTGCAGTTCTAGTCACTGCCTGGGGAGAATTGGGCCGTCAGTGTCAGTTAACATAGTGTGTAGTGCAGTTCTAGTCACTGCCTGGGGAGAATTGGGCCGTCAGTGTCAGTTAACATAGTGTGTAGTGCAGTTCTAGTCACTGCCTGGGGAGAATTGGGCCGTCAGTGACGGTTAACATAGTGTGTAGTGCAGTTCTAGTCACTGCCTGGGGAGAATTGGGCCGTCAGTGTCAGCTAACATAGTGTGTAGTGCAGTTCTAGTCACTGCCTGGGGAGAATTGGGCCGTCAGTGTCAGTTAACCTTTAGCACACTGCAGGCGCACTGTGTCGCCGAGGAGAAACTTTCGTCTGCCACTGCAGGCACACTGTGTCGCCCATAGAGGGGTACTCGAATTGAGCACTTCGCGGAGCTTACATCCGGGATTCCATGCTAAAAACGTCACACTCTCGGTTCAGAACGAGGCTAAGGCACACATTTCAGTCGCCATTTGCAGCCCTACTAAATCGGCATGTGCTAGACAAATTTTTAAAGTTTTCAATCGATTTTGGGGGGGTTTTCTCCGTCCAAGATGGCGGAACCCGTGATCGACGAAGCTTTCTTACAGGAGATATTCTTCGATTCAGACTCTGAGGATAATTTTGAGGGTTTTTTACCAGAAGAAATCGATGGTGAAGTGGTGCTAGCTGATAGGGGTGATCGTAGTGATAGTGATAGTGCTACCAGCGAAAGTGAAAGTGATTCAGACGACGATGCAACCAATGTTCCCAGTGGTTACGATCATGAATGGTTGACGGATTTTTTGGAGAATACTGGCCCCAGAGACATGCCTGCTGGAATTTCTGAGGCGGAACTGTTTCGTTTGTTCATCAGTGATGAAGTTATAACGTTGTTTGTTGACGAGACAAACAGATATGCTGGGCAAGTGAAAGAACAGAGGGGGGAGAATGTGGGTCCCCACTCCTACATCAGCACTTGGAAAGCTGTTAGTTTTGACGAAATGAAGGCATTTGTAGCCATCCTTCTGCTGACTGGGCTCACCAAACGCTCGTCCTTTGAGCTCTACTGGTCAACAGATGATTTCATAGAGATGCCAGGCTTCAGAAACATCATGTGCAGAGACAGATTTCTCAGAATTCTTTCCTTTTTCCACCTTTCGGACAACACAACCGCCAAATCCAGAGGTCACCCGGAGCATGACAGGGCGCACAAGATCCGAGGACTGTATGAAAAACTAATTCTCCTCTGGCAGAAGTATTTCTACCCAGGGAAAGAACTGTCTGTGGATGAGAGCATGATCCCTTTCAAAGGAAGAACAAGCCTGCTGATCTACATGCCAGCAAAACCAACAAAGTGGGGTCTGAAAGCGTGGGGCCTGGCTGACGCGAAAACTGGCTACATGTTCAACTGGCAGCTGTACCTGGGCCGAGAAACAGCCCAGGCACCAAGAGCAAAGGGAGTTGCACATCAAGTGGTGACCTCACTCACAGAGAAAGTGTACAACAAGGGACATGTTGTCTACATGGACAATTTTTTTTCTTCTCCTGCCTTGTACCATGACCTTGCCGAACACGGGACAGCAGCGTGCGGGACGCTTCGCACTAACCGCCAGGGTGTGCCAGACGATTTCAAAGCAGCAAGACCCCGTGTTGGTGAGCCCCCCATCACACACAGAGATAGAAACATCTTGTACATCTCCTGGTTTGACAAAAGGGCTGTGAACCTCATGACCAGTGCCCACTCTGCCCAGACCTTCAGGAAAGAAGTGCGCTCCAAACGTGACCCAAACCACACCCGCGTCGTCTTCAAACCTCGTGCTGTGCAGGCCTACTCCAAGCACATGGGGGGGATAGACAGAGCTGACATATTACATGGTGCTGCACAGGAGCACAAAGTGGTGGAAAAAAGTGTTCTTCCATCTCTTTGAGATCTGCTTCTGCAATGCCCTCGTCATTTGGAAAGCCCTGAAAGCTCCCCACCGTGTCAACGCCGAAAGGTTCTGCCTGAAAATTGTGCGGGGTCTGCTGCAAGGCTACCAGTCAGGTGTGGCTCACAGGAGAGGCAGGAGGACTGATGACCCCCCAGACAGGCTGGTATTGACTGAACACCAGCTTGTCATCAACCCCAAGCGCCTGCCATGTGGCAGGCCCTCTCGCCCAGACTGTGTTGTGTGCTCGGACCGTCGTAAGAAGCGCCACCAGACCCAGTTCGTGTGCAGAAAGTGTAATGTGGGACTTTGTGCTTACCCCTGCTTCCAGAGGTACCACAGTGTGATGGATTTCAAAGTAGACTGCACCCCAGCACTCCACAAGCAATAAAAGAAGTGAGTCAACAATTGTGCGTTTGTTTGTTTTTGTCTTTATTTATTTTTTGGGATTGTCAAAACATGCATGAAAAATATAATACATGACATCAAAACATTCCTCAACCATCCATCTAACAGCATGCAAAAAATAATGTCTGTACAACTAATACAAAGAAAATTATAACAATTTTAAAACAGTAGGTGCTCACGTTTTTGGAATGCAGTGGCAGGGGAAAGAAGTCCAAAAAAAATGCGGTGTGCTAAGGGTTAACATAGTGTGTAGTGCAGTTCTAGTCACCGCCTGGGGAGAATTGGGCCGTCAGTGTCAGTCAACACAGTGTGTAGTGCAGTTCTAGTCACCGCCTGGGGAGAATTGGGCCGTCAGTGTCAGTCAACACAGTGTGTAGTGCATGTATGGCCCAGGCTGCCCCCGGTCACTGCCTGGGGAGAATTGGGCCGTCAGTGACAGTTCATATAGTGTCTCATCTAGGGCCATCAAAAAAGCTGAAATCAGCCTAAAGGCTGACAATTCCCATAACTGGACAAACACACACACACACACACACACACAAACACTGTCTCTCTCACACATACACACACATGCAAACACAGTCTCACAAACAGTCACACACACACACTGTCTCTCTCACACATACACACACACAGGATACAAAAAACACTCTCACAAACACAGTCACACACACACATACATACAGACACTAACTGACCACAATGTTTCCTGATGCGGCCAGTGTGCGAGCGATGGATGCAGCGGTCAGCCCCACACCCGCCCGTTGAGCACCCGTCTGTACCACACAGCACAGGAAAATAGTAACAACAGCAACAGCAGTAGGTGAACACAATACATGGTAATCACAGTGGGACCTTCACTGTAGGTGAACACAATACATGGTAATCACAGTGGGACCTTCACTGTAGGTGAACACAATACATGGTAATCACAGTGGGACCTTCACTGTAGGTGAACACAATACATGGTAATCACAGTGGGACCTTCACTGTAGGTGAACACAATACATGGTAATCACAGTGGGACCTTCACTGTAGGTGAACACAATACATGGTAATCACAGTGGGACCTTCACTAGTGCCTGACAACAGCAGTAGGTGAACACAATACATGGTAATCACAGTGGGACCTTCACTAGTGCCTGACAACAGCAGTAGGTGAACACAATACATGGTAATCACAGTGGGACCTTCACTAGTGCCTGACAACAGCAGTAGGTGAACACAATACATGGTAATCACAGTGGGACCTTCACTGGTGCCTGACAACAGCAGTAGGTGAACACAATACATGGTAATCACAGTGGGACCTTCACTAGTGCCTGACAGCAGCAGTAGGTGAACACAATACATGGTAATCACAGTGGGACCTTCACTAGTGCCTGACAACAGCAGTAGGTGAACACAATACATGGTAATCACAGTGGGACCTTCACTAGTGCCTGACAACAGCAGTAGGTGAACACAATACATGGTAATCACAGTGGGACCTTCACTGGTGCCTGACAACAACAGTAGGTGAACACAATACATGGTAATCACAGTGGGACCTTCACTAGTGCCTGACAACAGCAGTAGGTGAACACAATACATGGTAATCACAGTGGGACCTTCACTAGTGCCTGACAACAGCAGTAGGTGAACACAATACATGGTAATCACAGTGGGACCTTCACTGGTGCCTGACAACAGCAGTAGGTGAACACAATACATGGTAATCACAGTGGGACCTTCACTAGTGCCTGACAGCAGCAGTAGGTGAACACAATACATGGTAATCACAGTGGGACCTTCACTGGTGCCTGACAGCAGCAGTAGGTGAACACAATACATGGTAATCACAGTGGGACCTTCACTGGTGCCTGACAACAGCAGTAGGTGAACACAATACATGGTAATCACAGTGGGATCTTCACTAGTGCCTGACAACAGCAGTAGGTGAACACAATACATGGTAATCACAGTGGGACCTTCACTACAGTGCCTGACAACAGCAGTAGGTGAACACAATACATGGTAATCACAGTGGGACCTTCACTACAGTGGCTTTGCCTGACAACAGCAGTAGGTGAACACAATACATGGTAATCACAGTGGGACCTTCACAGTGGCTTTGCCTAACAACAACAGCAGTAGGTGAACACAATACATGGTAATCACAGTGGGACCTTCACTACAGTGGCTTTAACACCTAACAACAACAGCAGTAGGTGAACACAATACATGGTAATCACAGTGGGACCTTCACTACAGTGGCTTTAACACCTAACAACAACAGCAGTAGGTGAACACAATACATGGTAATCACAGTGGGACCTTCACTACAGTGGCTATAATCAATGGTTGAAATTAACCTGTAGCAGGGGCCAATACTACATGAGAGCTGCACAACAAATGATTTTTTACAGTACACGAATATCATGGTACAGCTAAGTCTTTTAGGGAAGATTAGGACTCAAACTAGGGGGCTTTTGCACCAGCTCTAGTGCTGCAGCCAATGGGATTGGTTGGCCTTTGTGACCTTCCCCAACGCCATCTATCCTCAAATCCATTTGGCCGAGAGTGGGGATGAACCCCAGGCAAGGCTTCTTTGGTGTAAACACATTTAAGCCCAGCCTGCCAGAATAGTAGCTGCCCGCTCCGCTATCAGGCAGTCATGGTCGGAAACGACGGACATACACACAATCAACAGCCATACTCACAATTATATAGTAGGGGTACAATACAGCACAATACAACAATGCATTACAATATGATAATCACTATATATAGCACACTGTAATCAACAGCCACTCACAATTATATAGTAGGGGTACAATACAGCACAATACAACAATGCATTACAATATGATAATCACTATATATAGCACACTGTAATCAACAGCCACTCACAATTATATAGTAGGGGTACAATACAGCACAATACAACAATGCATTACAATATGATAATCACTATATATAGCACACTGTAATCAACAGCCACTCACAATTATATAGTAGGGGTACAATACAGCACAATACAACAATGCATTACAATATGATAATCACTATATATAGCACACTGTAATCAACAGCCACTCACAATTATATAGTAGGGGTACAATACAGCACAATACAACAATGCATTACAATATGATAATCACTATATATAGCACACTGTAATCAACAGCCACTCACAGTTATATAGTAGAGGTACAATACAGCACAATACAACAATGCATTACAATATGATAATCACTATATATAGCACACTGTAATCAACAGCCACTCACAGTTATATAGTAGGGGTACAATACAACACAATAGGATTCAATACAATACAACACAATAGGATACAATCAATATATATAGCACACAATAATCAACAGCCAATCACAGTTATATAGTAGGGGTACAATACAACACAATAGGATTCAATACAATACAACACAATAGGATACAACACAATATAATACAATACAACCACAATACATAACAGCCACTCACAATAATGGTGGTGGGTGTGGTCGACATCAAGGAATGCAGTTGATGTCCAGCACAATACAATATGATACAACACAATACAATACAACATGATACTCACAATAATGGTGGTGGGTGTCGTCGACATCAAGGAATGCAGTTGATGTCCAGCACAATACAATATGATACAACAAAATACAATACAATACAATGCTACATGATACAATAATGGTGGTGGGTGTGGTCGACATCAAGGAATGCAGTTGATGTCCAGCACAATACAATATGATACAACAAAATACAATACAATACAATACAACATGATACAATAATGGTGGTGGGTGTGGTCGACATCAAGGAATGCAGTTGATGTCCAGCACAATACAATACGATACAACACAATACAATACAATACAATACATGATACTCACAATAATGGTGGTGGGTGTGGTCGACATCAAGGAATGCAGTTGATGTCCAGCACAATACAATATGATACAACAAAATACAATACAATACAATACAACATGATATCACAATAATGGTGGTGGGTGTGGTCGACACCAAGGAATGCAGTTGATGTCCAGCACAATACAATATGATACAACACAATACAATACAATACAACATGATACTCACAATAATGGTGGTGGGTGTGGTCGACATCAAGGAATGCAGTTGATGTCCAGCACAATACAATACGATACAAACACAATACAACATGATACTCACAATAATGGTGGTGGGTGTGGTCGACATCAAGGAATGCAGTTGATGTCCAGCACAATACAATATGATACAACACAATACAATACAACATGATACTCACAATAATGGTGGTGGGTGTGGTCGACATCAAGGAATGCAGTTGATGTCCAGCACAATACAATACGATACAACACAATACAATACAATACAACATGATACAATAATGGTGGTGGGTGTGGTCGACATCAAGGAATGCAGTTGATGTCCAGCACAATACAATATGATACAACACAATACAATACAATACAACATGATACTCACAATAATGGTGGTGGGTGTGGTCGACATCAAGGAATGCAGTTGATGTCCAGCACAATACAATATGATACAACACAATACAACATGATACTCACAATAATGGTGGTGGGTGTGGTCGACATCAAGGAATGCAGTTGATGTCCAGCACAATACAATATGATACAACACAATACAACATGATACTCACAATAATGGTGGTGGGTGTGGTCGACATCAAGGAATGCAGTTGATGTCCAGCACAATACAATATGATACAACACAATACAACATGATACTCACAATAATGGTGGTGGGTGTGGTCGACATCAAGGAATGCAGTTGATGTCCAGCACAATACAATATGATACAACACAATACAACATGATACTCACAATAATGGTGGTGGGTGTGGTCGACATCAAGGAATGCAGTTGATGTCCAGCACAATACAATACGATACAACACAATACAATACAATACAACATGATACAATAATGGTGGTGGGTGTGGTCGACATCAAGGAATGCAGTTGATGTCCAGCACAATACAATACGATACAACACAATACAATACAATACAACATGATACTCACAATAATGGTGGTGGGTGTGGTCGACACCAAGGAATGCAGTTGATGTCCAGCACAATACAATATGATACAACACAATACAATACAATACAACATGATACTCACAATAATGGTGGTGGGTGTGGTCGACATCAAGGAATGCAGTTGATGTCCAGCACAATACAATATGATACAACACAATACAATACAATACAACATGATACTACAATAATGGTGGTGGGTGTGGTCGACACCAAGGAATGCAGTTGATGTCCAGCACAATACAATATGATACAACACAATACAATACAATACAACATGATACTCACAATAATGGTGGTGGGTGTGGTCGACACCAAGGAATGCAGTTGATGTCCAGCACAATACAATATGATACAACACAATACAATACAATACAATGATGATACAATAATGGTGGTGGGTGTGGTCGACACCAAGGAATGCAGTTGATGTCCAGCACAATACAATATGATACAACACAATACAATACAATACAACATGATACTCACAATAATGGTGGTGGGTGTGGTCGACACCAAGGAATGCAGTTGATGTCCAGCCACAGCCTGAGCCACAGTGGGAGCGGAGGCGGCCACACCCCCCACCCCCACAGCTTGAACCACCCCCGGGGGGTTGACCCCGACCCTCTCCCCCACCACTCCGCCTGTGGGGGTCTGGGCTGGACGTTGGGCAGCTTCTGCACTGGCCTGTTGACAGAAAGACAGAAAATGGCTTCTGCACTGGCCTGTTGAGAGAAAGACAGAAAATGGCTTCTGGTCATTTCTTCTTCTGCATTGGCCTGTTGAGAGAGACAGAAAATGGCTTCTGCACTGGCCTGTTGAGAGAAAGACAGAAAATGGCTTCTGGTCACTTCTTCTTCTGCACTGGCCTGTTGAGAGAAAGACAGAAAATGGCTTCTGGTCACTTCTTCTTCTGCACTGGCCTGTTGAGAGAAAGACAGAAAATGGCTTCTTGTCACTTCTTCTTTGTCGATCGCCCAGACAGTCTCCTGTCATACAGACAGTCTCCGGTCATACAGACAGTCTCCTGTCATACAGACAGTCTCCTGTCATATGAGCGCACATGCCTCATGCTGCTATCTGCGTCATGCTCCTAACCAAGAAATAGTTCGGCTCAGCACGTCCGTCGTCAGCTGCAGAACATTTCTGTCAGAATTTTTAAAAATAAGGCAGGAGAATTGACCGGTCAGTACGGCTGAAAGATAGTAGACGACAGTAAGGAAAGGGAAAAGGCAGAGTCGGAGATTGATAGATCAGAGGAAGCTACAAGCACAGAACTTCCAGAAGGTAGGTGAACTATTTGTACGAAAGACCCCCCGGCATCCCCATGGTGAGGGAAGAAAATGAACAGTGACATTGCTACTGTGGGTAAAATATGAAAGTTAATGGTCACAACACAGGTTGCTATTCATTGTTCTTTCCCCATGGCACCACAGTGAGATGCCATATAATCACTAGCGTATCGCTGTGTAGCCCATGGGGAACGAGCAAGAAATAGCAACGTGCTGTGACCATAAGCATCCAGACTGTAATTCTCATGAAGACTGTCATTGAGAGAGAGAGAGAGAGAGAGAGAGAGAGAGAGAGAGAGAGAGAGAGAGACAGGGGGGAAGGGAGAGAGACACAGAGACACACACACACACAGACAGAGAGAACATAACATGAAAGTCTTCTTCTTCTACTTCTTCAATCGCTCAGTTTTCTGTTAACTATGAGTGCAGATGCGTCATGCTGGCGCTATGAGCCTAAATAAGAAATAGTTAGGCCCAACAAGTCCAACTTCGGCTGGAGGAAATCTTTTTTAAAGTGATTCTTGAAAAAAGGCAGGAGAATGGACATAAAGATCAGTAGATTACAGAAAGCAAAGGGAAAACACAAAGTCAAAGAAAATGACAGATTAGAAAAAGTTACAAGCACAGAACTTCCAGGAGATGTGGGAACTATTTATACAAAAGACCCCCCGGCATCCCCAAGGGGGGACATCAAGGTCTAATACTAATAGTCTGACAAATTTTAGGGACCTCAACACAGAATGCAAATCATCTCTCTCTCTCTGTGTTCTTTCTATCAAAAGGAATGGAGAAGAAATACAACAGCCTCTATTCAGACATGAAGTTTTTTCCCTCACTGACAAACACTTGTTCGTTTGCTCAACCATTCTTCACTCACAGTGTTTGCCATGCTGACTTTCTTCTCTCTCTCTCTCTCTCACTCATGGTGTTCTTCTCTCACTGTAACTCTGTTGTCTCTCTGTGTCTGTCTCTCTTTCTTTTTCTGTTTCTTTTACTCTCTCTTTTTCTGTCTCTCTCACACTCTCTCTCTCCCTCTCTTTCTGTCTGTCTGTCTCTCTCTCTCTCTCTCACTCACGGCCTTCTTCTCTCGCTGTATCCTCTCAGCCCTGAAAGCAGCCACTGTAGTTAGTGTCTCTGTCTCTCTCTCTTTCTGTGTGTCTCTCTGTCTCTTTCTGTGTGTCTGTCTCTCTCTCTGTCTGTCTCTCACTCACAGTGTTAGCCGTATTAGCCTTCTTCTCCCGCTGCATCCTCTCAGCCCTGAAGGCGGCCATTGTACTTAGTGTCTCTGTCTGTCTGTCTCTCTCTTTGTGTCTGTCTGTCTCTCTCTCTCTGTCTGTCTCTCACTGACAGTTTTGGCTGTATTAGCCTTCTTCTCCCGCTGCATCCGCTCAGCCCTGATGACAGCCACTGTACATAGTGCCTCTGTCTGTCTCTCTCTGTCTGTCTCTCTCTCTCACTCACCGCGCTAGCCGTATTAGCCTTCTTCTCGCGCTGTATCCGCTCAGCTCTGATGGTGGCCACCTGCATTGGGTTGAGGGGCTGGTCGTAGTTGATGTTGTTCTCCTGCAGCACGGCCAGGTGCTTGGGGTTCTTCATGGACGGGTTGTTCAGCGTCTGCCGCATTGGCGCGGGACGCTTGGCCGCCATGTTGGTTATAGAGTCGAATCTGAGCAACACACATCCAACAAAGAACCGTATATATGGCCGCCATGCTCGTTATCGAGTCGGATCTGAGCAACACACATCCAACAAAGAACTGTATATATGGCCGCTTGGCCGCCATGCTCGTTATCGAGTCGAATCTGAGCAACACACATCCAACAAAGAACCGTATATATGGCCGCTTGGCCGCCATGCTCGTTATCGAGTCGGATCTGAGCAACACACATCCAACAAAGAACCATCGGCGCTGGGTGCTAGGCCGTCAACTATTTTGCTATCACTGTATATGGAATCAGGAATAAACTGAAGTCGAATCTGAGAACAGACAACAAAACCAACACTGAACTGTGTTGCTAGTACTGTATATGGAATAAACTGGAGACAACATGAGAACAGATGAACCAACACTGACCTGTGTTGCTAGTACTGTATATGGAATAAACTGGAAACATGAGAACAGATAAACCAACACTGACCTGTGTTGCTAGTACTGTATATGGAATAAACTGGACAACATGAGAACAGATGAACCAACACTGACCTGTGTTGCTAGTACTGTATATGGAATAAACTGGAAACATGAGAACAGATAAACCAACACTGACCTGTGTTGCTAGTACTGTATATGGAATAAACTGGACAACATGAGAACAGATGAACCAACACTGACCTGTGTTGCTAGTACTGTATATGGAATAAACTGGAGACAACATGAGAACAGATAAACCAACACTGAACTGTGTTGCTAGTACTGTTTATGGAATAAACTGGAGACAACATGAGAACAGATAAACCAACACTGAACTGTGTTGCTAGTACTGTAAACTGGAGACAACATGAGAGATAAACCAACACTGAACTGTGTTGCTAGTACTGTAAACTGGAGACAACATGAGAAGAGATAAACCAACACTGAACTGTGTTGCTAGTACTGTATATGGAATAAACTGGAGACAAGATAAACCAACACTGACTGTGTTGCTAGTACTGTAAACCAGACAACATGAGAACAGATAAACCAACACTGAACTGTGTTGCTAGTACTGTAAACTGGAGACAACATGAGAAGAGATAAACCAACACTGACCTGTGTTGCTAGTACTGTAAACTGGAGACAACATGAGAACAGATAAACCAACACTGAACTGTGTTGCTAGTACTGTAAACTGGAGACAACATGAGAAGAGATAAACCAACACTGACCTGTGTTGCTAGTACTGTAAACTGGAGACAACATGAGAAGAGATAAACCAACACTGACCTGTGTTGCTAGTACTGTAAACTGGAGACAACATGAGAACAGATGAACCAACACTGACCTGTGTTGCTAGCACTGTGGAGCCTGGCTATTGTGAACTTCCATACAACTCCCTCCCCGATATGACCAGAACATTTTTGATCCAAAATCAACCCTAACCTGACCTACAACCAGCCGATCTGGTATCTAGTATGACTTTAGGCCCCCCCCCACAAAAAAAAAAAGGCTGGTGACTGACTGAAAAAGGCACTAAAACACGTGATAATTTCAAAACGATCAGCCAAATCACTGTCAGAAGTGAGCAGAATAAAACATTGTGAAGACTAAGTCCCTTAACATCGCGCAAGTGTGATGTCCCTTTCGAAAGACTTATTAAGTCACAGACAATGCAGGAGGTAAAATATCCCTTTCGATGGCGAAATCTCGCCACCAATCAATCTCGGAAAGAGTGACTCTGTGAATAGGCAACAGACCGTAGCAACAGACCGTGCCGATTGAGGAAGAGAGTGAAAGAAGGTGAAGTGAGCCAGTCAGGTGCTAACTAGAACGGAACCCATCTACTCGGCCACGCTGCCAACCTCCCTATAAAACCCCTCCCTATTAAGACCTTACTTGGGGTGATTTTTTAAGTTCACAAGAGGAAGGTTCCACTGTAGGTACAAACTACAAAAAGCATGCACACACAAATGCAATTTGATAGCAAAGAAACAGACAGGGTTTTTACTAGCAACACAAACAGAGCTTCATACACCAGTAAGGCACAATTCTACATCTGATGGGCAGACTGAAACACCAGGGTTAGGTGATCAACTTTTGGAGGGCTTTCTTTTCTTTCTTTGTTCATTTGTTTGGGTGGGGTGGGAGGAGGAGAGGTGGGGAGAGGCGATGTCAGGAAAGGGAGGAGGTGGGGGAGGTGAGGTGAGAAATATGGCCTCCCCAGCTGCTGTGCGCAGTGAATCCAAATAAAAATGACTGTCTGGCAAAGTTCCCAAACAAACCCTTTTCACAATTCTACAGGCCTAGCTTGTGAAGAGAAAAGGACAAATCACTGGCTTCCTATAAGTCAATAACGATCAAATTTTATGACAAATGTCACCTTCTAAATGAGAAAAAAAGAACGTAGACCTTCAGTTTTTTGCACTGTAATGGCCAGGTTATGTATGAAAATGGCACCAATAAGAACCAACTGCTATTCCACCTACTGCTAGTTGTATGATCATGATAATCATTACTGACCCCATCTGACCTGAGGGAGTACAGCAGGGAGACAGAAGAGTTGACCTTCCACCTACTGCTAGTTGTATGATCATGATAATCATTACTGACCCCATCTGACCTGAGGGAGTACAGCAGGGAGACAGAAGAGTTGACCTTCCACCTATTGCTAGTTGTATGATCATGATAATCATTACTGACCCCATCTGACCTGAGGGAGTACAGCAGGGAGACAGAAGAGTTGACCTTCCATCTACTGCTAGTTGTATGATCATGATAATCAGTGACCCCATCTGACCTGAGGGAGTACAGCAGGGAGACAGAAGAGTTGACCTTCCACCTACTGCTAGTTGTATGATAATGATAATCAGTGACCCCATCTGACCTGAGGGAGTACAGCAGGGAGACAGAAGAGTAGTTGTCCTGGGTGAACAGCTGGGAGGTCTTCATCGGCCGATTGTTCTTCGTCTGAAACAACACAACAAATAGATACAGACACATGCAGGGACGTGAATAGCAAGCAAACAGAAATAAAGAAAAAGAAAACTAATAAATCACAACCACCAAACCCCACTCCCACCCCCCTACGTTGCCCAAAAGAGTAACAAATGGTTGTTCTGAAAATGGAAAACCTACCACTAGGGGATACGGAAAAGTAACTAGCTGAAGTGAAACCCCCCACACACCGATCACACTGTTACCAAGCGAACCGTAAACAAAGAAGCCTATATAATCAATTAAATACTGCTCCCACTGGCTGACTGGGGGAGTGGGGGAGGGCGACCTATCAGCACTGACCTTGAAGGTGCTCTTGTTCTTCTTCTGCTTCCTGGGGCTGACTGGGGGAGTGGGGGAGGGCGACCTATCAGCACTGACCTTGTAGGTGCTCTTGTTCTTCTTCTGCTTCCTGGGGCTGACTGGGGGAGTGCGACCTATCAGCACTGACCTTGAAGGTGCTCTTGTTCTTCTTCTGCTTCCTGGGGCTGACTGGGGGAGTGGGGGAGGGCGACCTATCAGCACTGACCTTGTAGGTGCTCCTGTTCTTCTTCTGCTTCCTGGGGCTGACTGGGGGAGTGGGGGAGGGCGACCTATCAGCACTGACCTTGAAGGTGCTCCTGTTCTTCTTCTGCTTCCTGGGGCTGACTGGGGGAGTGGGGGAGGGCGACCTATCAGCACTGACCTTGTAGGTGCTCTTGTTCTTCTTCTGCTTCCTGGGGCTGACGTCGTACAGGATGCGGCCCTCCTCGCGGGGGATGATGACGTTCTCGTAGCGGGCGCGGCACTGCTTGATGCTGCGATGTGAGCGTGACACGCCGTTCACCACGTCCGCCACCAGGTCCCAGTTGGGGATGTGTCCGTTCTGGAACCCCGACAGGTTCAACGGCAGGTGGCAACAGTCGTTCACCGCCTGCACAACAAATGTCAAGGTCATCAAGGTCAAGGTCCCAGTTGGGAATGTGTCCGTTCTGGAACCCCGACAGGTTCAACGGCAGGTGGCAGCAGTCGTTCACCGCCTGCACAACAAAGGTCAAGGTCATCAAGGTCAAGGTCCCAGTTGGGAATGTGTCCATTCTGGAACCCCGTCAGGTTCAACGGCAGGTGGCAGCAGTCGTTCACCGCCTGCACAACAAAGGTCAAGGTCATCAAGGTCATTGAGAATGTTTCTGTTCTGGAACCCCGTCAGGTTCAGGACTAAACTAATAACAGCAGTTAATCACAGCCTGTACAGAACATACACACACACACAAACAGTAGGTAGTTTGCTAAAATCACATATGTATAGAGATGACAAACCATATACTCAATGAAGAAAATGTATATCTATAACAATACACTGTTG
This sequence comes from Phymorhynchus buccinoides, assembly GCA_017654935.2. NCBI lineage: Eukaryota > Metazoa > Mollusca > Gastropoda > Neogastropoda > Raphitomidae > Phymorhynchus > Phymorhynchus buccinoides. Next base: position 1,281,091 of record CM065700.1, on the reverse strand, counting down.
CTACAGCACGCACACACACCCTCCCACAGTGACACAGACACACCACACAAACAGACACACACCACACAAACAGACACACCACACAGACAGACACACACCACACAGACACACACACAGCACACAAACAGACACCAGACACGCACCAGAGACACACAGACCTGCAGCAGTGCCCAGTCCTCGTGGATCAGCCACTCAGGGTGGCCCTCAGACTAGTCGGCCGTGGGCCACACCACACACAGACACAGACCTGCAGCAGTGCCCAGTCCTCGTGGATCAGCCACTCAGGGTGGCCCTCAGACTGGTCGGCCATGGGCCACACCACACACAGACACAGACAGACCACACACAGACACAGACCTGCAGCAGTGCCCAGTCCTCGTGGATCAGCCACTCAGGGTGGCCCTCAGACTGGTCGGCCATGGGCCACACCACACACAGACACAGACCTGCAGCAGTGCCCAGTCCTCGTGGATCAGCCACTCAGGGTGGCCCTCAGACTGGTCGGCCATGGGCCACACCACACACAGACACAGACCTGCAGCAGTGCCCAGTCCTCATGGATCAGCCACTCAGGGTGGCCCTCAGACTGGTCGGCCATGGGCCACACCACACACAGACAGACCTGCAGCAGTGCCCAGTCCTCGTGGATCAGCCACTCAGGGTGGCCCTCAGACTGGTCGGCCATGGGCCACACCACACACAGACACAGACCTGCAGCAGTGCCCAGTCCTCATGGATCAGCCACTCAGGGTGGCCCTCAGACTGGTCGGCCATGGGCCACACCACACACAGACAGACCTGCAGCAGTGCCCAGTCCTCGTGGATCAGCCACTCAGGGTGGCCCTCAGACTGGTCGGCCATGGGCCACACCACACACAGACACAGACCTGCAGCAGTGCCCAGTCCTCATGGATCAGCCACTCAGGGTGGCCCTCAGACTGGTTGGCGGTGGGCCACACCACACACACATACAGACAGACCACACACAGACACAGACCTGCAGCAGTGCCCAGTCCTCATGGATCAGCCACTCAGGGTGGCCCTCAGACTGGTCGGCCGTGGGCGGGGCCTTGTGGGCGGCAGCAGCAGCAGCAGCCAGGGGCGCGGGCAGCGAACTGGGCCTCATGGGCTGCTTCGGGTGGTGAGGGTGATGGTGGTGAGGATGGTGGGGGTGCAGGCCCAGGCCCGCGGCCTTCAGTCTCTGCATCTTCAGCTCCCTCCTCATCTTCACCAGCGCGGAGCTGGGCCGGTCGAATAGCGAGCGAGGCACGCGGGGCGCCTCCTCCTTACGCTGCTTCTGCTTGCGGGCTGCAAGACACATGGCTGCATGTCAACACGGTTAATGCAGGGCTATGAATCAATTCAAGTTCATCTTTGTTCTCCATTCCTTCCGTTGGCTTGAAAAAGTTGGCAACGGTGGAAGACGAAGTCTGGGAGTTTGCAGTTTCGATAAGACGATGAGAAGTAATGTGGCATTTGATGTCTTAACACCCTCCATAGGAGACTTTTAAGTGTAATGAGCACATCATACATCTAGCATGATGCACTTTCTTGATCTCTGAATGCACAGATACAGGGGTGCTAGCGCCAAAGGGTCCAAACCTGAAACTAGGAATTCCCCAAACCGAAAACCTGAAATCAATCTAAACGGCAAGTTCCAATTTCTTGTTAACCTGAAAATGAACAATACTTATGCAACACTTTGAATACTTACATTAATGAATCTTGCGTGTATCAGATCGCTTGTTTGAAGCCATGTCCAATGCTGGATAATGAGAGATTTAAATCTATTGATATCAGTGTCTACAACACAGGGGCTGTTGGTGTGTTCTTGTAATCATTTTTGCTGTTCAGAAAGAGAAGGAGACTCGTCACGTTACGCCGATGCCCCGCATCCTCTGCGTGAGAAAGCAAAGCTTTTTTCCCACTAGAGCCATAGACTAACGTTTTGTTGCATGGCACACAAAAGCACACTCCCGGTGAATCGATCTTTTGGCACCAAACTTCTAAGCACATTCCATCACTGCTAGTGCTTTGTTTCTGCAACCAGTCCCACTTCCACTTGTTTTTAACACCCTTTTCAATCTTAGACACATCTGCTCCTGATGACAATACCCTCATGTTGTTGAATTTACACTCAACGCGTTGCAGTCAATAAAATTTCAGTTAAGGGAGAAGACGCGTGAACCGGAACTTGAAAATGGCAGTCAACGTCACGGGACATCAAGGGACATCACTGATGACAAAAGGCGAATTGCCTCCCTTGTCTATGTTCATCTTATTGTCTGCTACTTTGGCCAATACATGTACGATGTTTGTAATCGTCACCTGTTTCTCCGATGCCGGAATTTTTTGTCCAAACTAACTCAAAAACCGGAGATTACATTTTTTAGTCATCTCAAAACTGGAAATCAGGCATATACCAGAAAATGATCACCCCTGCAGATACTTTTCCATGTAATCTTGGCAGACATACTGGTCTATTCTCTTTCTTTTCTCCCCAGAGTTTCACACACATCGATGTGTCAATCGCCATCTTCACGGAAGTGCGCAAACGGAAACTGGAAAGTCGGTTATACGCACAGCAGCTGTGCTGCTCTGTATATAAGACAATGAATTTGTGTGTTAAAAAAACAATTTTTTTAAGTTTTGAAAGCAGAATTTTATGGACTTGAGCAGAAGGGCGGAAGAAATAAATCACCTCACTGGTGATGGTTTCCTGTCGTGGTTTCCTGTTCTTTCCTGGCAGCTGACTCTATATATCAACAGTGATAAACAATCATAAATCAACTCACTGGTGATGGTTTCCTGTCGTGGTTTCCTGTTCTTTCCTGGCAGCTGACTCTATATATCAACAGTGATAAACAATGATAAATCAACTCACTGGTGATGGCTTCCTGTCGTGGTTTCCTGTTCTTTCCTGACAGCTGACTCTATATATCAACAGTGATAAACAATGTGATAAACAATGATAAATCAACTCACTGGTGATGGTTTCCTGTCGTGGTTTCCTGTTCTTTCCTGACAGCTGACTCTATATATCAACAGTGATAAACAATGATAAATCAACTCACTGGTGATGGTTTCCTGTCGTGGTTTCCTGTTCTTTCCTGGCAGCTGACTCTATATATCAACAGTGATAAACAATCATAAATCAACTCACTGGTGATGGTTTCCTGTTCTTTCCTGACAGCTGACTCTATATATCAACAGTGATAAACAATCATAAATCAACTCACTGGTGATGGTTTCCTGTCGTGGTTTCCTGTTCTTTCCTGACAGCTGACTCTATATATCAACAGTGATAAACAATGATAAATCAACTCACTGGTGATGGTTTCCTGTCGTGGTTTCCTGTTCTTTCCTGACAGCTGACTCTATATATCAACAGTGATAAACAATGATAAATCACCTCACTGGTGATGGTTTCCTGTTCTTTCCTGACAGCTGACTCTATATATCAACAGTGATAAACAATGATAAATCAACTCACTGGTGATGGTTTCCTGTTCTTTCCTGACAGCTGACTCTATCAACAGTGATAAACAATAATAAATCAACTCACTGGTGATGGTTTCCTGTCGTGGTTTCCTGTTCTTTCCTGACAGCTGACTATATATCAACAGTGATAAACAATGATAAATCAACTCACTGGTGATGGTTCCCTGACAGCTGACTCTATATATCAGCAGTGATAAACAATGATAAATCAACTCACTGGTGATGGTTTCCTGTCGTGGTTTGCGGTGTTCTTTCCTGACAGCTGACTCTATATATCAGCAGTGATAAACAATGATAAATCAACTCACTGGTGATGGTTTCCTGACAGCTGACTCTATATATCAGCAGTGATAAACAATGATAAATCAACTCACTGGTGATGGCTTCCTGTCGTGGTTTCCTGACAGCTGACTCTATATATCAGCAGTGAAAAACAATGATAAATCAACTCACTGGTGATCGCTTCCCGACAGCTGACTCTATATGACTCTGTGCCAAAAGGTGAGCACGGAGAGGGTCAGGTACTTACATTCTCAATAAATTGTCACATAACCTTCTGACTGTTGTGCTTATGTTATAAACATATAGACAAATGTCTGAAAAGACACTAGAGACAATATCAGCTTTATAAGATCAGTAGTTATTTAGTTATGTGACAATGAATGTCAAATCAGCCCCAAAATCTGGTCTTCAAAAGTGGACATTGCAAATAGTCATGATTTCAACAAGTGCTAGAACACACAAACTCCAGTAAAATTACTTGAAATTTGGACAAGTTATGCAAAAGTACCTCATTAGTAAACGCTAAAGATTGTAACATTCAAAAATGAAAGTTCTGTTAGTTATTAGACTTAAACCAATGTTGATGACAAACATCATTTTTGATGTAATCATTTAACCAAAATCAAACTTCCCAACAATTTTCACTTATATAAATCCAAAATACATGAAAATGTCATGCTTTGTTGGAGCAGATATTACTTTATCATAGGAGTATAAAGTGTTCTTACAAAATATATTATTTTAAATAATATTGCACTTTCTCTTAAAGGTTCTGACTTAGATGTAACACTTGACATCCGTCATACCTAAGTTATAATGCTCAATAAAATCCTCAAGATATATATTTTTAACTTGCTCTCTTTTATTTTACAATTAAACTGTCATATAAAGTTGACCCCTACCCTTATTTAACACCAGCATGTTCATTTCTTTCTTCTGCACTAATCCAAATGTTCAATGTAATCATTTTACTGGACTTGATGTTCGTCATCAAGAAAATGTTAATTATCAAATTTAGCTGGTTTTATTGGTCTAACCATCTAATAAACAAATAAACACCACTTCAGTGGGTTTAGTAATTAATTTAGAGCACTTTGCAGCCTTCATAGAAAGATAAATGAAAAAATAGTGCTTAATGAAAATTATTAATGTAACTATGATGTTCGTCATACATGTCCTATGGTGTAAATAGTGAATTATGATAAATAATTCAATAGTTTTTTGAAAAAAACTTTATTCATGCAAGTTATTATTTTCTTTAAAGCATTCTGCTTACTGTAGTTGACAAAAATACAGTTATTCATAGACATTTTGGCCAGAAACTGGAAAATAAATGATTTAGGTAACTTTGATGTTTGTCATACATTTTTCACACATTGTGTAATAAAACAAAAACAATGACATGAATCAATTAATAGTTTGGTAGAAAATATTCAGTTAACTTGTAATTGGTTTTTTTTATGGCATCTTAAGTACTTAAAGACAGAATTAGTGTATTTGATACAACTTTCAAATGTAAAGTGATGACGAAGGTCATTTGTTACCGCAACAGACCCATAATAATCATCATACTAACAGCAAATTTCAACAGGAAATGTCACAGACTAATAGCAAACAATGAAAACAACTTAACACAACATGATTTGCTGGAGTTATGAGAAAATACTGTGACATAACACCATGGTTGTGATGTAATCATTGATGTTCGTCATCAGGTGGGGGACACCACATTATCACTATTTTCTCAGAAATCGATTGAAAAATTGTCCTGCCACTTTGCACATGTTTTGCCTCATTTATATCCTTTCTAAATATGCATGTATTTAAATGGTATTAATAGTTTCATTTTTTACCCTCTATGTCCACTTTTCATGCCCACCTTTTGGCACAGAGTCATATATCAGCAGTGATGAACAATGATAAATCAACTCACTGGTGATGGCTTCCTGTCGTGGTTTGCGGTGTTCTTTCCTGACAGCTGACTCTATATATCAGCAGTGATAAACAATGATAAATCAACTCACTGGTGATGGTTTCCTGACAGCTGACTCTATATATCAACAGTGATAAACAATGATAAATCAACTCACTGGTGATGGCTTCCTGTCGTGGTTTGCGGTGTTCTTTCCTGACAGCTGACTCTATATATCAGCAGTGATAAACAATGATAAATCAACTCACTGGTGATGGTTTCCTGACAGCTGACTCTATATATCAACAGTGATAAACAATGATAAATCAACTCACTGGTGATGGTTTCCTGTCGTGGTTTGCGGTGTTCTTTCCTGACAGCTGACTCTATATATCAGCAGTGATAAACAATGATAAATCAACTCACTGGTGATGGTTTCCTGACAGCTGACTCTATATATCAACAGTGATAAACAATGATAAATCAACTCACTGGTGATGGCTTCCTGTCGTGGTTTGCGGTGTTCTTTCCTGACAGCTGACTCTATATATCAGCAGTGATAAACAATGATAAATCAACTCACTGGTGATGGTTTCCTGACAGCTGACTCTATATATCAACAGTGATAAACAATGATAAATCAACTCACTGGTGATGGCTTCCTGTCGTGGTTTGCGGTGTTCTTTCCTGACAGCTGACTCTATATATCAGCAGTGATAAACAATGATAAATCAACTCACTGGTGATGGTTTCCTGACAGCTGACTCTATATATCAACAGTGATAAACAATGATAAATCAACTCACTGGTGATGGCTTCCTGTCGTGGTTTGCGGTGTTCTTTCCTGACAGCTGACTCTATATATCAGCAGTGATAAACAATGATAAATCAACTCACTGGTGATGGCTTCCTGTCGTGGTTTGCGGTGTTCTTTCCTGACATACACGGGGGGCAGCTGACTTTCGGCCATGACGTTTCCCTCGTACATGAATGTCATGGTCTGGTCCACGTACACGTCGTTGTCGTCCTGAGGGGGGGTGGGGGGCGCCCACATCTACACAACACATGCATTCACCTATTACAAGGACAAACCACCTTGGCATAAGGCTGTGGCAGACCAACTGACATAAGCTAGAACACCAAGGCTACATCAAAATGTTGTCATGTTCTGCATAGTTATGAGGGCATTGTCTTTAGCCACGGCAAGCTCCTAGCATAACATCATCAGTCTCCAAAATCCTCCGAAGTCGGAGTGTGGCTGCCCACATGGCGGGGTAATCAAAAATGGTCACACACGTAATGTTTTCATCAGCTTTACCTGTTTTCCATTCCATGCAAAAAAATTCAGATCTTAGTTAGTAGCCAAAAGCTCTTTCAATTCAACTGAAACTGAAGTTTGAATCTTCCATTGTATACCAGAGACATTGAAGAAACCGACTGATTTGTCCAAATTAACATCATCAGTCTCATAAACCTCCTCTTTCGGTTTCTTTCAACAAGCGATGTGCAAATATTACTTCCATGAATAATTCCGGCGTCAGGCAACCTCCGTTGATACGTTTCATTTCCTCTCCACGGGGAAAACAAAGCTGCAGCTGCAGTTTATCAGGACTCCATTTTTTTTAATCTTTCCATTTATAAAACAAAAGTCACCATGAACACGAGGTCTTGTGCTCTGCATGCATCGTAGGCATATTAACTCTCTTGTGCGGTGAACGGTCGTGAACGTTAAAAAAAAAATCGGATCGGAAACGTCTAGAACGTTCGGGAACGTACGGATTCCACGTGGCCGGTTTGGGCGCTTCCATTTTGTTTCTATCACATGGCAGTCACGTGAGCGCTTCAGCCTCGCTTTCGCTATGGATTACACTTCCGTCCTGTTGCTTGCAATGGCTTCTAGGCCGATTGGTTTGAAAGATATGAATTTTGGTCAACTAGCCAGCGAGCCATCACTGAATTATTTTACCAATATCCATGCAATAAAAACTATGGCGTCCATTGGTAGTACTACACAAATAGTCCTACTGATGCAATATTCAGTGCGTGTAAACTGAATGTCACCGAGAGCAACATGTGCTAGTAATGGGAATGCAATGCAATATAAAGCCGTACGCTTACGAAGAGGAAAAAACAACAGTGAAGAACACGATACTTACAGGCATCTCTGATCCATCCAGTGCATTGATGAACACCTGAACACACAAAGTATAACAAAGCCATCAGTACACAGTCGCATACACACACAGTTTTAAGCCCTACTTTTTTCTCTCCCCTACAGAACTGGACAGAAAATACAAACACAAACTAGGAAATAAAAATTGGAGATGGACTCATTCCCCCCTACACCCAACAAACTGTCAGACACACCAGTGCCAACACCAGCGCCTGTGGTTGACATTATATCATGACAAATTGTCACACACCAGCGCCAGTGGTTGACAAATTACTTTCACACACACCAGAGCCTACGATTTGAAGAGAGTGTTTTGACAAGACTTAAATGAAGAAACCAGTGCAGAACGGAGAGGAAGAGGGAGTTTGTTCCAAGTGGCCTGAAAAGAGAAGGAACGTTCACCAGAGTCACTGGTGCGGTAACGAGGGATCTGGAGGAGAGAATTGTCAGAAGAGGAGCGTAACTGTCTAAGAGGTGTGTAAAGGTTCAGGAGAGTAAGGAGTGTATTCTGACCTATTTCGGCGGCGAGCTTGTTTGTTCGACCATGCGAATGTGGTTGAAGTCGTGTTACTGACATCGGCATTTTGCCAACACCAGCATCATGATGTTGACACATTATTGCATCCACCGAGTGTGACAGCGATGAAAAGCTTTTTTTGTGAAAGATAGGAATTATGATCGTGAATTGAAAGGGTAAGTGAATGATTTTGACTACATTTCCATTTCCAACAAGTTAGGGCCAGTTAGGCTTCAACAGTCTGCAACAGGCAGTGAATGACTAGTGAATGCAGTTTGCGACTACACCATTTTTTTTGTGGAGCCATGCACACCATCTTGAAATTCATTTTGCATATTGACAGACATCTCGGCAACACATTCAAAACAAAAAAACACAAAATCTGGTAGGGTGACGCTACCCCACCTTTTGTACGGAGTGACGTCCCTTGGGTTAGGATTTCAGAGGTGATTGAGAGCACAGAGCGTCAGGCACAAGAGGGTTAAAAACCACCTAGCAGCAATAAAGGAGTTTGGTTGGTTGGTTGGTCATTTATAGTCCTGTCCACAGCTAGGGTCATCTCAAGACTGTCACCACGTAAAGTTCGACCACGGATTAAAGGAATGTGGTTGGTCAACTAGCCAGCCAGCCATCACTGAATTATGCTACCAACATCCATGCAATAAAAACTAAATGGTAGTACTACACAAGCAGCGACTGATGCAATATTCAGTGCGTGTAAACTGAATGTCACCGAGAGCAACATGTGCTAGTAATGGGAATGCAATGCAATATAACGCCGTACAATACGAAGAGGAAAAAACAACAGTGAAGAACACGATACTTACAGGCATCTCTGATCCATCCAGTGCATTGATGAACACCTGAACACACACAGTTAACAAAGCCATCAGTACACAGTCACACACAGTTTTAAGCCCTACTTTTTTCTCTCCCCTACAGAACTGGACAGAAAATACAAACAGAAACTAGGAAATAAAAACTGGAGACGGACTCATTCCCCCCTACACCCAACAAACTGTCAGACACACCAGTGCCAACACCAGCGCCTGTGGTTGACATTATATCATGACAAATTGTCACACACCAGCGCCAGTGGTTGACAAATTACCACACACACCAGTGCCAACACCAGCGTTAGTGGTTGACAAATTACCACACACACCAGTGCCAACACCAGCGCCTGTGGTTGACACATATCAGGACAAATTGTCACACACCAGCGCCAGTGGTTGACAAATTACCACACACACCAGTGCCAACACCAGCGCCAGTGGTTGACAAATTACCACACACACCAGTGCCAACACCAGCGCCTGTGGTTGACATTATATCAACACAAATTGTCACACACCAGCGCCAGTGGTTGACAAATTACCACACACACCAGTGCCAACACCAGCGCCAGTGGTTGACAAATTACCACACACACCAGTGCCAACACCAGCGCCAGTGGTTGTTCAGTCACACACACCAGTGCCAACACCAGAACACAAGTGGTTGACAAATTACAGAACACACCAGTGCCAACACCACGCCATGTGGTTGACAAATTGTCAGACACACCAGTGCCAACACCAAATGGGTTGACACATTCAGACACACCAGTGCCAACACCAAAGGGTTGACACAGTCAGACAGACAGAACACAAAGTGGTTGACACAGTGTCAGACACACACAAAGCTATGGTTGACACATTGTCAGACACACAGTGAACACAAAGGGTTGACACAGTCAGACAGACCAGTGAACACAAAGGGTTAAGTGACATCCGCTTTACTTTCCCTTCCAATCTCTGCAAACACAGTGAAGGGAGCCTATTCGGAAGTCTCGGGGAATGACAGAACACAAAGGGTTAAGTGAACAGCCAGTATGTTTCACAGGGTTGGGTTGCAGTCTTCAGATACACAAAGGGTTAAGTCAGAACAGACAGAACACAAAGGCAGTTGCAGTCCAACAGACAGAACACAAAGGGTTCAGTCACAAAACACAAAGGGTTAAGTCAACAGACAGAACACAAAGGGTTAAGTCAGACAGAACACAAAGGGACAGAACACAAAGGGTTAAGTCAACAGACAGAACACAAAGGGTTAAGTCAACAGACAGAACACAAAGGGTTAAGTCCACAGACAGAACACAAAGGGTTAAGTCAACAGACAGAACACAAAGGGTTAAGTCCACAGACAGAACACAAAGGGTTAAGTCAGACAGAACACAAAGGGTTAAGTCCAGAACACAAAGGGTTAAGTCAACAGACAGAACACAAAGGGTTAAGTCCACAGACAGAACACAAAGGGTTCAACAGACAGAACACAAAGGGTTAAGTCAACAGACAGAACACAAAGGGTTCAGTCCACAGACAGAACACAAAGGGTTAAGTCAACAGACAGAACACAAAGGGTTAAGTCAACAGACAGAACACAAAGGGTTCAGTCCACAGACAGAACACAAAGGGTTCAGTCACAGAACACAAAGGGTTAAGTCAACAGACAGAACACAAAGGGTTAAGTCCACAGACAGAACACAAAGGGTTAAGTCAACAGACAGAACACAAAGGGTTAAGTCAACAGACAGAACACAAAGGGTTCAGTCACAGAACACAAAGGGTTAAGTCAGACAGAACACAAAGGGTTAAGTCAACAGACAGAACACAAAGGGTTAAGTCAACAGACAGAACACAAAGGGTTCAGTCAACAGACAGAACACAAAGGGTTCAGTCAACAGACAGAACACAAAGGGTTCAGTCCAGAACACAAAGGGTTAAGTCAACAGACAGAACACAAAGGGTTAAGTCAACAGACAGAACACAAAGGGTTAAGTCAACAGACAGAACACAAAGGGTTAAGTCAACAGACAGAACACAAAGGGTTAAGTCCACAGACAGAACACAAAGGGTTAAGTCACAGAACACAAAGGGTTAAGTCAGACAGAACACAAAGGGTTAAGTCAACAGACAGAACACAAAGGGTTAAGTCCAGAACACAAAGGGTTAAGTCAACAGACAGAACACAAAGGGTTAAGTCCAGACAGAACACAAAGGGTTAAGTCAACAGACAGAACACAAAGGGTTCAGTCCACAGACAGAACACAAACAAACAGAACACAAAGGGTTAAGTCACAGAACACAAAGGGTTAAGTCACAGAACACAAAGGGTTAAGTCCAGAACACAAAGGGTTAAGTCAACAGACAGAACACAAAGGGTTAAGTCCAGAACACAAAGGGTTAAGTCAACAGACAGAACACAAAGGGTTAAGTCCACAGACAGAACACAAACAAACAGAACACAAAGGGTTAAGTCACAGAACACAAAGGGTTAAGTCCACAAAGGGTTAAGTCAACAGACAGAACACAAAGGGTTAAGTCACAGACAGAACACAAAGGGTTAAGTCAACAGACAGAACACAAACAGAACACAAAGGGTTAAGTCACAGAACACAAAGGGTTAAGTCCACAGACAGAACACAAAGGGTTCACAAACAGACAGAACACAAAGGGTTAAGACAGAACACAAAGGGTTAAGTCCACAGACAGAACACAAAGGGTTCAGTCTAGAACACAAAGGGTTAAGTCAACAGACAGAACACAAAGGGTTCAGTCCACAGACAGAACACAAAGGGTTCAGTCTAGAACACAAAACACAAAGTCAACAGACAGAACACAAAGGGTTAAGTCCACAGACAGAACACAAAGGGTTAAGTCCACAGACAGAACACAAAGGGTTAAGTCAACAGACAGAACACAAAGGGTTAAGTCAACAGACAGAACACAAAGGGTTAAGTCAACAGACAGAACACAAAGGGTTAAGTCAACAGACAGAACACAAAGGGTTAAGTCCACAGACAGAACACAAAGGGTTCAGTCAACAGACAGAACACAAAGGGTTCAGTCAACAGACAGTAGCCGCCTCAGAACCCGCAGGCTGGGAGTGCAGTCTGCAGGTCCAACAGACAGAACACAAAGGGTTAAGTCCACAGACAGAACACAAAGGGTTAAGTCCACAGACAGAACACAAAGGGTTAAGTCCAGAACACAAAGGGTTAAGTCACCAGATGGAACACAAACAAACAGAACACAAAGGGTTAAGTCCACAGACAGAACACAAAGGGTTGTCAACAGATGGAACATAAAGTGTTAAGTCACCAGACGGAACACAAAGGGTTAAGTCCAGAACACAAAGGGTTAAGTCACAGAGGGCTAAGGACGTGTTGTGACCAAGAGGGCTGGGGTGGTAATTGGTTTTGAAAGCATGCACAACTTGTAGCTGTTGTTTGATATTTTCCACGACTTCCCTCCACCCCTGTGATGTTTTTCTTGCTGAATGGTTTCTTTTTTATGTCATTTATGATTTTTATGTTGACGTTTGTCCTCACCCCGCAAATTGCAACGATCTTTTCCATTTTACCAGCAGCCCAGTGTCTGTCACATGTCAGTTGAGTGCTATTTTAGCTACCACGTGGGAAGGATTCTTTCTATAACAAGTATCTTTCATGAAGTTTTTTGAGGTTCTACTGATGAAAAAGTCCTCAATTCCTATTGAATTATGAACAAATTATACCACAAAACACTACCAACCCTCCATGCACTGTACAAATGTGTCTTGAAATGGCTTTATAGCTTAAAATGCCACTGTTAATAGTGGTGGATCCATAAAGGATGCCAGTGGTTCTACCCATAATGGAGATATTTGATCAAAGAAACCACAAACACCACTAACTGTGTATACTTTTTGAAGGTAGCTCTGTGCTGTGAAAAGAATAAAATAAAAGTAAAAGATTGTGCTGGTTTACTTTTTGTCCCAATGGGGGACAGATAGTGTTTGAGCATGGTACATAGAGAGATCTCTTTCGAATTATGGAATTCTCGTCAGTATGTATATCTGCTAACAAACGCTATCTTGTGGATCAACCCCAACAGGAAGACATTTCTAATAAAAGAATGGTGTCTTCTCTGCACTAGGCCGAAAAGTCCACAATTTAAGCAAACCAGCACAAGGTGAAGAGAAAAATGAAGAACATTTTGGGTAAAATAGATAAGTTATTAAAATGCGGAAATTCCAATTTGAAAAATTTAATACATGTGGGTAGAAAGAGCCGACCACTGAGGTGATCCTCTAATTAAAGGGATGCAAGTAAACCTAGTAGTGTAGCTACTCCCTGAACCCAACATGTAAAGAGCTGGAAAGTCAGTGCATAAAGAGTTGGCAGCGGATCCAATATTGAAATCACTTCACCAATTACTTCAGTCATGAAAGGAAAAGCAGATTTGATCATCATTCGAATTGCTAAAAAATAAAATAAATCGACGAAGAACAAGTCCTGCCTTCTGCAGGCATCTCCATCTACAGTGATCGACGAAGAAGAACAAGTCCTGCCTTCTGCAGGCATCTCCATCTACAGTGATCGACGAAGAAGAACAAGTACAGTGATCGACGAAGAAGAACAAGTACTGCCTTCTGCAGGCATCTCCATCTACAGTGATCGACGAAGAAGAACAAGTCCTGTCTGCCTTCACTTGACACATTCTAAACTGGACAGGGCCACATCCGGCTCACAGCTCCTAAATGACTTTCCAAAGTAGCCTTTATTTTCCTCTTACTGTCGCTGCTCCCCGGGCTGCTAAACCCATGTAATGGAGGAGCCGACCTTGTTAGAGCAGTGGTGCTAAAGGGACACTGGACACTGGAAAAGGGATCCTAGGTGAGGGGGGGAACAAACTGCCCAGTGTATGTAATGGAAGAACCGACCTTGTTAGAGCAGTGCTGGTTCAGGGATCCTAGGTGAGGGGAACAAACTGTGCCCAGTGCTGGGTACTACAACCCTGCGTCAGACGTCAGGCTGGTCACAATGTTCCTTCACCTAGGATCCCTCTAGCACCACTACCAAGGTCAGTTCCTCCATTTCCAAGGATCAGCCTCAGTGTATGGGATCATTTCTTGCCCCCCCCCCCCCCCCCTCTCCTTCCAATAGCAATGAACCCTCCTTTAACCATTGTCCTGCCTGGAAACGGTGTAACTCAAAACGTAAATGACTAGAATTGTTATTGTAGGTGTCAAATTAGGGCATGATAACAGTTTTCTTTACAATGTTGGGGTTAATCAGGATTAACGTACACAAAGGAATGTGGTGTTGCTGTTTAGCTGGCAGGTTTGCTCATAACAGAACAATTTCTTCTTTGAAAACAAAAAGCTGGAGCATCGTTTGACAAAAATGCCTTCAATTGAAGCACACTTTGGCTTTGCTTAAAGTTTAACCTCCACTGAAGATGTTACCGTTTCTTTCCATGTCTGTCTGTTGGCTCTCTGCCTTTTGGAATGAGTAAAATCTGAATTCTCATCACGTACAGAAACTTTGCTTATATTCATCTCATCTTGCGGTCGGCTAGTTTTGAACCTATCTGTGTGTGTAAGTTCATGTGTGCGTGTGCGCGTGCATGTACGCATCCATGTAAAGTGTTTCTCCATTTCAATCTTTGGCCTTTGCCATAGCACTCAATATTACTGTGCATGAAGCAAATGCAGATTTTTATATTTTATTTCAATCCGAATTTGAAAGCGATCAAACTTTATTCATCAGCCCAGCTGGATAAAAATAAAACCTACATGTATATTAGTGCAGTGCTAACCTCCAAGCTGCCATGTAGAAAAAGTTGGCCAGTTTTCTTATTTGTCCCAATAGCCAGTTGTTTTGCTATGAGTGCTAACCTCCAAGCTGCCATGTAGAAAGTGTTGGCCAGTTTTATTATTTGTCCCAATAGCCAGTTGTTTTGTCCCTGAAATGTTTTGTCCTTTTTTCCCCCAAACTGAAAATAACCCTTACCCCCTCTGATTTCTTCGATTCCAGTTTGCTGTTGAAAATGAGCCAATAATGATGTCTGCGAGTGTGAACCTGTTCTAGTGCCACACGTTGACAAATACATGATACATGTATTGTGAGGAGTGTGAACCTGTTCTAGTGCCACACGTTGACAAATACATGATATTGTGAGGAGTGTGAACCTGTTCTAGTGCCACACGTTGACAAATACATATTGTGAGGAGTGTGAACCTGTTCTAGTGCCACACGTTGACATATACATATTGTGAGGAGTGTGAACCTGTTCTAGTGCCACACGTTGACATATACATGATATTGTGAGGAGTGTGAACCTGTTCTAGTGCCACACGTTGACAAATACATGATATTGTGAGGAGATTTGAAGTTTGTAATGAAGCCAGTGGTGAGGGTTGAGCTAGCCAGTGGTGTGTGTGTGTATGTGTGCATCTGCTTGTCTGTCTGTCCGCTGCACTTTATGCGTTTGGTCTGCGTCTCATTTCGTGGTGATGTGCCTCACATAGGACCAAGGTAAAGGTGCCAAGTTATTAACTTATCTCCAAATTACGATATTAAAAAAATCATAATTATTATAAGAACAGAACTTTAAGGGAAAAAACATTCACAGTTTAGTACCTTTAACTTTTGTAAAAACAGAAAAAGCATTAAAACCGAAGAGTAGCAATAATTTATTTTTTGTTTTGAAAACCATTTTTTCCCCTTTAAACCAACCAAACCGCGACTCCTAGGTAAAGCACACCACCTTAAAATGAGACTCAAACCAAAACGTTCCCCTTGTCATGAATCTGCATGCACAATGCACACATTTCTTCCATTTGGTTTTCCACATCTTTTTCTGTACTTTTCTTCCGATTTGTTGCTGTATTTCGTAAAAAGCGACACCACACCTTGATTCTAAGGGGAGTGCCTGCCGACTGGCAGACACTCCTGACGCACATCACACGCCCCAGAAATGAGAAGCAGACACACAGCATGTTCAGTTCCACACCTGGCTTTATTGGCTATCAGCTTCCATGGTTGTATAGGTCATCATAAAAAAACAAGCTGTCATCTTTACACAGCTTTCCCCTACACACAGATCTAATTTGGATGACTTTTTTTGCCCTCCCCTCCCTTCCATTCACACCTCTTACCTCCATTGCCTTCTATTCATTAAACAACACATGTATGTCAACAAAATTCCAACGTGAAAACAATACTGTTGGATCACATTCACGCACATTTTTCCAGTCACCATGTTTTCTGTCAACCTTTGTGGATTAATGTGTTCAACAATGGTTAATTTATCTTTCATGATCACTTGGCACAAGCCTTTTCCTTTACAACAACAGAACACCACTCCTTTCGGCTAACAGCTCTCACAACCAGCAAACTTAAATTTGAATTAAAAAAAATATATAAAAAAATCAGATACAGAAAGGGGCAAGACTTCTCCCAAATGTTCAACGACTTCTTTGCACCTATACACTGAAAGAAAAGAAACAAACTTAAAAACATGTTTTTCATGAAAATGAGCTGATACCATCAATTTGCTTTACAAGCCATTCTGATTCTTCTGCAGAGATTGGCTCCCAAAACAGCACCAGGTGTAAGACAAAATCCATTCAACGTTACCACCTTGCAACAACAACACACGCACAGTGATACAATGTCTCTCTCTCTCACACACACACAATTTTCTGCCTCCCTCACACAAAAAACTCTCTCTCACCCATTCTTCTTAAAATAAAACCCACAGAAACATAACATTTCAAACTATCGATCCACGCTTACTTCACTCTTTGCATCCTGTTTCTACACCCTCTCAGCCACCTGTCAATCAGCGCTACATCACTACTGGGAATGCAGTGAGCCTTGGTGGAGGAAGGGCCACAGATTGGTCGGAAAAACCACCCATTATTATGGCTTACAAATGAGGCCACATAAGTACCAAATACACCTTGCTCTCCAACATGGGCAGATTTCACTTCAAGTTCATGATCAACCCAACCATTCTCCTACGCACACACACTTTTAAATCATGATTATAACAGCCAACAATCGCTCACTCCGCCGATATATACAATAGCCTTCACACACGCGCACCCTCCACAATATTGTATGGCCTCGATATGAACAACAGCAGCAGCACCAACACTCAGTCATACATCCTCACTTCAGCCCCGTTTTGAATGAAGGCATACGCTTTGATTACACCCTCCTCCTCTTTTCATTATACCCTACCCTTTCCATTACACCCTTCCCTTTCCCTCCTTTTCATTACACCCTTCCTTTCATTACACCTTTCCCCTTTCTCCTTTGCCTGTCCTTCCCTCCTCCTTTCCCCTTCAGATGTCCCCCAGTTGAGGCCAGAACCCCAGAGGGCATCGCGACCAGTCTGGCAGCGCCTCAGGGGACAACCTCCTGTCTGATGGCCCCACTCTGGGGTCATCGGACTAACAAGCTACAATACCCTCCCCCCATTTTTCTTGTCCTCCTCCCCTTCTTCCAACAACCCAGCAGATCAACAGTTGGCTAGGCTTATGGTTCTCTTTTATCTATCCCCTCTTCTGTCACACTATTTCTTCTCGGGCCTTGAGCCTTTCTTCCGGCAAAAGTGGTATAGAACCTCCCCGATTCCGTGGCAAAATAATCAGTGTTGATTGTGGCCACGCATAGCCAAGAAGAAGGAGCAGCCAAACGTACGGCTCCCCCTCTCTCCCCTTTCCCCAGTGCTCTAACGTAGCATTAACATCATTAACAGCGGGCCAGTGAAGAAGAGCACAGGTCCCTCACAGCACTCAAAAGTAAACCAGCTCTCCAGCAGCAGCAAGCAACGGAACTGTCCTGACCCTCAATCAGCTCCCTGTCCAAGACACAGAGACAAGACCAGTGCACCAGACCCAGAAGACAGTGCAGAGTAGCTTTCTAACGTAGGTGAGCACATTGACATTGACAATGGGAAAACCACAGCGCCCAAGACAAACCACTAGCACCGTTCATTGCGGACCGTCCAACTGTTGACCAATCCCCACAGCTGTGTGACTCCGCACACACACAATCCAACTGCTGCCCAGGCCACCACTCGCACTTCGCACGGCAGAGCACGCTGACAACGCTCCACCAGCCACACTGCACTGCAGAGCACGCTGAAAACGCTGCACCACCCACACTGCACGCCCCTGACTGTCCATACAGGAGCAGCCACAGCACAGCTAAGGCTGGTCCTTCCTTTACCGCCGACCCCCACTACATACAGGAGCAGCCACAGCACAGCTAAGGCTGGTCCTTCCTTTACCGCCGACCCCCACTACATACAGGAGCAGCCACAGCACAGCTAAGGCTGGTCCTTCCTTTACCGCCGACCCCCACACTTATGGCACTGCACCGCGCCGCGTTAAACACGGGTCTATGGTTACTACAGACTCTCTCCCCTAACCCGCCCCTTTCTTCTCCGCAGAGTTGGCCACGCTGGCAGCGGGTGGCGGAGTGCTGGCCATGGTGGTGATGGTGGAGGTGGGGCGGGGGGTGATGAGCACGAAGCTGTGGGGGGAGGCTTGGTTGGTGTGGATGATCTGGCCCCCCCGCAGCGCCAGCCCCTGACCGCCCATGATGGGGATGGAGCCCTGGGCGCCCCCCACCACAGGCAGCGACGATGAGGCCTTCACCAGGTTCATCCCCAGGGGCACTGCGCCCATGCCACGCAGGGTCACCGGGGACGTCAACCGCCCACTGCCCAGCTGCAGGGCCCTCATGCCCGAGGCGGTCACCACCTGGGGGTGCAATGTTCTAATACCCGCAGCACTCACTACCTGGGGCTGAAATGTTCTGATACCCGCAGCACTCACTACCTGGGGCTGTAGATTCCTAATGCTGGCAGCACTGACCACTTGAGGTTGTAGAGTCCTAATGCTGGCAGCACTGACCACCTGGGGCTGCAATGTTCTGATGCCCGTTGCACTGACCACCTGGGGATGCAATGTTCTGATGCCTGTTGCACTGACCAACTGTGGCTGTAGAGTCCTGATGCCTGTTGCACTGACCACCTGTGGCTGTAGAGTCCTGATGCCTGTTGCACTGACCACCTGTGGCTGTAGAGTCCTGATGCCTGTTGCACTGACCACCTGTGGCTGGGGGGCGGCCAGACGGAAGGTGGGTGTGCCTGGCCTGGTGAGGTTTGAAGCCAGTAGGGCGCGCGGCGCGGCGCTGGAGGTGCCAGACACCAGCAGACTGGGGGAGTGCAGCAGGCCGGCGGCCCCGATGCTGCCCAGCAGGGCGGTGGACCCGTCGGGCATGCGCACCAGGGATCCCTGTAAAGCCCCGGGGGACAGCAGGCGAGCCCCGCCCAGCGCCCCCCCTGAAAACTGCGGGCTGAACACGCGGGCCCCGGACAATGCAGCGCCTCCTACCACTTGACTGGCGTTCAGCAGCCTGGCTCCGGCTAAAGACACTCCCGCGTTCACCACCGCTGACGACGTCAACACTCTGGCCCCGGACAGCGAAGCCCCCAGACCCGACGCAACAGTCCCCACGACGCGGGCCCCTCCCAGGTTGGTCCCCAGGACCCGCGCCCCCGTTAAAATGGGACCCGTAGGCCGAACGCGGCCCGTCGAAGCGTTGACGATCTGCGAGTTAGCCAGAGCTACCATGGGGCCCGGAGCCACCAGCCTGACCACCCCCCCACTGTGCACCACGCCCACTGCCTGCTGAGGAGGGACCAGAGTCTGCTGCACCACTGCCGCCTGACTGGGGCCCCCTGTGGCCGGCCCACCAGACAGCTGCACCGGGGAGTGGATATTGGCACGGCGCGTGCGGATCACCAGGTTGGGGTTGGA
>CM065700.1:1226060-1256060 GCA_017654935.2 Phymorhynchus buccinoides | reverse complement strand
TCACGCATGTGTGTATGTGTATGGGTGTGTGGTGTGTGGGGGGGGGGGGGGGGGGGGGAGGTGCGTGTGTGTTAGTGTCTGGGGTGGGGGGGGGGGGGGGGGGGGGGTGAATTATGTACTGTACTGCTGTTCTTTATCAGCATTTTTTTTTAAAGGTCATTCTTAATCAGTATTATGTATCTTCTTTTTAAAAGAAAGTAATGTTTTATGAATTACAAAATGATTTAAGATGTATATATACATATATATATCTTCTTAATTAGCATGTTATTAATAAGTATTATATATGTTTATTAACTTTAAACTTAATCTGCTCTTAATGTACCTTCTCTTAAAAGAAAGTAATGTGTTTGTGAATCCTAAAATGATTTACTATTTAATGTATATTCTTACCTGGTATATAAGCCATTTTGTGTGTGCAATATGGTTTGAGTGTTTGCTGGTGCAATGCGATCCTAGTATATGAATTGTTAAATTTGTGGCAATATGGTTGACGTATTAGTTCTTGTGACTGTTTTTAAGCCCTTAAATAATATGTTGTGTTCTATTTTTGTCATTCTGTGTTTGCACCCGAATGCAATTTCTCTGTATGTGTACAGCTCTGATACTGGTACAAATAGTGTGACAGTAAGACTGAAATTTAAAAATCAAAATACATGGTTAAATTTATGTTGGTTTCAAGACTGGCTTCTCTTCTGTTGTTTTCAGTGATTTTAGGAGCAAGAACATTTGTGGTTTTACTTTTATGATGAATTGAAATTCAGATGTCACAAAACTTCTGCTCATAACTTGGTGTCCTAATGATGCATAATATGGCCAAGTTTTGAAGTGCACAGATCAAAATGAATGTTTTGCATGTTAAGGATATGAAAAACATCCCAAATTGACAAACATTATTATGAAGAATTTGTTAACTTAAATATCTGAACATATGAAAATTGGGACACCGTTATGAGAAGATTCAAGTAACTACTTTTCAGTTCATGCATGTGAAATGACTGTAGTCCAAAAACTGACTTTGCAGACTAAAATTTACTAAAATATAAAGAAATTTGTGTGTTAGTTTTGTTTTTTAGTGCTAGCTACTTTACAGGATAATGAGTTTCAATTATTTATCTTCCGCTCATAACTGGGACGCCACATACAAACAAACACCAAATTGGTATCAGATTGCTTTTATTCAGTATCTGAGTTATCATTGTTCAAATTTATATTTGAAATGCATGTGTTGGCTTAGCTTCCAACTTATAGCTGATTTACGGGACAATGTGTTTCAATGATTTATCTTCTGCTCATAACGCCACTGGGACACCAGATTCGAACAAACACACTGTGAAGACAGATTGGTGTCATATTGCTTTTATTCAGTGTCATTATTGAAATTTATATTTGAAATGCACATGTTGGCTTAACTTCCAACTAATATCTGATTTACAGGACAATGTGTTTCAATGATTTAATTGATTTATCTTCTGCTCATAACTGGGACACCACATTGCTTATAACTGGGACACCAGATTCAAGCAAACACATATTGAAGACAGAGATTGGTATCATATTGCTTTTCTTCAGTATCATTATTGAAATTCATGTTTGAAGTGCATGTGTTGGCTTTAGGTTCCAAATACTACAGGATAATGTGTTTCAATGATTTATCTTCCGCTCATAACTGGGACACCACATTGCTCATAACTGGGACACCATGTTTGAACAATACATTGAAGACAGATTTATTTCATATTGCTTTTATTCATATCATTATTGAAATTTATATTTGAAATGCATGTGTTGGCTTAGCTTCCAACTAATAGTTGATTTACAGGACATGTTTCAATGATTTATCTTCCGCTCATAACTGGGACACCACGTTGCTCATAACTGGGACACCACATTTGAACAATGCATTTAAGACAGAGATTGTTATCATATTGCTTTTATTCATTATCATTATTGAAATTTATATTTGAAATGCATGTGTTGGCTTAGCTTCCAACAAATACTGATTTACAGGACAATATGTTTGAATGATTTATCTTCCACTCATAACTGGGACACCACATACACGCACAGTGAAGACAGAGATTGGTATCAGATTGTTTGAGTGTTTCAAGGTTGTTGTATCAAGTTTTATGTTAGGTAACAGGCTGTTGATGGCTCTGAGCAAAATATTCAAAACTTGGTATAAACAATTTTATTCTGCTGCTGAGGATTGATAAGATTTCTGCGAAAAATTTGATAGTCTTGAGCTCATAACCAAGCATGAAAGTGTGTGACACCACAATTCAAAACGGTTCCCTGTTTCCGTTGACTTAGTCAACATGGCAAAAAGTAGTGACGTTACATATTTGTGTACCCAAATTCACGATGTTAGCAAAAAATCGGCCACAAGTTGATTTAGCTTTCAGCAAAACTTGAGTCTTGCGCTCATAACGACCGGGACACAAGACTTGACTGATTAAAAATTGGTCATACAAGTTTGTCTGCGCTCATTTTTGAAGTGATTTCACTGTTCCGTTTTGCTCTCTATAGGCGGCTAGATCATTGGAATGTTGGATTGACGTATTGTGTTGTGCTGGCTTGAAAGAAGCATCGTCTGCTTTGAAAGCTAGGCCGTGACGCGACGTGTTATGAGCGCAAGACAAACTTTGTCACCACAAATCTTCTTTATCGATCGTTCTTGATCATACACAGTAACATGGGGTAGTTTTTTTGTCCTGATTCTTTTAATCTACCCATTGATTATTTTTCCCAAGGCAATCCAAAACCGTGTATTATGCTCCAAAAGTGGGCTAGTCAGAGATGCGACAAAATGGACGTCATTTTTTGCCTGTTTTTGGCGAGTTTTTTAAAAGCGAGTTTTTTAAAACTAAAAGTCAAGTGAAAAGGTTTAAAGCCTGTGGCTTGATCTTGCTAGATTCTTAAATATTTCATCCACAGAATGATCAAACTGAAATATTTTTCAACATTAAGTACTGCCAGAAATAAAACAATTTATTAACCCACTGTCAGTTGTACCCAGTACCGGAGCTGTACACGTATAGAGATAATAAAGATTTCTTGACTTGACTTGACTTGACATCATAACGCACCATTAATCACACATCACAACGCACCATTAATCACACATTACATCACATCATAACGCACCATTAATCACACATCAAAACGCATCATTAATCACACATTACATCACATTGTCAAAGGTCTCATCCTCCCCTTTACAGAGCCTGCACAACGCACCATTAATGACACATTACATCACATCACACCATGAATCACACATTACATCACATTGTCAAAGGTCTCATCCTCCGCTTTACACAGAGCCTGCACAATGCACCATTAATCACACATTGCATCACATCATAACGCACCATTTATCACACATTACATCACATCGTCAAAGGTCTCGCAGGTGGAGAGAAAAAACCCACCGCACTGCTTTAATCAATAATGGGATGTGTCCTTGCATACATACATGCAGAGTTGCATCTAGGATTTCAAATAAGTGGGGGCAGCCCCCCCCTCACCTTGGAAAAAAGGGGGGATTCTGATACAGAAAGGGGGGGTGGGGGGGGGGTCGGTCGGTTTCCCACCTTTGGCAGTAGGCCTAGCGGCCTCACCTTCTGTGTCCAGTAAAATTTCTTTGTCACTGTCAATATCACGACCACCTGCACCATCGGCGCCAGTTTCGGCAGCAATCACATTCACTGTTTCACTAGTTTTTGCTGGACACGAAGCTGCTAGTGCTGGACTTTCTTCGGGACTTTCTTCTGTAGCACAGGTTTGGGCTGTCAAAGTGGGAGTGGAAGTACGTGGTTTTTAAAAAAGAAAAATCCAACAGCGTCGCACTCATGCGTTTGGTCGCCATTTTACTTGGCGGCTGAATGTTGCGACCGGAAGCCCACAAAGTTAATCGCGCATTCATTGGCCGATCACGTTTACAACAGCACTGACCAATGAAATTGCTTTTTATTTGCACTGTTGGGAAAAGTTGAGTCCCTGCTCGGGATGACTTTCTTGGCGAAAAAAACAATCGGGCATGGACATTTTTTTGCGTGCGTGGTCCCGCATGGCTTTTTCACATTTGCGGGATTTTCAAAAAAATTGCGTGAATCCCGCGCCCTAGATGCAACTCTGTAACATGCAATGCTTTATAGAAGGCCAAGGACTGAAATCCCAGCAGTAAACCTCCCTGACCTGTTCAAAGGCGGCCATGATGTTGGAGTCCTTGTCCTTGGGCCCTGGCTTCTTGCCGCCCACTGAGGTGCTCGACGTGGACGGGGTGGGGGTGGGGGTGGGGGTGGGGGTGTCCCCCACCTCCATCCTCTCCTCCCCCCCTCCTCCTCCCGCCTCCTTCTCCTCCAGCGACTTGAGGCCCGAGGGCTGGGCAAACAGGTCCTTGATGGTTTGCTGAGAACAGAGGCATCACATGGCAGTATTACACAGTGGTCGCGTTAACTTGTAATTATCAGTAAAATACAAAACACTGAAAACAAATTAACCTGTCAGTCCTTGATGGCTTGCTGAGAACAAAGGCATCACATGGCAACATGACACAGCGGTCGCGTTAACTTGTAATTATCAGTAAAATACCAAAATAATGAAAGCAAATGGACCTGTCAGTCCTTGATGGTTTGCTGAGAACAGAGGCATCACATAGCAGCATGACACAGTGGTCGTGTTAACTTGTAATTATCAGTAAAATACAAAACACTGAAAACAAATGGACCTGTCAGTCCCAGGGACTGATATTAGTTGTTAACAGGTTTTATATTGTGAGTTTCTGTGGTTTTCACTGGGTTTTGTTTCCCTGGGATTGGTTTTGACACCAGTACATTCCAATTTCGGAGAACCTCAAAGAAGAAAATTGTTTGGAAGATTGTTTTGGGGAAAAGGCAGGAGAAAGGGCCAATAAGGCAGAAAATAGTAAATAGCACTAAGAAAAGGAAAAGGCAGAGTCAAAGACAGTGAAATATTTGATGAAGCTAGAAGCACAGAACTTCCAGAAGGTGGAGCAATTGCTTGCAGGGAAAAAAAATCTACAGGGGAGACAAGAGACAGGAGTGTTTGTCCGTACCTCTTTGAAGAAGGCGGTGGTGAAGTTTCCCCCCTCTATGGCCAGGTCTCCCAGCAGGCGTTTCTGGTTGGCCTTCTTCAGAATGTTCTCCTCCACCGTCATCTCACTGATCAGACTGAAACACACACATTGGTTCGTGCGGTCAATAGAACCGAAGCACCATCTATGTCCAGCAGAAGGTGACAATAAAATGCATGCTTCCCTCCCCTTCCTTCACACGGCTTCAACTCAAAAGGGGAAAATGGGCTGATTATAAACCAAGCAATGCAAGCTACTGGGATTCTAGTGCATGTGTAAACTGAACTAACAGCATGGGTGCATGCAGCAGGGGTGGGATTTGACCAAAGAAAAAAAAAGGAAAACTAGATTTTCAACAACCCGCAGCCCACCCCCTGAACAAAATTTGATTAATAATAAACAAATACAATAAAAGCCTATAAAATGGGTTGGCATGAATGTGATTGTAAGACTGTATGTGATTTCATTAATTAATTAAAAAAATAATGAACGGACAGGTGTGTTGAAGTTTTAAAAAATGCAACCACTCTCCGGGCTATTTTTGTGCCTTTAACTTGGATCGATGGATGAATGGTGTGCAAATAATAAAAGAGTAATCATCCAAAGACATTGACACTGGCATCTTTGGACTTATCGGGTAATTTGTTTAAAATAAAGGTGCAAATTTGCAGCTCGTGCAAATTTGCTGCTCTACAAGTGCAGTTGTAGTGCACGCGCACTATAACTTCACTTGCGCTCCAAGTGTCAAGTGTACTATCCGGGACAGAAAATATTAGTTAATTTGTTTACGGAAAAAGTGATATTTTCATTCTTCAAATCCCCTATAGAGACAGCACTTTCTCCGTCTAAGATCGTTCAGATAGTGTTTTGATACACACTCTCATATGCACGAGCTACAAATTTGCACGCAAGGCCTAATCGAAGTCAAGTCTTTGATTGTTAGCCGTAACCGTAGCAAGATCGGTTTCCGCGAACATCGGCGTCGATTTTCGATATTGCGATGATTTTGTTGCTCAATTTCGTGAGAAAAGCTTTATTAGTACCTTCAGTCATTAATTCTTTGTCGATTTTAGTATAAAACAAGCAGAAAAAAGCTAAATACCTGGAAATGTTCGCGATCGCACAGAGAAATTCACTCAGCCGGCCGCCAAGTTGCAACTCGGCAACATCGCGATCAATTTTCACTTCGTTTTCCGTGAAAAGTTCAAAATTCTCACATCATCGTACTCGCCAATAATATAATCTAAACTGACTCATTTCAAGCCCTAATTACGATCTCCACCATCAAAAATCTGCCTGGAAAGCTCTTCGAATGGACAGTAAAAAATCTGGTCGCCATTTATATTCTCTTCAGTCTGACCCCAAAATAGATCGACCCAAATAAAAAAATTATTTCACCCCTTTAACCAATGAAAATACCGCATTTAATGCATGTGATGTCAAGCGCAACCCCTTTTTTGATGACGTAGTGTGGTAGGTACACAAGTATTCAATGATTGGCCGCTATATTAAGTGCTTTGTGATGTCATGTGGGCTTCCCGGAATATTCCGGGAACCGCTATTGGCTCTAGGGGGGGCTATCCCGGATCAATCCGGGAACAGCGCTACTAGGGTTAAAGAAATATATTTATTTTTTGCCGGAATTGGGTTTTTTCAATGTCGGAATTTTTTTAAATACCGGATTTCCGGCAAAAAACGGACAAAATCCCACCCCTGATGCAGTGACCAAAACTTTTGCCTGAACTTTCTTGCCAAAACCCAATGTACAAAAGAATGATATGTTAAAGAGCCCTTTCTTCAGGCACTCAGCTGCCTGAAGCAGCATCAAATTGCCTGAATTCAGGCTTCAGACATGTCACATGCACCCCTGTAACAGAATCCAACCATCAAGTTACCCCGACACTTTCATCAGATACCAACAGACTAGCATCACAAGCTATTGGGGTTCTAGTGCATGTGTAAACTGAACTAACAGAATCCAACCATCAAGTTACCCCGACACTTTCATCAGATACCAACAGACAAGCATCACAGGAGTCAGACCGCCCGTCGTGGTTATCATCATGTGAATGCAATGATAAACAACATAAATAAATACAACTTACATTGTCCTAATCAGACCAGATATAACTAATATCAACGAAAATACTAGCATGATGTCCTGCGTTTTGGTTCTTTTCTATTATCTTGAAGAAAAAAAAAGAGAAAAACCCTAATATGAATGTCCAATTTCTCCTTCTGGCTCAGGCAGGAGATTTGGGCCTTTATAAAATAGGAATTGTTTGGAAATAATTAAGGGGGGTAATTTTATGGTGTGTGGGAGTGATCTTGCCTAATTCAATCAGTCAAACAGGGGAAGTCACTCTACCATCAGCTATCGTAGCCTATCGACTCGTGTGTTTGAGGAGACATACAGCACTTAGAACACTGTACGTCAGTCTAAACATTTATGTCATTCATATTTTTACGTCACAATTTGCAAGTTCTATCACTTTGTAGCAACTGGTCACCCCTAATTTTTATTTAAAAAATGTTTGCAAGTCGCCGACTCGCATCCTGCGGCTTCAAGCTTCGACGCCATTGTTGCTATGGTGTTTGACCAAGTAATGGAGGTAAACAACTCTGATTTTCACGAAGTGCTCTCCTCTAGATTTTTCCGAAAATTGTCTATTGGATAGACATAGTAGCAGAGGGAAAACCAGTGCCGCGTTGCACAGTGAAACGTTGACATTCCCCCAGCCATTTGGTACAACTGATCATCAGATATCAAAGACAAGCATCAGAGCAGTCAGTCCGCCCGTCGTGGATATCATCATGTGAACACACCACCACCAACGTCAGGGAAAACCATAAACTTCAAGAAATGTCATTATTAATCAGTTATTTAAAATCATGATGATCCACACATTACCAGCCACTTGGGCTGTTAATCAACCAGCCAATGCCACGACTATCGAGTACTGAGTCAACATGGTTTAGGCCATGTAACACACGTTGCACAAAATCTCTCTTTCGCCATGGTAACACAGTGACTTGCTAGAACAGAAAAAAAACAAGAACGGTTCATAGTGGTAGGCTAGAATCTATCCATGGGTTTCATAGCATGCAGTATTAAGAGGTGGGTGGGGTGTTTTTAGCAAATCAAAGTCTGATGTATTCTGAGCAGACTGCAAGCCTTCAATGGTCAACTTAGGACGCCCATTTCACCGCCAGACGAGTCCCTCCCTCTCCTTCTCTCTCTACCCCCAACTAAGAATATCATGCGCTAAGCCCCTACTGGTTTGATTGCCATGTGGCGGTGAAATGGGCGTCCTAAGTCGTTCATTCATGTTGAGTTCAAAGAGCCCAGTCAAATATGCCTTAACCCGAGATGGGGGGAAATGCTCATCGTACAGGTACCTCAACAGTCCATCCAAACTAGGAGCCCACTGCATGAACACTAAAGTGTGAAGTGTGCACCCATACAATTGCTGACGATTATTGGTGTCGCTTCATCAGATACCAAAAGACAAGCATCAGAGCAATCAGACCGCCCGTCGTGGTTATCATCACGTGAAGGTATGGATCACAAAACTATAAACACTCTCACCTTTACAACACAGACTTCAAATCATTACCTAGGAAAGCTACAGTTTGCTTTGCCACTAATCAGCAAGCACAAGGTATAAAGATTCCACATGTCAGCAGATTTGGGACAATTTTATGAAAGCTTACAAATGATGTGCAACAAACATGCCCCGCATAGAGAGCCTTTAGCTTGCAGATATGTTGGGCAGCTATTTTGAATCAAGTCACTGAAGAAAATGGCCAATGTGTATAAGCAACATCAATGTGTGTTGTTTTTTGTTTGTTTTGTTTTCCCCAGTAAAGGTTGTCCTGAGAGGGGAACATGTTCAATTCAGCCCTATCAAAGACACTGTGACTTGAGAGGGGCAAAACAGTAGGACCAACGTGTCTCTCAATGACCAATGCCTGTAAACTATTGAAAACCCAGAACATGAACACTATTGCTGATGGTTACTGATGTCTATGGGGAGCCGTTTGCACAAAACCCTAAATAAGAGATATCAACAGTTTCAAAACACTTGCTAAGAGATATCAAGTTTTAAAACCCTAGATAAAAGATATCAACAGTTTCAAACCCTCACTAAGAGATATCAACAGTTTAAAACACTGACCAAGAGATATCAACAGTTTCTACCGTGAAACAACCCAACTGGAAGAAGAAGAAGACGACTACGCAGAGACAAAACACAGATCTAAAGGCAGACAGAAACAGTCTCACCAGAGGATTGATGCCAATTTTCATTGGATGATATTAATAGAAGTTTCGGAAGGGGCAAAAGTGAAAGTTCATTTGCATATTGGGCCAAGGTATCGTCTGCTCCAAACTGCACAAGCGAACATATTATAAGCTTTTTGTAAATATTCGACGCGAAGGCTGGAAAAATGATATTGTTCTCGTTTTATTAGACATCGGCCTTTCTGTTTCAGTCGTGTGATGGTAGGTAGCGTGTTTTCTGACAATTTTCTGATGGTATTCACATTTGATAACAGACTGGGGTGGGGTGGAGGGTGTCGCAGGCGACAAACTGTCGATATCTCTCAGTTAGTGTTTTGAAACTGTCTATGGTTTTGAAACTGTTGATATCTCTTATCTATAGTTTTGAAACTGTTGATATCTCTTATCTAGGGTTTTAAAACTGTTGAAATCTCTTAGCAAGTGTTTTGAAACTGTTGATATCTCTTATCTAGGGTTTTGTGCAAAGGGCTCCCCATAGATGTGGCTTCATCAGATACCAACAGACAAGCATCACAGACTCCCCATAGATGTCGCTTCATCAGATACCAACAGACAAGCATCACAGACTCCCCATAGATGTCGCTTCATCAGATACCAACAGACAAGCATCACAGAGATCAGACCGCCCGTCGTGGTTATCATCACGTGAACCTATTAATAAACATCATGCTGCACTTTGTTCAGCCACCAATCAGCCAGCACAAACCAGCACAAACATTCCTCACATCTGCACATTTCTGACCATATCCTAAAGGCTTGAAATCACACAAAACTGTCTCCACCCCCACCCCAACCCCCAAAAAGCTTAAAATCTATGTGAAACACAAAGGATTCTTAGCCTGAAATTTTATTGAAGAGATATTTTGTATCAAGTCACTAAGTCATTTAACTTATCTGAGATTCGTTCTAGTTCCCTGCTTTGTTCTCAGCTGAGCGTCACACGGGCCTATTTCTAGGGTGGTTAACCACCACTAGACATCCATCATCTACACAACGCGCAGTGCAGACACTGGTATGTTAGGGGTCTCAGCTGAGCGTCACACGGGCCTATTTCTAGGGTGGTTAACCACCACTAGACATCCATCATCTACACAACGCGCAGTGCAGACACTGGTATGTTAGGGGTCTCAGCTGAGCGTCACACGGGCCTATTTCTAGGGTGGTTAACCACCACTAGACATCCATCATCTACACAATGCGCAGTGCACACTGGTATGTTAGGGGTCTCAGCTGAGCGTCACACGGGCCTATTTCTAGGGTGGCTAACCACCACTAGACATCCATCATCTACAAAACGTGCAGTGCAGACACTGGTATGTTAGGGGTCTCAGCTGAGCGTCACACGGGCCTATTTCTAGGGTGGCTAACCACCACTAGACATCCATCATCTACAAAACGCGCAGTGCAGACACTGGTATGTTAGGGGTCTCAGCTGAGCGTCACACGGGCCTATTTCAAGGGTGGCTAATCACCTCTAGACATCCATCATCTACAAAACGTGCAGTGCAGACACTGGTATGTTAGGGGTCTCAGCTGAGCGTCACACGGGCCTATTTCTAGGGTGGCTAACCACCACTAGACATCCATCATCTACAAAACGCGCAGTGCAGACACTGGTATGTCTGGGGTCTTATGAACATAATGTGTGAAGCAAAAATGGACTAAAACCAGCAGCCTTCTGTTCATCAGGAACAAAGACAAGCATCATGAAGTCAGCCCGCCCGTCTTGGTCTCATCATCTGAACATAAATGATAATGGTTGATAATACAAGACAGGTCTGACAACATGGGTCACTGAATGGAGGGCAGTGAATGCAGACAGTGCCTCTGTCAACGCTTCTTGCTTCCTAAGGGAGAAGCAAAGTGCTTGTATGCTACCAACAGTGGAGCCAGTGGTCACAGAAGCCGTTGGCACTGGCAGCATTGTGTAAGGCAGAGCTCATCAAACTCCTTCAGGGGCCCACACCTTTCATGGACAGAGTTCGGCACCCACTCACTATCGGGCGTGCACAAATGTCAACAAGGGTACACAATCCACACTGAAGAGGAGTTGACTTTGTGAACAACCAACATCAGCTTTGATTTCCACACTGGCTGTCAAACTCCCTTACCAAGCACAAGTCGTTTATTCAAGGCTTTTCCTGTGGACTCCATGTAGAACAACGATCCCATGTAAGTTTTGAGACAGTCTGTGCGATGTCTTCACTAGCAATGGCTTGGTATCAATTCATATCAATGGCCAATTCCTACACACCACCAGCCCCATTCTCTCTAGTGTGGGTTACTCCAAACACTAGTAGTGCCCTAACATACACAACTATGTTGACAAGAGCATCAGATCAATGACAAGCATCACACCAAGTCAGTCCGCCCGTCATAATCTCATCACGTGCAAGCTGAAGATTGCTAATGACTGATTGCTTAGAAGCAGTCAACAAGTGATTAGCCACAGCAGGACAAACTAACTGGTGAGTCACCTTCAGTGGCGGTTCACTGAAGATCAAATTGTAATCAGTACGCAACATTGAAAACTATGAACTATGTAATGTTCAGAGCAGAAGGAACAGAATGTGTCGTGTCATAACAATACCTTATTTCGCCAGTTCTAAGCACCAACTAAGAGAATCACACTAGCTTTGCCACTTGCCAATGAATCCGACAAACAACAAAAAGTAACAAATAAATGAGACGAAAATAGCAATGGGGCTGAAAAACCAACTTATTTCTACCTGCCAAAATGTAATAGAAACCTCTGTTCAGTGTGAGCAAGAGCTATGCCGCAAACCAACACCCGTGTGTGCTCTCCATTCAGGATCTCCCCTGCACCCACCATCAAGGCTCCCCTGCACCCACCATCAAGGCTCCCCTGCACCCACCATCAAGGTTTGTGTCTCACATTCGTTGGATTCTGTAGTTCCAAACCTAAGGCAATTGTTAAACAACTCCATGCAGCGAGGCATCAGATGATAAGACAAGCACCATCACCTCAGTCCGCCCGTCCACTTATCATCATGTGCGCAACACTTCACAAAACCCTCATCATCAATGATCATTATCCGTCTGATCATCTCTGTGACAACGCATCCTACACTGACAATACATCCTACACCGACAATGCATCCTACACCGACAACGCATCCTACACTGACAACGCATCCTACATTGACAATGCATCCTACACTGACAATACATCCTACACTGACAACGCATCCTACATTGACAATGCATCCTACACCGACAATGCATCCTACATTGACAACGCATCCTACACTGACAACGCATCCTACATTGACAATGCATCCTACACTGACAACGCATCCTACACTGACAACGCATCCTACACTGACAACGCATCCTACACTGACAACGCATCCTACACTGACAACGCATCCTACACTGACAATGCATCCTACACTGACAACGCATCCTACACTGACAACGCATCCTACACTGACAACGCATCCTACATTGACAATGCATCCTACACTGACAATGCATCCTACATGTGCTTTGCGTTCGTAGATTAAAAGAGTCAGGGTTTTTAAGCCATGCGTTGTTGTTCCGCAGTTTTGGAGTTGTGGCAGAGGCAGGAACAGAAAGGGACAGTGCTGTTTTCCAACAGCGCAAAGATGCTGGCCAATAGCTCTAGATAGCAACGAAAAATGGCCACACCGTGTTATCCATCATATTGCGTGAGGGACAATTACATTCCAGCATCGCACTAATGCATTCAGTATTTTGATAATACGATGTCAATCACTATCTTTACTGACCACTACACACAGAATCCTGTCCTCAGTACTGACCGGTGGTCTGCCCTATGCGGTGACACCTGTCCTATACATGTTGATAATACGATGTCAATCACTATCTTTACTGACCACTACACACAGAATCCTGTCATCAGTACTGACCGTGGTCTGCCCTATGCGGTGACACCTGTCCTATACATGTTGATAATACGATGTCAATCACTATCTTTACTGACCACTACACACAGAATCCTGTCATCAGTACTGACCGGTGGTCTGCCCTATGCGGTGACACCTGTCCTATACATGTTGATAATACGATGTCAATCACTATCTTTACTGACCACTACACACAGAATCCTGTCCTCGGTACTGACCAGTGGTCTGCCCTATGCGGTGACACCTGTCCTATACATGTTGATAATACGATGTCAATCACTATCTTGACTGACCACTACACACAGAATCCTGTCCTCAGTACTGACCGGTATATATGGACGTCCCTGGTCTGCCCTATGCGGTGGCACCTGTCCTGGGCCTGGGCGTCCATGGTGGGGTTCCAGTCGCTGTCGTAGAAGATGACCGTGTCTGCCCCGGTCAGGTTGACCCCAATGCCCCCTGACCGCGTGGACAGGATGAAGCAGAAGATGCGTCTGTCTGCGTTGAAGCGGTCCATCAGGGCCTGAATAATACAGTGATACAATGTCACCAGGAGTCAGCAATACACTTATACAGTGATACAATGTCACCAGGAGTCAGCAATACAGTGATACAATGTCACCAGGAGTCAGCAATACAGTGATACAATGTCACCAGGAGTCAGCAATACAGTGATACAATGTCACCAGGAGTCAGCAATACAGTGATACAATGTCACCAGGAGTCAGCAATACACTTATACAGTGATACAATGTCACCAGGAGTCAGCAATACAGTGATACAATGTCACCAGGAGTCAGCAATACAGAGGCAACCACAAAATGTGAAGAAAATAATAAACGAAACACCCAATGAAGTGAAGAAGCAAAGCTACAAGTAAATAAGAATGAGAAACAAGGCTAGCAAGGAACAAACCAACCGAAAATGAGCTTGAAAAAGCTGAAGTGCCAGGAGTGTCCCAAAAAGGAATGTGTTCCATGGAGTGGAAAAATGAAAAGTGACCGACAGGTCAAATGGACCGTGTGACCGGAAGTAAGGGGAGAGCTAGCCTACTTCCGGGAAAGGAGAGTCGCGGCCCTTTGCTGCTTTCGGTTTCCTATGTGCTATGATATTGGGTTCCAAATTGGTGTGATAATGCTATTGTTTTGAGTGTTGGTCAGTACGATTAGAATAGATTGTCACTATTTGTCAGTAATACTGGAATAAAACAAAGAATTGCGAGAGCTATGAACATATGTACAACACTAACACTCTTGACACATTCTCACACTCTTGACACATTCTCACACTCTTGACACATTCTCCCTCAAAAACTGATGACAGGGGGACAAATCAAACTGACAGAGCAAGACTGCCAGTGTGAACAAGACATTTTGCAACAGGGAAAGGAAAGGCCATCTGAATGCATACAGAGCTCAGAATCCTGTGAAAGGCTATAGAAGTCAACGCAAACTGTAATGTCACATTATCATGGGTGCTCCTGGGAAATTTAAAAACCCTGCAAGGCAGGGCTCCAGGGGCCACCCAGGCCCCGGTGGAGTGCAGGGACAGCGCCCCTCCTGGGGGTTCAGGTGGGCAATGCCCCCTGGAAAGTGAAGGGAAACAACTGTTTCCAATGTAATTGACAGGCTCTCATTGCACTTTCACTGGTTAAACTTCATGACCTCTATAAACAGCAAAATGCATCTTCTCAATTATAATCCCGCGACTCCGGCTCCAGGCAATAAACAAATCCTAAACTTCAGAACAACCTGAACAAAAAAATCCTGAACTTAGGACATCCTGAAAGCAGGAGCATCCATGCATTATAGATGTTCAAACATATAAAGGCAAATCATTGCTATTCATTAAGAACATGGAATCTGAAAAAAAGGGCAGAGACCTCAAGTCAGAAAACAGTGCTGAGGATACATGCTTACATCGATCAAAATCAATCAACGTTTCCGAGTTCTGCAACTGCATGGAAACAGCCTTGGTCTTTGACACGTCTATGGACCACATGCTTGGTTGTTGTTGCCTGTGGCGCACACAGTGACGTGTCCAGTTGTTGACTGACCTGTCTCTGTTCGACGCGTGTTGTGCCGTCCAGGCGGAGGTAGCGGTGACCGTGGTAGTTGAGGAAGGCCTCCAGCACGTCCAGCATCTTGGTCATCTGCGTGAAGATCAGCACGCGATGACTGCCGCTCTTCAGGTCACGTAGCAACACGTCCATTGTCTGTAGTTTACCTGGAACATTATATAGAGTGACCATCAGTTAACAGGCGATGACTGCCTCTCTTCAGGTCACGTAGCAACACGTCCATTGTCTGTAGTTTACCTGGAACATTATACAGAGTGACCATTAGTTAGTATGTTGGTCATCTGGGTAAAGATCAACACACGATGACCGCCACTCTGATAACTGCGGTTTAGACTTTGACTTCTTTTCTTCAAATTTGCACAACTCTAGGCCTACGTCAGAATCGTCAGCTTCATGGAGTCTTCTCGAAGTTGTCCGTGGCCGGTTGGTTAGAGTCGGCGCTGGTAATCGAACGAGTTTGCGAGTGCGCTTGTTCGAACCCAGATGGTCACGGTGTTGTATCACTGGGAAAGATACTTTACTCCTATTTACTGGTCCTTCGGATGAGACCTAAAACCCGAGGTCCAGTGTGCGAATACATGCACAAGATCTTTCGCGCACGTTAAAGCCCATTCCACTATTCGGTACGAGTAGGCCGTGTGTGCCGGTGGAATGGATGACACAAACTCACAAAGCATGCATTCTGTGCACCAATAGCAAGTCTAAACGAAGACTTTGGGCGTGGGGCAGGATGAATATCCCCAATCAGAAGAAGGAAGGAAGAAAGTTGAACAAGCAATTCATCCAGTCCCCGCTATTTTGCAAACTAGCCCGCAGAGTATGTTGACGTCACAGCGCTGCGTTCATTTTTTTTAAACTGCCCGCGTGCAGACTACGTAGAAAGATGGTTACATTCCTTCAACGAAAAATCTATTTTTGAACGCAGCGCACACTAAGCCCATCCAAACCGGAGCAGGGCTGTGTTCAGCACACTCGGCAAGTGCTTTCAGTCTGCCCGCATAAATAATGGTACGGTATATAACTGCAACCATCAAAGTCGGATTTGCACACAACTTAACGGGTCATACTTTCCCTTCTCTTCTTTCCCGGTTTTCACTTTCTCAGAATAAAATTTACGTAGTCACCCAAGTCAACATTACCTGTGTACTGTAGGGGTAGGCAGGTCTGCAGTTCAAACACCCATCCCTAACACACTCCCCCTAGATATGGTCCAATAAACAGTCAAGTGGAGACCACGTGCTAGTCATTGACACAGTTCAAACACCCATCCCTAACACACTCCCCCTAGATATGGTCCAATAAACAGTCAAGTGGAGACCACGTGCTAGTCATTGACACAGTTCAAACACCCATCCCTAACACACTCCCCCTAGATATGGTCCAATAAACAGTCAAGTGGAGACCACGTGCTAGTCATTGACACAGTTCAAACACCCATCCCTAACACACTCCCCCTAGATATGGTCCAATAAACAGTCAAGTGGAGACCACGTGCTAGTCATTGACACAGTTCAAACACCCATCCTAACACACTCCCCCTAGATATGGTCCAATAAACAGTCAAGTGGAGACCACGTGCTAGTCATTGACACAGTTCAAACACCCATCCCTAACACACTCCCCCTAGATATGGTCCAATAAACAGTCAAGTGGAGACCACGTGCTAGTCATTGACACAGTTCAAACACCCATCCCTAACACACTCCCCCTAGATATGGTCCAATAAACAGTCAAGTGGAGACCACATGCTAGTCATTGACATAGTTCAAACACCCATCCCTAACACACTCCCACTAGATATGGTCCAATAAACAGTCAAGTGGCTAAACTGGCCAGTGGTCCCTTACCACAGTCATACTGGATCAGTCTCAGCTCAGGGAAGTGGATGGACATCTTCATGGTTAGCTGGTTCAGCCGGGTGGTCAGTGGCCTCAGCTGGTCACCAATCTCCCGCACCATCCGCCTCTCCATCAACACATGGGAGGGGTCAGGGTGGGCCACACGCAGAGTCACCCCCCCACAGACCACAGAGGGAATGCAGAAGGCAAACCTGAACAACACAGTACAATGCAATACTAAATAACTCTCCTCTGCATCAACACATGGGAGGGGTCAGGGTGGGCCACCCCCCCACAGACCACAGAGGGAATGCAGAAGGCAAACCTGAACAACACAGTACAATGCAATACTCATGGATGCATCTGACTGAAAAGAAAAAAACTGAATGTGGGGTCCAGGGGCCGCTAGGCCCCTGGTGGGGTCCAGGGGCAACGCCCTGGTCGTGGGTCTGGGGGGGCGAAGCCCCCCAGATGCTGACGATAATTCATAAATTAAAAGACAATGGATGCATTCCAAGGCATAGAACAGATAATCGATCTCGGTATTCAACACGCTTTTTTTTTTTGGGGGGGGGGCGAATTCTTTTCAAAAACGGAATTTCCGTTTTGGGCAATATTAAAAAACCGGATTCCGTCCAAAAACGGAAGAAGATGCACCCATGAATACTAAATAACTCTCCTCTCCATCAACACATGGGAGGGGTCAGGGTGGGCCACACGCAGAGTCACCCCCCCCACAGACCACAGAGGGAATGCAGAAGGCAAACCTGAACAACACAGTACAATGCAATACTAAATAACTCTCTTCTGCATCAACACATGGGAGGGGTCAGGGTGGGCCACCCCCCCACAGACCACAGAGGGAATGCAGAAGGCAAACCTGAACAACACAGTACAATGCAATACTAAATAACTCTCTTCTCCCTCAGCACATCTTTCAGGTCTTTCAGGTCTTTCTACAATGCTCACCTGTCCAACACATCTTTCAGGTCTGTCAGGTACTGTTCTACAATGCTCACCTGTCCAACACATCTTTCAGGTCTGTCAGGTACTGTTCTACAATGCTCACCTGTCCAACACATCTTTCAGGTCTGTCAGGTACTGTTCTACAATGCTCACTGTTCAACACGTCTTTCAGGTCCGTCAGGTACTGTTCTACAATGCTCACCTGTCCAACACGTCTTTCAGGACCGTCAGGTACTGTTCTGGCGTGCGGATGAGGCATGCCAGGTGGGAGGTCTCCTGCCAGTAGTTCTACAATCAACAATACACAATGCTCACCTGTCCAACACGTCTTTCAGGACCGTCAGGTACTGTTCTGGCGTGCGGATGAGGCGTGCCAGGTGGGAGGTCTCCTGCCAGTAGTTCTACAATCAACAATACACAATGCTCACCTGTCCAACACGTCTTTCAGGACCGTCAGGTACTGTTCTGGCGTGCGGATGAGGCGTGCCAGGTGGGAGGTCTCCTGCCAGTAGTTCTACAATCAACAATACACAATGCTCACCTGTCCAACACGTCTTTCAGGTCCGTCAGGTACTGTTCTGGTGTGCGGATGAGGCATGCCAGGTGGGAGGTCTCCTGCCAGTACCGGCGGGACAGGGTTCTGCTGGCCTCCATATGCACACACCCGCAGCTGGCGTGCCCCGCCCTCAGCCAGTGCCGCTCACCGTGACCCTGATGACCCGGCCGGCCCAGGTCGCGGGTCAAGGTCAAGGTGTCCAGCAGGTCGGGGCCATACACGGGTGTGTGGCTGCAGTGCAGGCCGTTGACCCGTGTCAATCGCTTCAGCTTCTCCTTCCTTCGCCGCTTGCGCTTCTCGTAGACTTCCTCCTGTGGAGTTGACAGGCAACAACAGTCAGCTATGGCATCATACACAGTGATAACAAGACTTCCTCCTGTGGAGTTGACAGGCAACAAGTCAGCTATGGCATCATACACAGTGATAACAAGACTTCCTCCTGTGGAGTTGACAGGCAACAACAGTCAGCTGTGGCATCATACACAGTGATAACAAGACTTCCTCCTGTGGAGTTGACAGGCAACAACAGTCAGCTATGGCATCATACACAGTGATAACAAGACTTCCTCCTGTGGAGTTGACAGGCAACAACAGTCAGCTATGGCATCATACACAGTGATAACAAGACTTCCTCCTGTGGAGTTGACAGGCAACAACAGTCAGCTATGGCATCATACACAGTGATAACAAGACTTCCTCCTGTGGAGTTGACAGGCAACAACAGTCAGCTATGGCATCATACACAGTGATAACAAGACTTCCTCCTGTGGAGTTGACAGGCAACAACAGTCAGCTATGGCATCATACACAGTGATAACAAGACTTCCTCCTGTGGAGTTGACAGGCAACAACAGTCAGCTGCTCCATTATGGCATCATACACAATGATAACAAAGAAGAACATTGTTGAAACATGATGTGATCATGCATGGACAAATCTGGATTTAATATAAACAAATCAAATACTGAAATAGTCCAATAAAAAATATAAAAAATATCTTATTGTGAGCTTATATGACTATGCTTATATAAGGTAGGGCATTAACTTGATTAGGCGTGTTAAATGTTCTAATAATAATAATAATAAGGAAACAAACTCTGACAACGATAAATCAATTGCACAGGAATCCAGAAATGCCCCTGGACAACACCAACAAGTTATTTGCTCTTGGGAGAAATCACACACATTGCAGACAGTAGACAACACTGAGCTAACACAATCATTGTGAGACAAGGTGCTCAGAGGGGTGTCCTGATGTTAGGTCACATTGCAGACAGTAGACAACACTGAGCTAACACAATCATTGTGAGACAAGGTGCTCAGAGGGGTGTCCTGATGTTAGGTCACATTCAGATCAGCTCCTCTAACTAATATCTCTGGCCAGTTGCCTCTGGATGACTTCACCATTGACTTTTTAAAGACTATTAAAAGACTTTCAGACAATTGTGTCAACATAAACTGTAGTGTGGCTGTGCTGGATGGCCCAAAACATATAGACACACAACCTTAACCCTTTCGCCGCCAATGTCGCATTTTTGCACCACAATGGTTTAAAACCCATGTCAGTAAAATGCATCAAACCTGGGTCTGTTATCCAAAGAGTCTATTTTCTTAATTTTGAGAGGTAAGGATAGGCCTTACTATACATGTTACAGAGGAATTCCCAATATTGCACATGCTCTTTTTTTTCTCCACCCACATAAGTATGATGGGATTCTTTTGCTGAAAAATGGCTGGCAGCGAAAGGGTTAAAAACCACGCAAAAAGTACACCACTGACCAAGAAGAGCTCTGATCTTTTCTTGGGCGACATGACAGACTTGAGCGTGGACACCACACTGCTGACGATGGAGGCCGGCACAGCGCTGCTAGGCGTCGCTGTCACGGCATTGCTGGCGACAGTGGCAGAAGCGGACATGGCTGAAGAGGGAATAGTGGAGACCCTCATGATGGACCTGGCGCCCGCAGACAGCAGGCTGGAGGTGGAGGTCAGGGTGGTCAGCGCCTTCAGCTGGCTGGGGATGGAGGCTGTGTGGGTCAGAGTGGTCAGGGCCTTCAGCTGGCTGGAGGTGGAGGCTGTGTGGGTCAGAGGGGTCAGAGTGGTCAGGGCCTTCAGCTGGCTGGAGGTGGAGGCTGTGTGGGTCAGAGTGGTCAGGGCCTTCAGCTGGCTCATGGCGGTGGTCACCAGCCCCTGGACACCGCTGGACACCACTGCGGTCACTGTGGAGGGACCGTTCACTGAACACACACACATCAATCCGCTTACTACGGAGGGACCGTTCACTGAACACACACACATCAACCCGCTTACTGTGGTTTGTAAGGCTTCCACTTAATTTCCAAATGTGTTAATTATCGTAAGGATGCTTTCAAAATCAGCACTTTTATCTGCAGCAGCAAGAGTTGAAGGATACAATGGGGGTGTTGCCTAAACGCACTGTCCCCCTCCTTTATTCCATGTGTGATGGGACAAGGAGGTACTTACTGCTCTAATTAAAGTGGGAATAACAAGGAAGAGAAGAGGAGGAAGAGAAAGAGGTCAGGAAGACCAGGCTTAGAGGCAGCAGGGATGTAGATAGCTTATCTCTACATTCACCAGCCCTAGAAAGAGAAAGAGGTCAGGAAGACCAGGTTTAGAGGCAGCAGGGATGTAGATAGCTTCTCTCTACATTCACCAACCCTAGAAAGAGAAAGAGGTCAGGAAGACCAGGTTTAGAGGCAGCAGGGATGTAGATAGCTTATCTCTACATTCACCAGCCCTAGAAAGAGAAAGAGGTCAGGAAGACCAGGTTTAGAGGCAGCAGGGATGTAGATAGCTTCTCTCTACATTCACCAACCCTAGAAAGAGAAAGAGGTCAGGAAGACCAGGCTTAGAGGCAGCAGGGATGTAGACAGCTTCTCTCTACATTCCCCAGCCCTAGAAAGAGGTCAGGAAGACCAGGCTTAGAGGCAGCAGGGATGTAGATAGCTTCTCTCTACATTCCCCAGCCCTAGAAAGAGAAAGAGGTCAGGAAGACCAGGCTTAGGAATGTAGACAGCTTCTCTGAGCTACATTCACCAACCCTAGAAAGAGAAAGAGGTCAGGAAGACCAGGCTTAGAGGCAGCAGGGATGTAGACAGCTTCTCTCTACATTCCCCAGCCCTAGAAAGGAATCACACATCATCAGCGCCAATATCACAGCCATTACAAAGTGAAACAAGGATGAACCCCAGCTGGTGCAAAGTTCCCTCGCATGCTAATCAGTAAAGTGAAGGTTGCTCATGAGTGGCAGGACAGAGGCACGGACGGACCAAACAAAAACAACAGTTCCAGATGTTTGGCTTGAGAACTAAAAAACAGTCCGCTTATGATCTCATCCAGCCATACACACAGACGTTTGTTTTGTCACACCCACACACTCACTCTACCTGTGGGTAGACGGTCAGACGAACAGACTGACCAAACAAAATCAACAGTTCCCGCCACTTCGCTCAACTAAACAAAACAGTCCAGCTTATGATCTCATCCATCAACACACACGGGTTCCTTTCTTTTCTGCTATCCCCCCCTTCCTCCCCCACACACAGACGCAGACTACCTGTGGTGGATGCAGTGGAGGTGGCGGGGGGCAGGAGGGAGGGGGTGGGGGTGGAGGTGGCCACCAGGTGTTGGCCTGAAGACGTCTGCACGATCTGGAACAGGCTGGCTGCACACACCACCACACATCATCATCATCATCACACACCAACACATCATCATCACACACACCAACACACATCATCATCATCACACACCAACACATCATCACACACATCATCATCATCACACACACCAACATCATCATCACACACACACACATCATCACACACCAACACATCATCACACACATCATCATCATCACACACACCAACATCATCATCATCACACACACCAACATCATCATCATCACACACACACACCAACACACATCATCATCACACACACACACACACCAACAAACGTCATCACCATCACACACACACACCAACACACATCATCATCACACACACACACACACCAACACACGTCATCACCATCACACACACACACACCAACACACATCATCATCACACACACACACACCAACACACGTCATCACCATCACACACACACACACACCAACACACATCATCATCACACACACACACACCAACACACGTCATCACCATCACACACACCAACACACGTCATCACACACACACACACACACCAACACACGTCATCACCATCACACACCAACACACGTCATCACCATCACACACCAACACACGTCATCACCATCACACACCAACACACGTCATCACCATCACACACACACAGACAATCATCACACCTGAGTGACTTTGATCCATAACAATTTGAGTTGTGCAATGAGAACTAAATATTAAAAAAAACAAAAACAAATCCAAACCATCACAGTCAACGGAAATTATGTAAATCAATTAACCAAATTGCTTTTTTTTTTTAAGTTTGAAGGAA
This sequence comes from Phymorhynchus buccinoides, assembly GCA_017654935.2. NCBI lineage: Eukaryota > Metazoa > Mollusca > Gastropoda > Neogastropoda > Raphitomidae > Phymorhynchus > Phymorhynchus buccinoides. The sequence goes on along the minus strand of CM065700.1, from coordinate 1,232,811 downwards.
TCCATAACGGCCCCAATTTGCGCACAATCCTAGCACCTCCTATCCACGTCATACATGCATGCATTGCATAATAATGTGCTCATACACACAAAGACCACACAGCCAATACAAGACGTCAATAGCCAACCCTTCTTCTAGCACTTATTCACTGTGCCCTCAGTCACACATTTTACACTTATTCACTGTGCCCTCAGTCACACATTTTACACTTCACTATGCCACTGTGCCCTCCACAGCTGTTTCGGGAGGAACATTTAGTTTATCTATATTTTCAGAAGTTGTTTCAAGCCAACTTTAGTTTACCATAAGTTGCTTTTCCTAAATTACAATCACGAATATGTTGTAGTGTGTGACTAAATTACTTATATTCAGTGGATATTGCTAGATGTTCACTCATGGGCAATTTTATTTATGTTTGTGTATTATTCAAGAACATTTTCTACTAAATATGTTGTATGATACTGCTCAACAAAATAATGTTTTTACCATAAATTTGATGGAAGAAACATATTAAAAATACAATGAAGAACATACAGCCGAAATATGTTTACAAGCAAAAGCTTGGTGCAGTTTTTATCTAAGATTTATAAATTCAGTCTTTTAACTAAATAGCTTGATTTTGTATGGGGTGGAACAGCTGTGCCTCAGTCACACAACATTTTAGTTATTCACAATGCCATTGTGCCCTCAGTCACACATTTAACACTTCTTCACTATGCCACTGTGCCCTCAGTCACACAACAATGTACACTTATTCACTGTGCCCTCAGTCACACAACAATTTACACTTATTCACTATGCCCTCAGTCACACAACAATTTACACTAATTCACTGTGCCACTGTGCCCTCAGTCACAACAATTTACACTTATTCACTGTGCCCTCAGTCACACATTTTACACTTATTCACTGTGCCCTCAGTCACACAACAATTTACACTTATTCACTGTGCCCTCAGTCACAACAATTTACACTTATTCACTGTGACCTCAGTCACAACAATTTACACTTATTCACTGTGCCCTCAGTCACAACAATTTACACTTATTCACTGTGACCTCAGTCACAACAATTTACACTTATTCACTGTGACCTCAGTCACAACAATTTACTTATTCACTGTGCCCTCAGTCACACAACAATTTACACTTATTCACTGTGCCCTCAGTCACAACAATTTACACTTATTCACTGTGCCCTCAGTCACACAATTTACACTTCTTCACTGTGCCTTCAGTCACACAATTTACACTTATTCACTGTGCCCTCAGTCACACATTTTAGTTATTCAGAATGCCACTGTGCCCTGTCACACAATTTACACTTCACTATGCCACTGTGCCCTCAGTCACACAACCATTTACACTTCTTCACTATGCCCTCAGTCACACTTCACTGTGCCCTCAGTCACACAACAATTTACACTTATTCACTGTGCCCTCAGTCACACATTTCACACTTCACTGTGCCCTCAGTCACACAACAATTTACACTTATTCACTGTGCCACCAGTCACACAATTTACACTTGTTCACTGTGCCCTCAGTCACACAACAATTTACACTTCTTCACTGTGCCCTCAGTCACACAACAATTTACACTTATTCACTGTGCCATTGTGCCCTCAGTCACACAATTTACACTTATTCACTATGCCACTGTGCCCTCAGTCACACAACATTTTACACTTATTCACCATACCAGACCTGCCTACTTGGAATTTTCCCAATCAGTAGCCCAGCCATCAATTTCCAGTAGCATGGCAAATTTTTCCGTAGCATCCACAAACAACGGCAATCGATTTGTTCTCTTCCTGAGCCGAAACGCACTGCTTATGTTTCGCCGATCGAACATGTTGACGGCAATCGTCTCTACCGCCATGATTCACAGAGAAGTCCGCATGGCAGAGGTTGCAGTGAGCATGGTTCACACCGAGTCAACTTCTGACGATGCAAGGCCACTCCTCCATGTAAGCTATTTGAAAACTCATGCGGCAGGCCGATGTTTTTTCTTAGAACAAGATGGTGTGGCAGATGATTTTCGGTTTCTGGTTTGGGTTCGTTTTTCTTCGTTTGAAACATCTCCCGAATCGCTACTGCTGCTGTAGTCAGCAATTTATTTCAGAGAAAGTAATAAGAACGCATGCGCAGTCACTTTGATAAAAACGGAAGTGACTAGGTTATCGCGCGTGACACGGCGTCTGCTCTTAGAAACAGACAAAAGCGGGAACGGCATAAGCAAAAATAAAATGCGGCGGCAATTTTGTTTTTTCGTAGCAACGATAAGGTTGCTGTAGCTCCATAGTGAAGCTTTATTTTTCGTAGCTGCTACAGCCAAATCGTAGCAGTAGGCAGGTCTGCCATACCATCAGTCACACAACAATATACACTTATTTCAGTCATCCAGAAACGTAGCCCAGACCTGGTAGCATAGACAGCAGTCATCACATCAATGAAAATAAACACTCGATCCAACGTTTCTTTATTTTTTTCTTCCTTTCATTTCAGTTTAAAGAAACATAACATGAAAGCCATAACAGGACTTTTCTGCGCTGCCAATCTTAACACAGAAAACTTCTCGGATACTTATTATTACGCATCTGTATAGCATGTGTGTATGTATGCAAGGACACATCCCGTTATGGATTAAAACAGTGCAGTGCTTTTTTCTCTCCACCTACCAGGGATCTGGGAGAGTTGTCCTGTGGGAATCATGAGTCGTGTCCCCTGGTTGGTCTGTTGGATCTGCACAGTGATGGGCTGTGTGGACAGCATGGCTGTGTTGCCTGCAATATAAATGTGTCATTAGGACACACTACACAGTGATGGGCTGTGTGGACAGCATGGCTGTGTTGCCTGCAATATAAATGTGTCATTAGGACACACTACACAGTGATGGGCTGTGTGGACAGCATGGCTGTGTTGCCTGCAATATAAATGTCATTAGGTACACTACACAGGTGATATGTAGTGATGGGTTGTGTGGACAGCATGGCTGTGTTGCCTGCAATATAAATGTCATTAGGACACGCTACACAGGTGATATGTAGTGATGGGCTGTGTGGACAGCATGGCTGTGTTGCCTGCAATATAAATGTCATTAGGACACACTACAGTGATGGGCTGTGTGGACAGCATGGCTGTGTTGCCTGCAATATAAATGTGTCATTAGGACACACTATACAGTGATGGGCTGTGTGGACAGCATGGCTGTGTTGCCTGCAATATAAATGTCATTAGGACACACTACACAGGTGATATGCAGTGATGGGCTGTGTTGCCTGCAATATAAATGTGTCATTAGGACACACTACAGTGATGGGCTGTGTGGACAGCATGGCTGTGTTGCCTGCAATATAAATGTGTCATTAGGACACACTACAGTGATGGGCTGTGTGGACAGCATGGCTGTGTTGCCTGCAATATAAATGTCATTAGGACACACTACACAGGTGATATGTAGTGATGGGCTGTGTGGACAGCATGGCTGTGTTGCCTGCAATATAAATGTGTCATTAGGACACACTACAGTGATGGGCTGTGTGGACAGCATGGCTGTGTTGCCTGCAATATAAATGTCATTAGGACACACTACACAGGTGATATGTAGTGATGGGCTGTGTGGACAGCATGGCTGTGTTGCCTGCAATATAAATGTGTCATTAGGACACACTACACAGTGATGGGCTGTGTGGACAGCATGGCTGTGTTGCCTGCAATATAAATGTGTCATTAGGACACACTACAGTGATGGGTTGTGTGGGTTGTGTGGACGCATGGCTGTGTTGCCTGCAATATAAATGTCATTAGGACACACTATTACAGTGATGGGCTGTGTGGACAGCATGGCTGTGTTGCCTGCAATATAAATGTCATTAGGACACACTACACAGGTGATATGTAGTGATGGGCTGTGTGGACAGCATGGCTGTGTTGCCTGCAATATAAATGTGTCATTAGGACACACTACACAGTGATGGGCTGTGTGGACAGCATGGCTGTGTTGCCTGTAATATAAATGTGTCATTAGGACACACTACACAGGTGATATGTAGTGATGGGCTGTGTGGACAGCATGGCTGTGTTGCCTGCAATATAAATGTGTCATTAGGACACACTACACAGTGATGGGCTGTGTGGACAGCATGGCTGTGTTGCCTGCAATATAAATGTCATTAGGACACACTACACAGGTGATATGTAGTGATGGGCTGTGTGGACAGCATGGCTGTGTTGCCTGCAATATAAATGTCATTAGGACACACTACACAGTGATGGGCTGTGTGGACAGCATGGCTGTGTTGCCTGCAATATAAATGTCATTAGGACACACTACACAGGTGATATGTAGTGATGGGTTGTGTGGACAGCATGGCTGTGTTGCCTGCAATATAAATGTCATTAGGACACACTACACAGGTGATATGTAGTGATGGGCTGTGTGGACAGCATGGCTGTGTTGCCTGTAATATAAATGTCATTAGGACACACTACACAGGTGATATGTAGTGATGGGCTGTGTGGACAGCATGGCTGTGTTGCCTGTAATATAAATGTGTCATTAGGACACACTACACAGGTGATATGTAGTGATGGGCTGTGTGGACAGCATGGCTGTGTTGCCTGCAATATAAATGTGTCATTAGGACACACTACACAGTGATGGGCTGTGTGGACAGCATGGCTGTGTTGCCTGTAATATAAATGTGTCATTAGGACACACTACACAGGTGATATGTAGTGATGGGCTGTGTGGACAGCATGGCTGTGTTGCCTGCAATATAAATGTGTCATTAGGACACACTACACAGGTGATATGTAGTGATGGGCTGTGTGGACAGCATGGCTGTGTTGCCTGCAATATAAATGTGTCATTAGGACACACTACACAGTGATGGGTTGTGTGGACAGCATGGTTGTGTTGCCTGCAATATAAATGTGTCATTAGGACACACTACACAGGTGATATGTAGTGATGGGCTGTGTGGACAGCATGGCTGTGTTGCCTGCAATATAAATGTGTCATTAGGACACACTACACAGGTGATATGCAGTGATGGGCTGTGTGGACAGCATGGCTGTGTTGCCTGCAATATAAATGTGTCATTAGGACACACTACACAGGTGATTAGCACACATCACTTGAATGGCCAAAGAGAATTTAACGTAGTCATGAATCCAAAACAGACCTGTTTACCCCCTACACAAGTCTTGAGTAGTCTGGATAGCTGAAATGAGAAGTTTTGGTGTGAAATGTGTAGCTTTATTCCCATTAAATAATGTTCACTGAAAATGAGTAGTAATCAAGGATTAAAGAGCATTATTTCCAGTTTTGAAGAGTAGTAGAGGTCCAAATTGAGTAGAATTGAATACTACTCGATAAGAGTACAGTAAACAGGTCTGCCAAAATTATCTTCAACAGATAAAACAGAAATGGTAAACTTTGATTGACAAGGTTAGTGAAGAACCTGAAGAAGAAAACCAACACTGCTGCAGCAATGCCAGAATCCAACCTATAACACATTTCAATCAGGAGACGTTTCGGTTCTTCTACTTGACAGTAGTTGGCCCATTCTGTTGGTTCTTCTACTTGACAGTAGTTGGCCCATTCTTTCGGTTCTTCTACTTGACAGTAGTTGGCCCATTCTATTGGTTCTTCTACTTGACAGTAGTTGGCCCATTCTTTCGGTTCTTCTACTTGACAGTAGTTGGCCCATTCTTTTGGTTCTTCTACTTGACAGTAGTTGGCCCATTCTGTTGGTTCTTCTACTTGACAGTAGTTGGCCCATTCTTTCGGTTCTTCTACTAGACAGTAGTTGGCCCATTCTTTTTGGTTCTTCTACTTGACAGTAGTTGGCCCATTCTTTTGGTTCTTCTACTTGACAGTAGTTGGCCCATTCTTTTTGGTTCTTCTACTTGACAGTAGTTGGCCCATTCTATTGGTTCTTCTACTTGACAGTAGTTGGCCCATTCTATTGGTTCTTCTACTTGACAGTAGTTGGCCCATTCTATTGGTTCTTCTACTTGACAGTAGTTGGCCCATTCTTTCGGTTCTTCTACTTGACAGTAGTTGGCCCATTCTTTTGGTTCTTCTACTTGACAGTAGTTGGCCCATTCTTTTTGGTTCTTCTACTTGACAGTAGTTGGCCCATTCTTTTGGTTCTTCTACTTGACAGTAGTTGGCCCATTCTTTTGGTTCTTCTACTTGACAGTAGTTGGCCCATTCTATTGGTTCTTCTACTTGACAGTAGTTGGCCCATTCTATTGGTTCTTCTACTTGACAGTAGTTGGCCCATTCTATTGGTTCTTCTACTTGACAGTAGTTGGCCCATTCTATTGGTTCTTCTACTTGACAGTAGTTGGCCCATTCTTTTGGTTCTTCTACTTGACAGTAGTTGGCCCATTCTTTTTGGTTCTTCTACTTGACAGTAGTTGGCCCATTCTTTTGGTTCTTCTACTTGACAGTAGTTGGCCCATTCTTTTGGTTCTTCTACTTGACAGTAGTTGGCCCATTCTATTGGTTCTTCTACTTGACAGTAGTTGGCCCATTCTTTTGGTTCTTCTACTTGACAGTAGTTGGCCCATTCTTTTGGTTCTTCTACTTGACAGTAGTTGGCCCATTCTTTTTGGTCCAGCAAAGTTCAAGATGTAAACTGAACACGTTAGCTTTTTCCACTGCGACAAGCTGTTGGGACCATCTGACAACACTGAATGGACAATTGAATCAAAGCACTTGGAAATGCACAAGTCAA
>CM065700.1:1086060-1218560 GCA_017654935.2 Phymorhynchus buccinoides | reverse complement strand
CGACCCAACGTCTAGAGGACGAAAACAAAAACACACAAATAAGTATTATGTTCAAGGGAAATATTAGAAGACAAAGATTTCAATAACATTCCTCTATGATGGCCGTTTCACAAGCCAGAACGGCATGTCCAAGTCAGGGCATCAAAGGTTTAACCCTTTCAACGCCAGCCATTTTTCAGCTAAAACTTTCCATTAAACTGACCTGGGTAGAGAAAAGATTCTGACTGCAATATTGGGGATTCCTCTGACATGCATAGAATAGGGCCTGTCTTTACCTCCCAAAATGAAGAACATAAGGTCACTGGATACCAGACCCTCATTTGGTGTTGGGGTGCCAAGAGGCGACAGTGGCGATGAAAGGGTTAAGCCGGTTGGTATTTTTTTTGTTATAACACAATTTGTATCTTCTACAATAATTCTTTTCCCCCACTATCAGCAGCCGAGTTCCTAAGCCTAATACTAATCTAGGTCTTCATCCAACCAGTTTGGAATACATTGTTTAAAAAAGACACTACGAATGATAACCTAATCCTCAATTTGGTGGTGAATGACAAACAAATCCAAATAAATGGCTGCGAGTTGGAACTTACAATGAGTGGTGTGGGACCAACAACACTGTACAGCCCAGAAAATGGGACAGCACACACAAAGGTTCACCTGCAGTAGAGGGTTGGGTGTGGGACCAACAACACTGTACAGCCCAGAAAATGGGACAGCACACACAAAGGTTCACCTGCAGTAGAGGGTTGGGCGTGGGAGTGTACAGCCCAGACAATGGGACAGCACACACACAAAGGTTCACCTGCAGTAGAGGGTTGGGCGTGGGAGTGTACAGCCCAGACAATGGGACAGCACACACACACAAAGGTTCACCTGCAGTCGAGGGTTGGGCGTGGGAGTGTACAGCCCAGACAATGGGACAGCACACACAAACAAAGGTTCACCTGCAGTAGAGGGTTGGGCGTGGGAGTGTACAGCCCAGACAATGGGACAGCACACACACACAAAGGTTCACCTGCAGTAGAGGGTTGGGCGTGGGAGTGTACAGCCCAGACAATGGGACAGCACACACAAACAAAGGTTCACCTGCAGTAGAGGGTTGGGCGTGGGAGTGTACAGCCCAGACAATGGGACAGCTGTCCTTTGGGCAGGGGAGGTGGGGGTGGGGGCTGGAAGTCGATCTCCTCGATCAACGTCTTGGACGTCTTGAGCTGTACAGCCCAGACAATGGGACACACAAAGGCCGGCAAGTTCACGCTGCAGTAGCCAGGTTGGGCGTGGGAGTGTGCAGCCCAGACAATGGGACAGCACACACAAACAAAGGTTCACCTGCAGTAGACATAAGTCAGTGGGTGTGTACACCCAGGCCATGGGCATCATCACACAACACGTTCACCTCATAACGTTGGGCGTGGGAGTGTACAGCCCAGACAGTGGGACAGCACACACAGGCCAGGTTCACCTGCAGTCAGGGTTGGGCAACAACACGTATCATAACATAACAGTGGTGAGACACACAGGCCACCTCCTGCAAACAACATAAGTCAGTGGTGAGACACACCTGCATCAGTCAGGGTTGGTGAGACACACAGGCCACCTCCTGCATCATCAACAACACGTATCATAACGTAATACAACATAACAGTCAGTGGTCAAAGGCCACCTCCTGCATCATCAACAACACGTATCATAACGTAATACAACATGACAGTCAGTGGTGAGACACAAAGGCCTGCATCATCAACAACACGTATCATAACGTAATACAACATAACAGTCAGTGGTGAGACACACAGGCCACCTCCTGCATCAACAACAACACGTATCATAACGTAATACAACATAACAGTCAGTGGTGAGACACACAGGCCACCTCCTGCATCATCAACAACACGTATCATAACGTAATACAACATGACAGTCAGTGGTGAGACACAAAGGCCACCTCCTGCATCATCAACAACACGTATCATAACGTAATACAACACAACAGTCAGTGGTGAGACACAAAGGCCTGCATCATCAACAACACGTATCATAACGTAATACAACACAACAGTCAGTGGTGAGACACAAAGGCCTGCATCATCAACAACACGTATCATAACGTAATACAACACAACAGTCAGTGGTGAGACACAAGGCCTGCATCATCAACAACACGTATCATAACGTAATACAACACAACAGTCAGTGGTGAGACACAAAGGCCTGCATCATCAACAACACGTATCATAACGTAATACAACACAACAGTCAGTGGTGAGACACAAAGGCCTGCATCATCAACAACACGCATCATAACGTAATACAACATGACAGTCAGTGGTGAGACACAAAGGCCTGCATCATCAACAACACGCATCATAACGTAATACAACACAACAGTCAGTGGTGAGACACAAAGGCCTGCATCATCAACAACACGTATCATAACGTAATACAACATGACAGTCAGTGGTGAGACACAAAGGCCTGCATCATCAACAACACGTATCATAACGTAATACAACACAACAGTCAGTGGTGAGACACAAAGGCCTGCATCATCAACAACACGCATCATAACGTAATACAACACAACAGTCAGTGGTGAGACACAAGGCCTGCATCATCATCAACACGTATCATAACGTAATACAACACAACAGTCAGTGGTGAGACACAAAGGCCTGCATCATCAACAACACGCATCATAACGTAATACAACACAACAGTCAGTGGTGAGACACAAGGCCTGCATCATCATCAACACGTATCATAACGTAATACAACACAACAGTCAGTGGTGAGACACAAAGACCTGCATCATCAACAACACGTATCATAACGTAATACAACACAACAGTCAGTGGTGAGACACAAGGCCTGCATCATCAACAACACGTATCATAACGTAATACAACACAACAGTCAGTGGTGAGACACAAAGGCCTGCATCAACATCAACACGCATCATAACGTAATACAACACAACAGTCAGTGGTGAGACACAAGGCCTGCATCAACATCAACACGCATCATAACATAATACAACACAACAGTCAGTGGTGAGACACAAGGCCTGCATCAACATCAACACGCATCATAACGTAATACAACACAACAGTCAGTGGTGAGACACAAGGCCTGCATCAACAACACGTATCATAACGTAATACAACACAACAGTCAGTGGTGAGACACAAGGCCTGCATCATCAACAACACGCATCATAACGTAATACAACACAACAGTCAGTGGTGAGACACAAGGCCTGCATCATCAACAACACGCATCATAACGTAATACAACACAACAGTCAGTGGTCAAAGGCCACCTCCTGCATCATCAACAACACGTATCATAACGTAATACAACACAACAGTCAGTGGTGAGACACAAAGGCCTGCATCATCAACAACACGCATCATAACGTAATACAACACAACAGTCAGTGGTGAGACACAAGGCCTGCATCAACATCAACACGCATCATAACGTAATACAACACAACAGTCAGTGGTGAGACACAAGGCCTGCATCAACATCAACACGCATCATAACGTAATACAACACAACAGTCAGTGGTGAGACACAAAGGCCTGCATCATCAACAACACGCATCATAACGTAATACAACACAACAGTCAGTGGTGAGACACAAGGCCTGCATCATCACAACACGTATCATAACGTAATACAACACAACAGTCAGTGGTGAGACACAAAGGCCTGCATCATCAACAACACGCATCATAACGTAATACAACACAACAGTCAGTGGTGAGACACAAGGCCTCATCAACAACACGTATCATAACGTAATACAACATGACAGTCAGTGGTGAGACACAAAGGCCTGCATCATCAACAACACGCATCATAACGTAATACAACACAACAGTCAGTGGTGAGACACAAAGGCCTGCATCATCAACAACACGTATCATAACGTAATACAACACAACAGTCAGTGGTGAGACACAAAGGCCTGCATCATCAACAACACGCATCATAACGTAATACAACACAACAGTCAGTGGTGAGACACAAGGCCTGCATCATCATCAACACGCATCATAACGTAATACAACACAACAGTCAGTGGTGAGACACAAAGGCCTGCATCATCAACAACACGCATCATAACGTAATACAACACAACAGTCAGTGGTGAGACACAAGGCCTGCATCAACATCAACACGCATCATAACGTAATACAACACAACAGTCAGTGGTGAGACACAAAGACCTGCATCATCAACAACACGTATCATAACGTAATACAACACAACAGTCAGTGGTGAGACACAAAGGCCTGCATCATCAACAACACGCATCATAACGTAATACAACACAACAGTCAGTGGTGAGACACAAAGGCCTGCATCATCAACAACACGCATCATAACGTAATACAAGATGACAGTCAGTGGTGAGACACAAAGGCCTGCATCAACAACACGTATCATAACGTAATACAACACAACAGTCAGTGGTGAGACACAAAGACCTGCATCATCAACAACACGCATCATAACGTAATACAACACAACAGTCAGTGGTGAGACACAAAGGCCTGCATCATCAACAACACGCATCATAACGTAATACAACACAACAGTCAGTGGTGAGACACAAAGGCCTGCATCATCAACAACACGCATCATAACGTAATACAACACAACAGTCAGTGGTGAGACACAAGGCCTGCATCAACATCAACACGCATCATAACGTAATACAACACAACAGTCAGTGGTGAGACACAAGGCCTGCATCATCAACAACACGCATCATAACGTAATACAACACAACAGTCAGTGGTGAGACACAAAGGCCTGCATCAACATCAACACGCATCATAACGTAATACAACACAACAGTCAGTGGTGAGACACAAGGCCTGCATCATCAACAACACGCATCATAACGTAATACAACACAACAGTCAGTGGTGAGACACAAGGCCTGCATCAACAACAACACGTATCATAACGTAATACAACACAACAGTCAGTGGTGAGACACAAAGGCCTGCATCATCAACAACACGCATCATAACGTAATACAACACAACAGTCAGTGGTGAGACACAAGGCCTGCATCATCAACAACACGTATCATAACGTAATACAACACAACAGTCAGTGGTGAGACACAAAGGCCTGCATCATCAACAACACGCATCATAACGTAATACAACACAACAGTCAGTGGTGAGACACAAGGCCTGCATCAACATCAACACGCATCATAACGTAATACAACACAACAGTCAGTGGTGAGACACAAGGCCTGCATCAACATCAACACGTATCATAACGTAATACAACACAACAGTCAGTGGTGAGACACAAGGCCTGCATCAACATCAACACGCATCATAACGTAATACAACACAACAGTCAGTGGTGAGACACAAAGGCCTGCATCATCAACAACACGCATCATAACGTAATACAACACAACAGTCAGTGGTGAGACACAAGGCCTGCATCATCATCAACACGCATCATAACGTAATACAACACAACAGTCAGTGGTGAGACACAAAGGCCTGCATCATCAACAACACGCATCATAACGTAATACAACACAACAGTCAGTGGTGAGACACAAAGGCCTGCATCAACATCAACACGCATCATAACGTAATACAACACAACAGTCAGTGGTGAGACACAAGGCCTGCATCATCAACAACACGCATCATAACGTAATACAACACAACAGTCAGTGGTGAGACACAAAGGCCTGCATCAACATCAACACGCATCATAACGTAATACAACACAACAGTCAGTGGTGAGACACAAGGCCTGCATCAACATCAACACGCATCATAACGTAATACAACACAAGTCAGTGGTGAGACACAAGGCCTGCATCAACATCAACACGCATCATAACGTAATACAACACAACAGTCAGTGGTGAGACACAAAGGCCTGCATCATCAACAACACGCATCATAACGTAATACAACACAACAGTCAGTGGTGAGACACAAGGCCTGCATCAACATCAACACGCATCATAACGTAATACAACACAACAGTCAGTGGTGAGACACAAAGACCTGCATCATCAACAACACGCATCATAACGTAATACAAGATGACAGTCAGTGGTGAGACACAAAGGCTGGCAAATCAGGCTTGCTGCCAGCTACATTGGGGAACAATGTGTGTGATCGACGGTAATTTATCAACAAGTCCACCATCAACACGGGCACAGTGACCCGTTCCAACAGGACACTTGCCGCGGACGGTCGTACTATAGACTAGACTGGTGTCTGACTGCACCTTTACCCGCATGTTTTGTCCGTAGTTACTAAGTTAGTGAACTCTCTCATTCAAAGCTTTCATTGAATTTCACCTTTACCCGCATGTTCTGTCCGTAGTTAGTGAACTCTCTCATTCAAAGCCTTCATTGAATTTCACCTTTACCCGCATGTTTTGTCCGTAGTTAGTGAACTCTCTCATTCAAAGCCTTCATTGAATTTCACCTTTACCCGCATGACTTGTCCGTAGTTAGTGAACTCTCTCATTCAAAGCCTTCATTGAATTTCACCTTTACCCGCATGACTTGTCCGTAGTTAGTGAACTCTCTCATTCAAAGCCTTCATTGAATTTCACCTTTACCCGCATGACTTGTCCGTAGTTAGTGAACTCTCTCATTCAAAGCCTTCATTGAATTTCACCTTTACCCGCATGACTTGTCCGTAGTTAGTGAACTCTCTCATTCAAAGCCTTCATTGAATTTCACCTTTACCCGCATGTTTTGTCCGTAGTTAGTGAACTCTCTCATTCAAAGCCTTCATTGAATTTCACCTTTACCCGCATGACTTGTCCGTAGTTAGTGAACTCTCTCATTCAAAGCCTTCATTGAATTTCACCTTTACCCGCATGTTTTGTCCGTAGTTAGTGAACTCTCTCATTCAAAGCCTTCATTGAATTTCACCTTTACCCGCATGACTTGTCCGTAGTTAGTGAACTCTCTCATTCAAAGCCTTCATTGAATTTCACCTTTACCCGCATGACTTGTCCGTAGTTAGTGAACTCTCTCATTCAAAGCTTTCATTGAATTTCACCTTTACCCGCATGTGTTGTCCGTAGTTAGTGAACTCTCTCATTCAAAGCCTTCATTGAATTTCACCTTTACCCGCATGACTTGTCCGTAGTTAGTGAACTCTCTCATTCAAAGCCTTCATTGAATTTCACCTTTACCCGCATGTTTTGTCCGTAGTTAGTGAACTCTCTCATTCAAAGCCTTCATTGAATTTCACCTTTACCCGCATGACTTGTCCGTAGTTAGTGAACTCTCTCATTCAAAGCCTTCATTGAATTTCACCTTTACCTGCATGTTTTGTCCGTAGTTAGTGAACTCTCTCATTCAAAGCCTTCATTGAATTTCACCTTTACCCGCATGACTTGTCCGTAGTTAGTGAACTCTCTCATTCAAAGCCTTCATTGAATTTCACCTTTACCCGCATGACTTGTCCGTAGTTAGTGAACTCTCTCATTCAAAGCCTTCATTGAATTTCACCTTTACCCGCATGACTTGTCCGTAGTTAGTGAACTCTCTCATTCAAAGCCTTCATTGAATTTCACCTTTGGAGGCATGTGTTGTCCGTAGTTAGTGAACTCTCTCATTCAAAGCCTTCATTGAATTTCACCTTTACCCGCATGACTTGTCCGTAGTTAGTGAACTCTCTCATTCAAAGCCTTCATTGAATTTCACCTTTACCCGCAAACTTGTCCGTAGTTAGTGAACTCTCTCATTCAAAGTGTTTCATTGAATTTCACCTTTACCCGCATGACTTGTCCGTAGTTAGTGAACTCTCTCATTCAAAGCCTTCATTGAATTTCACCTTTACCCGCATGTTATGTCCGTAGTTAGTGAACTCTCTCATTCAAAGCCTTCATTGAATTTCACCTTTACCCGCATGACTTGTCCGTAGTTAGTGAACTCTCTCATTCAGTGGTGACCATGGAGGCAGTGTTGTAGGTGATGCCCCCCAGACACAGAGGGGACACCACAGGGCGGGGCTTAACCCTTGACAGCCACAACACTGACCTGTAAAGGGTGTCTGTGCAGAGCAGTGGTGACCATGGAGGCAGTGTTGTAGGTGATGCCCCCTAGACACAGAGGGGACACCACAGGGCGGGGCTTAACCCTTGACAGCCACAACACTGACCTGTAAAGGGTGTCTGTGCAGAGCAGTGCTGACCATGGAGGCAGTGTTGTAGGTGATGCCCCCTAGACACAGAGGGGACACCACAGGGCGGGGCTTAACCCTTGACAGCCACAACACTGACCTGTAAAGGGTGTCTGTGCAGAGCAGTGCTGACCATGGAGGCAGTGTTGTAGGTGATGCCCCCTAGACACAGAGGGGACACCACAGGGCGGGGCTTAACCCGTGACAGCCACAACACTGACCTGTAAAGGGTGTCTGTGCAGAGCAGTGGTGACCATGGAGGCAGTGTTGTAGGTGATGCCCCCCAGACACAGAGGGGACACCACAGGGCGGGGCTTAACCCTTGACAGCCACAACACTGACCTGTAAAGGGTGTCTGTGCAGAGCAGTGCTGACCATGGAGGCAGTGTTGTAGGTGATGCCCCCCAGACACAGAGGGGACACCACAGGGCGGGGCTTAACCCTTGACAGCCACAACACTGACCTGTAAAGGGTGTCTGTGCAGAGCAGTGGTGACCATGGAGGCAGTGTTGTAGGTGATGCCCCCTAGACACAGAGGGGACACCACAGGGCGGGGCTTAACCCTTGACAGCCACAACACTGACCTGTAAAGGGTGTCTGTGCAGAGCAGTGGTGACCATGGAGGCAGTGTTGTAGGTGATGCCCCCCAGACACAGAGGGGACACCACAGGGCGGGGCTTAACCCTTGACAGCCACAACACTGACCTGTAAAGGGTGTCTGTGCAGAGCAGTGGTGACCATGGAGGCAGTGTTGTAGGTGATGCCCCCTAGACACAGAGGGGACACCACAGGGCGGGGCTTAACCCGTGACAGCCACAACACTGACCTGTAAAGGGTGTCTGTGCAGAGCAGTGGTGACCATGGAGGCAGTGTTGTAGGTGATGCCCCCTAGACACAGAGGGGACACCACAGGGCGGGGCTTAACCCGTGACAGCCACAACACTGACCTGTAAAGGGTGTCTGTGCAGAGCAGTGGTGACCATGGAGGCAGTGTTGTAGGTGATGCCCCCCAGACACAGAGGGGACACCACAGGGCGGGGGTCAAACAGGTTGGGGTGGTTGCACACCTTCCTCAGCTGCATCAGGATGTTGATCACACTCATGTAGTGACCGGACGCCAGCGTCTCCCTCGTTCTGAAAACAAACAAACACAAAAACAGACTTACAGTGCTTCAGCTCAACACCACAAAAGCACACCGTTTGTCTGATGCACAGGATTTCAGACCAGTGCAGCACTAAACGTAGCAAATGTTCAACCAATGACAATGCAGGTTTTTTAAATAATAACGAAAATCACTTCCACACCGTTGGTCTTAGTCTTCAAACTTGGCATGTAGCTACTTTGGCTTATAGGTATTATGGCCATTCTGATGATGGCATACCGATCAAGGTCAAGGAGATCGCAGACCTGCCTACTTGGAATTTTCCCAATCAGTAGCCCAGTCATCAATTTTCAGTAGCATGGCAAATTTTTTCGTAGCATCCACAAACAACGGCAATCGATTTGTTATCTTCCTGAGCCGAAACGCACTGCTTAATATGTTTCGCCGATTGAACGTGTTGACGGCAATCGTCTCTACCGCCATGATTCACAGAGAAGTCCGCATGGCAGAGGTTGCAGTGAGCATGGTTCGCACCGAGTCAACTTCTGACGATGAGAGGCCACTCCTCCGTGTAAGCTATTTTAAAAACTTGTGCGTCAGGCCGATGTTTTTTCTTAGAACAAGATGGTGTGCCAGATGATTTTCGTTTTCTGGTTTGCGTTCGTTTTTCTTCGTTTGAAACATCTCCCGAATCGCTACTGCTGCTGGAGTCCGCCATTTTTTTCAGAGAAAATAATAAGAACGCATGCGCAGTCACTTTGATAAAAACGGAAGTGACTAGGTTATCGCGCGTGACACGGCGTCTGCTCTTAGAAACCGACAAAACCGGGAACGACATAAGCAAAAATAAAATGCGGCAGCAATTTGTTTTTTCCGTAGCAACGTTAAGGTTGCCGTAGCTCCGTAGCAAAGCTTTATTCTTTGTAGCTGCTACGGCCAAATCGTAGCAGTAGGCAGGTCTGAGATCGGTAGGCCTTGAAAGTGGTAGGGGCTAAGACCCCGTAAAATAACTGGGCGACCTCTTGAATTCGCTCACTGATTCTGAAGATAGAATTGAAGACAGAATCAACTTAATATGGGGTGGGTGTTGGGGTGGGGGATACAAGAAACGTTCTCTCAGGGATGAACGGTTCACAACGATTATGTGGGGGAGGGAAAAAAACTAATGAAGGACTTGGTCCCCACTTTTTCAGGGATTCCTAGCAAAGTGTGGCTGTCTCCTCCTTTCCCCAAAGATCGTCAGTTTGATGCTGACTCACTTTGCCTGTGACATGTCCTTACTCTGCCTGTGACATATCAACTCACTTTGCCTGTGTCATGTTAACTCACTTTGCCTGTGCCATGTCTTAGCCTGTGACATGTCAATTCACTTTGCCTGTGACATGGTCAACTTACTTTGCCTGTGACATGGTCAACTCACTTTGCCTGTGACATGTTAACTCACTTTGCCTGTGACATGAAGTCGTCGTAAAGGAAGCGCTGTCGCTTTGACAGGCGGCACATGACGACGTGTTCATACTTCTGGGGCATCTGCTTCTCCACCTCGTTCTTCAGACGCCTCAGCAGGAAGGGACGCAGCACCTGAACACAGCACACAGTTTGATATAATACTGTTATAAACTGACTTCTCCCCCTCGTTCTTCAGACACCTCAGCAGGAAGGGACGCAGCACCTGAACACAGCACACAGTTTGATATAATACTGCTATAAACTGACTTCTCCCCCTCGTTCTTCAGACGCCTCAGCAGGAAGGGACGCAGCACCTGAACACAGCACACAGTTTGATATAATACTGCTATAAACTGACTTCTCCCCCTCGTTCTTCAGACGCCTCAGCAGGAAGGGACGCAGCACCTGAACACAGCACAGACAGTTTGTGATATAATACTGTTATAAACTGACTTCTCTCCCTCATTCTTCAGACGCCTCAGCAGGAAGGGACGCAGCACCTGAACACAGCACAGACAGTTTGTGATATACTATTATAGACTGACCATGTCTAAATCACACCAACCATGATGCAACAAACCTACGTTAACAGGACATTAACCGAGAGGGTGGTACAGGAAAGCAAAGCTAGGACGATTAGACGAGAAGGTGGGGCAAGAGAAAGGCGAAGTTCTATAAATCGCTACCTCAGAGCAACACTGGTCTACCTCCAAATTTGGGGGTTTGGGTTTTTTGGTGCTTTTTGTGTCTTTTTATAGTCTTTTCTATATGTCAAAACCTGGTGATGCAATGTTGCATAATTGCAGAGATAAATCTAGTAAACTGGTGTTGCATAGAGCCAAATTTCCTCTAGGTTTAAAGGAACACCAGACCACACAGGAGTAATCAACTGTACCTCACAGAGTACAAGATAAGTGAGAAAGAAAGGGGGAACAACCACTGATCACCTTGCCAGTGGTCCCCCTTTTCCTGAAATTTTGCTGCCTAAGCGGAAAGAAAACATATGCCTTCCTAATTACACTGAACACTTAGCCCCCTTTCCCGGGAGGAAATGGGAGACTGGGCTTGGTGGACCCCGGATCAAGTATGTGTCAGCTGTCTCTTACTCCACGGGTGCCTGAAGAGTTATCTAAACAAACTGCTGCTCTATCTGTAGAAACAGTTTATCTCTTAGTCTACTGAGAAGGAAACCTGCACTACTAACCAGTTTTTCATCTGAAGCTAAGTTTTTTTTTCATGTTTGTATTTTTTGTTTTATTTTTCATTGTTTGAAATGCTATTCATTTATATGTTTATTAATTTATTGACTTGTTTATTCATTTGTTTATCGGGTTTTTTTCCTTTGAAAGCTGGGGGGGGGGGGGGGGGGGGTGTCTTGATTTACAAAAAGAAAAAAATAATATGTGTTTATTGTTTAATAAACATATTCTAGCTATGATGATGATACAAGGAGATCATGGTAATAATGAAAGACAGGGTATGGGGGCCTAGCAGATTACACAAGAAAAGCATTTAAAGGTTATAAAGTATGGTTCTTACACAGATTAATGACTGTGTGTGTGTGTGTGTGTGAAAGAGAGAGAGAGAGATAGTTTAGCGAGAGGTGTGTATGTGTGTGTGGTCCATTTGACTTCTGTTGCAATAATTATTTTATCAAATTTTGTCCTGTGGTATTCTTCTGGTGTTAATTGCTGTTGATGCTATCATAATTATCACCAGCTGTGTGTGTGTGTGTGTGTGTGCGTGCGTGCGTGTGCATGCATGTGTGTGTACGCGCGCGTGTGTGTGTGTGTGTGTGTGTGTGTGTGTGTGTGTTGTGTGTGTGTGTGTGTTTGTGCAATAATCAAAATTGTTCCAGTCAATGTGATCATTCTTGCCTAGATTCATTACCACATTCAATCAAATTATTTGCCAATTTGGCAACCACTGTCACCATACACTCGTCTATTACGGGCTGATAAAAACCATTATATCTTATGTCTTATCATAATTGATCTTTATTGTTAGTCACATTTTTTGAAGGGGCAAAAGGCAGCCGATGGGTGGGTGGGTGGGGTGGTAGGTGGGGGTTGGGTTGGGAGGGGGGGGGGGGGGGGTCTGTTGAATGATAGTGAAGAGTCATAAAAAGAGGATACGGATATTGTGTTATGATCATTATTATTGGTCTGTGTAATGATAGTGAAGAGTGACAAGAAGAGGAGACAGATATTGTGTTATGATCATTATTATTGGTCTGTGTAATGATAGTGAAGAGTGACAAGAAGAGGAGACAGATATTGTGTTATGATCATTATTATTGGTCTGTGTAATGATAGTGAAGAGTGACAAGAAGAGGAGACAGATATTGTGTTATGATCATTATTATTGGTCTCTTGAATGATAGTGAAGAGTGACAAAAAGAGGAGACAGATATATTTGTGTTATGATCATCATTATTGGTCTCTGTAATGATAGTGAAGAGTGACAAGAAGAGGAGACAGATATTGTGTTATGATCATCATTATTGGTCTGTGTAATGATAGTGAAGAGTGACAAGAAGAGGAGACAGATATATTTGTGTTATGATCATCATTATTGGTCTCTTGAATGATAGTGAAGAGTGACAAGAAGAGGAGACAGATATTGTGTTATGATCATCATTATTGGTCTGTGTAATGATAGTGAAGAGGAGACAGATATTGTGTTATGATCATTATTATTGGTCTGTTGAATGATAGTGAAGAGTGACAAGAAGAGGAGACAGATATTGTGTTATGATCATTATTATTGGTCTGTGTAATGATAGTGAAGAGAGGAAGACAGATATTGTGTTATGATCATCATTATTGGTCTCTTGAATGATAGTGAAGAGTGACAAGAAGAGGAGACAGATATTGTGTTATGATCATTATTATTGGTCTGTTGAATGATAGTGAAGAGTGACAAGAAGAGGAGACAGATATTGTGTTATGATCATTATTATTGGTCTGTTGAATGATAGTGAAGAGTGACAAGAAGAGGAGACAGATATTGTGTTATGATCATTATTATTGGTCTGTGTAATGATAGTGAAGAGTGACAAGAAGAGGAGACAGATATTATTTGTGTTATGATCATTATTATTGGTCTGTGTAATGATAGTGAAGAGTGACAAGAACAGGATACAGTGTTATGATCATTATTATTGGTCTGTGTAATGATAGTGAAGAGTGACAAGAAGAGGAGACAGATATTGTGTTATGATCATTATTATTGGTCTGTGTAATGATAGTGAAGAGTGACAAGAAGAGGAGACAGATATTGTGTTATGATCATTATTATTGGTCTGTGTAATGATAGTGAAGAGTGACAAGAAGAGGAGACAGATATATTTGTGTTATGATCATTATTATTGGTCTCTTTGAATGATAGTGAAGAGTGACAAAAAGAGGAGACAGATATATTTGTGTTATGGTCATCATTATTGGTCTGTGTAATAATACTAAAAAATTAATCGGGCAAGAAAGGGTCTGTTTCCTGTTTCATCAGTTTAAAAAATAGGGTAGGTATGTCTGCTTCTCTTTTTAATTTTTAAAAAAATGTACGTCAAAATGATGCACTAGGAGGTGAATTTTTATGTCAAATTCTTTAAGCTGTACATCATTGACGACCGTGACGCACATCTTTGCGTAATCGGGAAGACTGCTTTCGTGTTATTGATTAAAAAAAAAAAAAATCCCCCAATGGTCAAAAAAAAGTTTAGGGTCGGCGGCCAAAAACTAGGGTCGGTCAAGAAACCGGAAACAAACCTCTTTTTTTTGCCTAGTGAAGAATGACAAGAAGAGGAGACGGATATTGTTATAATCATCATTATTGGCCTGTATAAGAATGTCCTGTGTTTGTGGATCAAAGTCAATTCAAAGAACAATGTCATACAGTCAAAGCGCATGTGGAATAAAGGTGAGAATATGTTTATTATCTTATTGTGTCAAATAATTGATCAGAATGAATGAACAACTATTCTCACTTCAATACTAGAGAATATTACCTGGGATACTATATAAGTTTTTTATAACCCTTTTGCTATCAGGTAGTCATAGTCGGAAACCAAAGTCGGCATGTTTCAGTCAGACTAGCTGAGGAGCATGACTGAGTAAACAGAAGGGTCACATTATATCTACCAAAAGATGCATACATCTTTATAGTACACTTGGGTAAAGGAGGTATGCTCCAGTATCGCTCAAGTTTTGGGGCAGGGAGATTGTTTACACTCTTAGTTCACAGCTGGCTATGGCAGCGGTGGTCTGGCTGTTTCTCTCAGCAGGGGAGCCAGACATCAGATAAGCTATATGGGACAGCAGTTGAAAAGAAAAGTGGTCTGCTGTACCCAGTGCTGCACTGAGGGGAAGGCAGGCATGTTTTATACAACAGTAGGCTTGTGATGGGAAAACTGGTGTTCCTCTAAATTATATCCAGCCACAGCAAGACACTTCCCGTGCAGAGCATGACTAGTGTTTGCAAATGTATATTTGAGCCTTTTCTGTCAATTGAAATTTAAAACCTCTTTCAGCACTTGTACATTACTATCAGAACTTACACTACTGTCAGTTTTGTCAATGTAGAAGGACTTGTGTGTTTTCTGCTGTTGTTTAAAAACTTCAAGTGGGCTTTTCTCAAATCAGCCATTTTGGAGATATACAGGTGTTGCTCTGAGGTAGCGAAATGTTCCATCCAACAGGGCTTCCTTGCCTGTCCAAAAACCTATTTCAAAACAGAAGGCAAATGAATATCTGCAATTCTTTCATTTACCTTGCATAAATCATATAGTAATTTAGCAAGTGTCTGTGTGTCTGAAACACGAAACGGGCCTTATAACTCCGCCGTTTTTCGACCGAATCGCTTCAAATTTGCTGTGGGGCGATGGCAACGGCAACCGAGGCGTCCGTGTCATTTGCACGGTTTTGCAAATGCGCGAAACACGCATCCACCGGCCTTTCGGCACCCGTATCTCCGGTATTTCAGGACAGGTAGATGACCGGGGACGGTGACTATCGATCTGCCAAACCGGAAGCGAATTGATTCAGAAACGTGCGCGATATACGCTGCTTCACCTTTTCACAAATAACTCCGCCGTTTCTTAACCGAATCGCTTCTAATTTGCTGTCAGGCTTGCTGTGGCCGGGGCAAAGTTATAACTCCGCCTTTTCTGAACCGAACCGCTTCAAATTTGCTGTACACAGCGTTACCAGTACTTGGCGTTACCATTACTAGGCGTTACCGGTAATAGGCGTTACCGGTACTCGGCGTTGCGCTAGTAAAGATAACAAAATTGTTCCAAAGGTAACAAAAAATTAGATGAGATTTTGGCATACATAGAATCCCTTTGAACAACATCGTTATAATGACCTGAAAGAACATTAAGGCAAGATTCCAGTCAAACCAGACAATAGTGGTGAAAATGGGAAGGGATCGGAGGTAGCACAGCATTCCACTGACCTTGTGCAGTCGCTTGACGAGGCTCTCATTGTACTCTTGGCTGCCCTCCATCATGCCGGTCAGGGGGTTGGAGAACAATAGTGGTGAAAAGGGGAAGGGACTGGAGGCAGCACAACACTGAACTGACCTTGTGCAGTCGCTTGATGAGGCTCTCATTGTACTCTTGGCTGCCCTCCATCATGCCGGTCAGGGGGTTGGAGAACAATAGTGGTGAAAAGGGGAAGGGACTGGAGGCAGCACAACACTGAACTGACCTTGTGCAGTCGCTTGACGAGGCTCTCATTGTACTCTTGGCTGCCCTCGATCATGCCAGTCAGGGGGATGGAGAACAATAGTGGTGAAAAGGGGAAGGGACTGGAGGCAGCACAACACTGAACTGACCTTGTGCAGTCGCTTGATGAGGCTCTCGTTGTACTCTTGGCTGCCCTCGATCATGCCAGTCAGCGGGTTGGCGAACCACTCCTTGAAGTCTCTGTGAGACTGGAAGACGTTTGGCATGAGGAAGTGCATGAGGGACCACAGCTCCATCAGGCTGTTCTGCAGCGGTGTGCCCGTCAGCAGCAGGCGCCGCTGACTGCTGAAGTTGAGCAGCATCTGCCAGCGCTGAGACTTGAAGTTCTTGATGTTCTGGGCCTGACAACAACAACAGTAGGCCATACAATACTGCATGTCATTAACATTATCAGCAGCAGGCGCCGCTGACTGCTGAAGTTGAGCAGCATCTGCCTTGATGTTCTGGGCCTGGACAACAACAGTAGGGCTAACACTACTTGATGTCATCAATTTCACTAGTTCACTCAATGTGCTCAGTAGACGTCATACAACAGCTCAGCACTTTACTTCTTTCTTCGGACATCTTCAATGCATTTGATACTGCGAAGCTTACATTCAATATTTTCCATTTCTAAAAAGAGACCCATGTACATCACGAATATGACAAGCTAACTATTCAGTCTGATGGTTTGCTAATAGCAGGCATCAGAATAGTCTAAAGTCCAATCCTCTGAAAACAGCGGTAAAAGGGGCCATCAAAGCCCTAGACTGAAGAGGGACAACGCTGAACCAAGTTCCTAACATCACCAAAGAGGCTTAATATGTAGATAAATCACTTTCAAATGCTATTTAGAAGAAAAGATAACACTGGCTAAAAAGGCAAAACTTTTGACAGTAGAAGCCAATCCTCTGTCAGAAATTCTTAATCCTCTGAAATTAGCAGATCCTGACAATTCTGATGCCTGTAATAAGTCAAAAGAACTAATTCCAAACGCAAAATTCATAAACACAAGCTTGAAAAAAATAGTCACACTAAAAGACAACTGCGGATCTCACTTTTTGAGAAGAAAAGGAGGGGGATGGGTGGCAAATCTACTTCTTCGATCGTTCAGTTTCCTGTCAATTATGAGGGCAGATGCGTCATGCTGCCGTTATGTGCCTAAGAAAGAAATAGGCCTAGCAAGTCCAACTTCGGCTGGAGGACTTTTTTTTTAATAATGTTTCTTGAAAAAAGGCAGGAGAATGGATCGGAAAGGCAAAAAGATAGTAGATGACAGTAAGCAAAGAGAAAAGGCAGAGTCAAAGAGAGTGACAGATTAAAGGAAGTTACAAGCACAGTACTTCCAGAAGGTGGGGGAACTATTTATGTAAAAGACAACATCCCCTTTCCAGTATCCCCACGGGGGGCAAATCTACTAAAGCCCAACTCTACGATTCAGGGTGTACACAAGGGGGTGAACTGACCTCGTCCAGGATGAGGTACTTCCACTTCTTCCTGCGGAACGCCTGGTGGTCCTGAACCACCAGTTTGTAGGACGTGATGCACACGTGGAAGGCGTTGGTCTTGGTCCACCCCTGGACACATCACATAGATATCATTACAACAGTCCTGAACCACCAGTTTGTAGGACGTGATGCACACGTGGAAGGCGTTGGTCTTGGTCCACCCCTGGACACATCACATAGATATCATTACAACAGTCCTGAACCACCAGTTTGTAGGACGTGATGTACACGTGGAAGGCGTTGGTCTTGGTCCACCCCTGGTTGAGCTTTGGGATGAAGAGGGTGGGGGTGGGAGGTGCGCGCAATTCTTTACGTCATCTTCAGACAACAAAATCACGTCATTTGCTTACACAAACTGCAATGTTTTCCTGAAGTATCTCACGCTGGGAAGTTTGTTGCCGCTCTTAACTCCAAAAGCCGGAACCACAAGTTAACACGCTCCAAAAACTAAAAGCCAAAAGCTTGAGCACCCCAAAACTGGAAAATGAGCACCCCTGCCAACACGCCTCGTACCACCAGAATGCACATGATACTGGAGGAAAAGCCCTTTTCTCCCAGATCCCCCACATGTTTCTTGGTGTGCTCAAAGGGTATGGAACTCGTCGTGGTGATCAAGGGCAAACACCCTAAAAAATGCAGATAGCACTCTGGTAAAAATCAAGGAAAGTAACTCATCAGACTAAACTTCTTCCCCCAACCACTGCTTTTCTACATACACTTTTCTCTACAACTCAGCGACTTTGCTGAAAAGTAGCGTGTCAAGAATGGCCTCAGAAGAATGGGAGGTTACTGGAATGTGGCCAGCAGGGGAGCTTACGGGAATGTGGCCAGCAGGGGAGCTTACCTGTCTCTTCATCTTGCGCTCCTTCTGGTTGCCGTAGTAGGTGAGGATCTTGAAGGCAGGGCACCACTTCTTCAGCTCCATCTCCCAGTTGAGCATCACACTGGTGGGCACTACTATCAGGTGAGGGCCCCAGATACCTGCAGCGTGCAACATAAAGGGTTAACATCATCATTGTTAAACACCACTTCTTCAGCTCCATCTCCCAGTTGAGCATCACACTGGTGGGCACTACTATCAGGTGAGGGCCCCAGATACCATCATCATTGTTAAACACCACTTCTTCAGCTCCATCTCCCAGTTGAGCATCACACTGGTGGGCACTACTATCAGAAGCTCTAGACAAACAGGACGTCTCACTAATCAAACTGACCTAACTTCAATAGACACAAACAGGACGTCTCACTAATCAAACTGACCTAACTTCAATAGACACAAACAGGACGTCTCACTAATCAAACTGACCTAACTTCAATAGACACAAACAGGACGTCTCACTAATCAAACTGACCTAACTTCAATAGACACAAACAGGACGTCTCACAAATTAAACTGACCTAACTTCAATAGACACAAACAGGACGTATCACAAATTAAACTGACCTAATTTCAATAGACACAAACAGGACGTCTCATTAATTAAACTGACCTAACTTCAATAGACACAAACAGGACGTCTCATTAATTAAACTGACCTAACTTCAATAGACACACAAACAGGACGTCTCATTAATTAAACTGACCTAACTTCAATACACACAAACAGGACGTCTCATAAATTAAACTGACCTAACTTCAATAGACACACGAATTAAACTGACCTAACTTCAATAAACACACAAACAGGACATCTCACAAATTAAACTGACCTAACTTCAATAGACACGCGAATTAAACTGACCTAACTTCAATAAACACACAAACAGGACATCTCACTAATCAAACTGACCTAACTTCAATAGACACACATTGCAAATCAATCAAGACCCAGTTCACTCAATTCTAAATAAAGGAAAATGTTGCCAGGATTTTCAAAGCTGGTGCCTACACAGACATCAGCCCTATCATCCAGGGCTTTGTTCTACGGCCATGGTTCCATGCAGCAGAAATGGAGTGTTCTGCCACAAAGTGATTGGCCACTCATTACACAATCATACAATTACATCCTTTTTTAACTCTTCTACTACCGTTGGCGGGTTGACCCGCCGGTTTACCGTATACCGTTGCTAGCCACGGGCGGGTTTGACCGCCAGATACTAGGGAAACCCTGGTGTCCCTCTTTGCGCTATTTATATCAAGTGACATCACATCCTTTACTTCTGTGACATGCGCAGTTCGCTCAGGGAAAGCACAACCTTCCGCCATCTTCATTTGTAGGCTAAATTTTTTCATTTTAAATCGATTTTCATCGCTTTTTCGACGATGGAAACTGACAACTTTTGGCGTGAACCTCTACAAGATGGCGATAGTGCCGACGAAGCATTTACTGTGGGAAAAGTGGCAAAATCTGAACTTAGGCGAATCAAAAAGAGCATCGAAAGTGTTGAAACGATCTTGGGTTTGCAGCAGCAGATCGACACAGGTAAATTTAGTGATGATTCGAGCAAGTATTTTTGTAATGAATTTTTAAAGTGAGTGTGTGCGAAAATCAGTGCAGCGGCAAAAATTACTTGGTGCGCAACGGTAAACGGTCTAAGTAATATTTGGTAGTAGAGGAGTTAATAGCACATGGCTAACACCAGTGTTGCTTCCCCGTTTACTTTTTCAGTGTATTTACTGTAACTTAGTATTTACTGTATTTTTCGGACTATAAGGCGAAATTTTGTTTCTCCAATTTCGACCTATGCGCCTAATAGTGAACAAAATCATGAGAAGAGAGGCAACGATTGCCGTACTCAGTAGTCTACTGTGAGTCACAACATCGAAAGTGGTAACGAGTCGTCGATACGACGAATACTCGCGTTAACATGCTTCAAAATCCCTATTATCATCCGAGATACCGTCCAACAGATGCCATAACCCTTCATTGGATGTAAAAATCATCGTTGTAGAGCTTAAAATGCCATAATTCTACCAGTTTTCGCGAAGAAAAGTCCAAACACAACAACCGGAAGTCGCAAAAACGGAAGTTCGATTATTTGAGAAGGGACCCAACTCTCGTTTATGACAGCAGTAATGGCGGTCGGTAAGCGCTTACAGGACGTGTACAGGCTTCAAACTTTGACTTTTTTGCAAGGCGTGCATCGCCTTATAAACGAGGGCGCCTTTTACTTTTTTTTTCTCTTTTCTCAGATTTTTATTAAAAATTGCCCTATTCGCCTTATACACAACAGCGCCTAATGATCCAAAAAATACGGTAATTAAATAAAAATTCAGTCAAAACTAAGTGGGTATACTCCACTTTTCGCAAGATCAACTAAACACCCCGTTCGTGAATTTCTTTATCTAAAATGTAAAAAGGTATTTGTATTAATGGCTTGAAGCCCAACAAGTTAAAAAGGGTTGAAATGGAATTCTGTTTTAGAGATCACCATGAATAATTCTACAGAAAACACAGCTACATTTAGGATTATTTTAAGAGACAAAATGTTGCCAGGATTCTCAAAGCTGGTGCCTACACAGACATCAGCCCTATCATCCAGGGCTTTGTTCTACGGCCATGGTTCCATGCAGCAGAAATGGAGTGTTCTGCCACAAAGTGATTGGCCACTCATTACACAATCACATCCTTTTTTAATACAATGGAACCTCCCTTATAAGACATCCCATTATAAGACTCCCTCCCATATAAGACCTACTCCTCTGAGACATTGCCCTTCTTTGTAAGTATTACAATCACCTCCCTTAACTCTTCTACTACCAAGTATTACTTAGACTGTTTACTGTTGAGCACCAAGTAATTTTTGCAGCTGTACTGATTTTCGCACATACTCACTTTAAAAATTCATTAAAATACTCGCTCGTTTCATCACTAAAATTCCCTGTGTCGTTCTGCTGCTGCAAACCCAAGATCGTTTCAGCAGCTCTTTTTTATTCGCCTAAGTTCAGATTCTGCCACTTCTTCCACAGTAAATGCTTCGTTGTCACTGTCGCCATCTTGTAGAAGTTCATGCCAAAAGCAGACCTGTTTACCCCCTACACAAGTCTTGAATAGTCTAGTCTGGATAGCTGAAATGAGTAGTTAGGGTGCAAAATGTGCAGTTCTATTCATTGAACCATCAAACAATGTTCACTGAAAATTGAGATTCCTCAGAACATTGTTTTCAATTTTGAAGAGTAGTAAGGTCCAAATTGAGTAGAATACTACTCGAAAAGAGTAGAGTAAACAGGTCTGCAAAAGTCATCGTCAGTTTCCATCGTCGAAAATTGATTGAAAATTGCAAAATTTAGCCTACAAATGCAGATGGTGGAAGATTGTGCATTCCCTGAGCGAACGGCGCATGTCACGGAAGTAAAGGATGTGATGTCACTTCACATAAATAGCGCAAAGGGGGACACCAGGGTTTCCCTAGAATCTGGCGGTCAAACCCACTCATGGCTAGCAACGGTAAACAGTAATGCAGGCGGTTGAACCCGCCGACGGCGGCAGAAGAGCTAAGACCCCTCCGTTATAAGACCTCATTTTGGATGGTTTAAGGTCTTGTAAGGAAGGTTCCACTGTAGCACATAGCTAACAACAGTGTTGCTTCCCCGTTTACTTTTTCAGTGTATTTACTGTTACTTAGTATTTCATTAAATAAAATCCAGTCAAAACTAAGTGTGCACTCCACTTATCGCAAGATCAACTAAACACCCCTTTCATTAAATTCCTTATCTAAAATGCAAAAAATGGTATTTGTATTAATGGCTTGTAGCCCAACAAGTTAAAAAGGGTTGAAATGGAATTCTGTTTTAGAGATCACCATGAATAATTCTACAGAAAACACAGCTACATTTAGGATTATTTTAAGAGACAAAATGTTGCCAGGATTCTCAAAGCTGGTGCCTACACAGACATCAGCCCTATCATCCAGGGCTTTGTTCTACGGCCATGGTTCCATGCAGCAGAAATGGTGTTCTGCCACAAAGTGATTGGCCACTCATTACACAATCATACCATTACATCCTTTTTTTTTAATAGCACATGGCTAACACCAGTGTTGCTTCCCCGTTTACTTTTTTAGTGTATTTATTAACTGTAACTTAGTATTTACCGTATTTTTCGGACTATAAGGCGAAATTTTGTTTCTCCAATTTCGACCTATGCGCCTAATAGTGAACAAAATCATGAGAAGAGAGGCAACGATTGCCGTACTCAGTAGTCTACTGTGAGTCACAACATCGAAAGTGGTAACGAGTCGTCGATACGACGAATACTCGCGTTAACATGCTTCAAAATCCCTATTATCAACCGAGATACCGTCCAACTGATGCCATAACCCTTCATTGGATGTAAAAATCATCGTTGTAGAGCTTAAAATGCCATAATTCTACCAGTTTTCACGAAGAAAAGTCCAAACACAACAACCGGAAGTCGCAAAAATGGAAGTTCGATTATTTGAGAAGGGACCCAACCCTCGCTTATGACAGCAGTAATGGCGGTCGGTAAGCGCTTACAGGACGTGTACGGGCTTCAAACTTCGACTTTCTTTTGCAAGGCGTGCATCGCCTTATAAACGAGGGCGCCTTTTACTTTCTTTTTTTCTCTCCGATTTTTCTTAAAAATTGCCCTATTCGCCTTATACACAGCAGCGCCTAATGATCCGAAAAATACGGTAATTAAATAAAATTCAGTCAAAACTAAGTGGGTATACTCCACTTTTCGCAAGATCAACTAAACACCCCGTTCGTGAATTTCTTTATCTAAAATGTAAAAAGGTATTTGTATTAATGGCTTGAAGACCAGCAAGTTAAAAAGGGTACAAATGGAATTCTGTTTTAGAGATCACCATGAATAATTCTAAAGAAAACACAGCTACATTTAGGATTATTTTAAGAGACAAAATGTTGCCAGGATTCTCAAAGCTGGTGCCTACACAGACATCAGCCCTATCATCCAGGGCTTTGTTCTACGGCCATGGTTCCATGCAGCAGAAATGGTGTTCTGCCACAAAGTGTTTGGCCACTCATTACACAATCATACCATTACATCCTTTTTTTTTAATAGCACATGGCTAACACCAGTGTTGCTTCCCCGTTTACTTTTTTAGTGTATTTATTAACTGTAACTTAGTATTTACCGTATTTTTCGGACTATAAGGCGAAATTTTGTTTCTCCAATTTCGACCTATGCGCCTAATAGTGAACAAAATCATGAGAAGAGAGGCAACGATTGCCGTACTCAGTACAGTCTACTGTGAGTCACAACATCGAAAGTGGTAACGAGTCGTCGATACGACGAATACTCGCGTTAACATGCTTCAAAATCCCTATTATCAACCGAGATACCGTCCAACTGATGCCATAACCCTTCATTGGATGTAAAAATCATCATTGTAGAGCTTAAAATGCCATAATTCTACCAGTTTTCGCGAAGAAAAGTCCAAACACAACAACCGGAAGTCGCAAAAATGGAAGTTCGATTATTTGAGAAGGGACCCAACCCTCGCTTATGACAGCAGTAATGGCGGTCGGTAAGCGCTTACAGGACGTGTACGGGCTTCAAACTTCGACTTTCTTTTGCAAGGCGTGCATCGCCTTATAAACGAGGGCGCCTTTTACTTTCTTTTTTTCTCTCCGATTTTTCTTAAAAATTGCCCTATTCGCCTTATACACAGCAGCGCCTAATGATCCGAAAAATACGGTAATTAAATAAAATTCAGTCAAAACTAAGTGGGTATACTCCACTTTTCGCAAGATCAACTAAACACCCAGTTCGTGAATTTCTTTATCTAAAATGTAAAAAGGTATTTGTATTAATGGCTTGAAGACCAGCAAGTTAAAAAGGGTACAAATGGAATTCTGTTTTAGAGATCACCATGAATAATTCTAAAGAAAACACAGCTACATTTAGTAGGTATTCCAAAGCCCTGCCTTGCAGCTGTGACAAACTGCCCAGAATGCCGATTTTTGCTTGTTTTCAACTTTCATTTTTTCCTTCCTGAATGAAAATTATGAATAAAAACTCATACCAAATTGTACTTCTGTCTTTTGTGGTTCTATTGGTGTGCTTTTTATTCTTGTGTATGATGTGTTATTATTTTAAAACATTTGTTGAAAATACCAACCGTATTGGAGTTTTTGGCCGCCGACAAGCCTTCTGACTAAGGCCGTCGGCACCCCCCGGCACTTCATGGCTTTGGATGAGCCTGCCCATTTACTCAATATTAACTAAAGTGGTTCTATCTAAAAGGAAATTGAATGCTCTTTAAAACCATGCACTTTTTGAAAGGGTGGGGTCATGTTAAGCTGGTTAAAATTTAGTTCAAACTTTTCAAAGTAAAATTTCTGATCGAAAATGACAACATTTTTGCGTGAAAGTTACACCGATCGAAAGCTTGAGGTTTTCTCTTCCCGTGACGACATGTTCTATTTGTATCCGACCAATGGGCAGGCTCAACCACGAGCCCAAACTCCGCGAAGCGCGTGACCTCATTCAGCCATTTACAACTGGCCGACAAAAATGGCGCACGCACGACAACGCTAACAGAGGTTCAGTTTCATCGCGAAAATATTGCCCATCTTGAAATTATCTACGATATTGATTCCATGCTAGGTGAGTATTGCTGTTTAAGATTATATTCGTGCATTTTTTATGCATATATGATGTTGTAAAGTTTTGTATTTCCGTAAAACATGACATCGTTCTTGAGTTAGAAATCAAATCTTTGACACGGCGAGCAGTCGAGTACTATCGAAGCCGAGCTAATTTTTTCTCATCATGTAAACCGATCATAACCATTATAGATGTTTTGGAAAAAGCCTATTATTAACGCTTAAAGATGTAATTAGGAATAAAATTGAACGATTTTAAAGAAATCGATCAAAATGTGAGATCACGTGATGTTGAAAAAATGGTCTGTCTGACTAGTTAGACTGAGTGACTTCCCTTGGCAATATTCGATTCTGTTTTTCAATCGGCCTAGGCCTAGGATCAGAATTATATTTCCTCGTTTTTTGCCCAATACTTATTCAAATCAGTAATTGTTTTGGTTAAAATTATTGCGCTTCTAGACTTCTGCATGTATTTTGCAAAAGATTCAACTGTTTGTTTCTGAATTGAAAACCTTTAGTCAGTAAAGTGAAGCATCTTCAACTTCAAGTTCAACCCAGATTCTGAGATAGAGAGGAATATCATGCTAGGCCTAAGTAAATGTTGTCTTGGCCTAGACCTACGGCTACCAACAAAATCGAAACTAGTTAATGCTAAGCAAAACTACAAAAAACAGTCAATTGTTCTCAATATTGTGTTTCATTAACAATGAACAGATACTGGAGAATGCACACACACTAACAATACATTGAATGATTGATAAAGGTCTGCTGTTTCTCATTCACAAACATGAGATACGCACATAACCTTTCTCTCGTTCTGTGTGTGCGACTAAATTAATACAATGTTCTATTGCATTGCCTGACCTAGGGCCCAACATCCGTGGTCGTCAACGACTGACAGGAGGTCAACTACCACCTGATGTGATTCATAATCACCGTACTGGGAGTGGGCCAATTAGGAATTTTCAAATAAATTTTGGAGATTCGTTTTAGATTATTTAAATATTAGCTTCATTTTACTTTGTCTTTGAAAAAAAAGATGGGAAAATTATATTTCAGGTGGGTAAAAAAATTGGACTGTGGATTGAAGTTGTTTTTTTCCCTCAAGTTTAAATTCATGTAAGGACTTCACAACAGAATCTTAGCGCAAAGCACTTGTGGTGTCTTGCTTAGTTGCTAAAAATGAAAATATATGGAAGTATTCATTTCGGAAAATAAAAGTTAAATCAAAGAACTGACGCATATATTCTGTTTTATTATGTTGCAGGTGGCGAAATGGTTCCAAGATCTGATTCCTGGTTCCGGGTTTCCACCTGATCGTGCCAGGAACCTCTCAGGACTGAGGGAAACTCACCTGTCAAAGCATTGCTTGCCAAAGAATGCATTACGGCATAACTCAATCAAGTCTATGTGCATCATGCAAAAATATTTGTTTTTTGTTCCTTGTATTGTTGTCCGCCAGCTAGTGAATGATCACTTGACGTCACGCGCTGCACGCCTTTTTGGCAATTGTTTGAGCATGCCCATTGGTCGGATAAAAATAGAACATGTTGTCACGGGAAGAGGAAACCCCAAGCTTTCGATCGGTGTAACTTTTATGCAAAAATGTTATTTTCAATATTTTGAACAGTTTGAACTAAATTTTAACCAGCTTAACATTGCCCCACCCTTTCAAAAAGTACATGGTTTTAAAGAGCATTCAATTTTCTTTTAGATAGAACCATTTTAGTTAATATTGAGTAAAGGGGCACGCTCATCCAAAGCCATGAAGTGCCGGGGGGTGCCGACGGCCTTAGTCTGAAGGCTCTGGCGGCGGCCAAAATCTCCAATACGGTTGGTATTTTCAACAAATATTTTAAAATAATAACACATCATACACAAGAATAAAAAGTACACTTATAGAACCACAAAAGACAGAAGTACAATTTGGTATGAGTTTTTATTCATAATTTTCATTCACGAAGAAAAAAAAAGAAAGTTGAAAATGTGAATAAATTAAAAATTTGAATATTTTTGTTAAAAAAAGCATTAAAATTTTAAATGTTTTGTAAATTTAGCACTTTTACTTGTTTTCAGAGTAGAGGACATTAAAAACTTGACAATTTGGTATAAAGTGCAACTCAGTAGCATTAAAAATGACAAAGTTATAGCAATTTGAAAAACCTTCAAAATTGATCCTTTTTGGCCAGGCGCTCAAATTCGATGATGTACCATTTTCATTGGACCAGTATGATGTAACTATCACAAACAGAGTTCTGAAAAAAATTGAGCATAATCTCTTTATCACTATAAAGTTGTAATCAAGATTTTGTAGTTATGGTACTGAAAACAACTGTGTACCAGACCTTTGAAATACCCCCATTGTGCGATTTTGTTCCAAGAATCTGTGGAAATAACTTAATTTTTGACCGAGTTTGGAGATTTACAACTTTTTTTGTAAAGCATTTGATGTCAACAAATTTTGTGTGTTTGATTATCAGTATATAAAGATTAAAAACCAGAACTTTGAGATCTCTGTGACTTTATGATTTTTTGCTGTGTGCGAGTGAAAATGGCACAAAAATGTTGCAGAAAAACTTTCCAAGTCCAAAAATCACATAAAACGTCATAACTTTTTTATTTTTTACCACACAGACTTGTTTCTGGTATCACATTAATCAGGATCAAAAGATCTATCAAACTGTAGCAACAGACAATGCGTAGCATGTATTATTGAAAACCCCTTTGGAATACCTACATTTAGGATTATTTTAAGAGACAAAATGTTGCCAGGATTCTCAAAGCTGGTGCCTACACAGACATCAGCCCTATCATCCAGGGCTTTGTTCTACGGCCATGGTTCCATGCAGCAGAAATGGAGTGTTCTGCCACAAAGTGATTGGCCAGTCAACACCCCCCCCCCCCCTCCCACACAGACATCAGCCCTATCATCCAGGGCTTTGTTCTACGGCCATGGTTCCATGCAGCAGAAATGGAGTGTTCTGCCACAAAGTGATTGGCCAGTCACACACCCCCCCCCCCCCCCCCCCCCTCCCCACACAGACATCAGCCCTATCATCCAGGGCTTTGTTCTACGGCCATGGTTCCATGCAGCAGAAATGGAGTGTTCTGCCACAAAGTGATTGGCCAGTCAACCCCCCCCCCCCCCCCCACACACACACAGACATCAGCCCTATCATCCAGGGCTTTGTTCTACGGCCATGGTTCCATGCAGCAGAAATGGAGTGTTCTGCCACAAAGTGATTGGCAGTCAACACCCCCCCCCCCCCCCCCCCCCCCCTTCCCACACAGACATCAGCCCTATCATCCAGGGCTTTGTTCTACGGCCATGGTTCCATGCAGCAGAAATGGAGTGTTCTGCCACAAAGTGATTGGCCAGTCAACCCCCCCCCCCCCCCCCCCACCACAGACATCAGCCCTATCATCCAGGGCTTTGTTCTACGGCCATGGTTCCATGCAGCAGAAATGGAGTGTTCTGCCACAAAGTGATTGGCCACTCACCCCCCCCCCCCTTACACACAGATAGATACACAGACCTTTTTCACAGGCCAAATAGAGCTATGCATAGCATAGCATAGTATAGCATAGTAGAGCATAGTACTCATTAGTAGAGAATGGCATAGTATAGTGCAGGACTGGCTCAAGCCTAAGCCTCGCGGCTTATAAACGTCCCTTCATTGATCACTGTTTTGTTTGCTTTGTCTGGATGTTTTTTCCCAGCCCCATCTTATCGGCCAGGATGCCGATGAGGTGTTTGTCACACCATGCTATATTATACACATATTAATTATTCTACCTTTTTCACAGGCCAGTATAGCTATGTTTTTACCAACCCCATCTCATTGGCCAGGATGCCGTTGAGGTGTTTGTCACACCATGCTATATTATACACATATTAATTATTCTACCTTTTTCACAGGCCAGTATAGCTATGTTTTTACCAACCCCATCTCATTGGCCAGGATGCCGTTGAGGTGTTTGTCACACCATGCTATATTATACACATATTAATTATTCTACCTTTTTCACAGGCCAGATGGGCCAGTAGAGCGATGGTCTGGATGGTTTTTCCCAGCCCCATCTCATCGGCCAGGATGCCGTTGAGGTGCTTGTCATGCATGGTGGCCAGCCAGTCCAGGCCCACGTGCTGGTACTCCCTCAGCGTGTGCTTCAGCAGGAAGGGAACCTTGGTCTTCACCTGACAACACACAGCACACACACTGTTAGTTACATGGACAGGTACTCCCTCAGTGTGTGCTTCAGCAGGAAGGGAACCTTGGTCTTCACCTGACACCACACAGCACACTGTTACATGGACAGGTACTCCCTCAGTGTGTGCTTCAGCAGGAAGGGAACTTTGGTCTTCACCTGATACCACACAGCACACACAGTTAGTTACATGGACAGGTACTCCCTCAGTGTGTGCTTCAGCAGGAAGGGAACCTTGATCTTCACCTGATACCACACAGCACACACTGTTAGTTACATGGACAGGTACTCCCTCAGTGTGTGCTTCAGCAGGAAGGGAACTTTGGTCTTCACCTGATATCACACAGCACACACACTGTTAGTTACATGGACAGGTACTCCCTCAGTGTGTGCTTCAGCAGGAAGGGAACCTTGGTCTTCACCTGACACCACACACACTGTTAGTTACATGGATAGGTACTTCCTCAGCGTGTGCTTCAGCAGGAAGGGAACCTTGATCTTCACCTGATACCACACAGCACACACTGTTAGTTACATGGACAGGTACTTCCTCAGCGTGTGCTTCAGCAGGAAGGGAACCTTGATCTTCACCTGATACCACACAGCACACACTGTTAGTTACATGGACAGGTACTTCCTCAGCGTGTGCTTCAGCAGGAAGGGAACCTTGGTCTTCACCTGACACCACACACACTGTTAGTTACATGGACAGGTACTCCCTCAGCGTGTGCTTCAGCAGGAAGGGAACCTTGATCTTCACCTGATACCACACAGCACACACTGTTAGTTACATGGACAGGTACTCCCTCAGTGTGTGCTTCAGCAGGAAGGGAACCTTGGTCTTCACCTGACACCACAGGAGGAGCAAACAAGCAATGGCAAAACTGTACAGATTGAAGCAAAAAGAAAATCAACTTGTCACCATGCAACTTTTCAACAGCAGTCTCTCTCCCTCTTTCACACACTCTCTCACACACACACACACACACACTCTCTCTCTCTCTGTCTGTGTGACTGACCTCGGTGGTCTCCAGGGTGTATCCTTTGGGCTGCAGACTGAGGGCCTGGGCAGCAATGTCGTTGATCACCTCCTCCTTCTCCTCACTCTTCCCTTCAGCCTGCACCAAATCACAACACATATAGCAATCGAGTTAAGTTGGATAGCACACCATTCTTTTTTTAAGCATACTCGCATGCATGCACCCAGCGACCCACACATATGCTTCTTTGCTACAATGGCCCTAACAACAAAGATGGAATTGTGGCTTGCAACAGGAGTCCATGATCGGAGTATTCACCGGTCACGAGTTTTACACAAGCTGTTTCCTTTTCCCTGATTGTGGACCACAGGAGCCAGCAGCCCGCCCGCATGGCTTGTTCACAGGGGACTGCAAAGGGTTGTGTATGTACATGCAGCTCACAGAGAATGCTTACAACACTTAGTTATGCACATCTTGATGCTTTATAAATAGTGTACTGTTGGGTGAACCAATTAGTATGAATGCCGGGTGCAAGCGCATCGAGTTGCGCAGCAAGAAATGCGCTTTATAAATACTATATACAAGAAAATAAAAAACACAAACGCCCATATTTTAGTTTGCAGCGAATTTTCAAGCGTCTTACACTTTTCTTCCGGCCCTATTGTGACACAAAAATCAATTCTCCAATCAATGCTGGGTGCAAGCGCATTGAGTTGCGCAGCAAGAAATGCGCTTTATAAATACTATATATTATTATTATTATACACACACACTCACAAGAATTTTTTTTTAAATGAACACTTTGTAGTCTGTAGTCCAATATTTCGCACCGATTTGGACAGAACTTTGTCAAGGTGACATCAAAGAACATTTTTTAATTATTATTATTATAATACAAGACCTGTCTTCAAGGTACAAACGGTTCAATAGAACACGCCCTCCCATCAAGAAAGTCAGTCACACCTGTATTCCAAGAAAAGGCTCACTGCCTGCCTTCACATACATTATATTTACACCCTGTCTGTGTTTTCCAAGGTAGAGTAAAGAGTTCAGAGCAGAAAGCAGTAATCCCACACTAATGCGATCCAGTAGTGCTAGTGTAAGGGTGAATGTGGTTTGTGACAGGAATCCAGGACCAGAGGCACCCAGTCCCACACTAATGCGATCCAGTAGTGCTAGTGTAAGGGTGAATGTGGCTTGTGACAGGAATCCAGGACCAGAGGCACCCAGTCCCACACTAATGCGATCCAGTAGTGCTAGTGTAAAGGTGAATGTGGCTTGTGACAGGAATCCAGGACCAGAGGCACCCAGTCCCACACTAATGCGATCCAGTAGTGCTAGTGTAAGGGTGAATGTGGCTTGTGACAGGAATCCAGGACCAGAGGCACCCAGTCCCACACTAATGCGATCCAGTAGTGCTAGTGTAAAGGTGAATGTGGCTTGTGACAGGAATCCAGGACCAGAGGCACCCAGTCACAGAGTTTTACACAAGCTGGTTACTGTTCCCCCCATTGTGAACCACACAGACTATTGTCACAGTTCACATGGCTTGTTCTGAGGGGATGTGCAAATGTTAATGCTAACACGACCTTCACATTAATAATAATTAATAATGCTTATATAGCGCATAATCTTGCAAAGCAACTCAATGCGCTTTTCACTCACCATTCGTACAAACATTTGTAACAGACTGGTTCACGTATCCTCACTATACATCTCTATGAAAATTAATACATTAGAGAATGCATTGCATATAATCATAACACAACACACTAACACTCACCTCCCTTCAGCCCCACCCCCAACCATCCCCCACTCCACCCCACCCCCGCACCCTACTCCCCACCCCATACACACGTTAACCTCATACTCAACGTCAATGAGCTGGAAGACAAGAGAAGGAAGGATCATAGACTTTACAGAGAGAAAGCTTTCCTGAAGAAGTGGGTTTTTAGTTGGGACTTGAATGAAGGAAGAGTGGACTGGTTACGGGTATGGTAAGGGAGAGAATTCCAAACGTTTGGTGCAACAAAACTAAACGCCCTCTCACCCGAAGATTTCAAGGACCGCTTAGGAACTTTAAGAAGTTTCTGGGAAGAAGAACGAAGAGTACGAGAGCTTTGGTAGGTGCAGAGAGAAGAAGAGAGGTACTGAGGAAGAGTTTTGTCAAAGTGACGAAAAGCGAAAGTAGCCATCTTGAACTGCCAGCGGAATTTGACAGGAAGCCAGTGGAGCTCAGCCAAAAGGTGTGATGTGATCACTCTTTCTTTTGTCAAGAACAAGCCGAACAGCACAGTTCTGCACTCTCTGTAAGCGCGAAATCTGTTCTGCTGGAAGCCCAGCATACACTGAATTACAGTAGTCCAATCTGGACAACACAAAGGCAGAAATCAGTCTATTTCTATTTTAAGTGATGGACATTATTTACGTACAGAACTTAAGCGTTCATATTGTCGATTTTGAAAATGTAGCCTAACCAGACTTTCAAAAGTTGAGAAGTATGGAATAAAACAAAGGTAAGAGAGAGAAAAGCATCAACAAAAACATACAATTTCCTCCTTTTATATCTGTAGAAAGACTAATGTAGCTTGCAACAGGAGTCTGTGAGCAGGCAGTGTTGCACTCGCAGAGTTTTACACAAGCTGGTTTATCTTCCCCCCATTGTGAACCACATGGACTATTGTCACAGTTCGCATGGCTTGTTCCGAGGGGACTACACATCATTCAGTGCTCAGCATACTTGCATTTCAAACTGACAGTTACAGGTAGTTATTTATATCACAGAATATAGTCATTCCCTGAAAGAGTAGTTCTGTGCACCAGAGCTCTCAAACCACCTAGCCAAAGAAACATGCTATTTTCACAGCAGGCAGAAAAAAACCCCACTCAAGTTCAGAGGCAATCCAGCTTACATCAACGGCAGTAAAGTAACAACCATCGCCTTGACGTTACGCTTGCAGAGCTGATTCTAGGATTTTGAAAAAGGGGGGGGCATTCCCCCCCTATGATTGAAAAAAGGGGGGCAGGTCCCCCCCTAAGAATAAAAAAAGGGGGGATTGGTGGCAGGTCCACTGGATACAAGGGAAAACAGCCATGACATACAAATTTATTTTTAAATTGTTAATTGAAAGCATTCATACATACAAATTAAAGACAGTGTGTGTTCGTTCGGTAGTTGCTGCAGCCCGTGGGTGATGTAAATGCATTCTTTTTCTTGTGCTTTAAACACACTTTGCACTGCATTCCGCCACTCTCCATCTTGGACAGCCATGGCCACTTCTTCAGCCAGTCGTCTTGGAACCGGTGTTCCCTTGCACTGGCGCTGTTATCGGGCTGCTTCTCGGAGTTTTTAGATGTAGTCGCCGTTTCTTCAAGCTCTTCTCCTCACTCTGACTCATCATGTGGCACAGACTGCTTTTTTTTCACTTTGCCTCCGCGAAAGTCAAAATCAAGGAGCGTGGCTACGCGTTTCATTTTGGAAGAAATCCAATATGGCGGCTTAAACTCTCGCAAGTTCTCGTCGGTATTCAAGATGAATGATATGAACGCGATTGATTGGTTGATCAGTTTGTGTAGCCTAGACAACAGGTTTTGCAGACGACGAACGCCATGCCCGCAGCGATCGGTGAAAATAGCGGGCAGTTCTGCAAATGTGCGGGAGTCGGCCCGCATTAAGACTCGATTATCGCGGGAAGGAACAGATTTTCGGGGGATTTACCAATCCCGCGCTCTAGAATCAGCTCTGGCTTGTGACAAAAACAGAACCCAAGAATAATTTGATACAGGATGCCCTAACTTGCCTAGTTTTCCAAACTTAACTGGGTCTTTCAATCAACAAAAATGGGATGCAAGCTGACGTTAGGTGAATCCTCTCCCATTCTTAACACAAATCAGCAAGAAAAAGACTGTGGCTTGTAACAGGAGTCTGTGAGCAGTGGGTTTTGCACTCAGAGTTTTACACAAGCCGCTTACTGTTCCCCCCATTGTGAACCACACAGACTATTGTACAGTTCACATGGCTTGTTCTGAGGGGATGTGCAAATGTTAATGCTAACACGACCTTCACATTTCTATTTTAAGAGATGGACATCATTTACGTACAGAACTTAAGCGTCATATTGTCGATTTTGAAAATGTAGCCAAACCAGACTTTCAAAAGTTGAGAAGTATGGAATAAAACAAAGGTAAGAGAGAGAAAAGCATCAACAAAAACATACAATTTCCTCCTTTTATATCTGTAGAAAGACTAATGTAGCTTGCAACAGGAGTCTGTGAGCAGGCAGTGTTGCACTCGCAGAGTTTTACACAAGCTGGTTTATCTTCCCCCCATTGTGAACCACATGGACTATTGTCACAGTTCGCATGGCTTGTTCCGAGGGGACTACACATCATTCAGTGCTCAGCATACTTGCATTTCAAACTGACAGTTACAGGTAGTTATTTATATCACAGAATATAGTCATCCCCTGAAAGAGTAATTCTGTGCACCAGAGCTCTCAAACCACCTAGCCAAAGAAACATGCTATTTTCACAGCAGGCAGAAAAAAACCCCACTCAAGTTCAGAGGCAATCCAGCTTACATCAACGGCAGTAAAGTAACAACCATCGCCTTGACGTTACGCTTGTGACAAAAACAGAACCCAAGAAAAATTTGATACAGGATGCCCTAACTTGCCTAGTTTTCCAAACTTAACTGGGTCTTTCAATCAACAAAAATGGGATGCAAGCTGACGTTAGGTGAATCCTCTCCCATTCTTAACACAAATCAGCAAGAAAAAGACTGTGGCTTGTAACAGGAGTCTGTGAGCAGTGGGTTTTGCACTCAGAGTTTTACACAAGCCGCTTACTGTTCCCCCCATTGTGAACCACACAGACTATTGTACAGTTCACATGGCTTGTTCTGAGGGGATGTGCAAATGTTAATGCTAACACGACCTTCACATTTCTATTTTAAGAGATGGACATCATTTACGTACAGAACTTAAGCTTAAGCTTGCGTCATATTGTCGATTTTGAAAATGTAGCCAAACCAGACTTTCAAAAGTTGAGAAGTATGGAATAAAACAAAGGTAAGAGAGAGAAAAGCATCAACAAAAACATACAATTTCCTCCTTTTATATCTGTAGAAAGACTAATGTAGCTTGTAACAGGAGTCTGTGAGCAGGCAGTGTTGCACTCGCAGAGTTTTACACAAGCTGGTTTATCTTCCCCCCATTGTGAACCACATGGACTATTGTCACAGTTCGCATGGCTTGTTCCGAGGGGACTACACATCATTCAGTGCTCAGCATACTTGCATTTCAAACTGACAGTTACAGGTAGTTATTTATATCACAGAATATAGTCATCCCCTGAAAGAGTAATTCTGTGCACCAGAGCTCTCAAACCACCTAGCCAAAGAAACATGCTATTTTCACAGCAGGCAGAAAAAAAAACCCACTCAAGTTCAGAGGCAATCCAGCTTACATCAACGGCAGTAAAGTAACAACCATCGCCTTGATGTTACGCTTGTGACAAAAACAGAACCCAAGAAAAATTTGATACAGGATGCCCTAACTTGCCTAGTTTTCCAAACTTAACTGGGTCTTTCAATCAACAAAAATGGGATGCAAGCTGACGTTAGGTGAATCCTCTC
The DNA here is from genome assembly GCA_017654935.2 of Phymorhynchus buccinoides. Classification (NCBI taxonomy): domain Eukaryota; kingdom Metazoa; phylum Mollusca; class Gastropoda; order Neogastropoda; family Raphitomidae; genus Phymorhynchus; species Phymorhynchus buccinoides. Next base: position 1,182,210 of record CM065700.1, on the reverse strand, counting down.
CCATTCTTAACACAAATCAGCAAGAAAAAGACTGTGGCTTGTAACAGGAGTCTGTGAGCAGTGGGTTTTGCACTCAGAGTTTTACACAAGCCGCTTACTGTTCCCCCCATTGTGAACCACACAGACTATTGTACAGTTCACATGGCTTGTTCTGAGGGGATGTGCAAATGTTAATGCTAACACGATCTTCACATTTCTATTTTAAGAGATGGACATCATATATTTACGTACAGAACTTAAGCGTCATATTGTCGATTTTGAAAATGTAGCCAAACCAGACTTTCAAAAGTTGAGAAGTATGGAATAAAACAAAGGTAAGAGAGAGAAAAGCATCAACAAAAACATACAATTTCCTCTTTTTATTTCTCCAGAAAAACTAATGTGGCTTGTAACAGGAGTCTGTGAGCAGGCATTGTTGCACTCGCAGAGTTTTACACAAGCTGGTTTATCTTCCCCTCACTTCCAACCACATGGACTATTGTCACAGTTCACATGGCTTGTTCTGACGGGATTGCACATCATTTAGCAGCACACTTGTATTTCAAACTGACAGTTACCGGTAGTTAATTATATCACAGAATATTGCAGTGTTATTAGTTTATATTCTTAAATTGTTGATAAACGTGTTTATTGTTGCTTTTCTTATGTGCACCTGGCTGCAATTTCTCAGTTATGAGATAATAAAGATGATTTGATTTGATTTGATTTGAAAACATAGTCATCCCCTGAAAAAGCTTGCTAGTTAGCTGAATCTTCTCTATTTCCAACATCATATCAGCAAGAAACAGACTGTGGCTTGTAACAGGAGTCTGTGAGCAGGCAGTGTTGCACTCAGAGTTTTACACAAGCTGGTTTATCTTCCCCTCATTGTGAACCACACAGACTATTGACCAGTTCACATGGCTTGTTCTGAGGGGCACACAGAAATCGGTTCAAAATGGTTTTTTCTTTCTTTTTCAAACTGGCAGGTGGGTTTTTTTGGTGTGGGTTTTTTTTTTGGCCTGGGGGGGTTTGGTTCAAACTGGCAGTTAGCACCAAATGTCCTCAGTCTCAGATAATGATGTACATTGCAGCCTTTCAACAACTCCTGTACATTGCAGTCTTTCAACAACTCCCCTAGGAGGTTTTCACAGCAAATTTTAAAAATATCAACACAAGTACGTTCACATACAGTTCATGTAACCACAGCAACAAAATGATACGTAATCGTCTTTATGTTGTGGTCACCACACCGAGCCAAACACAAAACACCAATAAAACCACTGTGGCTTGCAACAGGAGTCTGTGAGCAGGGTGTTGCACTCGCAGAGTTTTACACAAGCCGCTTACTGTTCCCCCCATTGTGAACCACATGGATCATTGTTATCATTCACATGGCTTGTTCTGGGGGGCACACACTAAACTCTAATGTGGGTGTGCTCCACAGGTGTTTTCTCTGACATTTCTCACAGTGTACCATTCACTGTTTACAATCCTCCAAAAATTCTTTGCTCTTCTTTGTGAAAGGTTCTGTACTTTTTACCTTTGTCTACATCTCTCCCTTTCAACCTCTACCCCCTTCTCCCTCTCATCATTAGACTTATAATTAATCTCTCTCTCTCTCTCATCATCATGGTAAGAGTGTTGCAATAAATCACTGACCGGGGCCTTGGCCTGTGCAGACACAGCTGAATCAGCAGCAGCAGAACCATCCTGGTGAGGTTTCATCAGAGCTTCCAGACCAGGCCCCCCCTTCCCCTCTCCTGCCCCTGCCTCCCCTTCCTTCACCTCCTCCTCCGATGACCCCGTTTCTATTTCAAAGTCTGAAACACACACAAGTCATTCAAACAGGGCCGCCTACCCCTTTCACAGCTTCTAGGGACACTCTTCATGAAAAGCAGGGAGTTATTTCCAGGGGCAAACGTTACACATTGCAATCAAAACAATCAGACATGCACCAACAGGATTTGTGTGACTTGGGAATGTTCAACTTCTGTGGCACTTTTTGATACCATGAACATTAATCTTCAGACCCTTGAATGTTCAAAAACCTGTTTTTTGAGAAAATGTTATCAATGTCCATTATTCCGGTTGCTTTTCCATTCCTGACTCGCCCAAAATGGCCTGCCGGAAGTCCGTTATCCATTCCCTGAAACGGCCCGCGGAACACATGCTCCATTACTTTCACTGTCAGCACTTCCCACAATGCAATGCAAAAGGAAGTATGTCATAAGCTTCCTTCCTTTAGCCTCGTCTTGGCGTTTACAGAATTCTGATTGATGGAGTAGGTGAGCTAAGATTTTTCAAAGATTGCAAACATTTTGGACTAAAAATGGCGTAATGACGATTGATAACAGAAGACTCACATGATAATTCACTTGAAGAAATGAATAAAGACGAGATCGCGAGTCAGACATCGATCTAGGTCTTGTTCAAATTTACGAGGAGACTATTTTGAACGCTTCATTCACAATACTACTTTGCACCTTGACAACTGTGTGGTAGTAACAATCTTTCTGCATGCCTTCCAAGCAAAACATAAACCGGCTGACAAAGAAACAGAGATAAAGCTTCAGTTGGGACAGATAAAACTGGAAAAGGACCTTGTTTATGTCAAAACTGTCTTGTGTGAACTGGGAGACTGGGCTTACCATCGGAGTCTAGTTCAGAATCTTCTTCATCTTCTTCTTCTTCCTCACTGGAGCTGTCCTCTGGCATCTCAAAGTCACTGTCGTAGGCACCCGCATATTTGGCTGCCAGGTCTTCTATCGACATTTCACCTGAAACATCGTCATCATCATCATCACAAAGTCGCAAGCTCTTCTAACGACATTTCACCTGAGCCCTGATGGAAGGAATAATTAAGAAAAAGAAGTCAAGAGGTGTAGTCTTTTTTTCTCCTGTTCATTGTGTGATTCAGAGAACATACATACTGCAACCCAGAATTAATCTATCGTAAGTCAAAATTGGTCAACTTCAATACCAGTCAATCAACTTACACGCCAACATTCATCATCTAACAAAGCTGCACAAAGACAAATCACCGATTGTGATGTAAATGAACAAAAAAGGATGTAATCTGACCCAAAATAATGAGGTTTTCGTCCCTTACGTGAAGTGAGTCTTTTGACTCAAATCTCCATGTTTTGCGCACAGCGATATAACACACAACACTCACCCTCTTCAGCCAAATCGTGCAGTTCACAGGTGTAGTCCTGTTCGTCATGAGATTCAGACAACATACCTACAATACATATAACACACAACACTCACCCTCTTCAGCCAAATCGTGCAGTTCACAGGTGTAGTCCTGTTCGTCATGAGATTCAGACAACATACCTACAATACATATAAACACACAACACTCACCCTCTTCAGCCAAATCGTGCAGTTCAACCATGTGTAGTCCTCCTGTTCGTCATGAGATTCAGACAACATACCTACATATAACACACACAACACTCACCCTCTTCAGCCAAATCGTGCAGTTCACAGGTGTAGTCCTCCTGTTCGTCATGAGATTCAGACAACATACCTACATATAAAACACACAGAACACTCACCCTCTTCAGCCAAATCGTGCAGTTCAGAGGTGTAGTCCTGTTCGTCATGAGATTCAGACAACATACCTACATATAAGTATTATAACACACAGAACACTCACCCTCTTCAGCCAAATCGTGCAGTTCAGAGATGTAGTCCTGTTCGTCATGAGATTCACACAACATACCTACATATAACACTCACCCTCTTCAGCCAAATCGTGCAGTTCACAGGTGTAGTCCTCCTGTTCGTCATGAGATTCACACAACATACCTACAATACATATAACACTCACCCTCTTCAGCCAAATCGTGCAGTTCACAGGTGTAGTCCTGTTCGTCATGAGATTCAGACAGCATACCTACATACAACACTCACCCTCTTCAGCCAAATCGTGCAGTTCAGAGGTGTAGTCCTGTTCGTCATGAGATTCACACAACATACCTACATATAACACACAAAACACTCACCCTCTTCAGCCAAATCGTGCAGTTCAGAGGTGTAGTCCTTCTTCTCCTGATTCTCCTGTTCATCAATGGTGTCCTCCACATCCACAGCCTCCCCCTCACTGCCCATAAACTCCCTGTCGCTGCCATCTCCCTTCTCCCTCTTGTCTCCCTTCTCCCCCTTGTCTCCCTTCTCCTCGGTGGACTGGCCTTTGCTGGCTTGGCTGCCTTCTTTGGACCCTTCTTCTGCTTTCTGCAAAACACACACACAGAGAACAAATTACCAGTCAAGAGCTATGCCAGCCAGTCTAATCTTTTTTTTCAATAAAATATATGGTCAAATTCAGAATCCTTGAAATGTACTTGCTGTGAGAAGAGATTATTGACTACGCCCCTGCACCTGACAAACTGATACGCAGAACAGTGCTTCAAACAGTTGAGGGCAAAGTTTGCTTCCACATCTCAGTATCGTCATTGGCTGCCAAGCCCAAATTTCCTTCAATGTGAAAGACCAACCAATTCTGTAAATGCTTGAAAGTCTGTTTCATGATGTGGTCCATGAAGCCAACTCAATTTACAATGCCTAGCAGATACAATGCAAGTATTGACAGAAAACAATTCAGTTATCAATTGTATCAGGATCAGGTAACCCAGCACTGCACGGATTCAGTGCTCAGAGCATAGACCTGACTGTTGATGTCTGAGACGCTTAGCACCAATACATCACCACAGACGTACAGGTGACTCTGGCCTCAGGCTATCTACCACTGACAAATTCTGAGAGTTCCCACACACTTTATATCAACTAGTGAAAATGTAAATTGTTTGGCAAAACCATCATAATTGAAACTAATAGTAAGACATGTATCAGGATCAGGTAACCCAGCACTGCAAAGATTCAGTGCTCAGAGCATAGACCTGACTGTTGATGTCTGAGACGCTTAGCACCAATACATCACCACAGACGTACAGGTGACTCTGGCCTCAGGCTATCTACCACTGACAAATTCTGAGAGTTCCCACACACTTTATATCAACTAGTGAAAATGTAAATTGTTTGGCAAAACCATCATAATTGAAACTAATAGTAAGACATGTATCAGGATCAGGTAACCCAGCACTGCAAAGATTCAGTGCTCAGAGCATAGACCTGACTGTTGATGTCTGAGACGCTTAGCACCAATACATCACCACAGACGTACAGGTGACTCTGGCCTAATATCTACCACTGACAAATTCTGAGAGTTCCCACACACTTTATATCAACTAGTGAAAATGTAAATTGTTTGGCAAAACCATCATAATTGAAACTAATAGTAAGACATGTATCAGGATCAGGTAACCCAGCACTGCAAAGATTCAGTGCTCAGAGCATAGACCTGACTGTTGATGTCCGAGACGCTTAGCACCAATACATCACCACAGACATACAGGTGACTCTGGCCTCAGTATAACCGGCACTGATACTGAATTGGATTTCTCACACAATATTTTATAAGAAACTTTTTGAAAGGTAGAACTCAGAAAGTACGGGTAGGTGATAAGTTATCAAACGGTATAGAAGTTTTGAGTGGCATCCCACAGGGGAGCATTCTTGGACCGATTCTTTTTAGTTTTTATTAACGACCTACAAAGTACAAAGTGTCTGTAAAATCTTTGCAGACGACACGAAAATATACAACTCATCAAAAAATTCTAATAAATTTGAAAATGACATTAACAAACTTACTGACTGGTCTGAAAAGTGGAATCTTTACTTCAACGCAAACAAGTGTAAAGTCATGCATTTGGGCCTAAATAATCCTCAGAGTACGAAATAACACATGGTAACGACAGGCACGTTTTGGAATCTTGTATAGAAGAAAAGGATCTTGGAGTGATTTTTTTTATCCAAAGCTGAAATTTGATAAGTATATAACATCCGCAATTAATAAAGCAAACAAAATGTTAGGATTAATAAGGAGGACTTTTATAGGGCTAAATGGAGAGGTGTTTGTAAATCTGTAAAAAAGTTTGGTAAGACACCATTTGGAATATGGCAACTTAATTTGGAATCCTTTCCTAAAAAGACAGTCTCAGGCTATTGAGCGTGTTCAAAGGAGAGCAACCAAACTAGTAAAAGCATTACGAAATTTAGATTACGGTAACAGGTTAGATAAACTGAATTTACCATCCCTAAAATATCGGCGACTACGTGGCGATTCGATAAATGTTTATAAAATCTTTCACAGTTCTGATATTACCAACAAACATTTGTTACAACTTTCTAACTACTTAAAAACTAGGAACAATGATTTGAAATTACTAACCCAATACAGCAGAACTAACAATAGAAACAATTTCTTTAGTAACAGAGTCACTAAATACTGGAATTCTCTTCCAGCACATATAAAACTGGCACCTAACCTTAATCTTTTCAAAAACCTTCTCCATAAAGATCCCAAGATTCAACAATTGAAATGTGTATATGATTAACACATTGAAAAGCGTCCTAGTCATGCCAATCATGAAAAAGAATACAAATAAACAGAAAGGACACATTAAGAGGCCGCGAGGCCTAGTTGTCCTCATTCTCTGATCTGACAATAAATCACAACTGGTGTAAATCTCAATCTTTCTGGAAAAAATATTATAATTGAAATCAATACTAAGACTTGTATCAGGATCAGGTAACCCAGCACTGCAAAGATTCAGTGCTCAGAGCATAGACCTGACTGTTGATGTCCAAGACGCTTAGCACCAATACATCACCACAGACGTACAGGTGACTCTGGCCTCAGGAATGTCACTGGTAGCTTTAAAACGCTAGTCATATTAACATGCACCAAGCATCTATGTTGTCTACAGCTGCAAAACGCATGTTCTTCAAACAAACAGAAAAGAAACAAGCAGCTTAGTCTTAAATATAACCATGTATCAGGATCAGGTAACCCAGCACTGCAAGTTCTCAGTGCTCAGAGCATAGACCTGACTGTTGATGTCCGAGACGCTTAGCACCAATACATCACCACAGACGTACAGGTGACTCTGGCCTCAGGATATCTACCACTGACAAATTCTGTAAATTCTGAGAGTTCCCACACACTTTATATCAACTGGTGAAAATGTAAATTGTTTGGCAAAACCATCATAATTGAAACTAATAGTAAGACATGTATCAGGATCAGGTAACCCAGCACTGCAAAGATTCAGTGCTCAGAGCATAGACCTGACTGTTGATGTCTGAGACGCTTAGCACCAATACATCACCACAGACATACAGGTGACTCTGGCCTCAGTTTCTAAGCTATTAAATAATGAAGCAATAATATTTGTACACCCCCACATCCCCCTGTACAATATGATTTATTTTACAGTAAGAAAACTTTTGTAACAAAGACAGTGTTCCCTGTAAAACATGCTGTGCCATAAAACATGGGCCGCATGTACAATAGCCCAGCACACAGAAGAACCACCATATAGCTGAACTGTGTGGTCTCACACTAGCTGTCCAAACATGGGCCATATGTACAATAGCCCAGCACAAGGAAGAACCACCATATAGCTGAACTGTGTGGTCTCTCACACTAGCTGTCCAAACATGGGCCATATGTACAATAGCCCAGCACACAGAAGAACCACCATATAGCTGAACTGTGTGGTCTCTCACACTAGCTGTCCAATCATGGGCCATATGTACAATAGCCCAGCACAAGGAAGAACCACCATATAGCTGAACTGTGTGGTCTCTCACACTAGCTGTCCAAACATGGGCCATATGTACAATAGCCCAGCACAAGGAAGAACCACCATATAGCTGAACTGTGTGGTCTCTCACACTAGCTGTCCAAACATGGGCCATATGTACAATAGCCCCCAGCACATGGGCCATATGTAGGAAGAACCACCATATAGCTGAACTGTGTGGTCTCTCACACTAGCTGTCCAAACATGGGCCGCATGTACAATATCCCAGCACAAGGAAGAACCACCATATAGCTGAACTGTGTGGTCTCTCACACTAGCTGTCCAAACATGGGCCATATGTACAATAGCCCAGCACAAGGAAGAACCACCATATAGCTGAACTGTGTGGTCTCTCACACTAGCTGTCCAAACATGGGCCGCATGTACAATATCCCAGCACAAGGAAGAACCACCATATAGCTGAACTGTGTGGTCTCTCTCACTAGCTGTCCAAACATGGGCCATATGTACAATAGCCCAGCACAAGGAAGAACCACCATATAGCTGAACTGTGTGGTCTCTCACACTAGCTGTCCAAACATGGGCCGCATGTACAATATCCCAGCACAAGGAAGAACCACCATATAGCTGAACTGTGTGGTCTCTCACTAGCTGTCCAAACATGGGCCATATGTACAATAGCCCAGCACAAGGAAGAACCACCATATAGCTGAACTGTGTGGTCTCTCACACTAGCTGTCCCGTACCTTTCCCTCCTCCTCCTGTTGCTCCTTGTCATCCTCCTCCTTCTCCTCCTCACTGGCGTCGTCGATGTCCTCCATGCCCTCAATGAGGGGCGGGGGCAGGGGGGCGGGGGCATCCAGCACCTCCTGGGGCAGAGTCTTCAGCAGTTCATCTAAAGGAAGGTCGCCCTCCTTCTGCAGGGCTGTCAGCTCATCGTCGGCCTGGGGCAAAACACACGGCAAACACAATGGTTAGTTAGTAATAGTAACGGGGAAAACTGTCAACTTGATCTCATACAACATACGGACACATGGAATTACAAAATAAAAAAACAAAAATAATTAAAATCTTCTTCCCCAAAGACTTTCAGAAGTAGTACACTGAAAATTACATTCCCAATGGTTCCAAACTTTAGTGATACCCCGAGACCCAGGTTATGGCACCTGATCCTATTTAACCTGAAAATGTCTTGTTGTGTCGCCCCCCCCCCCCCCCCCCCCCCTTCCTGTGAGGACAAAGGTAGTGTATACATTCCACACAGGCAGGCTTTATCACACTAATATTTCAAAAGAGCCAGGACATTCTGCACTATAGAGTTTCAGGATAGTTTGTCTTATCACTGGACACTGCTGCATGGCTGGTGTATCACTGCAGCCTCGTCCTTCGATTTGTTCGTGTGAAGTGCAAGACAGTACACTGTGCTATGAAGTCACCAAGTCATCCGTTTGTCCTCAACTGTATTTCCACAGAACCCAGCTCACATCATGCACACCACACTGTAACAACTGCATTCCTATCTCACATTCATTCTTCAGAGGTACTCTTGCTCAAAGGAACGCATGCATGCACATACAATCCGACAAAGAGGCGCATGCACCCCCCCCCAGAGAAATGTAGTTTACAAACACCCAGAATGCACTGACCTCCTCCCCCTGAGCCTCGTCCTCTTCCTTCTGGATGGTCTCCTCATCATCAGTGGAGTTGTCACTGGGCTCAAAGTCCTCTGCACAACACAGCACAGAACACTATGTCAACTACAGTGAACAATTGCCTCATTCCATGGTCTCCTCATCATCAGTGGAGTTGTCACTGGGCTCAAAGTCCACTGCACAACACAGCACAGAACACTGTCAACTACAGTGAACAATTCCCTCATTCCATGTCATTGTCAATGGTCTCATCATCAGTGGAGTGGTCACTGGGCTCAAAGTCCACTGCAGAAAAAACACCACCACACACTGTTATTGTCACCTAGAGGAATCTACATAATCACTCTCTTTTACGCACTAGTCAGTCCTGTCCACCTATGATCGCCAGATAGCAAAGGAGGCACCATAACTGCTAGTTTGGAAAGCTAGGCAGGGATGTGTTTATCAGGGTTCTCTCTTAGTCTGTCTGTGTATCTCCCTCTCTGACTCACCGTCTCTTTCTCTATTCCCCCTCTCTCTCTCTATGCACTGTCTATCTATCTCTATGTACTGTCTCTATCTCTATGCACTGACCTCCCTCAGAGGAGTGTGCAGGGGAGGTGGACACAGAGGAGTTGGCCTGCAGACTCTGGGTCAGCCAGGTGGAGTACTTCTCTGTCTGGTCCACGATGAAGTTCAGGTGAAGGTCCAGGGCTCGCTTCTTCTTCTCGTCCAGACGCATCTGCTGCTTGTACTGAACCACCTGTGAACCACAACACCAATATTGATCAGATCTTGGAATGTTGAGGTGTTTTTAAACTCACGTTACCATAGAAATCAATGGTGATCACGAAACATTTTTGCTTTCACTGTAAGGCCATGTCTCGTGTGTATGTAACTGCCAAGTTTTAAGGTCCAGACGAATGGTGTGTTTGTTTTTTCTTCTTCAACTTTTGATCGTTTATAGACTTTATATAGAAAAAACTCTCCACACCGATTGGTTTCCCCACAACAAACCACTACAAAGGCAACGTCAGAGGCAAAATTGTGGTCTAAGGGAGCGAAGTGAGTTTAGAAGTGACCAAGGTATGGTGTGCACAGATTTACTTCCCTTGAAGCAAATGCATCAAATTCACAAGACATATATGGCCGGAACGACTTGAATGAGTTAAAAAGAGTTCATAACATCAATCCTGGGTATTAAATCCAACCTCTGTGACATATTTTAAAACTGCAATACGTTGTTCATCCATACTGCAATGCAGCATGAACAGCATGTAAGAGTGGCGGCCCACTGAACTGTGACAGCAACAGCACAGATTCTCACGACCGTCACCCAGTTGATGTATGGACAGGTTTTAAGATTGGTACACACATAGGGTACAACCTCGGTAAATGTCCAAATCGTAGCTCTCTCAATCTTGTCAACCTTTACATACACGAGTTCCAACAATAACCAGCTTTTCAAATGAACTATTGGGAACGCAAAAGAAGAAGAAAAAACAAACTTCAACTATATCGCTCAGTTTACAAGACCAGTACAGGGCCTACAATTCAAACCAGTTCAAGTTCAAGTATACTTTAATATCTCCTTCTTCTCCTGTTTCTCCTTCTGTCTGCACACCATGCAGAAAGCATCACTATCCTCTTGGTTGGACACATTATTTGATGGGAAACTTATCTAAACCGAGAAACAAACTTTGGTAAACTCCAGTCGCTAAACACGCAATTTTGTTTAACTCTCTTGTGCGGTGAACGGTCGTGAACGTTCCAAAAAAAATCGGATCGGAAACGTCTAGAACGTTCGGGAACGTACGGATTCCACGTGGCCGGTTTGGGCGCTTCCATTTTGTTTCTATCACATGGCAGTCACGTGAGCGCTTCAGCCTCGCTTTCGGTATAGATTACACTTCCGTCCTGTTGCTTGCAATGGCTTCTAGGCCGATTGGTTTGAAAGATATGAATTTTTGAAAATTAGTGACTGACTTCGGCATTTTCGCGATATTTCCAATATGGATGACGAACAGTTATGGCGTCCATTGACTGAGGAAAGCGATGAATAGTCCTATTTTTGTGAAAGATGGGACTTATGAGATCGCGAAGTGATGAGTAAGGAGTGTATTCTGACCTATTTCGGCAGCGAGCTTGTGTTTGTTCGATCGATGCGAATTTTTGAAGTCGTGTTACTGACATCGGCATTTTCACGACTTTTACATCATGGATGACGAGTCGTTATTGCATCCACGAGTGATGACAGCGATGAAAATTCCCTTTTTTGTGAAATATAGGAATTATAAGATCGTGAAGTGAAAGGGTAAGTGAATGGTTTTGATCTACATTTCCATTTCACTGATTTTCAGTCGTCTTAGGCTTCAACAGTCTGCAAAAGTAGGCAGTGAATGACTAGTGAATGCAGTTTGCGAATACACTTTGGCATTTTGATTTTTTTTGTGGAGCCATGCATCCCCATAACATCTTGGAATTCCTTTTGCAACTCAGACAGACATCTCGGCAACACATTCAAAACAAAAAAGCACTCAAAATCTGGTAGGGTATATTTTATTTTATTATTTTTCTGACGCTACCCCGCCTTTTGTACGGAGTGACGTCCCTTGGGTTAGGATTTCAGAGGTGATTGAGAGCACAGAGCGTCAGGCACAAGAGGGTTAAAGCCTTTTTTTTTTAACAGCAGATATGCTTATGCCTACTCAGACCTGTTTACCCCTATTTTGCAAAGTTGTAATTTCTGAAACAAAAAAACTTAATTTTGAAAAAAAAACTGTAATCCAATGCGTGACCAATGAACGTCGATATCGTACTGACCGGAGTGTGCAATACTAATGTCCATCGAGCAGTAGACACAGAACACATGCTCGTCACCTAGTGCTGAACGACGTATTCCTGGAATTTTTAGGTCACTTTCCCAGAATTTCTGTGCCATTTAAGTGACTTTTGATGTCTTTCTTTTTATTTTTTCGACCAGAAGTTACAGAAGCTTCGGAATGCACTCGCTTGGACGCCATTTTTAACCCTCTTGTGCCTGACGCTCTGTGCTCTCAATCACCTCTGAAATCCTAACCCAAGGACTCCGTACAAAAGGCGGGGGTAGCGTCAGAAAAATAATAAAATTAAATATACCCTACCAGATTTTGTGTTTTTTTGTTTTGAATGTGTTGCCGAGATGTCCGTCTGATTTGCAAAATGAATTTCAAGATGCTATGGGGATGCATGGCTCCACAAAAAAAATCAAATTGCCAAAGTGTAGTCGCAAACTGCATTCACTAGTCATTCACTGCCTACTTTTGAAGCCTAACTCGCCCTAAGACGACTGAAATGGAAATGTAGATCAAAATCATTCACTTACCCTTTCACTTCACGATCTTATAATTCCTATCTTTCACAAAAAAAAGAATTTTCATCACTGTCATCACTCAGTGGATGCAATAACGACTCATCATCCACGATGTAAAAGTCGGGAAAATGCCGATGTCAGTAACACGACTTCAAAAATTCGCATCGATCGAACAAACACAAGCTCGCTGCTGAAATAGGTCAGAATACACTCCTTACTCATCACTTCGCGATCTCATAAGTCCCATATTTCACAAAAATAGGACTATTCATCACTTTCCTCAGTCAATGGACGCCATAACTGTTCGTCATCCATATTGAAAAAATCGGGAAAATGCCGAAGTCGGTCACTAATTTTCAAAAATTCATATCTTTCAAACCAATCGGCCTAGAAGCCATTGCAAGCAACAGGACGGAAGTGTAATCCATAGCGAAAGCGAGGCTGAAGCGCTCACGTGACTGCCATGTGATAGAAACAAAATGGAAGCGCCCTAACCGGCCACGTGGAATCCGTACGTTCCCGAACGTTCTAGACGTTTCCGATCCAATTTTTTTATTGAACGTTCACCGCACAAGAGAGTTAAACAGAAACGGAAATGCGCGAAATGACTTTTCACTGCATTGTTTCAAAAGCTTCGCTTACCGACGCAACTGTAGTGGGTTTTTTTATATTTAGGATTTTTAGGAATGACGGAAGTCGACACTCATTGGCTTAGCCACCATTAGACTGGAAGGGGGATAACTCCCCTGCCATATCCGGTTAAGGGTGAAGGTCATGAGCTACTTTCGTTTTTACTATATGCTATGGTATAGTCCCAGGTCGCTTGAGGCGAATGCAAGTGTTTCAGGTGTTGGTAATGTATGGTTAAAGTAGATGGGTTTTTTTATATTTAGGATTTTATTTTCCCGTATTTTGTTGTTGCCGTAATTACCGTAATTTCACTTTTCCCCCGTAAAAATTACGGCAAAATCTCAAAGGTAAGTCTGCCTACTGCACATGCACAGATTATGGTTATAAATGTTGGATAGGCGCTTGGACTGGCTGTGGAATCAGGACCGCACGTTGACTTGAACATGAATTTTACTCCCACCCCCTTGCAATTTCAGAATTTGATTGTCACAATCGGAAATGCGGAGTCGCAGTTGTAAAACTGAAAAATTCCTAGAAATTCAGCATGGTTGGCAGCTACGTATGTTGTTTGCATCCAACCACCTGCACACGTGACACATAACGCAGCCAGTTTACCTCAACTTTTCTTATAGTCCTGTATGATGTATCTAAGCATACACCCACAAGCAGGAAGCCACATTCAGCCAAACAGAGCTAACCGACTGTACAACTACATTACACAAGTTCCACACGGTACAGTATGGAACATCACATCAAACCTTAAAGTTTTCATTGGAATCAAATCCCATCTCTCTTTTCCGACACATTTTAAAACTGCAATACGTTGTTCATCCATACTGCAATGCAGCATGAACAGCATGTAAGAGTGGCGGCCCACTGAACTGTGACAGCAACAGCACAGATTCTCACGACCGTCACCCAGTTGATGTATGGACAGGTTTTAAGATTGGTACACACATAGGGTACAACCTCGGTAAATGTCCAAATCGTAGCTCTCTCAATCTTGTCAACCTTTACATACACGAGTTCCAACAATAACCAGCTTTTCAAATGAACTATTGGGAACGCAGTAGAAGAAGAAAAAACAAACTTGAACTATATCGCTCAGTTTACAAGACCAGTACAGGGCCTACAATTCAAAGCATGAAAAAGGGATAAAGCAGGGTGGGTAAAACAGCAGAACGGAGAAGTGAAAATGATAGCAAAGTGTGCCACTTGATTCTACGTCACCTTTTCAATGTTGGTCCAGAACTCTCTGACCATCTTGGCCATGTGGCTGGCGACCTTCTTCAACTTGGAGGCCTCCTCCTTCTCTGCCTTCATCTCCTTCTGCTCCTGCTCCTTGAAGTAGTTGGACACCATGCGTGACACCTGAAACACAGCAAACAGCAAGTCATGGTGACTCCATGCAGTGTTAACTACTGCACTCCTGCTCCTTGAAGTAGTTGAACACCATGCGTGACACCTGAAACACAGCACACAGCAAGTCATGTTAACTACTGCACTCCTGCTCCTTGAAGTAGTTGGACACCATGCGTGACACCTGAAACACAGCCAGACCTGTTTACCCTTATAATGAAAAACCCGGAATTTGCCACCAAAAAAACCGGAATTTGAGAACAAAAACCGGAATTCACATGATCTGTACACGACTCGCGATAAAGCGGTTTCTTCTTCTTCTCCTTTCCGCGAACATCGGCATCGATTTTCAATATTGTGATGATTTCTTGGCTCAATTTCGCCAGAAAAGTTTTATTAGTAAATTCAGTCACTAATTCTTAGTAAATTTTAGTATAAAACAAGCTGGAAAAAGCAAAATACCTGGAAATGTCCACGATCGGACAGAGAAAAATCACTCAGCCGCGGATCGGCGGATGCCAAGTTGCAACTCGGCGCCATTGCGATCAATTTTCACTTCATTTTCCGTTGAAAACTTCAAAATTCTCACATCATCGTATTTTCCAGTGATAATATAATCTAAATTGACTCATTTCAAGCCCTAATTACAATCTCTACCATTAAAAAACTGCCTGGAAAGCGAAAGCTCTTCAAATCGACAGTAAAAGTCTGACCGCCATTTGCTCAGTCCCGAAATAGATCGCCCTAAATAAAAACATTATTTCACCCCTTTAACCAATGAAAATGCAGCATTTAATGCATGTGACGTCAAGCACAACCCCTTTTCTGATGACGTAGTGTGTTAGGTACACGTTTCGGTCAACCCTTGCGTCTTTTACTACGAACGGAAACAAATAATAGACGGTTTTTCGAAATCCGGAATTTTCAGCGTTCACCCGGAATTTACTATTTTACCCGGAATTTTAGCAAATTTCCGGAATAATTCCGGCTAAACCGGAATGGTAAACAGGTCTGCACAGCACACAGTAAGTCATGTTAACTACTGCACTCCTGCTCCTTGAAGTAATTGGACACCATGCATGACACCTGAAACACAGCAAGTCATGTTAACTACTGCACTCCTGCTCCTTGAAGTAGTTGGACACCATGCGTGACACCTGAAACACAGCAAGTCATGTTAACTACTGCACTCCTGCTCCTTGAAGTAGTTGGACACCATGCGTGACACCTGAAACACAGCACACAGTAAGTCATGTTAACTACTGCACTCCTGCTCCTTGAAGTAGTTGGACACCATGCGTGACACCTGAAACACAGCACACAGTAAGTCATGTTAACTACTGCACTCCTGCTCCTTGAAGTAGTTGGACACCATGCGTGACACCTGAAACACAGCAAGTCATGGTGACTCCATGCAGTATTAACTACTGCACTCCTGCTCCTTGAAGTAGTTGGACACCATGCGTGACACCTGAAACACAGCACACAGTAAGTCATGTTAACTACTGCACTCCTGCTCCTTGAAGTAGTTGGACACCATGCGTGACACCTGAAACACAGCACACAGTAAGTCATGGTGACTCCATGCAGTGTTAACTACTGCACTCCTGCTCCTTGAAGTAGTTGGACACCATGCGGGACACCTGAAATACAGCACACAGCATGTCATGGTGACTCCATGCAGTGCTAACTACTGCACTCCTGCTCCTTGAAGTAGTTGGACACCATGCGGGACACCTGAAATACAGCACACAGCAAGTCATGGTGACTCCATGCAGTGCTAACTACTGCACTCCTGCTCCTTGAAGTAGTTGAAGTAGTAGAGTATGTGCATTTCGGCGACAGAGGTCCCCGTTGGCGTGCTTAAGGTTAAACAAAGAGTTTGGTCCCATAGTCTGTACACTGTATCAGGATCAGGTAACCCAGCACTGCAAGGATTCAGTGCTCAGAGCATAGACCTGACAGTTGATGTCTGAGACGCTTAGCACCAATACATCACCACAGACGTACAGGTGACTCTGGCCTCAGGATATCTACCACTGACAAATTCTATAAATTCTGAGAGTTCCCACACACTTTATATCAACTGGTGAAAATGTAAATTGTTTGGCAAAACCATTATAATTAAAACTAATAGTAAGACATGTATCAGGATCAGGTAACCCAGCACTGCAAAGATTCAGTGCTCAGAGCATAGACCTGACTGTTGATGTCTGAGACGCTTAGCACCAATATATCACCAGACATACAGGTGACTCTGGCCTCAGAATAACCGGCACTGATACTGAATTGGATTTATCACACACTAAATCACAACTGGTGTAAATACGACATGTCTCAGGATCAAGTAACCTAGCACAGCAAAGATTCAGTGCTCACAGCATAGACCTGACTGTTGATGTCTGAGACGCTTAGCACCAATATATCACCAGACATACAGGTGACTCTGGCCTCAGAATAACCGGCACTGATACTGAATTGGATTTATCACACACTAAATCACAACTGGTGTAAATACGACATGTCTCAGGATCAAGTAACCTAGCACTGCAAAGATTCAGTGCTCAGAGCATAGACCTGACTGTTGATGTCTGAGACGCTTAGCACCAATACATCACCACAGACATACAGGTGACTCTGGCCTCAGAATAACCGGCACTGATACTGAATTGGATTTATCACACACTAAATCACAACTGGTGTAAATACGACATGTCTCAGGATCAAGTAACCTAGCACTGCAAAGATTCAGTGCTCAGAGCATAGACCTGACTGTTGATGTCTGAGACGCTTAGCACCAATACATCACCACAGACATACAGGTGACTCTGGCCTCAGTACTAATATTATGTAACCGGCATCACTGACCTTCCTGGCGGTGGCCTTTTGCCACTGAATTGGATTTATCACACACTAAATCACAACTGGTGTAAATACGTACATGTCTACAGGATCAAGTAACCTAGCACTGCAAAGATTCAGTGCTCAGAGCATAGACCTGACTGTTGATGTCCGAGACAGCTTAGCACCAATACATCACTCGTGTGTTCACAGACATACAGGTGACTCTGGCCTCAGTTTTCTGTACTAATATTATGTATTAGTCTAAGGGCTGCAACACAACAGTACAACTCGTGTGCATCATTATTACAACTCCTGTGTTCATACAGAGATCTTGCAACACAACAGTCCTACCTTCCTGTGCAGAGTGCAACACAACAGCAACTTGTGTTCATACAGAGATCTTTGCAACACAACAGTACAACTCTGTGTTCATACAGAGATGAACTCCTGTGTTCATACAGAGCGGCCAGCAACACAACAGTACAACTCCTGTGTTCATACAGAGATCTCTCCAGCAGGTAGTCCAACAGTACAACTCCTGTGCCTTCTGTCTGGAGCGGCTCCTGGCAACACAACAGTACAACTCCTGTGTTCATACAGAGACGCTTGGACGACACAACAGTACAACTCCCCTCCTTCCTCAATCATACAGCACACAACAGTACCACCCTCTGCACCACCTGGGCCTCCTGCAACACAACAGTACAACTCCTGTGTTCATACAGAGATCTCCTGCAACACAACAGTACAACTCCTGTGTTCATACAGAGATCTCTTGCAAACAACAGATCTCCTGCAACACAACTCCTGTGTTCATACAGAGATCTCCTGTGTTCATACAGAGATCTCCTGCAACACAACAGTACAACTCGTGTGTTCATACAGAGATCTCCTGCAACACAACAGTACAACTCCTGTGTTCATACAGAGATCTCTTGCAACACAACAGTACAACTCGTGTGTTCATACAGAGATCTCTTGCAACACAACAGTACAACTCCTGTGTTCATACAGAGATCTCCTGCAACACAACAGTACAACTCGTGTGTTCATACAGAGATCTCCTGCAACACAACAGTACAACTCCTGTGTTCATACAGAGATCTCCTGCAACACAACAGTACAACTCCTGTGTTCATACAGAGATCTCCTGCAACACAACAGTACAACTCCTGTGTTCATACAGAGATCTCTTGCAACACAACAGTACAACTCCTGTGGTTTTTTCCAGGCGCTCGTGGGTGCTCCACAGGTTTATGGGTTAAGGTCACAGGTCAGTCTATGAACTGCTTGCAATTTTCTATTTGTAAGACCTGTTCTTTAAGTGCTTGACTACTGAACACTCCTTAAAATAAAATTTAAATTTAAACCTGAACATTTCTTCAGCGGAACAACTGTCCATATGTTTCGCTCTGCCAGCCTGACTATTGTTCTATATGATTGTTTCAAAGCCTTCTGCCTGTTCAGTAGCAGTCACTGAAGAGGACGCAGGGCCTGACTTGCTGTGGCCATTGTGTAATTGGGGACAGCTGGGGGACCACTGTCCCCAGAATGAGTCAATGGCGTTGAGAAACATTTAAATTACCACAAGTGTGAGTATGCTATTGTCTGTCAGCTTGACAAGGCTCAGAATACTTCAAATATAATTCTTAATTTGTATCAGGGTCAGGTAACCCAGCACTGCAAGTTCTCAGTGCTCAGAGCATAGACCTGACTGTTGATGTCCGAGACGCTTAGCACCAATACATCACCACAGACGTACAGGTGACTCTGGCCTCAGGATATCTACCACTGACAAATTCTGTAAATTCTGAGTTCCCACACTTTATATCAACTGGTGAAAATGTAAATTTTGGCAAAACCATCATAATTGAAACTAATACTAAGACATGTATCAGGATCAGGTAACCCAGCACTGCAAAGATTCAGTGCTCAGAGCATAGACCTGACTGTTGATGTCCGAGACGCTTAGCACCAATACATCACCACAGACATACAGGTGACTCTGGCCTCAGTATAACCGGCACTGACACTGAATTGGATTTCTCACACAATAAATCACAACTGTTGTAAATCTCAATGCTTCTGCAAAAAATATTATAATTAAAACTAATAGTAAGACATGTATCAGGATCAGGTAACCCAGCACTGCAAAGATTCAGTGCTCAGAGCATAGACCTGAAAGTTGATGTCCGAGACGCTTAGCACCAATACATCACCACAGACGTACAGGTGACTCTGGCCTCAGGATATCTACCACTGACAAATTCTATAAATTCTGAGAGTTCCCACACACTTTATATCAACTAGTGAAAATGTAAATTGTTTGGCAAAACCATTATAGTTAAAACTAATAGTAAGACATGTATCAGGATCAGGTAACCCAGCACTGCAAGTTTTCAGTGCTCAGAGCATAGACCTGACTGTTGATGTCTGAGACGCTTAGCACCAATACATCACCACAGACGTACAGGTGACTCTGGCCTCAGAATATCTACCACTGACAAGAGTTCCCACACACTTTATATCAACTGGTGAAAATGTAAATTGCTTTGCTAAATCATAATTGAAACTACCGTAATACTAAGATATGTATCAGGATCAGGTAACCCAGCACTGCAAAGATTCAGTGCTCAGAGCATAGACCTGACTGTTGATGTCTGAGACGAATAGCACCAATACATCATGTGACACACATACTGGTGACTCTAGTCTCAGGTTGCAAGCAGCAAACATCACTGTCAAGTATTGCAGCAGTTTTCAGTTTCAATTTCACAAAGTTTTTAGCCCAACAAGCTAAGATCTGATAGTAGACTTTGACCAGGTAAAAGAACGGTAAAGGTAAAGATGTGCCCACCCCTGCATTTCTCGGTTAATTGCATTTCCCCCTTTTTGCCTTTCTTACCATACATAAAGCTGTATTTTAGGAACATTTCCAGCTAATTCTCTTTTTGGAATACTAACCCTAACCCTACCCCCCACTATGTACTGCAGTACACCGCAATTTGTCACAGTTGTGGTTCGTTACGTTATTCCGTCTTATAGGGTGGGGGGTAGGGTTAGGGTTAGTATTCCAAAAAGGTTATTAGTTAAAAAGGTTCATAAAATACAGCTTTATGTATGGTAAGAAAGGCAAAAAGGGACAAATACAATTAACCGAGAAATGTAGGGGAGGTGGCACATCTTGACCTTTACCAAAAGAACTTCTAGACTTGTGCACAAGAGACAGAGAGATAAAGTGTGTGTATCCCCTGACCTGCTTGGCTCTCTCCACGATGACCTCCTGAGAACTGCCTGACAGGTTGTCGTACACCGCAGACAGCGACTGCTGACGAGTGTGTAACCTCTGGGGAGACTTGGACTGCTTGTGTGAAGACGGGGGGCTGAAAACAACACACCACACACTGACCATTGTACAACACACACACTAATCATTGTACAACACACCACACACACACTGGTCGTTGTACAGCGACTACTGGCGAGTGTGTAACCTCTGGGGAGACTTGGACTGCTTGTGTGAAGACAGGGGGCTGAAAACAACACACCACACACTGATCATTGTACAACACACACACTGATCGTTGTACAACACACCACACACACACTGATCATTGTACAACACACCACACACACACTGATCATTGTACAACACAACACACACACACTGATCATTGTACAACACACCACACACACACACTGATCATTGTACAACACACACACTGATCATTGTACAACACACCACACACACACTGATCATTGTACAACACACCACACACACACTGATCATTGTACAACACACGCACAGATCATTGTACAACACACCACACACACACACTGATCATTATACAACACACCACACACACACTGATCATTGTACAACACACCACACACACACACTGATCATTGTACAACACACACACACACACTGATCATTGTACAACACACACCACACTGATCATTGTACAACACACACACTGATCATTGTACAACACACCACACACACACACTGATCATTGTACAACACAACACACTGATCATTGTACAACACACCACACACACACTGATCATTGTACAACACACCACACACACACTGATCATTGTACAACAGACCACACACACACTCATCATTGTACAACACACCACACACACACTGATCATTGTACAACACACCACACTGATCATTGTACAACACACACACTGATCATTGTACAACACACCACACACACACTGATCATTGTACAACACACCACACTGATCATTGTACAACACACACACTGATCATTGTACAACACACCACACACACACTGATCATTGTACAACAGACCACACACACACTGATCATTGTACAACACACACACACACACTGATCATTGTACAACACACACACACACACTGATCATTGTACAACACACACACACACACTGATCATTGTACAACACACACCACACACACTGATCATTGTACAACACACCACACACACACTGATCATTGTACAACACACCACACACACACTGATCATTGTACAACACACACACACACACACTGATCATTGTACAACACACACACACACACACACTGATCATTGTACAACACACCACACACACACTGATCATTGTACAACATACACACACACACTGATCATTGTACACACACACACACTGATCATTGTACAACACACCACACACACACACACTGATCATTGTACAACACACACACACACACACTGATCATTGTACAACAACACACACACACACTGATCATTGTACAACACACCACACACACACACTGATCATTGTACAACACACCACACACACACACTGATCATTGTACAACACACCACACACACACTGATCATTGTACAACACACCACACACACTGATCATTGTACAACACACCACACACACACTGATCATTGTACAACACACCACACACACACTGATCATTGTACAACACACCACACACACACTGATCATTGTACAACACACACACACACACTGATCATTGTACAACACACCACACACACACACTGATCATTGTACAACACACCACACACACACTGATCATTGTACAACACACCACACACACACTGATCATTGTACAACACACTGATCATTGTATAACACACCACACACACACTCATCATTGCACACCACACCACACTGGTCATTGTACAACACACCACACACACACTGATCATTGTACAACACAACACACTGGTCATTGTACAGCGACTGCTGGCGAGTGTGTAACCTCTGGGGAGACTTGGACTGCTTTTGTGAAGATGGGGGGTGAAAAATAATGCATCCCTTGATCATTCTAACAAATCATTTTACTGATTTCAATAGTCATATACATTTATCAGCATGACATACTGTTAGAAAAACAAGCCAAAAATCAAGAAATAAAATGTGAGTACTGTACTTACCATCCTTCTTTGCTTGCCTTTAAATTCATCAGCTTTGAGAACATTGATAACTCCTGTAAAAACTTGCACTCAATAACTCACATTTTCTAAACATGGATTAAGAATTTTTTTTAAAATTACATGGAAACTATTTCTTTCAATTCCACCCATCAACCCTATAAAGTCTGGATCTGGTGCAATACATTGCACACATTTTCTGATGAGTCGCAACGGAACAAAGGGATAAATTTTCAATTAACGATTTTAAAAAGAAACACAAAAAATTGCTAACTATCCACATCCATTTTGCATTATTCGTCATTCCTAACCCTAACTTGAACAGCCACCCTTCCCCTATCTCCTACACCCACATCTCCCCTCTCCCACTCACCCCTTGATGGAGGCCTTGGAGTGGCCACCACTATTCCTAATCCACCCTTCCCTATCTCCTACACCCACATCTCCCCTCTCCCACTCACCCCTTGATGGAGGCCTTGGAGTGGCCACCACTATTCCTAATCCACCCTTCCCCTATCTCCTACACCCACATGTCCCCCCTTGATGGAGGCCTTGGGAGTCTGGCCACCACTATTCCTAATCCACCCTTCCCCTAATCTCCTACACCCCTTGATGGAGGCCTTGGGAGTCTGGCCACCACTATTCCTAATCCACCCTTCCCCTAATCTCCTACACCCCTTGATGGAGGCCTTGGGAGTCTGGCCACCACTATTCCTAATCCACCCTTCCCCTACACCCACATCTCCCCCTCCCCTCCCCCCTTGATGGAGGCCTTGGGAGTCTGGCCACCACTATTCCTAATCCACCCTTCCCCTAATCTCCTACACCCACATGTTCCCCCTCCCACTCCCCCCCTTTGGAGTCTGGCCACCACTATTCCTAATCCACCCTTCCCCTATCTCCTACACCCACATGGAGTCTGGCCACCACTATTCCTAATCCACCCTTCCCCTACACCCACATCTCCCCCTCCCCTCCCCCCTTGATGGAGGCCTTGGGAGTCTGGCCACCACTATTCCTAATCCACCCTTCCCCTAATCTCCTACACCCACATGTTCCCCCTCCCACTCCCCCCTTGATGGAGGCCTTTGGAGTCTGGCCACCACTATTCCTAATCCACCCTTCCCCTATCTCCTACACCCACATCTCCCCCTCCCCCTCCCCCCTTGACGGAGGCCTTGGGGGTCTGGCCACCTCTATTCCTAATCCACCCTTCCCCTAATCTCCTACACCCCCATGTTCCCCCTCCCACTCCCCCCTTGATGGAGGCTTTGGAGTCTGGCCACCACTATTCCTAATCCACCCTTCCCCTAATCTCCTACACCCACATGTCCCCCTCCCACTCCCCCCTTGATGGAGGCCTTGGGAGTCTGGCCACCACTATTCCTAATCCACCCTTCCCCTAATCTCCTACACCCACATGTTCCCCCTCCCACTCCCCCCTTGATGGAGGCTTTGGAGTCTGGCCACCACTATTCCTAATCCACCCTTCCCCTATCTCCTACACCCACATCTCAAACTTAATTTCCCCCTCCCACTCCCCCCTTGATGAAGTCTGGCCACCACTATTCCTAATCCACCCTTCCCCTAATCTCCTACACCCACATGTGCTTTTATGCATGTATTTAATCCACCCTTCCCCTATCTCCTATCTCAAACTTATTGGTCTATGTGAATATGTGCTTTTAATGTAACCGTCAGTTTTAGATTTAAGTGCACGCTTAAAAAATATTTTCTTCATTGAAGACAATAGACATTTGATTGATTTGATTGATCTCCCCCTCTCCCCTCCCACTCACCCCTTGATGGAGGTCTTGGAGTCTGGCGTGCGCGACAGCTGCTGCTGTAGTTGTGAGGAGCTGGTTGCCGCCGCCGATGATGGAGTGAGGTGGGAGGTGGTGGTGGTGGAGGACAGGGTGGTGGTGCCTGCGCTGACCACCTGTGCTGAGGGGGCCACCACTGGGAGAGGGCAGCACAGAGGGGAAACAAACAACCAAAACAACGGTAAGCAACCAACAAGGTGGGCCGGGCCGACTGTTGGCTATAAACCAAACATATTTGAGCGTCGAGTACTGCTCAACAACATTCACACATCAAAATTACAAGATTAACAGTCTGATACATTTTAAGTAAAGCGCTATAAGAAAATGTTCAGCAGTGTATCATGCATTTACATCATTTTCAAACAGCAACTATCAGTCTGTTGGTTGTTCTGTTACTATGACACAGTCCCACCCGCAGGTTCGCAAAGGCAAGTAGCCAGGCAGCTCCTTCCTAAACCATCCCCATGAATGGTATCATCAAACATACGTCCAAAAGCAATCCCAGTTTGCTTTTAAGAAATCCACCGTTACAATAACCTGTTGTTACGTGTTGCTCTATAATCTAAAATTGTTCTTTTATTCCATAATTCTCCAGACTTTTTCATGAGTAAAAATATACAAGCAGACTACCAATAAGCCTTTCTTTTATCTCAATCAAAAACAAAAAAAAGAGATCCTCAAGAGGAGGTTTACCTCGAAACCCCAGTGATTTTATGAAAGTTATATTTAGTAATTTACCAACTAGAAAAAAAAGGTCACATTACAACACTAAACACATTCTTAGTCTTACTTCTAAAACTAAAAAGTGTGAAGTGAACAAATGTATTCATGTTTCAGCTTATATTCATCTGCACATCCAAATATTACAACAAAACGTTTTTGTGTTACCAATAAAATCAAAGTCACTGATACTACTAGTGACAACCATGCAAAACACATTTACTTTCAGGCAACGCGCTAAAGAAAAAAAAAAAAGTTCTCAACAAATAATGCCACTTAAAATGTATGTGGAGAAAAAGAGGGGGGGGGGGGAACTTGTGGACCTCAAAATGGAATGTACATAGGTACAACTCGACAAAATGAAAAAACCACCTGGAAGGCAGGGGTCCAGGGGCCACCCATGGCCCCGGTGGGGTGCAGGGGCAGAGCCCCATTGGACGATTCATGGGTGCAACGCAAGAGAGAGAGATAAAGGCAGACAGTTACAATGATGGACAGACAATCTGAGTCCAATAAGCCATGTAAAATGATAACATTGCTTTTAAAAACAATATAGCATCACTATGCTGTTTTCAAGATTCCCCAAGAGAGACTTCCAGGATAGAACAGCCAAGTTCAAAACGCCCCAAAGCGCTCATAGTCGGGGGGGTTTGGAGGGGGGGACATGTATTTTTTTACACACTGAAGTTCAGCTTCTGGTAAAAGTAAAACTGAAGTTCAGTTTCTGGTAAAAAAATTTAAAAAATGAAATCAGTGTAAAACTTAAGATTTGCACCCCTGAATGTATCTGGGTTTGAGTGATTTGAAGGGTGGGGAAGAGAGTGGAAGTGGGGCTAAAATCAAATTTAGACATGGGGTGTGAACATGCAGAACAAAAAAGCCCTGACAACGAATACAGCCAGAAAAGAAGTGGAAAAGAAAGAAGCACTGCAGGATGTGTTGAGACAGTCGGGCATCACCACGGCCTGCTGGCTTGGCTGACCTGTCCTTCAATCGTGTCTGATGACCATCCCTACATTTACGGAGTCCACTTCAC
Source organism: Phymorhynchus buccinoides (assembly GCA_017654935.2). Lineage (NCBI taxonomy): Eukaryota > Metazoa > Mollusca > Gastropoda > Neogastropoda > Raphitomidae > Phymorhynchus > Phymorhynchus buccinoides. Next base: position 1,155,735 of record CM065700.1, on the reverse strand, counting down.
AGGCAAACTTCGCCTCCACATCTTCCTGCAGTGCTGTACAAAGCTGTCCTTCAATCGTGTCTGATGACCATCCAGACATTTACGGAGTCCACTTCACAGGCAAACTTCGCCTCCACATCTTCCTGCAGTGCTGTACAAAGCTGTCCTTCAATCGTGTCTGATGACCATCCAGACATTTACGGAGTCCACTTCACAGGCAAACTTCGCCTCCACATCTTCCTGCAGTGCTGTACAAAGCTGTCCTTCAATCGTGTCTGATGACCATCCAGACATTTACGGAGTCCACTTCACAGGCAAACTTCGCCTCCACATCTTCCTGCAGTGCTGTACAAAGCTGTCCTTCAATCGTGTCTGATGACCATCCCTACATTTACGGAGTCCACTTCACAGGCAAACTTCGCCTCCACATCTTCCTGCAGTGCTGTACAAAGCTGTCCTTCAATCGTGTCTGATGACCATCCAGACATTTACGGAGTCCACTTCACAGGCAAACTTCGCCTCCACATCTTCCTGCAGTGCTGTACAAAGCTGTCCTTCAATCGTGTCTGATGACCATCCAGACATTTACGGAGTCCACTTCACAGGCAAACTTCGCCTCCACATCTTCCTGCAGTGCTGTACAAAGCTGTCCTTCAATCGTGTCTGATGACCATCCAGACATTTACGGAGTCCACTTCACAGGCAAACTTCGCCTCCACATCTTCCTGCAGTGCTGTACAAAGCTGTCCTTCAATCGTGTCTGATGACCATCCAGACATTTACGGAGTCCACTTCACAGGCAAACTTCGCCTCCACATCTTCCTGCAGTGCTGTACAAAGTTTCCACTTTGGGAACAAAAACCAGCCACCCTCCATGCTGTGTAGTGGGGGGAACGAAGCTTTATGATGTACACTCAGCCATTTCTACATCTCATCTTCACCCCCTACAAAAAGCTCCGTCATGCAATCATGTTAGAGCACTAAAAAGCACTTTATTCAGAGGCATGAGCGTAAGTTTCTTAATCAAAGCTGTCTACGGATTACTACTTTGATATGACAAAAAGCCAAGCAACAGTAAACTCAGCTCTAACAGAAATACAACTTCTAACTGTATTTCTAGTAAAACAACAGCAAAAATACAGGCTTCTAAAAAAAGAAACAAAAACAGACAACTTCTAAAAAAAGAAACAAAAACAGACACAGGCACACACGCACATCTTCTTGTGACCAGTTCTTGCAATGCACATTGATTTTCATTGATTTACAGTATTAGCCTGGTTCATGTTCAGAGTTCAGTTTCTCACAGCCTTCTCCATTCTCTGAGTAAAAAACGTTTCAAATTCAATGCCTGAATACTCAGTTGACTAGAGCTTCACCATTGTCTCCCACTCACCCTTCCTTTTATCTCTCCACATCACACTCAGTTCAATTCAACCCAGCCAGTGTTCTACCGGTGATTATCAGCCGTGAACAAAGTGGGCGAAGCTGGTAATGTCAGTGGATTCTGAAGCAGACTATCTGACTATGTTAACACGATAACGTTTGAACGGAGGTACCTAGGGCGCTCAAATTTTGCATGCGGATAGGTATTAAGAATATCTAAGCCAAGTTCGAAAATGAAGGTCATAGGTCCAAGGTCAAGGTCACTGGATCTGAAAATGCTGCCGAACACCTGGCACGATAACGGAGGGACCCAGGAGTAGGACGCTCAAATTTTGCATGCGGATAGGTACTAAAGATATCTAGGCCAAGACCAAAAATGAAGGTCAGGTCAAAGTCACTGGCACCGAAAATGCTGCCGAGCATCTGACACGATAACGATTGAACGGAGGGACCTAGGATGCTCAAATTTTGCATGCAGATAGGTACTAAGAATATCTCAGCCAAATTCAAAAATGAAGGTCATAGGTCAAAGGTCAAGGTCACTGAGCCGAAAATGCTGCTGAACACCTGGCACGATAACGGAGGGACCTAGGACTCACATTTTTCATGCAGATAGGTACTAAAGATATCTAGGCCAAGTTAAAAAATGAAGGTCAAGGTCACTGGTGCCAAAAATACTGCCGCGCGGCTGGTGATCTAGCGTCTTAACGCACTAGTTCTTTCAAGTGTTTGATTAGCCCGCTGTGAGACTATAAGTATGACATGCTGGCCAACAATACAAAAATAGGATGCTAACATTTACTACATCCCAAAAAATAAAAATCGTAACATCACAACAATAATTTAAATAAAAAGGAACTAAAGATACAGAAAGAGCTGATATTCACTGTCAAATAAGATCACAATATCCATGGAAAACGAAAAGCTAGGACTTGGGACGAATCTTCAAACTGAAAAAAATTTAGGACGCAGATTTCTTCTTTTTTTTCAAACCAGAACTAAACAAACAACACCAATAACTAAAAAAAAAAGTGCAGATGCCATGCTTGGGAAAAAAAAAAACTGCGGCTACCTGGATTGCTACACACTCTACAGTGAAGCAGCGTCAAAGGTTTTAACTTTACGGCTACACTTTGTTTCTTTCAAAGCAGCATGATAATTAAAATGAACACCAGCAGCAAATAGAACCCTTGTACTTGTAAAAAGCGCACACCTGCAAAATTAAATAGGGATAATTTCCATCGTCATCTTCAGCGTCATAGTACAACCATGCACTAAACACCAACAGCAATCTTTATGACCAGCTATAATATGACAACAACAGCGGCTAGGTGACTGAATGAAACAAAGCCGACATGGATGTTGTTCTGTGCTACAAGCCAAAGCAGTCATCAGCGTGCAGCAGGCATGGTGAATGAAATACCTGAAAAGGCTGCACTGAGAGAGTGAGTGAAACCGGGCACACACACTGCTCTGTGGCTGGAGCGCTGTTCCGAGCCTACACACACACATCGCGCAAACACACACGCACACATCGCGCAAACACACACACACACACATCGCGCAAACACACACACAGAGCACGGTGCACTTGTGTGAGACACAGTCCTCCAAAGCCACAATCAATCCGACAACTGTCACCGTTGGCATGAAATGCTTCACCACTAGCGCAAACACACAGAAAGTTAACAAACTAACCAAAAACTTTATGAACACAAGGCTCCCAATCATCCTGCAAAACGAGGGGTCCTAGGGACTCCTTCACTTACAGTATAGAGGATCCTAGAGGTGAGATAGAGGGTCCCAAAGCCATTGCAAATGCTAAAACGAATTTTCCGAGTGCATCCCTGGGACCCATTGCACATTCTTTTAGAGGGTCCTTTAGGATTTTAGTACTTCATAGACACCCAAATGGGGGTCCCTGGGAGCCCTGGAACATGTGATGGATAATCAATTGATGAGGTAAGATGATTTCTAAGAATATGCGATAAATAAATGCAACAATGAACACGCAAGTATATTTGCACAATTTTGTTCCTTCAAATGTTATCCTAAACTTGAAAACTTCAGAAATTTCCTGGGCAACACATTCCCAGATCATCAACTTTGTTGATTAAAGCACCGGTTCTGATGAAATACAGCACATTTCAGAGACACTAACATTATATTATAACATGCAAAAAGTGTAGTAAAAGTAAAACATGACAAAACCAAGGTACTTTTCGGACTGTAAGGCCTTACTTTTTCCCAGACCGAGACCCCTGCGCCTTATAATATATGACTGATAATAGAATAAGAATCTTCATTTTTTCTAAAATTCGGGCCTTATAATAACTAATAAATAAGGCCCCTTATAGTCCGAAAAATATGGTATAACATCTTCTGCAATGTGTTCTCCAACAATTATAATGAATCAACTCCAATTCTAAAACACCCCATAAAGAACAGCAATAAGAATACTACTAGGTATTCCAAAGCCCTGCCTTGCAGCTGTGACAAACTGCCCAGAATCCCGATTTTTGCTTGTTTTCAACTTTCATTTTTTTCCTTCCTGAATGAAAATTATGAATAAAAACTCATACCAAATTGTACTTCTGTCTTTTGTGGTTCTATTGGTGTGCTTTTTATTCTTGTGTATGATGTGTTATTATTTTAAAACATTTGTTGAAAATACCAACCGTATTGGAGTTTTTGGCCGCCGACAAGCCTTCTGACTAAGGCCGTCGGCACCCCCCGGCACTTCATGGCTTTGGATGAGCCTGCCCATTTACTCAATATTAACTAAAGTGGTTCTATCTAAAAGGAAATTGAATGCTCTTTAAAACCATGTACTTTTTGAAAGGGTGGGGTAATGTTAAGCTGGTTAAAATTTAGTTCAAACTTTTCAAAGTAAAATTTCTGATCGAAAATGACAACATTTTTGCGTGAAAGTTACACCGATCGAAAGCTTGAGGTTTTCTCTTCCCGTGACGACATGTTCTATTTGTATCCGACCAATGGGCAGGCTCAACCACGAGCCCAAACTCCGCGAAGCGCGTGACCTCATTCAGCCATTTACAACTGGCCGACAAAAATGGCGCACGCACGACAACGCTAACAGAGGTTCAGTTTCATCGCGAAAATATTGCCCATCTTGAAATTATCTACGATATTGATTCCATGCTAGGTGACTATTGCTGTTTAAGATTATATTCGTGCATTTTTTATGCATATATGATGATGTAAAGTTTTGTATTTCCGTAAAACAAGACATCGTTCTTGAGCTAGAAATCAAATCTTTGACACGGCGAGCAGTCGAGTACTATCGAAGCCGAGCTAATTTTTTCTCATCATGTAAACCGATCATAACCATTATAGATGTTTTGGAAAAAGCCTATTATTAACGCTTAAAGATGTAATTAGGAATAAAATTGAAAGATTTTAAAGAAATCGATCAAAATGTGAGATCACGTGATGTTGAAAAAATGGTCTGTCTGACTAGTTAGACTGAGTGACTTCCCTTGGCAATATTCGATTCTGTTTTTCGATCGGCCTAGGCCTAGGATCAGAATTATATTTCCTCGTTTTTTGCCCAATACTTATTCAAATCAGTAATTGTTTTGGTTAAAATTATTGCGCTTCTAGACTTCTGCATGTATTTTGCAAAAGATTCAACTGTTTGTTTCTGAATTGAAAACCTTTAGTCAGTAAAGTGAAGCATCTTCAACTTCAAGTTCAACCCAGATTCTGAGATAGAGAGGAATATCATGCTAGGCCTAAGTAAACGTTGTCTTGGCCTAGACCTACGGCTACCAACAAAATCGAAACTAGTTAATGCTAAGCAAAACTACAAAAAACAGTCAATTGTTCTCAATATTGTGTTTCATTAACAATGAACAGATACTGGAGAATGCACACACACTAACAATACATTGAATGATTGATAAAGGTCTGCTGTTTCTCATTCACAAACATGAGATTTTGATTTCTGCACGCTTTATTTTTACACACACACACACACACTACAAGGAACTTAACTCAAGCACCTAGCAACCCAATAATAAACATACAATTAAAGACCCAACAACACACAGTGCATGTGGATGTACCTGAATTAAGACAATTTGATGCAGTTTCAGGCAACTGACTTCCTAAAACTCTCTCTCTCTCTCTCTCTCTCTCTCTGCAGGCATGGGAATTGTCCGCGAAAATTTTTTTAAAGGCAAACTTTAAGTTACTAAATACTTCAATTTTTATAATATTATATTTTAATGCTGTAAAAATGGGGGGGGGGGGGGGGGGCTTTTCAGATTTTTTTTGTCTCTGACAATTCCCATGCTGCTCTCTCTCTCTCTCTCGCGCGCACACACACACACACTAAGGGGAGAGAGAGACTAAATTTTATATATGCGCTTAAAATTTTAAAAACGAAGTTCAACAAAGACATAATATAATTATAATAATTTTATTAATAGCTCACACATGCAAATATGCATGCACATACGCACATAACCTTTCTCTCGTTCTGTGTGTGCGACTAAATTAATACAATGTTCTATTGCATTGCCTGACCTAGGGCCCAACAATGGTCGTCAACGACTGCAAGTATATTTGCACACTTTGTCTTTGAAAAAAAAGATGGGAAAATTATATTTCAGGTGGGGAAAAAAAATTGGATTTTGTTCTAAAGATGCTAATAGATGGAAAATAAATTTTGGAGATGCAGGTGGCGAAATGGTTCCTTCCTAAACTTGAAAACTCATGTAAGGACTTCACAACAGAATCTTAACGCAAAGCACTTGTGGTGTCTTGCTTAGTTGCTAAAGATGAAAATATATGGAAGTATTCATTTCGGAAAATAAAAGTTAAATCAGATTCTGTTTTATTATTTCCGAAATGGGCAACACCTGAATGTGCCAGGAACCTCTCAGGACTGAGGACTCACCTGTCAAAGCATTGCTTGCCTTTGACGTTGTCATTTTGAATAATGCATTACGGCATAACTCATCAAGTCTATGGCATCATGCTGTATTGTTGTCCGCCAGCTAGTGAATGATCACTTGACGTCACGCGCTGCACGCCTTTTTGGCAATTGTTTGAGATGCCCATTGGTCGGATAAAAATAGAACATGTTGTCACGGGAAGAGGAAACCCCAAGCTTTCGATTGTAACTTTTATGCAAAAAGTTATTTTCGATAAGACATTTTATTTTGAAAGTTTGAACTAAATTTTAACCAGCTTAACATTGCCCCACCCTTTCAAAACCATGGTTTTAAAGAGCATTCAATTTTCTTTTAGATAGAACCATTTTAGTTAATATTGAGTAAAGGGGCACGCTCATCCAAAGCCATGAAGTGCCGGGGGGTGCCGACGGCCTTAGTCTGAAGGCTCTTGGCCAAAATCTCCAATACGGTTGGTATTTTCAACAAATATTTAAAAATAATAACACATCATACACGAATAAAAAGCACACCAATAAAACCACAAAAGACAGAAGTACAATTTGGTATGCGTTTTTATTCATAATTTTCATTCTGAAAAAATAATTTGAATATTTTTGTTAAAAAAAGCATAAAAATTTTAAATGTTTTGTAAATTTAGCACTTTTACTTATTTTCAGAGTAGAGGAATTAAAAACTTGACAATTTGGTATAAAGGGCAACTCAGTAGCATTAAAAATGAAAAAGTTATAGCAATTTCTTCAAAAATCCTTTTTGGCCGGCGCTCAAATTCGATATGTACCATTTTCATTGGACCAGTATGATGTAACTATCACAAACAGAGTTCTGAAAAAAATTGAGCATAATCTCTTTATCACTATAAAGTTGTAATCAAGATTTTGTAGTTATGGTACTGAAAACAACTGTGTACCAGACCTTTGAAATACCCCCATTGTGCGATTTTGTTCCAAGAATCTGTGGAAATAACTTAATTTTTGACGAGTTTGGAGATTTACAACTTTTTTTGTAAAGCATTTGATGTCAACAATGTTTGATTACCAGTATATAAAGATTAAAAACATGAACTTTGAGATCTCAATGTTTTTTTGCTGTGTGCGAGTGAAAATGGCACAAAAATGAAGTCATCACATAAAACGTCATAACTTTTTTTTTTTTACCACACAGACTTGTTTTTTGTATCACATTAATCAGGATCAAAAGATCTATCCTGTAGCAACAGACACAGCATGTATTATTGAAAACCCCTTTGGAATACCTAATACTACACTGAAAACTTCAGTACTTCTGACAACGCATACAAACTAAGCAAATTTCATCATTTTCCTAAGCCAAGTTGGTAGGCACACTAAATATCTCTTTGTCAAAGACTAAGTTACTATAATTGTTTACCATGTCAAAATCAGTAAAGAAACAAAGGTTTCCCATTGGGATTAGTGTTTGGACTTTCATCTACATGATTCTTTGAAGCAGCGGACCAACAAATATTTCATAGAATTATTCTTTAAAAAGAAAAACAAAACAAACCAACAAAAACAGACAATACTAAATGGGTACATAGAATACTAAAAGCTTGATCCAAAGTTCTACGTTGCTCCAAGCATAAAATAAACATAAAATATCAAACAAAAATGCTAAAAAGTGTCAAACTGTTAAAATCAGACTGAAACCATGTGTGTTTCTTACAAAGCATTAGATATCCATGTGATGAGGCATGCACGTCAATGATCAGTCAACCAGATTTTAGCTGAAATTTTGGCGAAACGTCATGCACTAATGTCAGCACAAAACGTAGACAAATTAACATGTCTAAAAAAAATTAATTGCGTCATTTGCACAATTCAATATCTATTGTTATAGGTAGTTCACAAACATCGTAGGTTTTAATGTGATGCTGCAAGAAATATAAAAAAAGGTTTTTTTTAAATGTTAGTTAAAATATTTAAAAAAACATAACCAAGTAAAGCTGATGACTGCATTTGTTAGTTTTTTGCAGGCAAGCTATGACCCCTTTCCACAAAGACAACATGACATAAACACTGAAATGGATTTGTAATGAAATTCTGCAACACACACTTGTGACTGGATAAGAATCCACCATGCTAAATCATGTAAATGGTCAACAGATAGAAACAGTGAATGTGAATGAAAAACCACACAATTACACAGAAACAAACACGCACATAGTGGCACAAGACAAAGCTCTGGTCTAAAAACTCCTAACGCCAACGACAAAGCCAAAAGCAGCACCGTGATGTTAGTCAGTTTCACACCACTTCCACTCACCATTCAGCCCCACACACTCACTTCAAACATTAGCTGGAGAAAAGGGGAGAAAAAAAGAAAGAAAATCCCCCTCCTCCACCCTCCCAGGACTGCACACCTTTCAAGCAACTGCCAATGTGTTATAATAGTCCCAGGAAAGGACTGGTAAATCAGCAAACTCAAAACTGCAGTGTCGAGCAGTTTGGGGCCACGACCATGCTACCTGCCAAGCTCCAGAGAACCACAAAAAGCCGAAGAAAACAACACACCAGAAGCAGTCAATAACTCCATTCCATCTACTGAAATACCCAACACCCCACCCCCCTCCCCCTCATCTTTGCCCGTCAACCCTCCATCAAAAACACAAGTTAAAAACAAAAACTGACAGCAAAATAAAGTCAACCGACAAAACCAAACCAACCAAAGAACCAAATATTGCGGCAGGGATCGCGTTAACGCACATTTTTTGCGTATTTGACTTGTTTAAAAATTCGCTTACGCATTTTCAGAGCAGTCGTGCGTAACATGCACGCAAAACTACTTCTGCCCGCAACCATAGGCCCAACAGTAGGCTATCAGTACTGAGGCCCCGGTCACAGGCCATTGACCTATTAAAATTGAAAATGTCATATTGTGTTCTCCCCAGTCAGCTGTAGGCTAGGCGTAGGCCAATCACAAGACGGACTCAAGAGTCAGACAAGCAGTGCCTCACGTGCATGACTAATAACTGTTTGCCTAGGTGCTTCGGTAACGAATTCACACAGTACACACACAACCCCACACAACACAAGGCCATGTGCTGTTTTCGCACAGCAGGAATTCTGGACGAGTTTCTCAAGAGCGGGCGCTTCGAGCACTAGATTTAGTTGACATAATTTTGCTTGACCAATCAGATAAGAGCCTGGGATATCTTTCCGCTTAACTTTTGTAAAAAAAAAAAAAATCGTTGCTTATACATTGTTTGTCAAAAGCGTTTGCAAAGTGCAGTGCGCTCTCGTCAAATTACCCTGGCTTCGGCCTTGTGCATTCACTGCCAGCTTGCTCGATTCAGAACACATCTCCACCCGTGTGACACTGATGCCAAGTGAAGACAGGCACAAAAACTTGGTTTGATCAACAGGGCTTGTGATGTATGTGAGCGGTGACATAAGCATCAAAAACAGGTGGTTGTGTGCGCCTAAGGCATGCATGCTTTGTATTTTTATATCAGTTTATACTGTTATGACCAGACGCAATTTTTACCCTAATTTACGCATTTTCTGGCTAACTTTGCGTAAGCCAAACACATTTTGAAAAACTCTAGCGCGATGCCTGCTGCGGACATACAAAAACGGAAATAACGGGTTAAGAAAAACCAAGTTGAGAAGTACAAGAGAACCAAAAGGGACAGCACACCTGCTTTGATGAGTTAAAGAATGGGGTAGTTTTCGAAGAAACAAAATGAATCGGCGACTACAACCCTAGACACCCATCCCCCCCAAACTGACGATGATCCTGGCCCTTGGAAGAAGACACAGACTAGGACAGTGAAGTAAAAACAAAGAACTTGCTAAACGGGACAAGAGAGACAAGACCACTAGGACAACCATCCACTCAAGCGGGACGGACACCGAGTGAAGCAGGCAGGCAGGCAGGCAGGCAGGCCAGACAGGCAGACGGACTTTGAGCAGAGAAAGAGAAGAGAGAAAAAAAGGTGGGGTACCCTTCACGTAGGCCGAGAGCTGGCTGAGGAAAAGCTGAATGGTGGGCGCCTGGGCCCCACTAGAAGAGGGGGAGGTGTTAGTGCGGGTGGATGAGGGGGTGGAGGTGGAGCTACTACCTTGCTGGCTCAGGGCGGACACCATGGGCGGCAGGGTAGTGGAGATGGCCACTGGGGTCGCCAGAGGCACGTTGCTGCCAGGGTTGGTCAGCACTTTCACCTGCAAAAACAGAGAGTGCACCACATAGAGGGAAACACCAATTACAGATTAACAGATTGTTTTCACCTGCAACAACAAAAACCAGTGCACAACAGGGTGAAACTATAAGTAGACCGTTTTTATCAAAATAATTATGGTTTCACTGTATGTTCTGGTGTTCATTTTGACACAGGAATGTGTGTCTCCATACAGCCAGCTAATGAACTGGGTTTCAGACCAATGCGTCACTGAACGCAGCACATTTTCACTTGACACAGGTGTGTTTTTAAATGTTATAAAATTATGTTAAAGAGAGACTCCCTAAAATGTCCAGGTGACCCCCTAAAAACCATGAGACATACTTCACCCGCGGATTTTGACTCCATGATTTCCACGATAGAATTAACATTGATGTTCACAGGTTCACATTGTTGACAAACATCATGGGTCATGTGACCCCTGATTAGAGAAAATGCGGGGCAATGAGGCTTTATACTGAAAATTCTCTGCCCCTGTCTCGTGCACTGAGATGCGAACGCCACCTACTGAAGATTATCGCCCTTGCCTGTCAGGAACTAGTAGTATATAGCCACAGAAAATACTCTGCCCCTGACTAGTCACTAGGTGGCATGGTCAAGTCAGTCCGAAAATGATCGCCAAGACATAGCATAGCCCCATTTCTGAAATAAGGGGCTAGTAATGTGTCAGAGCGTCAGTTTGTTTTCAGAATTCATGGGTCATATGACCCCTGACTGCACAAAATGAGGGTCAGTTTGGGTCATTGACCTGGGCCCGCTGACAATCTGAAGCTCTAATGTATGGCGACAACAAGGCTCAGAGTAATAAAAGAATGTCATCTGTAACTAGCAACAATTCAAGACAGTCATTGCATTCTACATATTACTTTCATCTTGACAGGTTAACAAAAATACAGGAATCTGATACGGATTCAAATGACGACAAAAGGTTGTTATTCAACTTTCAATTGAAAAAAAGGACAACAATACAGAACATAGTTAAATAGTAACAAAAGATAGCTGTACGACACTTTCACTTGAAACAAATCAGGTCAAACTATGACAAAAACCTGTTCACTGCAATTCAACCAACAATTTAACCACTCAGCAAACAAGACTGATGAGCAAACACGATCAATAAAAGTAAAAACAAGCTTTAAAAGCAAAGAGTTATTCCCTGACCTCAGAGTTGATTTCCTTGACCTGCAGGAGGTCCTCCTCCTCATCGCTGTCCAGTTTCCCCGAGGTGAGGAAGCTGACCAGCTGGGGCGTGGGCCGCTTCTTCCAGGCGTGGTAGTCCATCAGGTTCTGACCGCTCTGCAGGAAGAACATCTCAGTGAGCTTCTCAAAGTACTCCGCCTTGAGCTCCTTCATCTGGCGCTGCTTGAGCTCCGTCAGCTTGCGGCGGTACACCCCCACCTGTGCGCTGGGCGGGGGCTTCTCCTCCAGCCGCGCCTTCTTCCTGGGAGGCGTCCCGCTGCTGGCCGTCCTCAGTGAGGGGGGCTGCCCAGAGGGGGCGCGCACCTCCAGCACCGTGCGAGACTGCGCCGCAATGTTTGTGGCTGCTGAGATCACACCCATGGCGGCGGTGGTGGGCGTCGTAGTTGTAGTCGTGGTAGCGGTTGTCTTCCGTTGCTGCTGCTGTTGTTGGTTGAGGCTCATGGTGAGTAAGCTGTGCTGCAGGTTGGAATGCGGCGGGGTGGTGGGTGCACCCCGCCCTGGGCTCTGACCATGGTGGTGGATGGTGGCCCCTGTGGCCCACACGCTACTGCCACCAGGGGGCACCACAGGGGATGGCTGAGACAAAGACACGGGCCGGGCCAGGCGGGCCGACCGATACTGCTGCTGCTGTTGTTGTTGTTGCAGTTCTCCTCCCGGTGTGGGATCTGCGGCGGTGAGTAAGGTGATGGACTGCTGGCTGGCCTGTTGTAACACCTGCTGCAGGTCCTGGGCACTGACCACCACACCTGAAAGCACAGCACATCATACAGAGCACATTACAACACTGGTCACTGCACTGACCGCTGACAGATCCACCACACCTGAAAGCACAGCACATCATACAGCTACATTACAACACTGGTCACAACACTGACCGCTGACAGATCCACCACACCTGAAAGCACAGCACATCATACAGCTACATTACAACACTGACCGCTGACAGACCCACCACACCTGAAAGCACAGCACATCATACAGCTACATTACAACACTGGTCACTGCACTGACCGCTGACAGACCCACCACACCTGAAAGCACAGCACATCATACAGCTACATTACAACACTGGTCACTGCACTGACCGCTGACAGACCCACCACACCTGAAAGCACAGCACATCATACAGCTACATTACAACACAGTGTTGTAATGTAGTTACACTGGTCACTGCACTGACCGCCGACAGACCCACCACACCTGAAAGCACAGCACATCATACAGCTATACAATCAGAATCCATATTCCACACAATGAAATAAACCATGTGAAACAATTTGGGGACAAGATTGCTTCAAGTTGAATATGCATTGTAGCTACTAAGCACCATTACTAAATAGTAACTTTTACGGTAAGAATTCTCAAATTATCTACTTCTTCATTTTACCTGTAACGCAAACAAGCTATCACATCCAAACTATCCCAGCCCATTACATGATCACAGTGTAAACTGAAGTTTTGATGGCCCTATCTACCTGGAGCAGTGAGTTGTCGCTGAAGCACGTTGAGTGTGGCAGGGATGTGGACAGTAGCAGAGCTGGGTGCCGAGAGACAGGTGGCAGGAGACAGCAGGCGAGAGACAGACACAGCCTGCGTGGGCACCATCACTGCTGCCTGGGCACTCAGGGCCACCGGCCTCACCCCTGCCTGGCCCGCAGACACCACGCCTGGAACAAAACAACACTATGGTACACTAACAGTAACAGTGTGCATTGGTCATGGCACCATCACTGCTGCCTGGGCACTCAGGGCCACTGGCCTCACCCCTGCCTGGCCCGCAGACACCACGCCTGGAACAAAACAACACTATCGTACACACTAACAGTAACAGTGTGCATTGGTCATGGCACCATCACTGCTGCCTGGGCACTCAGGGCCACTGGCCTCACCCCTGCCTGGCCCGCAGACACCACGCCTGGAACAAAACAACACTATCGTACACACTAACAGTAACAGTGTGCATTGGTCATGGCACCATCACTGCTGCCTGGGCACTCAGGGCCACTGGCCTCACCCCTGCCTGGCCCGCAGACACCACGCCTGGAATAAGACAGTGATTAGCTCTATGGTACAATAACAGTGACAGTGCTAGCCACTCAGGCATGAAAGTGGATGGAGATCAAAAAAGAGGAAACAATTTCGTCCAAGAAATCCTTCCACCCGGATTTTCACCTCACGTCGGTAGTCGGGGGGGGGAGGTGTACAAACGTTCCCCAAAAAAACATTTTCAACGCAAACAACTTTCAAGCTTCAAACAATGAAATTCTTTTCAGCCGAGCACAAATCCTTCCACCCGGATTTTCACATATCGTCTGACGTTTTGTTGAACATTTCGTCGGCTCAACTAGCCTTCCACACACATTTTCAACTAACATTAGGTATTCCAAATTTCATTTTTTCCTTCCTGAATGAAAATTATGAATAAAAACTCATACCAAATTGTACTTCTGTCTTTTGTGGTTCTATTGGTGTGCTTTTTATTCTTGTGTATGATGTGTTATTATTTTAAAACATTTGTTGAAAATACCAACCGTATTGGAGTTTTTGGCCGCCGACAAGCCTTCTGACTAAGGCCGTCGGCACCCCCCGGCACTTCATGGCTTTGGATGAGCCTGCCCATTTACTCAATATTAACTAAAGTGGTTCTATCTAAAAGGAAATTGAATGCTCTTTAAAACCATGCACTTTTTGAAACATGTTAAGCTGGTTAAAATTTAGTTCAAACTTTTCAAAGTAAAATTTCTTATCGACAACATTTTTGCGTAAAAGTTACTCCGATCGAAAGCTTGAGGTTTTCTTTTCCCGTGACGACATGTTCTATTTGTATCCGACCAATGGGCACGCTCATCCACGAGCCCAAACTCCGCGAAGCGCGTGACCTCATTCAGTCATTTACAACTGGCCGACAAAAATGGCGCACGCACGACAACGCTAACAGAGGCTCAGTTTCATCGCGAAAATATTGCCCATCTTGAAATTATCTACGATATTGATTCCATGCTAGGTGAGTATTGCTGAGATTATATTCGTGCATTTTTTATGCATATATGATGTAAAGTTTTGTATTTCCGTAAAACATGACATCGTTCTTGAGCTAGAAATCAAATCTTTGACACGGCGAGCAGTCGAGTACTATCGAAGCCGAGCTCATTTTTTCTCATCATGTAAACCGATCATAACCATTATAGATGTTTTAGAAAAAGCCTATTATTAACGCTTAAAGATGTAATTAGGAATAAAATTGGAAGATTTTAAAGAAATCGATCAAAATGTGAGATCACGTGATGTTGAAAAAATGGTCTGTCTGACTAGTTAGACTGAGTGACTTCCCTTGGCAATATTCGATTCTGTTTTTCGATCGGCCTAGGCCTAGGATCAGAATTATATTTCCTCGTTTTTTGCCCAATACTTATTCAAATCAGTAATTGTTTTGGTTAAAATTATTGCGCTTCTAGACTTCTGCATGTATTTTGCAAAAGATTCAACTGTTTGTTTCTGAATTGAAAACCTTTAGTCAGTAAAGTGAAGCATCTTCAACTTCAAGTTCAACCCAGATTCTGAGATAGAGAGGAATATCATGCTAGGCCTAAGTAAATGTTGTCTTGGCCTAGACCTACGGCTACCAACAAAATCGAAACTAGTTAATGCTAAGCAAAACTACAAAAAACAGTCAATTGTTCTCAATATTGTGTTTCATTAACAATGAACAGATACTGGAGAATGCACACACACTAACAATACATTGAATGATTGATAAAGGTCTGCTGTTTCTCATTCACAAACATGAGATTTTGATTTCTGCACGCTTTATTTTACACACACACACACACACTACAAGGAACTTAACTCAAGCACCTAGCAACCAATAATAAACATACAATTAAAGACCCAACTGGGTTATATGCACACACACAACACACAGTGCATGTGGATGTACCTGAATTAAGACAATTTGATGCAGTTTCAAGTTTCAGGCAACTGACTTCCTAAAACTCTCTCTCTCTCTCTCTCTGCAGGCATGGGAATTGTCCGCAAATTTTTTTTTTAAGGCAAACTTTAAGTTACTAAATACTTCAATTTTTATAATATATTTTAATGCTGTAAAAATGGGGGGGGGGGGGGGGGGGGGGGGGGGCTTTTCAGATTTTTTGGTCTCTGACAATTCCCATGCCTGCTCTCTCTCTCTCGCGCGCACACACACACTAAGGGGAGAGAGAGACTAAATTATATGCGCTTAAAATTTTAAAAACGAAGTTCAGCAAAGACATAATATAATTATAATAATTTTATTAATAGCTCACACACATGCAAATATGCATGCACATACGCACATAACCTTTCTCTCGTTCTGTGTGTGCGACTAAATTAATACAATGTTCTATTGCATTGCCTGACCTAGGGCCCAACATCCGTGGTCGTCAACGACTGACAGGAGGTCAACTACCACCTGATGTGATTCATAATCACCGTACTGGGAGTGGGCCAATTAGGAGTTTTCAAATAAATTTTGGAGATTCGTTTCAGATTATTTAAATATTAGCTTCATTTTACTTTGCCTTAGAAAAAAAAAGAAGGGAAAATTATATTTCAGGTGGGTAAAAAAATTGGACTGTGGATTGAAGTTGTTTTTTTCCCTCAAGTTTAAATTCATGTAAGGACTTCACAACAGAATCTTAACGCAAAGCACTTGTGGTGTCTTGCTTAGTTGCTAAAGATGAAAATATATGGAAGTATTCATTTCGGAAAATAAAAGTTAAATCAAAGAACTGACGCATATATTCTGTTTTATTATGTTGCAGGTGGCGAAATGGTTCCAAGATCTGATTCCTGGCTCCGGGTTTCCACCTGAACGTGCCAGGAACCTCTCAGGACTGAGGGAAACTCACCTGTCAAAGCATTGCTTGCCAAAGAATTTGACGTTGTCACTTTGAATAATGCAATACGGCATAACTCAATCAAGTCTATGTGCATCATGCAAAAATATTTGTTTTTTGTTCCTTGTTGTCCGCCAGCTAGTGAATGATCACTTGACGTCACGCGCTGCACGCCTTTTTGGCAATTGTTTGAGCGTGCCCATTGGTCGGATAAAAATAGAACATGTCACGGGAAGAGGAAACCCCAAGCTTTCGATCGGTGTAACTTTTATGCAAAAATGTTATTTTCGATGACATTTTATTTTGAACAGTTTGAACTAAATTTTAACCAGCTTAACATTGCCCCACCCTTTCAAAAAGTACATGGTTTTAAAGAGCAGTCAATTTTCTTTTAGATAGAACCATTTTAGTTAATATTGAGTAAAGGGGCACGCTCATCCAAAGCCATGAAGTGCCAGGGGGTGCTGACGGCCTTAGTCTGAAGGCTCTGGCGGCGGCCAAAATCTCCAATACGGTTGGTATTTTCAACAAATATTTAAAAATAATAACACATCATACACAAGAATAAAAAGCACACCAATAAAACCACAAAAGACAGAAGTACAATTTGGTACGAGTTTTTATTCATAATTTTCATTCAGGAAGAAAAAAAAAGAAAGTTGAAAATGTGAAAAAATTACAAATTTGAATATTTTTGTTAAAAAAAAGCATTAAAATTTTAAATGTTTTGTAAATTTAGCACTTTTACTTGTTTTCAGAGTAGAGAACATTAAAAACTTGACAATTTGGTATAAAGGGCAACTCAGTAGCATTAAAAATGACAAAGTTATAGTGAAAAACCTTCAAAATTGATCCTTTTTGGCCAGGCGCTCAAATTCGATGATGTACCATTTTCATTGGACCAGTATGATGTAACTATCACAAACAGAGTTCTGAGCATAATCTCTTTATCACTATAAAGTTGTAATCAAGATTTTGTAGTTATGGTACTGAAAACAACTGTGTACCAGACCTTTGAAATACCCCCATTGTGCGATTTTGTTCAAGAATCTGTGGAAATAACTTAATTTTTGCTGAGTTTGGAGATTTACAACTTTTTTTGTAAAGCATTTGATGTCAACAAATTTTGTGTGTTTGATTACCAGTATATAAAGATTAAAAACCAGAACTTTGAGATCTCTGTGACTATGTTTTTTTGCTGTGTGCGAGTGAAAATGGCACAAAAATGTTGCCGAAAATTTTTCTTAACAAAAATCACATAAAACGTCATAACTTTTATTTTTTACCACACAGACTTGTTTCTGTATACATTAATCAGGATCAAAAGATCTATCAAACTGTAGCAACAGACAATGTGTAGCATGTATTATTGAAAACCCCTTTGGAATACCTACTAACATCGCTGCTTTTCGTGAGCGAGAGATACTCATCTCGCCTACCTTCGCACAACTTTGAAGCGAGTGAGCTAAAGCGACTTCCGGTTAACCAGTTTGAGAATCGCCAAATACAGACTTGTACATATACGAATAAGGCAAGATCCGTCATTTACGCGGAATTTTTTTTTTTCCACGGAAGTTTTCACAAATTTACGCGGATTTTCCGCGAAAAGCGGAACTCTTTCATGCCTGCCACTATTGGCAAGCCTGCCCTTAGCCTCCTGATAATATTCTCGGCTGAGTGGGGATGTTCTGTGTGCAAGGCATAGATCTCTCAAACAAATCTCAGACCAGTTTAGCAGTTTCCTTCTCTACTAGTACTATCTATCCTACTTTTTTTTAACACTCAGCATTGCCCTTTTTTGTGCGTTCCCAGGCCTTGTGCCCATGACGGGTGAGGTACGTATGTGTCTGGTTTGCAGTTTTCACTGGTCTCCCCGCTGCATTCAGCGGACGCATTCCAATTTCGGAGGAGTTGCCATTGTTGTCTGCTATGTTAAGATAGCACTCACGGTACCGAGTAGTGAAGCGCATTGTTTACTGACCAATGGCGGGGGCTGCGGTGACCAGGGGTAGTCGTCCGGTGACCCGCAGCTGAGCGACGGTGGGCTGGGAGGTGGTGATGGCACCCAGGGTGGTCAGAGAGGAGGAGGGGGTGGTGGGGAGGAGGCCCTCCTGCTGCCGCTGCTGCACTCCATCACTTTGCTGCATTCTGCCCTACACCTGAACAACAACAGTAAACACCCTCACTGTTATAGTGTTAATGACAGTCAATCTATCACTGTGCTGCATTCTGCCCTACACCTGAACACCAACAGTAAACACCCTCACTGTTATAGTGTTAATGACAGTCAATCTATCACTGTGCTGCATTCTGCCCTACACCTGAACAACAACAGTAAACACCCTCACTGTTATAGTGTTAATGACAGTCAATCTATCACTGTGCTGCATTCTGCCCTACACCTGAACAACAACAGTAAACACCCTCACTGTTATAGTGTTAATGACAGTCAATCTATCACTGTGCTGCATTCTGCCCTACACCTGAACAACAACAGTAAACACCCTCACTGTTATAGTGTTAATGACAATCAATCTATCACTGTGCTGCATTCTGCCCTACACCTGAACACCAACAGTAAACACCCTCACTGTTAACGACAGTCAATTCATCTACTGAACACCAACAGTAAACACCCTCACTGTTATAGTGTTAATGACAGTCAATCTATCACTGTGCTGCATTCTGCCCTACACCTGAACACCAACAGTAAACACCCTCACTGTTATAGTGTTAATGACAGTCAATCTATCACTGTGCTGCATTCTGCCCTACACCTGAACACCAACAGTAAACACCCTCACTGTTATAGTGTTAATGACAGTCAATCTATCACTGTGCTGCATTCTGCCCTACACCTGAACACCAACAGTAAACACCCTCACTGTTATAGTGTTAATGACAGTCAATCTATCACTGTGCTGCATTCTGCCCTACACCTGAACACCAACAGTAAACACCCTCACTGTTATAGTGTTAATGACAGTCAATCTATCACTGTGCTGCATTCTGCCCTACACCTGAACAACAACAGTAAACACCCTCACTGTTATAGTGTTAATGACAGTCAATCTATCACTGTGCTGCATTCTGCCCTACACCTGAACAACAACAGTAAACACCCTCACTGTTATAGTGTTAATGACAGTCAATCTATCACTGTGCTGCATTCTGCCCTACACCTGAACACCAACAGTAAACACCCTCACTGTTATAGTGTTAATGACAGTCAATCTATCACTGTGCTGCATTCTGCCCTACACCTGAACACCAACAGTAAACACCCTCACTGTTATAGTGTTAATGACAGTCAATCTATCACTGTGCTGCATTCTGCCCTACACCTGAACACCAACAGTAAACACCCTCACTGTTATAGTGTTAATGACAGTCAATCTATCACTGTGCTGCATTCTGCCCTACACCTGAACAACAACAGTAAACACCCTCACTGTTATAGTGTTAATGACAGTCAATCTATCACTGTGCTGCATTCTGCCCTACACCTGAACACCAACAGTAAACACCCTCACTGTTATAGTGTTAATGACAGTCAATCTATCACTGTGCTGCATTCTGCCCTACACCTGAACACCAACAGTAAACACCCTCACTGTTATAGTGTTAATGACAGTCAATCTATCACTGTGCTGCATTCTGCCCTACACCTGAACACCAACAGTAAACACCCTCACTGTTATAGTGTTAATGACAGTCAATCTATCACTGTGCTGCATTCTGCCCTACACCTGAACACCAACAGTAAACACCCTCACTGTTATAGTGTTAATGACAGTCAATCTATCACTGTGCTGCATTCTGCCCTACACCTGAACACCAACAGTAAACACCCTCACTGTTATAGTGTTAATGACAGTCAATCTATCACTGTGCTGCATTCTGCCCTACACCTGAACACCAACAGTAAACACCCTCACTGTTATAGTGTTAATGACAGTCAATCTATCACTGTGCTGCATTCTGCCCTACACCTGAACACCAACAGTAAACACCCTCACTGTTATTAACGACAGTCAATTCATCTACTGAACACCAACAGTAAACACCCTCACTGTTATAGTGTTAATGACAGTCAATCTATCACTGTGCTGCATTCTGCCCTACACCTGAACACCAACAGTAAACACCCTCACTGTTATAGTGTTAATGACAGTCAATCTATCACTGTGCTGCATTCTGCCCTACACCTGAACAACAACAGTAAACACCCTCACTGTTATAGTGTTAATGACAGTCAATCTATCACTGTGCTGCATTCTGCCCGTCACCTGAACACCAACAGTAAACACCCTCACTGTTATAGTGTTAATGACAGTCAATCTATCACTGTGCTGCATTCTGCCCTACACCTGAACACCAACAGTAAACACCCTCACTGTTATAGTGTTAATGACAGTCAATCTATCACTGTGCTGCATTCTGCCCTACACCTGAACACCAACAGTAAACACCCTCACTGTTATAGTGTTAATGACAGTCAATCTATCACTGTGCTGCATTCTGCCCTACACCTGAACACCAACAGTAAACGCCTTCACTGTTAACGACAGTCAATTCATCTACTGAACACCAACAGTAAACACCCTCACTGTTAACGAGTCAATTCATTTACTGAACACCAACAGTAAACACCCTCACTGTTAACGACAGTCAATTCATCTACTGAACACCAACAGTAAACACCCTCACTGTTAACGTCAATTCATCTACTGAACACCAACAGTAAACACCCTCACTGTTAATGACAGTCAATTCATCCACTGAACACCAACAGTAAACACCCTCACTGTTAACGACAGTCAATTCATCTACTGAACACCAACTGTAAACACCCTCACTGTTAATGACAGTCAATTCACCTACTGATAAAATAGCAATTCTGCTTGTCACCTGAACATCTCACATACTGATGAAAATAGCAATTCTGCTTGTCACTTGAACACCAACCCCCTTCAAATTATCTAACAACCCTTTAATAAAATATCAGCAACAAAAAATAAAATCTCAAAAAAAGAATCTTCAGCTATATATATATCCATATTTAACCATGCAAACAAATATTATTTTTAATCTTGACAGACAAAAGCTGAACTAAGCCTCTGACTTGTGTGTGTGGGGTTTCTTTTTTAACTGTTAATAAATTATTGTTCCTACGGGAATATGGACACGTGCATCCCAAATTCTAATCATACGATTGCTTCTCTCAAAATGCTTCTTTTTTTTTTACTAGTTCTGCTTCTTTCCAAGAATTGTTGCAGGCTTGAGCTTACAACAATGTGGTGCTTTGCAGAGCTTCAGATTGTTTTGAAACTTCACAGATCATGGCCCTTAATAACAGAAAATGTATGGTTATTTTCCAAAATAATTGGCCTATGTGCCAGTTTCAGAATGTTTTCAGACTTCATGGGTCAAATGACGGTATGACCTATGGCTGCACAAATTGAGGGGTCAATACAAATTGAGGGGTCAATTTGGGTCATGAACCCCGGACCCCTAATAATCTGAAGCTCTGGCTTTGTTTTTAAAAAAAATTCCATTCAAATTGGAGTACTTGAAATAAAATAAAAATTCAAGACATTTCTGTGATTCCTCAGCAGTGCCACGTACAAAGTGACTAGAAAGATTGAGGTGATGTTTTATCCTAAGATCACTACCAATAGCCGGAGAGGCATGATTAGTGTCATGTAACACTTTAGAAACTTGTTAGAATTTCTTTGTTTCTAAATACATGTACTGTATATTAATTTTGTTGTAACTTTTTATATTGTTTTCCTTTTTTCCAACCTCCGCAACTAAGTCAAACCAAGGGATAACAGTGCGTACCATCAGATTCTGATGTACCAGACTTTAACCCTTTCACGCCAAAGTCGCATTTATGAACCACAATGGTTCAGTCCTACTAATTGCGGTCCGGAGCCGTCTGGATCCGTCCGTATACGGATCAGAGTTGTCCTAGTCAGGGTAGTGCCTTCTGGATGTGATTCTTTCATAAAGTAGTTATTATTGGGGTTTTTGGTTTTCCCCG
The DNA here is from genome assembly GCA_017654935.2 of Phymorhynchus buccinoides. Taxonomy (NCBI): domain Eukaryota; kingdom Metazoa; phylum Mollusca; class Gastropoda; order Neogastropoda; family Raphitomidae; genus Phymorhynchus; species Phymorhynchus buccinoides. The sequence goes on along the minus strand of CM065700.1, from coordinate 1,133,115 downwards.
TGGGGATACCAGGGGGTCTTTTGTTATTAAAAAAAAGTCCCCCACCTTCTGGAAGTTTTGTGCTTGTAATTTATAATCTGCCACTCTTTGACTCTGCCTTTTCCCTTTGCTTTCTATCTACTATCTTTCTGACTTAGTTACTGGCCCATTCTCCCGCCTTTTTTTTTTTTTTTTTTCTCCAAATTTTTCTTTGACCTCCTCCGAAATCGGAATGCATTGGCTGTATGCAGCGGGGAGGCCAGTGAAAACTGAAAACCGGACACATACTTACCTTACTCATTATGGCCTGTGAACGCAGAAGAAGGTTCTTTGGTTTATTTCAGTGTTCCCGATTACGCAGATCTGTACGTAAATTACGTACAAAGTTTCAAGTTTGACGTATACATTTTTCAGTCATTACGTTATTGTGACGTAGTTTTTCTCTCAGCCGATTGCTTCCTCAAACGTGTTCGCCGCGATCAGAATGTCAAAGCCATTTCGGCTTGCGGGAAACGATCAATAAAATATACTCTCACTACTATAGTCTATACCATGCTTGAATCAGACGACAAAAACTATCATGAACCACAGAGTAATTTCCCTTTGTTTCTCGCCACCCATGCTGCTCGCACGTACACTGCTACCAAGAGCCTAGCCCGCACGTTTCTTGGAAGCAAAAAAATGGCGCTGCTTCGCTGGATTGCGAAAACTTTGACGCGAAGTTCTTCCAAAGACTGAATTTTTACACGAGGTGACAAAAACCCTCGAACCAGGATGGCTTATATTTTGACCCTCAAAATTTTTCCAATGACCCTTAAACTTTGGGGGCAAAGGGTCATGATGACCCTTAAAAATTTGGAAGCATGGGGAACACTGTATTTGCAATGGCAATCTTTCGGTGCTTTTAATGCCATTTTTTTTCTTTTCATGTTTTCAGTCTCTCTCTCTCTCTTTGGATTTATGTTTTGTTTGTTTTTCTTAATAAATAATGTCTTTAGTATCTCAAAACATTTTATCTCATTTCTTGTTTCCATTCGCATGCAAAGAAATAAAACTGAATAAACACACCGCTACAAAGAAGTATTAAATGAGAGAGAGAGAGAGAGAGAGAGAGAGAGAGAGAGAGAGAGAGAGAGAGAGAGAGAGAGAGAGAGAGAGAGAGAGAGAGAGAGAGAGAGAGAGAGAGAGAGAGAGACATTAAAAGAAAAATATGAATTAAAATGCAAAAAACACCGAAAGACTGACATTATAAAACATTACTTTATTAAATAATCAACCTCCACAAACCACTAGGATAACTCTGGACGGCATCCGGATGGCAATTAGTAGGACCCAATGGTTTATCACCCATGTCACTACAACTGTATAACTATAAGGCATCAAATCAGGGCCTATTTCCTTAACTTTGGGAGGTAAAGATAGGCCTAATGTTATATGTCACAAAGGAATTCCCAATATTGCAGATACTTTTTTTGATAGAGGCTGAGGGTATGGGCCCATATCTCAAATTCTCCGGGCTACTGTAACTGATACAGCGCTCAATCACAGGACGCATAAATTGTGCGCAAATGTCTTAAAAAAATAATAACATGAACTCCGACATGTTCCTAACCCTATTCCTTACCAAGACACGCAACATATATGAAATTTTAAAAATGCATTTGTTGATAAAAAAAATTTGACTAGGAAGACTAAGACTTGAAGAGTTACTATCCCTGAACATGGTTCGAGTGTTGCAAGAATGAGGTAACTCTAGCCACTGTGAATTTTTCCCTCTACCCAGTTAAAGCTTAATGGTATTTTTTTAATGAAAATTGGCTGGCGGCGTAAGGGTTAAATGGCTTTTCATATTAGACTAGTGCAACGCCTAGTACCGGTAACGCAAAGTACCGGTAACACCGAGTACCAGTTTCACCGGGTCCGCAAAATATTATATTATTACTTTGTCTCTCTCCCTCCTTCCATCTTCTTCTTTCATCCCGTTCCACCCCATCCCTCGCTAAAGTAATCTCCGCTCTCACTCGGTGAATAGCGGGATATTGTACCTCGCTCTCCAACCCTTTTCTTGCCCGCGCGCGCAGTACTGAGTTGTTTCTGTGTAAACTGTTTGTTGTGGACGGCTTGAAATGCCGGGTCCGCGCAAATGTAAATTGGCTCATATCGCGCGCGTTTATGAATGGATGCTGTTGAAATTTTGCACCAAGATAGTCACTATCCCTGGTCAAGCACGTTCCACATTTCGAGTCAATATTGGGTCTCGTTTCACCGCGGTTTGTGAAAAGGTCAAGCGGCGCATATCGCGCGCTTTATAAATCGATTCGCTTCCAGTTTGGCACACAGATAGTCACTGTCCCCGGTCATCTACCTTCCAAATACCGGAGATACGGGCGCAGAGAGGCCGGTGAATATGCGTTTCACGCATTTGCCAAACCGCGCAAATGACATGGCCGCCTTGGTTGCCGTTGCCATCGCCACGTTAGGGCTGATAGCAAATTTGAAGCGATTCGGTCGATAAACGGTGGAGTTATAAGGCCCATTCTGTGTTTCACACACTGACACAGACGGACAGTTGCCTTTTAATATAATGATGATTAACTGACCCATTTCCCTTTTCAACACTACACATGCAAATTGTAAGCCCATGGTCATGGTGACATGGTCCAGTTTCATTGTGATGCAACAATGAATCACATTAAAATCTGTTGGTGGAGATTTTTAAAATCCATCAGGGTTTAGAATTATTGTATAGGATTAGGATTAGGATTAGGATTTAGGGACTCAAAACATAGCTGTAAGGCTTTCCTGTCCCATCTTTTATTTTATTTAGTTGTTTGTCTCGGTCTGTCGCACACTCAGTTTTTATTAATATTATTCATCGTAATCATACATAACTGCCTTATAGTCATTCCATTCGTCGAGAAGGTTTTTAAAAATGTTAGTATTCTGTGCTCTTTTCATGTTAGGTGGTAATTTATTCCATACAGGTGCAACTCTGTTAGTAAAATAAAATTTTCTATTAGGCCTGCAGTGTTGAATAAATATTTTGTCGGTACTGTTCCTTGTTTTGTCAAAATCTGATATTGTGAATAAGTCATGTACATTTAGGTCATCTACACTATTAAATATTTTATAAGTTTGAATTAGGTCACCCCTAATTCTCCTTGCCTTTAATGTAGGTAAATTTAATTCTTTCAACCTGTCTGAATAAGAAACATTTTGAAGACCTTGTACTAACTTAGTTGCTCGTCTCTGTACTTTTTCTATCAAAGCTGACTGTCTCTTTAAACCTGGATACCAAATACAATTTCCATATTCTAAATGAGGTCTTACTAAACCTTTGTACAAGCATAAAAAAGTGTCCTTGTCCAAGAAAGAAAACGTGCGTATAATGCATTAATTCCAGATTTCTTACACTTTGATCGCACTTTTCCCCAACGATTGAACTTTATTTCCACTTTTAAAGCAAAGCAAGTGTGCTTCCTTATGCAAAAGTCGGACCCAACTGGACCACGAAACTGAACTCTGAAACTAGACCGGTCACTCCACGAGGCAGCCAGTCGCTATTTTTTCTTTTCTGTCACGTGAAACATAACATACGATTAACTAAGTTTTACAATAGACATTCTGATTCACGATGATTAGACCATAAATTTGGCCATTCACTTATGACCCCCCTGGGAGACTAAAAAAATGTCCTAGTCCTAACGAAGGCCCATGACCAACAAACCGCGTGCTTCTTGTGCACTGAATTCTGGGCAGGCGCAGTGGGCGCCTTCGAGGGCGGCCATGATTATCATTTTTCCTGAACATTGACCCACCTGAATTTTCATAAGTTTCTCGTCTTTAAGCCCTCCATCATGGTCAAAAAACCCACTTCCAACCGTATCAGCACCTTAGCTAAACATTTTTACCTAATGCGCAACACAGACCTTAAAATAGATAACATAAAATCGACAAAAACTTGTATCACTGGCGAAGTACAGCCTCATGCAATCATGAACAATTTTGCTTGTGCGCATGTGCAAAGTCTTTCCAGCACTTTCATCAAACGTTTACTGCAAGGCGATTGGATGTTTATTTTCTCATTGACAGAAATAGGACCTCATTTCTGACTAAACGTCATGACTTGGTACGATATCTTTTATATATTACTATATAAATATCATTGTATATGAAACTGTAATTGTTATTTATTAAAGGTCAACGCACAGAAAGGTACCAGTTCATCAAAAGGAGACGTCGAGAGCGGAAGATGACTGTGATTCGGTCCAAGTCTTGAAGAATGCATGTTATGCAAGAAAATTACACCGTTTGATCAATATTTTCAATCATGTTATGTTTCAAATAGCCACAAATGTAATTAAATAGTACTGGAATTATAAAACAACATTCAAATATAAATAAATGCTCTTCGATAGATAATTTAGCGTATGAATATCTGACATCATAACGTGGCCGAAAACGTTTTGTAACAACTTATCCCATTGGTTAGCTTGATATTCCTACGTCCAGGCTTATCTCTCAACCCTTCCTGTTCCTGTCCACATGTGTTTTGTGTATAGGCCTAATGGTCATCATGAAAACAGCCAAAGAAAAGATCTCCAACATCAAAACTAGAGTAAAAAAGTGTCTTGCTGATAGAAAAGAAGCCAATGCTGTCATAGACATTCTGTGCTACAGCCAGGTATGTTGTAAAACGTGAATTGATTTCATCTTGATCTATTCTAACCCGTTAAACTGATAGATATACTCATATAGTAGCATCAACCAATAATTTGTGGAAAGTGAAAAAAAAATTAAAAAAATTGTGCCAAATGGTTGCTTGTGATGTGTAGTTGTGGATACAAGTTTAATTTTGATTTTAGAGTCATTCTTGCATTTTTTATGACCTTTTGAAAAAAATCAATAAGGACGTTCTTTTACTGTTTTTTCAAAAAAACACGTCAACCCGCGGGCAGAAAACAACAAATACAAAATGATCCATGCAAATTTGGAGCAATGTGTGACTTAACCTATTCTTTGAACTAATTAACTTTTTATTTCAATCAGCTATGTTACTTAAAAAATAAAACAATTTTACTTCAAAATGTTCATTAAAATACTGTCAAGGGAGATAATAAGGGGAAAAAACATTTGTCTTCACCACTTGAAGACTGCCTTTTGAGAGTTGTTAGTTAATAAATAGCCTTTCCAACTGCATAGATCTATTTGTCCTGTACACACATACAGTGATAGTGATACACACACACACAGTGACATACAGTGATACACACACACACAAATAAAAAGCCATTGACATTGCAAGCAAACAAACAAACAAAAAGCCCACTTGAACAACATAATAAGTAGATGTGTGTTTCACGAACATCTCTTAAACTCTTTACTTGTGTATCCCTAAACTCAAAACTGTACAGGGCCTCATAAAATCAAAAACAACACAGAGCAGGACTGTGGGACAGGCCCAGGGCCACTCCCGCCAGTTATGTTAATATTTTGCGCCATGATTCCCTTGATGATTTGACCAGTATATCGCAATAAAAACGTTCAAGAGCCATGAACAATGTTTTGTAAATGGTACAGTCAATATAAATCTAAAGAAAACTAATACAAATCGATAAAAACCTGTCTGGCTCATGATTTTGTCCAGAAGTTTCAGTAAACACGTTTACCGGAAGTGCGCGAAAGACGTCTTTTAAGCGCAAAATGATGGGGTCAGATAGGTCAATTTGTTTTGTCTATTTACCAAAATGAACAATTTTCTACATGACCTGCTCAATTTGTTTGAATGTTTTAAGGTTAAAATCATTAAATTCAACCTAAACTGTACTAAAAACAGTATCTTGACTGGGAGACTTATTCATAAATTAGAAAAAAACAAAACTGACGAACTAAACATTCAAGACAAAATGGCACCTGCATCAGGCCTCACTAATTTTAGGAATCTCCGACAATTTGATGTGTCCTCGATCTTCATTGGTCACTTTTTTACCACCCGGGTCGTCAGTAAGCTCTCAATGTTAGCAGGAAAATGATAGGTAGAGCGCCCAATTTCTCTGACGAAACTAAGGATAACTCTTTTCTATTCCAAGGGACATAACTCTTGTGGTTGGTCCTCGCTACATATAGGAGAGACGATAGACATACATAGTAATACTATGTCTAGTAGACATAGTCTAGGAAGAACCAACAAAATTTAAACAAACAAAAAAAAACACAAAAATCTTTATAAAATACTTCTGTAAGGTGTTTAAATAACATTTCAATTGAAACTATTATGAAATATCAAGAAATCAATTTTTTAAAAACAACAAGTTAAGCAACACGAAACTGACGTTTTGGGTAACATTTTTAGAAAACGCGTCACTCCGTGGGCATGAGAAAACCAAAGACAATAATTCATTTATAATTATGGAACAATGTGTACTTTAATGTCCTCTTTGCATTCAACAACTTTCAGTTTGATCAAGCTGTCCATCCATAATTTTTTTATTTTTTTTTACTCCAATTTAATTGTTAAAATGTCTCACTTTAACCTATAATTAAGTATATAAACACGTTTCTTTCTTGGGGGCTCCACTGGATGGTCAGCATCTGCAGTAGAGACATCAGGGGTATATGAAATATTAAACTGAACATTTATATTTCACATAGATATTAAAAACACCTCCACATGAAGTGGAATACTGATCTAGCCTTGATCAAGGGAGACAACTACACATAACCATCAACACAGAACTGGCACCTGTATGAAGAAAAACAAGGCATGTACATTAAACAATGGAATCTGTTGTATTGAATAACTATGACAATAATGATAAAGAAAAATACTAATGGGTTTATCTAATGTGAAGAAACGAAGATGACTGCTGGGTTCAATAATATTATTGAAACCATTAACAATAATGAAAGAAAGATTGCTTTATTCTCCAACAATAAACGTTGAGTCATGAGTTTTTAAAAAAAATCCTACTGTCTGTAAAAGGTAACAGTAACAAGAATAAGATTTTCAGACTGATTGTCCCAGATCCTACGTATGTGCTATACCTTAAAAGGCTTACGTCATGATTATAAATAAAAATTCTCCTGATTAGAGTAATTTTAAATGAGACTTTGCCACTTGTTCGACTTAGTAGCAATAGTACATTAACAATAACAAAATAAAAAATGTAAAATACTACACGTCATGACAGACACAGGGCTCCCAATCATCCCGCAAAACAAGGGGTCCCAGGGACTCCTTCACTTAGTGACTGTATAGAGGGTCCAAGAGGCGGGATAGAGGGTCCCACTCCCAGTGGCGTTACGAATGCCAAAATAATTGTTCTAGTGCATCCCTGGGACCCCCTGCACATTCTTTTAGAGGGTCCTGTAGAATTTTAGTGCTTCATACAATCATAGACCCCAAAATGGGGGTCCCTGGGAGCCCTGAGACAGGAGTGCTAAAACTGAAACTGTGAGTCATCATATCAGTCATCAGAACAAAGAACAAAAGCCCGCAGAAAGTAGGTGCCAAGGAGAGCAGGGCCAGGGGTGGCCAATGGCAATGAAACGTCTCCTTTGACTCCCCTATGTTGGGGCTACATAACGTTTTGGGGGGTTTGTTCACACAAGGAGGAATTTAGGAAACACGTGGCGAGTTGGTGATCAACTCCACCAGCCAACCACCCAACAAGATCAACACGCTCCCTGCATGCTCAGTCTGCTTGGCGCGGCATCATGTTAGGGACCGATTAGCGGGACCTGGCTGGCTGGGCCAAACTTTCTATATTTCTTCTTTTTCTCCTATCCACTTCCTTCTTGAGTTCTTCTTGATAGTTTGTTGTCTTACGCATTCCCGTAGATCCTCCCAAATACAGCGACATAATAGTCTGCGGAAAAGAAAGAAAGGCTCAAAGCCTGAGAGTGAGAAGAAACTGAAAAGTTAGGCCTTAGAGTTAGACAGAAGAGGGACAGATAGACTCATAAAGAAATAAAGGCTTAATGCTTGTAGTTTTTTTAGTTGTACTGGGTTAAGAACTTAAGACCATTAAACCCCCAGTTCACCTGGAAAGGAACAGGCCCCACTTCCAGCAACAAGCAATTATAAATTAATTTAAGCAGAAGAGTCTCTCTCCAGGAGAAAGGGAACAAAAACAACAACTCTGGAACTGCTCAGTTGCGAGTGACCTCTTCGTGACGAGAGCACTCAGTCTCACAGACTCTGAGCTGTCAATAAAAGCTATAAAAAATGACTGAAATATCATCTGCTTATAATTATGTCCAGCTACATTATTACAAAGGCTAGAGATTAAATCAAACTATATCAACAACAAACATTGTCCATGTCCTGAATGATCGAGACAAAAACTGCTGACTTGCTGATCGAGGCAATGGCTCCACACCACAGGCACAAATCAGCAAAAACCGCTTTACCAAAATCCACCAAAATCGTTTTTTAGACATGCCCTGCTCACATTTCTCTTCTTTTTTTTACAGGATTTTCTTAAGCAATGTCTAAACTACCAGAAATATATTATCACGACCGGGTGAGTCGTGCCGTAGTAGGAAATAGCGATACAAAGACGTGTATTTATCAACTTTTCAACTCCTTCCCGCGATTTCAGCCGACTCTAATGTTGATTCACCGAAGCTTTCATGTCTTCTCGAATTTTATTGGTTGAGTTTTCAGCTCTTTGACCAATAGAAAAGCTGTTATCTGAGCCAGAAATAACCCATCAGAACACGTTTTCACAAAACCGGATTTGGGGATAACTCTTGGCAAAAACACGTTCGATAACTCTTGCAGTTGGGCCTTGCTACATAGTCACTAATACTATCATAGTATCATAGTCATAGTGTATCTTGATTTTAAAAAGGCGTTTGATTCCGTGCCACACGAAAGATTATTACTTAAATTGTCAGCATATGGAATTGATGGTAGACTTTTACAATGGATTAGAAGCTTTTTAACAAATAGAAAACAGAAAGTAAGAGTAAGTAAATCATACTCGGATTCGGAACAAGCAGAAGTAATCAGTGGTATTCCCCAAGGCAGTATTTTAGGCCCAGTCCTATTCACCATATTCATAAATGACTTGCCCGATGAAGTAAATAGTGAATGTAAGATCTTTGCTGATGACACAAAGCTATATAATACATCTGGTAATAAAGAAATACTACCATATACAGATTTAAAGGAATAAAACACAGATGCCTTAGTAGTCATCAGTGAATGAAGCCAAACCAAATAAAAATCAAAAAACATATTTAGAGGGCAAAAGGCTAAACAAAATAGCCTATAGTGCCATTTATGCTATGCTATGCTACAGTCAGATTTACACTCTCTACAAGCATGGTCAGATAAATGGAATTTATATTTTAATGTCCAAAAATGCAAGGTAATACATGTACATAGGAAGGAAAAACCCTAAACATGATTATTATATGAAGCCGAACTGCACAACAAGTAAAATTAATATATGTGAAAACGAGAAAGACTTGGGAATAACTTTTGATCCAGCTTTGAAATTTGATACCTAAGGGGAGATTTGATAAATGTTTACAAGATTCTTCAAGGCACTGACAATACTAACAAAGGCTTGTTTCACTTGTCTAACGAAATAAGAACCCGTAATAGTGAACTTAAGATCCTAACCAGGTACAGCAGAACTAACATTAGAAAAAACTTTTTTTCTAACAGAGTCACCCAATATTGGAACAACCTCCCTGCACATACTAAACTGGCCTCAGATACTAACAAATTCAAAAACCTCCTAGACAGTGATCCAAAAATTGCCCTGTTAAAGTACATCCATGATTAGTGCATCAAAATGGATGCTAAAAACCGCCACAGTAATTGCCAAACTAACCAAAAGGAAGGACGCATTGAGAGGCTGCAAGGCCTGGTCGTCCAAATACCTGACCTGACCTGATACACATATGGCCAAGAGTCAATAAGGGTGTCTAAAAATGTGACACAGAAAGTCAGAAATGAAATTAGAAATGAACGTTATTGATCATCAACATTACTTAATTAGTGATGCCTTGATACCAGCAAGACCAACTTCAAGTGTTAAGTAACTTTGGCAACTTGTTTATATGGACTCGAAAGACGAACATGTGTACATAACACTTTACGCCGTGACAATTCTCAACACTGTTAAATGACATCAAAACAAGCAATTTAACTGCTGGCTTGATTTTCACTAGAAAGGTATCATAGTTATCTCATTTGGAATATGAAAAATAAAGCAAGCAATGCAAAAGAAAGAAAAAAACATGCAGATAATCATTTGTGTACATAACATCACACCTTTTTCTGTTCAAATGGAAACAAACTTGCAGAAATCCAATCAATCACAACCAATTTTATAGAAAATTAGTCCAGTTATCTATGCATGGATCAAAACACTTTTGCAAAATCAAAATTCAAGGTTTTTTTATTTGAAATAATCCTACATGACTTTTGTCAATGCATGACCTAAAAATGTTCAATAACTTTAATTATTACATCAAAACAAATGCAGAATGCATGAAATCACAATGGAGACCAATCCTTAGCATATTATCTTCACTTTCCAACCATTTTCCAGCCAATCCATAACAAAATACGGACATAAATCGCATAAAACCATACAGCATGGCTTTGCGTACATAACTTCACACCGTCACATCGCTAAATTTCAGTTATGTAAGTTGGAAACATCTATAAAAACCAAATTAAGTCCTGTCATTCACAAGACTTATTTGATACCTAAGAATAATTGATATTAAATTCACATTCATAACATTAGAAAGGACAAGATTATACAAAATTTAAAGTTGTACATAACTTCACACAAAAAAGGACTGATTTTTCTTCGTTTTCTGAACACATTGGATTCTATTAAACTAATATTTGAGTAAAAATACCCCACAACAATAAAACATAACCCTTTCTGTATAATCCATTGAGAAGCATGATGATTTGACATGTTCACTGCCAGGAAGCCAACTAAAGCATAATTGTACATAACTTTCACAACGTAACATTTACATTTTTGGCGCCATTATCCATGAATGCAAGCAGAATTCAAGCTGTGATTATAAAGCAAGAATAAATACCACATAGTCTTTTATTTCCTACATGGACATTACATCTTAAGCTTGATTTTATTAAGTAAAAACAAAAAAGAATTCTAGTGTGTACATAACTTTACACCATCTTCAGCTCACTCACACCAATAAGACCAACCTGCAGTCTAATTAAACATTCAAAAACATACACAGTAGACTAGTTAAAGTATACAGTTAAAAAAGGATACAATGTTCACTAATGATAAGCTTTATCATCATATGAAAATGTACATAACTTAACACCGCAAGTTGTCAGTGTAGTGTTATGTACACATTTCATTTTAACTTATCTTTGTAACTATTGGTCATAATTACTAAACTGTCAATAGTGAAGAATGGATAAGATAGTAACTTCAACAGTAACTTTTAATTTACAATTCTAGACCATTATTATATTTTAAAATTGTACATAACATTACAACATCCTTCCTTTCTGGCAACGATGTGAGGTTATGTACATTGCTCACAGTAAACTGAATTTAGCTTGCTCTGTTAGTAGTTGCATGTATTGTTAACAGAATTCTAATTAGTACACATGTGAGAGAAATGATGCCCCAAAAAATCTATCATACATCCAAATTATTCATTTTTTTTAGAAAATGCTGCATGGAACTGCCTTGCATTTGGTTTTTCTTGAGTGAAGTTATGTACAATGGTCATTGGACTGCAAAAACCGAACTTATGCAATAACTAGTCCATATCACATTTAATTACAGATGAGAACAAGTTGATCATTAATTATAATAAATAGAAACGAACTTACTTCACACTGCTTTGTCAGAGTGTGAGCCATAACCATGTACATAACCTTTACAACAAAATGCTCATGATGATCAAGTAAAAAAAATTGATTGCGTCTAAACCATTATGAAAATGCACCTGTTCTTTACTGTTGATCCTAGTTCACAAGTAAATGAATAGATACAGAGCATTCCATTCCATATGTCAGACCTTTAATGGTATTAAATGCAAAAATCAGTTCTTTCGACGTGTACATAACACAACAATCACATTTACGACGAAAACTTATCATCATCTTTTTTCTCTTGATCATCCATCATCTCTCTTCAAAAACTTTTGGTGCTCAATGAACGCCTGTTGAAAGCCCACGAACACTCGAAGGTAGTTCCTACACGATTAGAAATAGTTCTTTCAAACAAACAAAAATTGTGTACATAACCGACTTTTCATGACAACAGTGAATTACGAAAGTTGTTGCAACTTTTTTCGGATTTTAATACCTTTAAAACTAAAAACATATAGTTGACAGAATTGAAGCAACAGTCTAATGTATTACTACGCGTGTTTTTTTCTTGATTCCAGGGATGAAACTCTCTGAACAGCGCGATAGAAAACAAACCGAAATTCACGACAAAGGGTTATGTACACGACACCGAATTTCGATTACCTATAGTGTTATAAGTAGGCAGCAGGCGGGTAAGAAAACATACATATTGTGATTGTTGATGATTTTATATCCGATCAAGATGACTTTTATGATTTAGGGACAAGAAATGATGGTATGACAATCAATGTTGTGCACACACCCGATCGCATGTCACGCTGGAAGCAAAAATTTCCGGGATCAAATACGCCAAAAAAAAAGTTTTTTTAAACATTTCTCTATGCTCAATGGACCAAACTAGAACAAAAAGCCTTTGTTTGTTCATTTCATAATAATATTCAACAGTTTGTTTTAGTCTAATGTTTCGCATGTGCCGCTAGGAGAAGAATAAAATGATGAAGTTGGCCGTTTTTAGCATTCGATGCCATTACTGACTCTTGGCCATATACAGAAGGTAACCAGTAAAGCTAACCAAGTAATGGGATTAATCAAAAGATCATTTGACTATCTTCATAAGGATATATTTGTTAAATTATACAAGGCTATGGTTCGACCTCGCATAGAATATGGTAACTGTATATGGCATCCTAACCTAAAAAGACAATCAATAATAATTGAAAAAGTTCAGAGAAGAGCCACAAAATTAGTTAAAGCATGTAAAAATATGACTTATGAGGAACGTTTAAATTTTCTGAAATTACCATCTTTGAAGGGAAGAAGACTTAGAGGGGACCTTATTCAAACCTATAAAATTGTACATAATCTTGATGATATCAATTTCAATGACTTTTTCATAAAATGCACAGTAGACAAAACAAGAAATAGTGATGGTAAATTGTTTCTTAACAGATCTAATACTAACACCCGCAAAAACTTTTTTACTAACCATATTGTTCATATGTGGAATGATCTACCAATTAACATAAAGAATGCACCTAGCATTAATGAATTCAAAAATCTTTTGGACGAAAACCCAAATTTGATAACAAAATTTAAATGTTTTGATGAATAAAAATTAAAAAAATATATATTATATATATATAAAAAAGCCATTCTCTTAAAGATTTATCTTTTTATTAGTTTATTGATTTAAGAGACGCAAACCACTAAATAAATTCTGACAAGTCAAATTCATCGAGAAGGGGCGTAATAAGGGCCGAGAGGCCTATGCATAGCCCTACATCACCTACCCCACCTACCCTACCCATACCCACGTTAATCTAACCCACGGCACGTGTTCTTGAATTTTACTTTGACTTTTGTTTCACTTTCTGAGTTCTGACTGGCAAAGCAAAAACACTGAACAGGGGAGCCTGCGCGCGGGGGGTGGGGTAGAAGATAGTAAGGAAGGGGGATACAGGGAGGGGTTTCTGAAGGCCTCCACACCACAGTGACAGAGTGCTGTCTGCCATCTGAGTGCCGTCACAGCTAAAGCCAGTCAGACGCTTGGCTTTCTCCGTCGCAACCTCAAGATCGCCTCCACTGAGCTGAGAGCAAAAGCCTATATAGCCTTTGTAAGGCCGCTTCTTGAATACGCCTGCTCAGTGTGGGACCCCTCCACTCAGAAGAACATCGACAGAGTGGAGATGATCCAACGGAGAGCAGCAAGATTCGTCCTCAATCAATACCGTAGGACAGCCAGCGTCACAGCAATGCTCCAGAGGCTTGACTGGAGCTCCCTGCAGCAACGCCGCCAGGTGACAAGACTCACCATGCTGTATAAAATACAAAATGACATGTTGAGCGTCAATAAGAACAGACTTGTCCCCCAACCAGAGCGGCAGCGCAGAGGACACACACTGCAATTCCTTGTCCCCCAGTGTCGAACACAATACAGACAGAGTTCCTTTTTCCCACGTACCATCAGGGAGTGGAACATCCTACCTTCAGCAGCAGTTGAGGCCAGAACTCCAGAGAGCTTCGCGACTAGAGTCTGGGAGCACCTGACTGGAAACCTCCTGCTGCAACCGCCACGTCTGATGGCCCCACTCTGGGGACGTCAGACTAACAAGCACCAACAGCCCCCCCCCCCTCTCCCTTCCCCCCCTCTCCCATCTCCCCCTTTGGTCCCCCATCTTCCCCCACCCCCTCCTTCCCTCTTCCAACAACCCAACGGATGAACAGTTTCCTAGTTTTCATATGATCTGTACTCTCTCTGTTGTTTTGTTTCTTCTCAGGCCTTGAGCCTATCTTCCGGCAAAAGTGATCTCGAACCTCCCCGGTTCCGTGGCATAATAATCAAAGTGTTGATTGTGGCCACGTACAGTCAAGAAGAAGAAGACAGTGACTGATGTCATTGCCAGTGAAGGAAAGCCATTCCAATCCATATATTATATATTATAAATTATGCATAATGCAATGTGACTACAGTCACTTCACTATGTACACAAAGTATGCCTACAGTGCAAACCAGGGAAGAGTAATTGAGACATGTCATTTCTTTCACTGTTCAGGATGAGGATGCATCAGTGACGTTGGCGGCGGTGCGAGGGCTGCAGCAAGTGTTTGCCAACTTCTTTGTGTGTGGACATATGGCCTGCATGCCTCAGCAAGCAAAAGGTGGGTAGTTCTAATGTTGTTGTTTGACATACCCTGGCTAAAAGACTCCAGGGATCATCCCAACAGCCGAAGCACTTGAACACTATGGTACAAATGCACCAGCTAGGGATGAGAACATTTACGTGTGACCGTTTTTGATTACCCCACCATGTGGGCACCCACACTCCGTCTTTGGGGGATTTGGGAGACTGATGATGTTATGATAGGAGCTTGTCATGGCTAAAGACAATCCCCGCATTTGCAGAGCATAACAACATTTTGATGTAGCCTTGGCGCTCTAGACTATGTCAATTGATCTGACACAACCTTACGTTAAGCCAAGGCGGGGTAGTTCCTGTGAATCATGAAGAAGATTACAATTTGACAACAAAGACAAGCAACATTAAAAAATATTGTTTTACTAACAGAATTGCTAATCTATGGAATGATTTACCAGTGGACCTAAAATGTGCACCCAATACTAATACATTCAAAAATTGTCTAGATAATCATCCAAAATTTATAAATATATTTAGAAGCATTGATTAAAATTGCATGATAGGAAAATTCAACCGATTACACCTTGATCAAAGATACAAAATAAAAATTGATGATTCGATGGGACTGCCAAAAAGCTTGACAGCTTATTTAGTCCCTACCCCTACTACTACTACTACATGTACTAATATACAGGGTTCCCACTCCCCTTGAGAACACAAGTTTGTAAACCCTTGCAATTTCAAACTGGTCAAAAAGGTGATTGAAATCCTTTAAAACTGGACCAAGGAATGTTAACCGCCCCTTGAATTCCCCTTTAAAAAATTGCTTTGGGGCTGGATTTGTTCATAGCCACGCCAGTGGAAATTCATAACATAATGCCAATGGGGTGTTTTGGAACACACACACACACACGCGTGCGCACACACACACACACACACACACACACACACACACACACACACACACACACACACACACACACACACACACACACACACACACACAATCTTAGCGAGTTCGTCATTTGACCCTATTATGAAAAGTTATTGTTTGTAAATGACTATGTGCTCTCTCTCTCTCTCTCTCTCTCTCTCTCTCTCTCTCTCTCTCTCTCTCTCTCTCTCTCTCTCTCTCTCTCTCCCCCCCTCTCTCTCTCTCCCCCCTCTCTCTCTACTCTCTCTCTCCCCCTCTCTCTCTCTACTCTCCCCATATGTGTGTTTCAGACCCAGCCCCCAGTCAGCTATGTGAGTGGCTCCAGCAGCAGTATCACACAGCCTGTGGCGCCGCCTTGGAGAAACTCCAGACACCTGACAGCAAAGTGAGGGTAAGTTTTCTCACACACTGATACAGTGCACTGTGGGGGGTATCTATTCTAAGACATTTGTGAAAAATGCTACTACAGTGGAACTTCCCTATTAAGACTCCCTCTTCTTGAAGTTCTTCTTCTTCTTCGATCGCTCAGACAGTATCCTAAGAAATAGTTAGGCCCAGCAAGTCCGACTTCGGCTGGACTAATTTGTTTTGAAAGTGTTTCGTTAAAAAAGGCAGAAGAATGGACCGGTAAGGCAAAAAGATAGTAGATGACCGTAAGCAAAGGGAAAAGGCAGAGTCAAAGAGAATGACAGATTAGAGTAAGTTACAAGCACAGAACTTCCAGAAGGTGGGGGAACTATTTATGCAAAATACCCCCGGTATCCCCACTGGGAAAAGACTCCCTCTAAGATGTGACCCAACTTGTTTTCACTGATTTTCCCCTTCAGATCAGGACTACTGGGTGGCTCATTTTGTGAGGTCTTAATAGGGAGGTTCTACTGTACTACGGTTTGAAGGATTTCTGTGCTGGGCTGCTCTTGTGTTGGTACGGCAGGTGGGGGGTAGTGTATCTCTGGGTCCCATTAGCATAAATTGTGTGCGTTTCTTTCTCCTGTGCTGGAATAAAGCTTAACCCCTTCCCTGCCTGCCCTGTGTCTACTACAGGCAGTGTGATGTCATTGATGATGTCATAGCTTTTTATGTCATTGTCCTGGAATGCTAGTTTTTGTTTTAGGACAAGTCGGGAAAGATATATCTGTAGACCATTTTTCTAACAGATCTCTTTTCATTTTATAATGAAAAATAGACCATTTCTCCATTTTGTTCTGGCAGTGAAGGGGTTAATTATGAAAACTGGTAGTGATCTGTGTTGTGTTTGTTCAGGAAGGGGTTAATTGTGAAAACTGGTAGTGATGTGTGTTGACTGTGTTGTGTTTGTTCTGGCAGTGAAGGGGTTAATTGTGAACACTGGTAGTGATGTGTGTTGACTGTTGTGTTTGTTCAGGAAGGGGCATTGGTAGCGCTGATGAAGTTTGTGGAGATGGAAGCCAAACATCCGTTACAGCCAACAAACAACTCTGCCAACACTTTCCCTGACAAACTAATGCAGGTTTGGGCACTCTGTTCAATCATTACCATTTGTTGGCAACTCTGAATAACATCATACTAAATAGCCATAAAGATGTCAGGATTTCTTTCCATATCTCTTGGTGTTCTGACCACACAAAAAATCATATCTCTTGGTGTTAAACTGACAGTTCAATTTTTCCTTTCTTTCACATTCACAGTTAGTTTAGAGCAAGACAAATGAACTATGCCCAGTTTTATTTTTCCATTCAAGTGGTGTGGCACAAATACACAGCTACTGTGTGCATACATGTGCAATGCCTGAAAAGGGGTCTTTTAAGAATATAATAGAATGATGAATCTGAATCTGGCTATGCTGCTCTGTCCCACTGGATACTTATACAGCATTTTGCGTTGCGACAGAAAGAAAAATAAACCAAACTAAGCATCAACACGAAAACAAAGGAACTAAAAATAGAAGTCTCCCCAGCATTTCATGTCTCATGTCAGGCCAATCCGGCTACTGTAGCAGCCCCTGGGGACGTACCCCGACCGGCACAGCCCCAACCATCATTGAAGATGGGGTACCGGTAGATTTATGCATATAGCTATCCAGCCAAGCCTTTGTTTTCCCCTATCTTGGCTGTTTTGTATCAGTCTATCACACTGAGTCTATACTAACTCAACATAACAAAATATAGTTGTTCAGGTCATTTATTTTGTTTATAAAATCTCTCCAAAATGGGAAGTCTCATTTCTGAATACTGCGAAATGTGTCATGTGCAATGCCTGAAAAGGGGTCTTTTAAGAATATAATAGAATGATGAAGTGGATTTAAGGAGTTAGTAGCCTTGCCGCACAGATTCTCGGAAGAATGACACAGGCTACATGCCATCTGCTCATGTAAGATTTGTTATCGCATGCGTCCATATAATTGTGCCAAATGGATTTTTAGTTTCAATTGTCTGTGTTTATACATGCGCATGTTTGGAAAACTGAGTGGAAGGAGTAAGTGAGTGCTGACTGACACAGTGAATGTATGTAGCAAGGTTGTGGGTGGGGTGACACAGTGAATGTATACATATAGCAAGGTTATGTGGGAGTGACACAGTGAATGTATGTAGCAAGGTTGTGTGGGGTGACAACAGTGAATGTATAGCAAGGTTGTGTGGGAGTGACACAGTGAATGTATGTAGCAAGGTTGTGGGGGGTGACACAGTGAATGTATGTAGCAAGGTTGTGGGTGGGTGACACTGAATGTATGTAGCAAGGTTGTGGGTGGGTGACACTGAATGTATGTAGCAAGGTTGTGTGGGGGTGACACAGTGAATGTATGTAGCAAGGTTGTGTGGGGGTGACACAGTGAATGTATGTAGCAAGGTTGTGTGGGGTGACACAGTGAATGTATGCAGCAAGGTTGTGTGGGGGTGACACAGTGAATGTATGTAGCTAGGTTGTGGGTGGGGTGACACAGTGAATGTATGTAGCAAGGTTGTGTGGGGGTGACACAGTGAATGTATGCAGCAAGGTTCTGTGGGTGATACAGTGAATGTATGTAGCAAGGTTATGGGTGGGTGACACAGTGAATGTATGTAGCAAGGTTGTGTGGGTGACAGTGAATGTATGTAGCAAGGTTGTGTGGGGGTGACACAGTGAATGTATGTAGCAAGGTTGTGGGGGGGTGACAGTGAATGTATGTAGCAAGGTTGTGGGTGGGTGACACTGAATGTATGTAGCAAGGTTGTGGGGGGTGACACAGTGAATGTATGTAGCAAGGTTGTGGGTGGGTGACACTGAATGTATGTAGCAAGGTTGTGTGGGGGTGACACAGTGAATGTATGTAGCAAGGTTGTGTGGGGGTGACACAGTGAATGTATGTAGCAAGGTTGTGTGGGAGTGACACAGTGAATGTATGTAGCAAGGTTGTGTGGGGGTGACACAGTGAATGTATGTAGCAAGGTTGTGTGGGGGTGACACTGAATGTATGTAGCAAGGTTGTGTGGGGGTGACACTGAATGTATGTAGCAAGGTTGTGTGGGGGTGACACAGTGAATGTATGTAGCAAGGTTGTGTGGGAGTGACACAGTGAATGTATGTAGCAAGGTTGTGTGGGGGTGACACAGTGAATGTATGTAGCAAGGTTGTGTGGGAGTGACACAGTGAATGTATGTAGCAAGGTTGTGTGGGAGTGACAGTGAATGTATGTAGCAAGGTTATGTGGGAGTGACACAGTGAATGTATGTAGCAAGGTTGTGTGGGGTGACACAGTGAATGTATATAGCAAGGTTGTGTGGGAGTGACACAGTGAATGTATGTAGCAAGGTTGTGTGGGAGTGACAGTGAATGTATGTAGCAAGGTTATGTGGGAGTGACACAGTGAATGTATGTAGCAAGGTTGTGTGGGAGTGACACACTGAATGTATGTAGCAAGGTTGTGTGGGAATGACACAGTGAATGTATGTAGCAAGGTTGTGTGGGAGTGACACAGTGAATGTATGTAGCAAGGTTGTGTGGGAGTGACACAGTGAATGTATGTAGCAAGGCTGTGTGGGGGTGACACAGTGAATGTATAGCAAGGTTGTGTGGGAGTGACACAGTGAATGTATGCAGCAAGGTTGTGTGGGAGTGACACAGTGAATGTATGTAGCAAGGCTGTGTGGGGGTGAAAGGACAAAAAGAGTCTAGATGTGTTTCTGTTATGTTCTTACGCCTGACATGAATTTCTGTTTTGAGGTAGTAAAGTATATTGGGTTGGATTGGATGCGCATGTATTTGGTTGGGCACATGCTGGGTGTCTGTGTATATTGGGTTGGATTGGATGCGCATGTATTTGGTTGGGCACATGCTGGGTGTCTGTGTATATTGGGTTGGATTGGATGCGCATGTATTTGGTTGGGCACATGCTGGGTGTCTGTGTATATTGGGTTGGATTGGATGCGCATGTATTTGGTTGGGCACATGCTGGGTGTCTGTGTATATTGGGTTGGATTGGATGCGCATGTATTTGGTTGGGCACATGCTTGGGTGTCTGTGTTTCTTGTGCGTGTACACATGCACGCTGTGTTCCCCCTGTTTCCAGGACATTGTGGACCGGCTGCTGTCTGCCACGGAGGACCAGGACACGCTGATTGTCAGGCTGAGTGAACTGACGCACTATGATGACGTGAGGTACCACCTCATGAAGGCTCTCAAGCACAACCTGGCCAAGGAGGCAGGGCAGGTAGGTGCTGATTGTCAGGCTGAGCGAACTGACGCACTACGATGACGTGAGGTACCACCTCATGAAGGCTCTCAAGCACAACCTGGCCAAAGAGGCAGGGCAGGTAGGCTTTGTCGCATCACCGCCTGTGGGGATGCGTCTTCTTCCTCTTCTGAATGAGCTACCTATGTGTCCGGTTTTCACCTTTTACTGGTCTCCCCGCTGCGCACAGCTGACACATTCCGATTTCGGAGGAGCTCAAAGTAGAAAATTATTTCGAAGACTTTTTGGAAAATAAAAAAGGGCAAGAGAATGGGCCAATAAGTCAGAAAGACAGTAGATGACAGTAAGCAAAGGGAAAAGGCAGGAGAATGGGCCACTAAGTCAGAAAAATAGTAGATGACAGGAAGCAAAGGGAAAAGGCAGGATAATGGGCCAATAAGTCAGAAAGATAGCAGATGACAGAAAGCAAAGGGAAAAGGCAGGAGAATGGGCCAATAAGTCAGAAAGATAGTAGATGACAGGAAGCAAAGGGAAAAGGCAAGAGAATGGGCCAATAAGTCAGAAAGACAGTAGATGACAGGAAGCAAAGGAAAAAGGCAGGAGAATGGGCCAATAAGTCAGAAAGATAGTAGATGACAGTAAGCAAAGGGAAAAGGCAGGAGAATGGGCCAATAAGTCAGAAAGATAGCAGATGACAGGAAGCAAAGGGAAAAGGCAGGAGAATGGGCCATTAAGTCAGAAAGATAGCAGATGACAGGAAGCAAAGGAAAAAGGCAGGAGAATGGGCCAATAAGTCAGAAAGATAGTAGATGACAGAAAGCAAAGGGAAAAGGCAGGAGAATGGGCCAATAAGTCAGAAAGATAGCAGATGACAGGAAGCAAAGGGAAAAGGCAGGAGAATGGGCCAATAAGTCAGAAAGACAGTAGATGACAGGAAGCAAAGGGAAAAGGCAGAGTCAAAGAGAGTGGCAGATTAGAGGAAGTTACAAGCACAGAACTTCCAGAAAATGGAACTATTTGTACTAAAGACGCACACGCACACGCACACACACACACACACACACCGGTATCCACACGTGGAAGTGGAAGGAAACAAATAGTTTCCTTGCCTCCTAGAAGTTCTGCGATTGCAACTTAACTTCCTCTTTGAAAGTCGTCTCTCTCTCTCTCCTTCTTTAAGTTTGCCTTTTCCTTTTCTTGTGGTCATCAGCTCTCTTTCTCCCTTCATTGGAGAATGTCTGTGTCAGAGAGTGTCTTGTGGTCATCAGCTCTCTTTCTCCCTTAATTGAAGAATGTGTCAGAGAGAGTCTTGTGGTCATCAGCTCTCTTTCTCCCTTAATTGAAGAATGTGTCAGAGAGAGTCTTGTGGTCATCAGCTCTCTTTCTCCCTTAATTGGAGAATGTGTCAGAGAGAGTCTTGTGGTCATCAGCTCTCTTTCTCCCTTAATTGGAGAATGTGTCAGAGAGAGTCTTGTGGTCATCAGCTCTCTTTCTCCCTTAATTGGAGAATGTCTGTGTCAGAGAGAGTCTTGTGGTCATCAGCTCTCTTTCTCCCTTAATTGGAGAATGTGTCAGAGAGAGTCTTGTGGTCATCAGCTCTCTTTCTCCCTTAATTGGAGAATGTGTCAGAGAGAGTCTTGTGGTCATCAGCTCTCTTTCTCCCTTCATTGGAGAATGTGTCAGAGAGAGTCTTGTGGTCATCAGCTCTCTTTCTCCCTTAATTGGAGAATGTGTCAGAGAGTGTCTTGTGGTCATCAGCTCTCTTTCTCCCTTAATTGGAGAATGTGTCAGAGAGTGTCTTGTGGTCATCAGCTCTCTTTCTCCCTTAATTGGAGAATGTGTCAGAGAGTGTCTTGTGGTCATCAGCTCTCTTTCTCCCTTAATTGAAGAATGTGTCAGAGAGTGTCTTGTGGTCATCAGCTCTCTTTCTCCCTTAATTGGAGAATGTGTCAGAGAGTGTCTTGTGGTCATCAGCTCTCTTTCTCCCTTAATTGGAGAATGTGTCAGAGAGTGTCTTGTGGTCATCAGCTCTCTTTCTCCCTTAATTGAAGAATGTGTCAGAGAGTGTCTTGTGGTCATCAGCTCTCTTTCTCCCTTAATTGGAGAATGTGTCAGAGAGTGTCTTGTGGTCATCAGCTCTCTTTCTCCCTTAATTGGAGAATGTGTCAGAGAGAGTCTTGTGGTCATCAGCTCTCTTTCTCCCTTAATTGGAGAATGTGTCAGAGAGTGTCTTGTGGTCATCAGCTCTCTTTCTCCCTTAATTGGAGAATGTGTCAGAGAGAGTCTTGTGGTCATCAGCTCTCTTTCTCCCTTAATTGGAGAATGTCTGTGTCAGAGAGAGTCTTGTGGTCATCAGCTCTCTTTCTCCCTTCATTGGAGAATGTGTCAGAGAGAGTCTTGTGGTCATCAGCTCTCTTTCTCCCTTAATTGGAGAATGTCTGTGTCAGAGAGAGTCTTGTGGTCATCAGCTCTCTTTCTCCCTTAATTGGAGAATGTGTCAGAGAGAGTCTTGTGGTCATCAGCTCTCTTTCTCCCTTAATTGAAGAATGTGTCAGAGAGTGTCTTGTGGTCATCAGCTCTCTTTCTCCCTTAATTGGAGAATGTGTCAGAGAGTGTCTTGTGGTCATCAGCTCTCTTTCTCCCTTAATTGGAGAATGTGTCAGAGAGAGTCTTGTGGTCATCAGCTCTCTTTCTCCCTTAATTGGAGAATGTCTGTGTCAGAGAGAGTCTTGTGGTCATCAGCTCTCTTTCTCCCTTCATTGGAGAATGTGTCAGAGAGAGTCTTGTGGTCATCAGCTCTCTTTCTCCCTTAATTGGAGAATGTCTGTGTCAGAGAGAGTCTTGTGGTCATCAGCTCTCTTTCTCCCTTAATTGGAGAATGTGTCAGAGAGAGTCTTGTGGTCATCAGCTCTCTTTCTCCCTTAATTGGAGAATGTCTGTGTCAGAGAGAGTCTTGTGGTCATCAGCTCTCTTTCTCCCTTAATTGGAGAATGTCTGTGTCAGAGAGAGTCTTGTGGTCATCAGCTCTCTTTCTCCCTTAATTGGAGAATGTGTCAGAGAGAGTCTTGTGGTCATCAGCTCTCTTTCTCCCTTAATTGGAGAATGTGTCAGAGAGAGTCTTGTGGTCATCAGCTCTCTTTCTCCCTTAATTGGAGAATGTGTCAGAGAGAGTCTTGTGGTCATCAGCTCTCTTTCTCCCTTCATTGGAGAATGTGTCAGAGAGAGTCTTGTGGTCATCAGCTCTCTTTCTCCCTTCATTGGAGAATGTGTCAGAGAGAGTCTTGTGGGTGAGAAATGTGTGTGGGTATGTGTGTGCATTCATGCGTTTGATGTGTGTGTGTGCGCGCGTGCATATTCACATTTCTTTTGCGTTTTATTGCTGGTTTCAGAGGAAGAGTGAGGCGTACCTGTGTAATGTGCTGACCACCCTCTACAACCTGCAGTTACCTGAGGCCAAAGAGGAACTGACCCCAACCATGCTGATAGATACAGGTAATGTGTAATGTGCTGACCACCAACCATGCTGATAGATACAGGTAATGTGTAATGTGCTGACCCCAACCATGCTTTTCTCACCATCTTTTCTTTATAGCCATGTCACATGCTTTTCTCACCATCTTTTCTTTATAGCCATGTCACATGCTTTTCTCACTATATTTTCTTTATAGCCATGTGACATGCTTTTCTCACTATCTTTTCTTTATAGCCATGTCACATGCTTTTTTCACTATCTTTTCTTTATAGCCATGTCACATGCTTTTCGCCCTATCTTTTCTTTATAGCCATGTCACATGCTTTTCTCACTATCTTTTCTTTATAGCCATGTCACATGCTTTTCTCACCATCTTTTCTTTATAGCCATGTCACATGCTTTTCTCACCATCTTTTCTTTATAGCCATGTCACATGCTTTTCTCACTATCTTTTCTTTATAGCCATGTGACATGCTTTTCTCACCATCTTTTCTTTATAGCCATGTCACATGCTTTTCTCACTATCTTTTCTTTATAGCCATGTCACATGCTTTTCTCTCACTATCTTTGTCTTTATAGCCATGTCACATGCTTTTCTCACCATCTTTTCTTTATAGCCATGTCACATGCTTTTCTCACCATCTTTTCTTTATAGCCATGTCACATGCTTTTCTCACCATCTTTTCTTTATAGCCATGTCACATGCTTTTCTCACTATCTTTTCTTTATAGCCATGTCACATGCTTTTCTCACTATCTTTTCTTTATAGCCATGTCACATGCTTTTCTCACTATCTTTTCTTTATAGCCATGTCACATGCTTTTCTCACTATCTTTTCTTTATAGCCATGTCACATGCTTTTCTCACTATCTTTTCTTTATAGCCATGTCACATGCTTTTCTCACTATCTTTTCTTTATAGCCATGTCACATGCTTTTCTCACTATCTTTTCTTTATAGCCATGTCACATGCTTTTCTCACTATCTTTGTTTTATAGCCATGTCACATGCTTTTCTCACTATCTTTGTTTTATAGCCATGTCACATGCTTTTTTCACTATCTTTGTTTTATAGCCATGTCACATGCTTTTCGCACTATCTTTTGGTTTTCTGTTGGTTTCTGTGGACTAAATATTGGCATGTTTGTTCATCCATATGTGTCTTGGAGTTTTATCCTATGTATTATCTATGTGTTATGTTTATTCCATGATACATTATTGTAAGGTAAAAGACATGGGCCTGTATTCGCATTGAGATAGTATGAGACTTATGATCATGATGTCTTACAAGTCCTTCTAAAGTCCTATTAAATCCTACTAGTATTACTTTAGAAGGACTTCTAAGATATGATGATGATAAATCTCACACTGTCTCAATGTGAATACAGACCCTGGAGAAAAACAATCCATGACAAGTGTGTCCACAACACTCAGGCTACTTTAAAGTTTATACCACTCTTTATTTATTCTCTGTGTGTATGTGTATGTGTGTTGTGTGTGCAGAAGGTGAAGCCCCCCACTCCAAGGCATCTTCCCTCAAGGCCCACAAAAGCTGTTCACTGCCTGTCTCATGTGTGTGTTGTGTGTGTGTGCAGAAGGTGAAGCCCCCCACTCCAAGGCATCTTCCCTCAAGGCCCACAAAAAGCTGTTCACTGCCTGTCTCATGTGTGTGAGTGTGGTGTGTGTGCAGACGGTGAAGTCCCCCACTCCAAGGCGTCTTCCCTCAAGGCCCACAAAAAGCTGTTCACTGCCTGTCTCATGGGGTTCCTCAGGTTTGACGTGAGTCGGCGTGTTCCTCTTTTCTCCGCACTCTCCAACTTCGACTGTTTTGTTTGGGGGAAGGGTTTGATTACATGTCCCGCTGCTTATAGCAAAATAACCCCTCCCCATCCCTCTGGGGATACTGGGGGTCTTTCGTACAAATAGTTCCCCCACCTTCTGGAAGTTCTGTGTTTGTAACTTCCTCTAATATGTCACTCTTTGCTTACTGTCTATCTTTCTGCCTTACCGGTCCATTCTCCTGTCTTTGTTCTATAAATTCTTGCAAAGATTTTCTCCAGCCGAATATAGACATGCTGGGCCTAACTATTCTCGTATGACAGGAAACTGAACGATCAAATAAGAAAATAAATGACTGTTTTTTTCTAGTTTAGGAAATAATAGATTGATACTGGAATAGTTGACAGTTAATTATACACCATCGTTTTAATGAAGGCAGCGTGTGGAACCTTTTTTCTGCCATGCCATGGCTGTAGTGATGGCGTCATGATTGCATTATAAGCGGTAGATAGGACACCATAAGTTACCGTTCTAATGAAAGTAATTTTTGTCATGTGCTTGTTATAGTTATGGCAAAATGCTAGCATTAACGGCAGTTAATAGACCATTTGCTACAGGTGAGTGACCTTGAAATTCAATGAAAGCTTTGAATGAGAGTGAAAGGTGTAGTCGGACACCAGTCTTTGAATGAGAGAGTTCATGGAACTACGGGCAAAACATGCAGGTAAAGGTGAAATTCAGTGAAGGCTTTGAGAGTTCACATAACTATGGACAAAATATGCAGGTAAAGGTGAAATTCAATGAAGGCTTTGAATGAGAGAGTTCACTAACTACGGACAAAACATGCAGGTAAAGGTGAAATTCAGTGAAGGCTTTGAACAAGAGAGTTCACATAACTATGGACAAAATATGCAGGTAAAGGTGAAATTCAATGAAGGCTTTGAATGAGAGAGTTCACTAACTATGGACAAAACATGCAGGTAAAGGTGAAATTCAGTGAAGGCTTTGAACAAAAGAGTTCACATAACTATGGACAAAATATGCAGGTAAAGGTGAAATTCAATGAAGGCTTTAAATGAGAGAGTTCACTAACTACGGGCAAAACATGCAGGTAAAGGTGAAATTCAATGAAGGCTTTGAATGAGAGAGTTCACATAACTATGGGCAAAACATGCAGGTAAAGGTGAAATTCAGTGAAGGCTTTGAACAAGAGAGTTCACTAACTATGGACAAAACATGCAGGTAAAGGTGCAGTCAGACACCAGTCTAGTCTATAGTACGACTATCCGCGGCATGTGTCCTGTTGGATATCATGATACACCGTCATTGTAATGCAGGCAGTGTATGGTTATTTCTGTCCTGTGGATGTAGTGATGGTGGTGTTGTGGGCAGTTAATTGGACGTCACACACCATCATTGTAATGCAGGCAGTGTATTATTTCTGTTCTGTGGTGGATGTAGTGATGGTGGTGTTGTGGGCAGTTAACTGGACGTCACACACCATCACTGTAATGTAGGCAGTGTATTATTTCTGTCCTATGGATGTAGTGGTTGTGGGCAGTTAATTGGACATCACACACCATCACTGTAATGTAGGCAGTGTATTATTTCTGTTCTGTGGTGGATGTAGTGATGGTGGTGTTGTGGGCAGTTAATTGGACATCACACACCATCAGTGTGGTGCAGGCAGTGTATTATTTCTGTCCTGTGATGGGTGTAGTAACAGCGTTATACTGGTGTTGTGGGCAGTTAACTGGACGTCACACACCATCATTGTAATGCAGGCAGTGTATTATTTCTGTCCTGTGATGGATGTAGTGATGGTGGTGTTGTGGGCAGCTACTGGACGTCACACACCATCATTGTAATGCAGGCAGTGTATTATTTCTGTCCTGTGGGTGTAGTGACAGCGTTATACTGGTGTTGTGGGCAGTTAACTGGACGTCACACACCATCATTGTAATGCAGGCAGTGTATTATTTCTGTCCTGTGGATGTAGTGACAGCGTTATACTGGTGTTGTGGGCAGCTAACTGGACGTCACACACCATCATTGTAATGCAGGCAGTGTATTATTTCTGTCCTGTGATGGGTGTAGTGACAGCGTTATACTGGTGTTGTGGGCAGTGTATTATTTCTGTCCTGTGGATGTAGTGACAGCGTTATACTGGTGTTGTGGGCAGCTACTGGACCTCACACACCATCATTGTAATGCAGGCAGTGTATTATTTCTGTCCTGTGGGTGTAGTGACAGCGTTATACTGGTGTTGTGGGCAGTTAACTGGGCATCACACACCATCATTGTAATGCAGGCAGTATATTATTTCTGTCCTGTGGGTGTAGTGACAGCGTTATACTGGTGTTGTGGGCAGTGTATTATTTCTGTCCTGTGGGTGTAGTGACAGTGTTATACTGGTGTTGTGGGCAGCTAACTCCCAGCCTGTACCGTCGAGTGCTGACCAAACTGGACGACAAGTTACTCCCCTTTCTCTCCAGTCCGCTGCTCCTGGCCGACTTCCTGACGCAGAGCTATAATATTGGTAATGACTGTGTGTGGAGAAAGGGGGGGGTGGGGTGAGAGAGGCGTAGCGGTGTGTGTGATTTTGGTATTTGGTATACTCCAGTGGCAGACTTATGTCTGTGGAATTCGGGCTGCTCTCCACGTGGAGGGCGTGTACCCTCAAGCGCTGCGCCATCCTTTTTATTTGGGGGGGAGGGGGGACAGGGTGAGGGGGGGGGTGCAGATTTGGAAAATCTAGCTATCAATTTGGTCATACCAGGCAGCGGGATTTCTCTGTGCTCTTACCGACTTTCAACTGCCGTGGGATTTTTACGTGCGTAAAGCGCACGGGTCAGACTTGCTTTAAGTCCCCATCCAAAGGACTCGACGTTCAGTTAGATTTTCCTGTCGAACTAGAAAGAAAAGGGTGAGGCCAGGATTCGAACATGTTTCACTCATGCATTGAAATTGGCAGGCGAGCGTCTTAACCACTCTACCACCTTCCTTCCTAAGTGTGTCTGAGTGTGGGTTACAGTATTGGTAGGGTGTGTGTGTTTAGAGAGGGAAAAAAAGGGGGGGGGGGGGGGTCTGTGTGTGTGTTGCAATATTGGTAGGGGGTGTATGTTTAGGGGAAGCAGGGGGAAGTGTGATAGGTGGGGATAGTAACCACACAGGGGGAAGTGTGATAGGTGGGGATAGTAACCACACAGGGGGAAGTGTGATAGGTGGGGATAGTAACCACACAGGGGGAAGTGTTTGAATGTGGGTGATTGGGTGTGTACGGGTATGGTGTGTGTGTGGATGTGTACGAGTGAGTGTGTGTGTATGTCATATGTGTGATTTTATTGTGTGTTTCTATCAAGTACATATAGCTCAATGCTATTCGTTTTGGCATAGCGTGATACAGTGTTATGTGCTTATTTAAGTGTGCATAGCTTGATGTGTGTGTGCGTGTGCATATACATGTTTGTGTGGGTGTGTGCATGCTTAACAGACTGTTTGGGTTTCAGTGCATGTTTGTGTGGGTGTGTGCATGCTTAACAGACTGTTTGGGTTTCAGTGCTTAACAGACTGTGTGGGTTTCAGTGCAATGGGTGTGTGCATGCTTAACTGTTTGGGTTTCAGTGCATGTTTGTATGGGTGTGTGCATGCTTAACAGACTGTTTGGGTTTCAGTGCATGTTTGTATGGGTGTGTGCATGCTTAACAGACTGTTTGGGTTTCAGTGCATGTTTGTATGGGTGTGTGCATGCTTAACAGACTGTTTGGGTTTCAGTGCATGGGTGTGTGCATGCTTAACAGATGGGTTTCAGTGCATGTTTGTGTGGGTGTGTGCATGCTTAACAGACTGTTTGGGTTTCAGTGCATGTTTGTGTGGGTGTGTGCATGCTTAACAGACTGTGTGGGTTTCAGTGCATGTTTGTATGGGTGTGTGCATGCTTAACAGACTGTGTGGGTTTCAGTGCATGTTTGTGTGGGTGACTTTTTCAGGTTTATTTTAGGTGATGCTCATACAATATCTTCTACGTGTTTCCTTTGCCGTTCACAGGTGGAGCCGTCAGTCTGTTGGCGTTGAATGGACTGTTCCTTCTGATTCACAGATATAACCTGTGAGTAGTTATCCTCTTCTCTCTTTTATTCTTTTCCATTTCATCAGTCCTTTTTTTCAATCAATCAATCAATCCCTTTATTGTCCATTTAAAACACATCGCATAAAAGGAAACTTTGCCTGCTGTCACAAATTACAAAACTTAACAAACAAACAAGTGCAGTAAAAACAACTGACACGTTAAATCAAAGCATCATTATTTATAAATAATATTAAAACAAGGATAGTTATACACACTTGCATGCACACGCACACACACACACATACAAGTAAATATACATTCATATATGTGTAACCTATGCGTGTAACTTTTTCAAAGCTTCAACTCTTATAATTAAGGTTCAGTTTTCATCAGAAATTGTGGATATGAATTGAATAATAAATACAGCTTATATAGCGCTCTTCGATGACAAAAATTCACCCTCAGGGCGCTTTACAATTATTTAAAGTAAAAATCCAAAAAGCTCACCCCGGCCCTCCCTCAGATCAAGCAACCTAAATCTTCTCTGCAAACCTGTCACCAAGTACAAAACAGTTGGAAACAGATCTTTTCGTTTCCTAGCACCACACATCTGGAAAAATCAAATGAATGTTGTCATTTCAGATTTGTTCATTGTGATTATGATACAGACCTGCTTTCTGTCTGTGTTCAGAGACTATCCTGATTTCTACCAGAAGTTCTACACCTTGTGTCAGCCCCAGGTCTTTGTGATTATGATACAGACCTGCTTTCTGTCTGTGTTCAGAGACTACCCTGATTTCTACCAGAAGTTCTACACCTTGTGTCAGCCCCAGGTCTTTCATGCCAAGTACTGCGCTCGCTTCTTCTACCTGGCTGACATTTTCCTCTCCTCCACGTGAGTGCTGCGTCTCCCGTGTGTGTGTCTGTGTGGTGTGTGTGTGTGTGTGTGTGTGTGTGTGTGTGTGTGCGTGTGTGTGGGTGTGGACTGGGGAATGAAGGGAAAGACTGAAATCGCTCAGAACAGTCTGTTTTCCCCCCTTTATTCAATGATGTGTATATCTTCTGCATGTGTTTACATGTGTGTTTACATGTGTGTGTGAATGCGTTCTATGCCTTTTTTTGGTTTTTAACTTTTTGTAAAGCGCATAGAAATCTAACGTATGCACTATATAATTTTTCTTAATAAATAAACTTAGTGATAAATGCATCCACTAGCACTAGCAATGCTTACGTTATCATTTCAATTTCTCCGTTCTTTAACTAAAAACAAATGAGAAAAGCTCCTAAAAAAATAAAATAAAAAATACAGAATGTTACGGACTACAAGGTAATACTGTTATTTTCTTAGATTGAGAGTCTGTGCTTTATGCTATGACTTATCACATAGTAAGAAAGTATTGTGACGCAATCTTCTTTTGTGTAGCATTTTGGGGTTACGCATTGTACAGTTATTACCGGTTTTTACAGACTATGGCCCTGTACACTCATAAGCTACAGACTATGGCCCTGTACACTCATAAGCTACAGACTATGGCCCTGTACACTCATAAGCTACAGACTATGGCCCTGTACACTCATAAGCTACAGACTATGGCCCTGTACACTCATAAGCGGACATTCCATGCGGAAACCCGTGCGCAATCCATAAATAAGTGAAACAAAGAAGGGAAAAGATTTGTGCACATGTCCGAATTTCCCCTATACGAGTAAACGTTTATCCTTCTTTCTTCCACTTATTTAGGGTTTTCTGTACGGAACTTACGCGTCTAATGTGAACCCGGCCTATAAGGCCATACTTTCCCCCAGACTGAGACCCCTGCGCCTTATAATGTGATGAACAATGCAGTAAGAAAGTATCATAACAAAATCCCAGTGTGAGACCCCTGCACAATGTGATGAACAATATAGTAAGAAAGTATCATAACAAAATCCCAGTGTGAGACCCCTGCACAATGTGATGAACAATATAGTAAGAAAGTATCATAACAAAATCCCAGTGTGAGACCCCTGCACAATGTGATGAACAATATAGTAAGAAAGTATCATAACAAAATCCCAGACTGAGACCCCTGCGCCTTATAATGTGATGAACAATATAGTAAGAAAGTATCATAACAAAATCCCAGACTGAGACCCCTGCGCCTTATAATGTGATGAACAATATAGTAAGAAAGTATCATAACAAAATCCCAGTGTGAGACCCCTGCTATAACAAAATCCCAGTGTGAGACCCCTGCACCTTATAATGTGATGAACAATGCAGTAAGAAAGTATCATAACAAAATCCCAGTGTGAGACCCCTGCGCCTTATAATGTGATTAACAATATAGTAAGAAAGTATCACAACAAAATCTCAAATTTGCATAACATTTTGGATGTGCGCCTAGTTATAATCAGGCGCGCCTTATAGTCCGAAAAATACTGTCATCTCAACCTCTTCGTCTACAGCCACTTGCCGTCGTACCTGGTAGCGGCGTTCATCAAGCGGTTCTCTCGCCTGTCCCTGGTGGCTCCCCCTAGCGGTGCGCGGCTGTGCGTGGTGTTTGTGTGCAACCTGCTGGTGAGGCACCCTGCCTGTAAGGTCCTGGTGCACCGCCCGGGCCACTCCTCCACGGCAGACCCCTTCAGGGACACGGAGGAGGACCCAGCCAAGGCTGAGGCCCTGGAGAGCAGTCTGTGGGAAATCAAGGTGTGTGTGTCTCTGTGTATGTGTCTGTCTGTGTGTGTCTGTCTGTCTGTCTGTCTGTCTGTCAGTCAGACCCCTTCAGGGACATGGAGGAGGACCCTGCCAAAGCTGAGGCCCTGGAGAGCAGTCTGTGGGAAATCAAGGTGTGTGTGTCTCTGTCTGTGTGTGTGTGTCTCTCTGTCTGTCTGTGTGTGTGTGTCTGTCTGTCTGTCAGTCAGACCCCTTCAGGGACATGGAGGAGGACCCCGCCAAAGCTGAGGCCCTGGAGAGCAGTCTGTGGGAAATCAAGGTGTGTGTGTCTCTGTCTGTCTGTCTGTGTGTGTGTCTGCCTGTCTGTCAGACCCCTTCAGGGACACGGAGGAGGACCAAGGCTGAGGCCCTGGAGAGCAGTCTGTGGGAAATCAAGGTGTGTGTCTCTGTCTGTCCATTTTTATTTCCATTATGAATTGTGGAACGTTTATCTACCTGTTTATTTTGTTTTGATCTTTGCATTGGAACAGGGAGTACAGTTTATAATGCCCATAGCATGAAAGTTTCCAATTTTATTTCCATTTTGAATTGTGGAACATTTATTGCCATGTTTTAATCTTTGTGTTGAAACTGGGAGTAACGTTTATATGGCCCTGCCATGTTGTTGTTTTTTATTGTTGTTGTTCAGACTGTTCAGCAACACTACAGCCCTGAGGTGGCCCAGGAGGCCATGTTGTTATTGTTGTTGTTGTTCAGACTGTTCAGCAACACTACAACCCTGAGGTGGCCCAGGAGGCCATGTTGATATTGTTTGTTATTGTTGTTGTTGTTGTTGTTCAGACTGTTCAGCAGCACTACAGCCCTGAGGTGGCCCAGGAGGCCATGTTGATGTTGTTGTTGTTCAGACTGTTCAGCAGCACTACAGCCCTGAGGTGGCCCAGGAGGCCATGTTGTTGTTGTTCAGACTGTTCAGCAACACTACAGCCCTGAGGTGGCCCAGGAGGCCATGTTGTTATTGTTGTTGTTGTAGTTGTTCAGACTGTTCAGCAGCACTACAGCCCTGAGGTGGCCCAGGAGACCATGTTGTTATTGTTGTTGTTGTTCAGACTGTTCAGCAACACTACAGCCCTGAGGTGGCCCAGGAGGCCATGTTGATATTGTTTGTTATTGTTGTTGTTGTAGTTGTTCAGACTGTTCAGCAGCACTACAGCCCTGAGGTGGCCCTGGAGGCCATGTTGTTATTGTTGTTGTTGTTCAGACTGTTCAGCAGCACTACAGCCCTGAGGTGGCCAGGAGGCCATGTTGTTATTGTTGTTGTTGTTCAGACTGTTCAGCAACACTACAGCCCTGAGGTGGCCCAGGAGGCCATGTTGTTATTGTTGTTGTAGTTGTTCAGACTGTTCAGCAGCACTACAGCCCTGAGGTGGCCCAGGAGACCATGTTGTTATTGTTGTTGTTGTTCAGACTGTTCAGCAGCACTACAGCCCTGAGGTGGCCCTGGAGGCCATGTTGATATTGTTGTTGTTGTTATTCTTCAGACTGTTCAGCAGCACTACAGCCCTGAGGTGGCCCAGGAGACCATGTTGATATTGTTGTTATTGTTGTTGTTCAGACCTCAGGTGGCCCAGGAGGCCATGTTGATATTGTTGTTGTTCAGACTGTTCAGCAGCACTACAGCCCTGAGGTGGCCCAGGAGGCCATGTTGATATTGTTGTTGTTCAGACTGTATTGTTGTTGTTCAGACCTGAGGTGGCCCAGGAGGCCATGTTGATATTGTTGTTATTCAGACTGTTCAGCAGCACTACAGCCCTGAGGTGGCCCAGGAGGCCATGTTGATATTGTTGTTATTGTTGTTGTTGTAGTTGTTCAGACTGTTCAGCAGCACTACAGCCCTGAGGTGGCCCTGGAGGCCATGTTGTTATTGTTGTTGTTGTTCAGACTGTTCAGCAGCACTACAGCCCTGAGGTGGCCCAGGAGGCCATGTTGTTATTGTTGTTGTTCAGACTGTTCAGCAACACTACAGCCCTGAGGTGGCCCAGGAGGCCATGTTGATATTGTTGTTGTTGTTGTTCAGACTGTTCAGCAACACTACAGCCCTGAGGTGGCCCAGGAGACCATGTTGTTATTGTTGTTGTTGTTCAGACTGTTCAGCAGCACTACAGCCCTGAGGTGGCCCTGGAGGCCATGTTGATATTGTTGTTGTTGTTATTCTTCAGACTGTTCAGCAGCACTACAGCCCTGAGGTGGCCCAGGAGGCCATGTTGATATTGTTGTTATTGTTGTTGTTCAGACCTCAGGTGGCCCAGGAGGCCATGTTGATATTGTTGTTGTTCAGACTGTTCAGCAGCACTACAGCCCTGAGGTTGCCCAGGAGGCCATGTTGATATTGTTGTTGTTCAGACTGTATTGTTGTTGTTCAGACCTGAGGTGGCCCAGGAGGCCATGTTGATATTGTTGTTATTCAGACTGTTCAGCAGCACTACAGCCCTGAGGTGGCCCAGGAGGCCATGTTGATATTGTTTGTTATTGTTGTTGTTGTAGTTGTTCAGACTGTTCAGCAGCACTACAGCCCTGAGGTGGCCCAGGAGGCCATGTTGTTATTGTTGTTGTTGTTCAGACTGTTCAGCAGCACTACAGCCCTGAGGTGGCCCAGGAGACCATGTTGTTATTGTTGTTGTTCAGACTGTTCAGCAGCACTACAGCCCTGAGGTGGCCCAGGAGGCCATGTTGTTATTGTTGTTGTTGTTCAGACTGTTCAGCAACACTACAGCCCTGAGGTGGCCCAGGAGGCCATGTTGATATTGTTGTTGTTCAGACTGTTCAGCAGCACTACAGCCCTTAGGTGGCCCAGGAGGCCATGTTGATATTGTTGTTATTGTTCAGACTGTTCAGCAGCACTACAGCCCTGAGGTGGCCCAGGAGGCCATGTTGATATTGTTGTTATTGTTCAGACTGTTCAGCAGCACTACAGCCCTGAGGTGGCCCAGGAGGCCATGTTGATATTGTTGTTATTGTTCAGACTGTTCAGCAGCACTACAGCCCTGAGGTGGCCCAGGAGGCCATGTTGTTATTGTTGTTGTTCAGACTGTTCAGCAGCACTACAGCCCTGAGGTGGCCCAGGAGGCCATGTTGTTATTGTTGTTGTTCAGACTGTTCAGCAGCACTACAGCCCAGAGGTGGCCCAGGAGGCCATGTTGATATTGTTGTTATTGTTCAGACTGTTCAGCAGCACTACAGCCCTGAGGTGGCCCAGGAGGCCATGTTGTTATTGTTGTTGTTCAGACTGTTCAGCAGCACTACAGCCCTGAGGTGGCCCAGGAGACCTTGTTGTTGTTGTTGTTCAGACTGTTCAGCAAAACTACAGCCCTGAGGTGGCCCAGGAGGCCATGTTGATATTGTTGTTGTTCAGACTGTTCAGCAGCACTACAGCCCTGAGGTGGCCCAGGAGGCCATGTTGATATTGTTGTTATTGTTCAGACTGTTCAGCAGCACTACAGCCCTGAGGTGGCCCAGGAGGCCATGTTGATATTGTTGTTATTGTTCAGACTGTTCAGCAGCACTACAGCCCTGAGGTGGCCCAGGAGGCCATGTTGATATTGTTGTTATTGTTCAGCAGCACTACAGCCCTGAGGTGGCCCAGGAGGCCATGTTGTTGTTGTTGTTGTTCAGACTGTTCAGCAGCACTACAGCCCAGAGGTGGCCCAGGAGGCCATGTTGATATTGTTGTTGTTGTTGTTGTTCAGACTGTTCAGCAGCACTACAGCCCTGAGGTAGCCCAGGAGGCCATGTTGATATTGTTGTTGTTGTTGTTGTTCAGACTGTTCAGCAGCACTACAGCCCTGAGGTGGCCCTGGAGGCCATGTTGATATTGTTGTTGTTGTTATTCTTCAGACTGTTCAGCAGCACTACAGCCCTGAGGTGGCCCAGGAGACCATGTTGATATTGTTGTTATTGTTGTTCAGACCTGAGGTGGCCCAGGAGGCCATGTTGATATTGTTGTTGTTCAGACTGTTCAGCAGCACTACAGCCCTGAGGTTGCCCAGGAGGCCATGTTGATATTGTTGTTGTTCAGACTGTTCAGCAGCACTACAGCCCTGAGGTGGCCCAGGAGGCCATGTTGATATTGTTGTTGTTGTTGTTGTTCAGACTGTTCAGCAGCACTACAGCCCTTAGGTTGCCCAGGAGGCCATGTTGATATTGTTGTTATTGTTGTTGTTCAGACTGTTCAGCAGCACTACAGCCCTGAGGTAGCCCAGGAGGCCATGAGGATCAGTCGCCCAATCAGTCAGGAGAAAGACATTGCCGACTTTTTGGAGGATAACACACAACGGGTGAATTTCTTCTTCTTCTTTTTTCTTCTTCTTCTGTTTTTCTTCTTCTTTTTTTGTTTTTTTCTTCTTCTGATTCTTTTTCTTTGTCTTCTTGTTTTTGTTGCTGTTTTTTCTCATCTTCTCCTTTTCTTCTTTTTCTTTTGTTTCGCATTCTCATTTTCCTTCTTCTGTGTTCAAATGATAGAAGCAATTTCTTTAATATCAGAATGTTGTTCATCATTCTAACATATCTTGATATTTTAAAACACCATCGAGCCTTTCCTGGTATTGCGGTACTTCCAGGATTGTCCCACCATCTTTATATGTAGTAACTAGTAAGTAAACCCTTCTTCGCCCGGGCTGTAGTTGGGCCGTTTTCTTTGGAGTGGGTGTAACCGTGTGAGGCGACCTGAAACCATCCCCACACCAAGAGTCAGAAAGTCACACTCACACACACACACACACACACAGAATATGCAAGATTAGTCGTTTGGAGGGCTTTCGGTTTAGAGATAATTGAGAGAGATTAATGGTGATTTCTGATTGATTTGTTTTCATATGTATGATAGAGTAATACATTGTTTGGAGGGATTTCTGATTGATTTGTTTTCATATGTATGATAGAGTAATACATTGTTTGGAGGGATTTCTGATTGATTTGTTTTCATATGTATGATAGAGTAATACATTGTTTGGAGGGATTTCTGCTTTCCTATGATAGACCTAGAAGAGTAATATTTGGTGTGATTTGTGTTTTCAGATGATAGAGCGATCAGTGAAGAAGAAGGCGACGGTGAAAACGCCCGTTGTACCGGAGAAACCAACAGCCTTGTGGGATAGCCACTGTAAAGAATTCTTCTCTCTGCAATGACAGAAAGAAATGTAGAGGACTGTTTCAATTGCTTGTTAAAAAAAACTGAATGTGTAGGAATCAGCAAGTGTGTGTATGTGTGTGTGGCTGGCTATTTCAGTAAGTGTG
This sequence comes from Phymorhynchus buccinoides, assembly GCA_017654935.2. NCBI lineage: Eukaryota > Metazoa > Mollusca > Gastropoda > Neogastropoda > Raphitomidae > Phymorhynchus > Phymorhynchus buccinoides. The sequence continues at coordinate 1,095,315 of CM065700.1, read as the reverse complement.
TAAGGAAGGGACAGTTAAAATTGTGTGTGTGTGTCTCTCTGTCTGTGTGTGTGTGGCTGGCTATGTCAGTAAGTGTAAGGAAGGGACAGTTAAGATTGTGTGTGTGTCTCTCTGTCTGTGTGTGTGTGGTTGGCTATTTCAGTAAGTGTAAGGAAGGGACAGTTAAGATTGTGTGTGTCTCTGTGTGTGTGGCTGGCTATTTCAGTAAGTGTGTAAGGAATGTGTGTGTGTGTGGCTGGCTATGTCAGTAAGTGTACGGAAGGGACAGTTAAGATTGTATGTGTGTAAAGGCGAATTTTGTGTATGTATGTATGTCTAGAAAATGTGTTTATGTTGGCCAATTGTGTTTAAATGTGTGTGTTATGGTATGGATAAATAATCTTAGCCTATTATGTCAAAATAAATACATATACACATGACAGACCTGTTTTGTGCTTCTTGTTTTGCATGCGTAGAAGTGAGTGGAAGAAGAATGTTTCCGTATGCAATGAAAACCAATGGCAGTGTTTTTTTAGTGCTGGGTGACTAAACTGTGCCTGCCATTGATCGATTCATTGTGCTGTGATAGAACAGATCGTCAGTGTGGACTGATGTCTGTACTGTATACATGTAACTGAGCTGTGCCTGGCATTGATCGATTCATTGTGCTGTGATAGAACAGATCGTGAATGTGGACTGATGTCTGTACTGTAACTAAGCTGTGTCTGGCATTGATCAATTCATTGTGCTGTGATAGAACAGATCGTGAATGTGGACTGTAAACCATAGGCGTGCCTCATTGTGACTGTCTCTCCATCTCCCTCTGTCAGTCTGTGTGAGTGTCCCCATCTCCATGACTCTAAAATCTCTCACCCTGACTCTATTCCCCTACTCTTGTCTGTCTCTCTTTCTGTCCATGTTGCTATGTCCCTCTGTCAGTCTGTGTGAGTGTCCCCATCTCCATGACTAAATCTCTCACCCTGACTCTATTCCCCTACTCTTGTCTGTCTCTCTTTCTGTCCATGTTGCTATGTCCCTCTGTCAGTCTGTGTGAGTGTCCCCATCTCCATTACTCTAAATCTCTCACCCTGACTCTATTCCCCTACTCTTGTCTGTCTCTCTTTCTGTCCATGTTGCTATGGCCCTCTGTCAGTCTGTGTGAGTGTCCCCATCTCCATGACTAAATCTCTCACCCTGACTCTATTCCCCTACTCTTGTCTGTCTCTCTTTCTGTCCATGTTGCTATGTCCCTCTGTCAGTCTGTGTGAGTGTCCCCATCTCCATTACTCTAAATCTCTCACCCTGACTCTATTCCCCTACTCTTGTCTGTCTCTCTTTCTGTCCATGTTGCTATGTCCCTCTGTCAGTCTGTGTGAGTGTCCCCATCTCCATGACTAAATCTCTCACCCTGACTCTATTCCCCTACTCTTGTCTGTCTCTCTTTCTGTCCATGTTGCTATGTCCCTCTGTCAGTCTGTGTGAGTGTCCCCATCTCTATGACTAAATCTCTCACTCTGACTCTCTTCCCCTGCTCTTGTCTGTCTCTCGTTCTGTCCATGTAATGTTGCTATGTCCCTCTGTCAGTCTGTGTGAGTGTCCCCATCTCCATTACTCTAAATCTCTCACCCTGACTCTATTCCCCTACTCTTGTCTGTCTCTCTTTCTGTCCATGTTGCTATGTCCCTCTGTCAGTCTGTGTGAGTGTCCCCATCTCCATGACTAAATCTCTCACCCTGACTCTATTCCCCTACTCTTGTCTGTCTCTCTTTCTGTCCATGTTGCTATGGCCATGGGTTAAAAACGACTCAGGCAGTTAACCATCAGTCTTCTGCGCTCCCAGGCATGATGGCTGAGGTATGTATGTGTCCGGTTTTCAGTTTTCACTGGGTCTCCCCGCTGAACAGCAGCACACCAAGTCCCACATTCTGACTGCTTTTAGTTTTACCACAGAGAGCTATCTGTTTCAAGTGCTTTCCTTTCCACAGCACACAAATTCCCCACATTCTGACTGCTTTTAGTTTTTACCCAGAGAGCTATTTGTTTCAAGTTATTTCCCTTTCACATAGGCAGTGTTTCTTTCCAGTGATTGTTGTTAGGGATAGGGAAAGACTTTACAAGTGGCAACAACAAACAAAAGAAGGGATAAAAACGTCGGATTGGTATATACTGGTGATGAGTTCTAAAAAATAGGCATGAACTAAAAGCAGCTGGACCAGGGTGCTGTGTGCATTCAGCTGATACATTCCAATTTCAGAGAAAATTATTTGGAAGGATTTATTCTTCTAAAAAAAGGGCAGGGGAATGGGCCAATGAGTAAAAAAAATAGTAGATGACAAAAATGAAACGGCAGAGTCAAAAGGAGAGGCAGATTAGAGGAAGTTATAAGCAAAGAACTTCCAGAGGGTATGGAAACTATTGGTATGAAAGACCACACACACACGGATATCCCCACAGGGAGAGACTTGTGGAGGAGGTCGGGGTCGTCCAGCTCCCCGTATGTATGGAGGCACGAGGCATCCACCCACTGCACCAACCCTTAATCAATGTATCTTCCCCCCTCCCTCTGTCTCCACACACACTCCAGTTGGTTGCACTTTGAAATAAAATCAAGCTACCTTATAACTGGGATTGAAACCAGTTGCCATCATTATGCCACCTCTCATCTTCCTTCCCCTTCCCCTCCTACACTTCTTCCTCCACCCTTGCCCTTCTCCCCACCCCTCCCACAACGCCCTCCCTACCCATCCTTGTGCCCCTTCACTTCATAACACACCTAAGCGCAGAACCTCTTCAAGTTGATCATCAGTCTTCACTACGTTGAAGTTGGATGATCAAAGGAAGAAGAACTCTTCTTCTCCCTAGGCAGCCAACTTCATCACGTTGAAGATTCTGCTGCACTTTAGAGGGGTAGTACGAACAAATTAAACTTCAGCAAGGATATAGTAGAAAAAGAAACAAACTTCATCACGTTGAAGATTCTGCTGCACTTTAGAGGGGTAGTACGAAAATAAACTTCAGCAAGGATATAGGTAGAAAAAGAAAACAAAACTTCATCACGTTGAAGATTCTGCTGCACTTTAGAGGGTAGTACGAAAATAAACTTCAGCAAGGATATAGTAGAAAAAGAAACAACTTCATCACGTTGAAGATTCTGCTGCACTTTAGAGGGTAGTACGAAAAGAAACTTCAGCAAGGATATAGTAGAAAAAGAAACAACTTCATCACGTTGAAGATTCTGCTGCACTTTAGAGGGTAGTACGAAAATAAACTTCAGCAAGGATATAGTAGAAAAAGAAACAACTTCATCACATTGAAGATTCTGCTGCACTTAGAGGGTTAGTACGAAAATAAACTTCAGCAAGGATATAGTAGAAAAAGAAACAACTTCATCACGTTGAAGATTCTGCTGCACTTTAGAGGGTAGTACGAAAATAAACTTCAGCAAGGATATAGTAGAAAAAGAAACAACTTCATCACGTTGAAGATTCTGCTGCACTTTAGGGGGTAGTACGAAAATAAACTTCAGCAAGGATATAGTAGAAAAAGAAACAACTTCATCACGTTGAAGATTCTTCTGCACTTTAGAGGGTAGTACGAAAAATAAACTTCAGCAAGGATATAGTAGAAAAGAAACAACTTCATCATGGGTGTGGGGGGGTGCCGTTGAAGATTCTGCTGCACTTTAGGGGGTAGTACGAACAATAAACTTCAGCAAGGAATAGTAGAAAAAGAAAGAACTCAATTCATCACGCTGAAGATTCTGCTGCACTTTAGAGGGTAGTACGAAAAAGATAACTTCAGCAAGGATATAGTAGAAAAAGAAACAACTTCAATCACGTTGAAGATTCTGCTGCACTTTAGAGGGTAGTACGAAAATAAACTTCAGAAAGGATATAGTAGAAAAAGAAACAACTTCATCACGTTGAAGATTCTGCTGCACTTTATGGGGTAATACGAAAAAGAACGAAATAAAGTTCAGCAAGGATAGAGTAGAAAAAGAAACAACTTCATCACATTGAAGATTCTGCTACACTTTAGGGGGTAGTAGTCGGACATAAACTTCAGCAAGGATATAGTAGAAAAAGAAACAAATTCAGACACGTTGAAGATTCTTCTGCACTTTAGAGGGTAGTACGAAAAATAAACTTCAGAAAGGATATAGTAGAAAAAGAAACAACTTCATCAAGTTGAAGATTCTGCTGCAACTTTAGAGGGTAGTACGAAAATAAACTTCAGCAAGGATATAGTAGAAAAAGAAACAACTTCATCACGTTGAAGATTCTGCTTGCACACTTTAAGAGGGTAGTACGAAAATAAACTTCAGCAAGGGTATCGTAGAAAAAGAAACAAATTCATCACGTTGAAGATTCTGCTGCACCTTAGGAGGGTAGTACGAAATAAAACTTCAGCAAGGATATAGTAGAAAAAGAAACAACTTCATCACGTTGAAGATTCTGCTTCACTTTAGAGGGTAGTACGAAAATATACTTCAGCAAGGATATAGTACGAGAAAGAAAACAACTTCATCATGTTGAAGATTCTTGCTGCACTTTATAGGGTAGTACTAAAATAAACTTCAGCAAGGATAGAGTAGAAAAAAAAAACAACTTCATCACGTTGAAGATTCTGCTGCCCTTTAGAGGGTAGTAACGAAGATAAGAAAGAAAAAGGATATAGTAGAAAAAGAAACAACTTCATCACGTTGAAGATTCTTTCTGAACTTTAGAGGGTAGTACGAAACTAAACTTCAGCAAGGATAGAGTAGAAAAAAAAGAATCAACTTCATCACGTTGAAGATTCTGCTGCACGTTAGAGGGTATTACGAAAATAAACTTGCAGCAAGGATATAGTTAAAAATGAAACAACTTCATCACATTGAAGATTCTGCTACACTTTCGAGGGTAGTACGAAAAAGACGTTCAGCCCAAGGATATAGTAGACAAAGAAACATTCCCTCACGTTTTGAAGATTCTGCTGCACTTATAGAGGGAGTACGGAAACTACCCTTCAGCCAATGATATAGTAGAAAAAGGAAACAAATTCAATCACGTTGAAGATTCTGCTGACACTTGAGAAGGTAGTACGAATATAACTTCATCAAGGATATAGTAAAAAAAAGACAACAACTTCATCACTTTTAAGATTCTGCTGCACTTTAGAGGGTAGTACGAAAATAAACTTCAGCAAGGATAGAGTAGAAAAAGAAACAACTTCATCACGTTGAAGATTCTGCTGCACTTAATGGGGTAGTACGAAAAAGAATGGAGATAAAGTTCAGCAAGGATAGAGTAGAAAAAGAAATGATAAGATATTATGGGAAGAAGATGATCCCAAGATAGTCCGGAGGTATAATTTAAGTATTTGGTAGATACTCCGTTTACTATAGTAGGATATTTATGAGATTCAAAACTGAAGGAAGTTAGTTAGGTATACTGACTATTTGATTCTAGGCTTGAGAATAATCATTTTAAAAAGGGGGTGGACGTGTGATAGAGGGGGAAAACAAGGATTAAATGTCATATAGGGTGAGGTAACAGAACTAACATGCCCAGAAAAGGCCCAAGTCCGTACAGCCAATGCAAACCATCGCCGTAGATCCTAGAGGAGTGACCAAACTTCTGGACACTGAGAAGGCTACTGGACCTCACTCCATACCTGCCTTTATAGGGGTTAAAACAGCAGCGGAAGAAATTACTCCAGTCCTTACAAGGCTTTTCCAGCAGTCGCTTGCACGGTCCCCCCCCCCCCGAAATCCCAGATGGATGGCGGAATGCATGGATTGTACCCCGTCTTCAAGAAAGGGGAGAAACACCTTGCTTCCAATTATCGCCCCGTGTCGCTGACGTCCATCACGTGTAAAATGCTGGAACACATCATCAACAGCAGCATCATAAGGCACTTTGATCGAAACAACATCCTGACTGATTGTCAACATGGCTTTCGACGGAAAAGCTCCTGCGAGACCCAGCTTGTGGCCACGGTTCATGAAATTGCCAGCAGTCTTGCCTCAGGAAAACAAGTTGACGTCATCCTACTTGACTTCAGCAAGGCCTTTGATGAAGTGCTTCATGCCCGCCTCCTTCTACGGTGTCCGAAGTAACACCCTACAGTGGATACAATCCTTCTTGTCTGCTAGGAAGCAGGGGTAATCTTTGTCAGTCAGTCAGTCATCTTGGAAGGTGACAACTCCTCTCGAGTCGGACGTTTATATCGGGAGTGCCCCAGGGTACTGTCTTATACAGGCCCTCCTCTTCCTGGCATACATCACCGATCTACCCGACGCTGTAATAAAGTCTTCCCAGAGCCAAGCTCTTTGCTGATGATTGCCTGCCTGTTTAGAACCATCTCCTCTGACAAAGACCAGCAAGCCCTGCAGTCGGACCTGTCATCGCTGGGGAGCAGTGGGAGAATGAGTGGCAAATGGAGTTTAACCCAGGCAAATGCAATCTCATCAGAATCATGCCAAACAAGACCAAAAGGGTCCCTGAAACAACATACACCCTGCATGGTGAAGTTCTAGAAACATCTGAGGACAGCAAATACCTGGGCGTCACTCTAACCAACAACCTGTTCCTGGTCAAAACACATCAAGGTGACAGCAAATACCTGGGTGTCTCTCTAACCAACAACCTGTCCTGGTCAAAACACATCAAGGTGACAGCAAATACCTGGGCGTCACTCTAACCAACAACCTGTCCTGGTTAAGACACATCGAGGTGATGGCAGGAAAAGCAAACAGAGCCCTCGTTTTTTTGCGCCGTAACATTAATGACTATACCATCAAAGTCAAAGCCACCTCCTATACCACCATCGTACGACCCATCATGGAGGGTACGCTTCAACCGCCTGGGATCCTCATCTACGAAAGGACTTGCATCAACTTGAGATGGTTCAGCGCAGGGCATCCATATTCTCTTTCAACAACAATAGAGACAGGTCACCTGGCTGTGTTGATAGTATGCTGGGGCAGCTGCAGTGGGACAGCTTATAAGAAAGGAGAAAGATCAACTGTCTGTGCCTGCTGCACAAGATAAATAATGGACTCGTTGACTTAAACTCCAACCAGTACCTACGCCCCAGTGACCCCAGAGATTACATCAAGAAAGGACAGCACACCCGGTCCCTCTACTATTCCTTCTTCCCTCGCACGCTGAGAGAATGGAACTCACTCCCTTCACACCAAGACAGACACCATCAGTCCTCTACCATTACTTCTTTCCCTCGCACGCAAAGAGAGATGCGACTCACTCCCTACAGCCTTGACAGACACCATCAGTCCTCTACTATATCCCTTCTTCCCTCGCACGCTGAGAGAGTGGAACTCACTCCCTGCAGCCATGACAGACACCATCAGTCCTCTACTATTCCTTCTTCCCTCGCGCGCTGAGAGAATGGAACTCACTCCCTACAGCCTTGACAGACACCACCAGTCCTCTACTATTCCTTCTTCCCTCGCACGCTGAGAGAGTGGAACTCACTCCCTACAGCCATGACACCATCAGTCCAGAAGTTTTCGGTGGCATCATCACCAGCCACCAGGCCTCTATCTTTCTGCTAAAAAAAAAAATCCAAGCAGAAATGTAAATAGTTTTGATGCACAAGAACTTTTAGTGCAGTACTGCATCTTGTTCCTAAACTCCTGTTTTTAATATATGCCGCCTGTGAGCAGTGTGACTAATGTGACCAGTTAGGCCTAGTTGGACTTCAAATGCCCGCGATAGGCATGCCGCGATAGGCATACGCGATGCGAGATGCCCGTCCAGTAACTGGAAGAAGAAGAAGACTCAATAATGTGAACAGAAATATCTACCATCTTAATCAGATGAACTGTTCTGTTTTGGAGTTTTAGTTTTGAGCAAGAGGGAGAAAAATAAGAATTTAATGTAATTTTTGGTCTATTTGTTAGGACAGTGCGCATAATCTGTAGAAAAAATGCAGCACTGGTCTGTGCGCATAATAATTTTTGCTTCTACAAATCGAAACGAGAACACCAGGAAATACAGGATCACGTGATTATAGGCACATGACCTCCAAGATGGCCTCTTTAGTTGCTATGTTTCTTTTATCTTCTTCTTCTTCTTTGCCTTAGGCAGCCAATTTCATCATGTTGAAGATTCTGCTGCATTTTAGGGGGTAGTACGAAAAAGAAAGAAAATAAGTTCAGCAAAGATAGAGTAGAAAAAGAAATGTTAGATATTATGGGGAGAAGATAGAGCCAAAATAGTCAGGAATTGTAGTATTATTACACATCGCAAAGTTTTGTGGTCTGTTTTATAGGTTTTAGGGACACGAAATGTATAGTCTCAAGATTGGCAACGGATATCATCTCGGTCGTGCGCTGGATCAATCCATGGAGCCATGGACTCCCAGAAAGGCGGCCAATACTGGCACAGAAACCAACACAGACGATCCAGCAAGTCTTCAACCAGAAGGAGCGTAACTTACCAACTTCTCACGATCTCGTCAACAACAACAGCCAGCGCATGCACCGACCACCCCCGCTCATCCGGCGACCGAGCAACGTCAACCCGCACAACCTACGGAGACTCGTGCAGCATTGCGCTGTCGATAAACTACTCCCTCTCCTTGATTTTCGAGCGCGTTTGGCTTTTTATTTAACGGTCTGGCGGGCAACCTGGTTTTGTTTCTGAACACGCAGCCACTGGCCTGGCACTCTTACCCAAAGCCATCAAACGCCTCGCTCCTTCTTCCTTCCGTTGTCAGCTTCGTCATGAATCTGGGGGGGGGGGGCGGGTGGCTGGCCCGTGCCTTTCCCTCCTTCTCGGTCTCGGGTCGTATTTCAAGCCTAGCGATGTCGCTGGTGATCTAAAGCTTACAAAGTTCGGGGGGTTCTGCTGATAGCCTCCTCATGTCGGAGGACTTCCCACAAGGAGCAGAGTGCCCCCTGCGCGCAGCTTGTGCATGGGCAAACAGGGACGGGCACTGCCACGCCCACAGCCGGTATGGTGATGATGGATGTGAGTTGGCTTTCGGGCAAGTAGTCCTCTTTGTCCCTGAGTGGCTTGACAACTCTCATATCGCTCTTCTGCTTCTTCTTTTGATCTTCCACCTTCAAAATACTAAAGATTCTGAAGATTAACAACTCTTCTCTCTCTCTCTCGATATCTCATCCGTCTCGCCTCTTCTTCTCTCTCCTCCCCTCTCACCAAATCTCTCTCCCCTCTCTCCTCCATCCGTCCTTCTCTCTTCCTCCACATCGTTCTCTTCTCTCTCCGACTCCCTCATCTCTGATCGTCTCTGCTCCCTCATCCGCTC
>CM065700.1:1009724-1085560 GCA_017654935.2 Phymorhynchus buccinoides | reverse complement strand
GCATGCGATTTGTAGGTGACTGGTGAGGAAGGAATGGGGGGGGGGGTGGGGTTAGGATGGGGGAGTAAAGTTTGACAAATGACAACTTTTTTCGTTGCCATTGGCTTTAACATGTGCTAAGTGCATGGGCACACGGGACCCTCGGTTGATCGTCTCATCGAAAGACTCCACATCAGACCTAGTAAGGCCTAGTGCAAAGTGAGAGGAAAAATCCCCTGTACCCAGGTTCGAGTCGCGGTTACTTAACACGAAGCGAAAGCGCTACCACTGTGGGCCACTCTACACCATCTTCATCAGGATCATAATAAGAATCAGGCATCAGACCAACAGTTGAAGTACAATCCTCTGAAAAACCGCGGTAAAAGGGCACCAAGGTCCCCAGATGAAGAGGGACAACCACTGAAACTGAAGTTCTGAACACCACCAAAGAGGCTTCATATAGTGAAAATCACTTTAAAAATGATATTTAAACACAAAAGGATAACACGAATAAAAAGGCAAAACCTCTGACAAGAGAAGGCCACTCCTCTGTCAGAAATTCTTAATCCTCTGAAATCCTCTGTCCTCTGACATTCTGATGACTGATAATAATAATAATAATAATAATTAACCATAATAATTTCATTAATATAGAGGAATTAAACTTGGAAGATAAACACACATTAAAAACATTATTCGCTAGAAGAATAACATGCGAAAATATGCATACAAAGACACACAATTCATGTGCATGGACTGGGCCAAAAAACGCGTGTTTACAGATGTTTTTTGAAGAGAGTGATGTTGTTTTCAGTATGTTTTTTTAATGGTGGGTAGATGCATTTGTACCATAGTTGTTCAAGTGCTTCGGCGGTTGGGATGATCCCTGGAAGTCTTTTAGCCAGGGTAAGTCAATAAAAACAACACATTAAACATTGTTTTTTTATTGAGGGTTGCTTTCTTACTTTATGAAGAACAATATATAAAAAAGGGGGAGTGATTTTCTGAGAGAAGAAAGGGCGGAGACCCTCTTTAAAGAGATGAGAGAGAGACGAGAGAGAGATGAGAGAGAGAGAGAGAGAGAGAGAGAGAGATGAGAGACGAGAGAGAGAAGAGGAGAGAGAGAGAGTTATATGTGTTCACGTTTGTGATACCAATTGAAGTGGAAAAAAAAGCACGCCAACCCTGAGAATGGCCCTGAATTCCTGAGCAGATGTTTACCCCCTACACCAGTCTGGTAGCTGAAATAGTAGCTTGGTGCAATACGTGTAGTTTTATTCATAAACCATCAAACCAATGTTCACTGAAAAAGTAAGGAGTAGTAATCAAGAATTATTAAAGCGCATTATTTTCAGTTTGAGTTTGAAGAGTAGTAGAGGTCCAAATTTTTTTTGTTTAGTAGAATACCTGCCTCGAAAAGAAGTAGAGTAAAACAGGTCTGTTTAGAGTAGCAGGGAACCCATGTCTAATCGATATTTGACCTGGTTTGACGTAGCAGACTGCAATCACAGCATTTTTTATCACCCCGCTGCTGAAAGGCTCCGTTACGTAACGGCAAGGCAGCGACATAAAACCACAGGCGTGTAACCACGAGTGCGTATTTGTAGACAGCCAACAATGGCGGTATTAGTCTCCAGTCAGTATGTATGTCAGAATCTGAATCGCAACGCTGAGCTATCAAAGGATGATAAAAGCGTGTAAATCGACGATTGTTCCCCCGTAGGGGGGGAAAAAATAGAGAGCACTCGTGAAATGAAAATTAGAGTAACACCCGACTTACTCGGTTCAAAATCCATAGCAACAATGGAGCATGGCGTTCGAAGCTCGAAACCGCAGGATGAGAATCAGCGGACTTGCAAACAATTTTTTTTATAGAAAAAATGAGGGGCGGCCAGTATACTTATCCCAAACCGATAGAACTGCGCACAATGGACGTTAAAAATATAAATTCCATCAATATTTAGAATGACGCACGGTGTTTCTAAAGCGAGATGTAAGTCTACTCAACACGCGAGGCGAGAACCGGGGATTGCCTGATGGTAGAGTGGCTTCCCCGGTGTGTGACCGATTGAATTAGGCAAAGTCACTCCCACAACACCACACGAATTACTCCTTAAGTATTCCGAACAATTCCTATCAGTCTATACTCCCAAAACCATTGCTGCTTAGCCCTTACTTTACAAACTTACTAGCGTGTTGAATGTCTAAGGGGACGTACTCATGATTACACGCACCAACAAGTTTTCCTGAGGTTTATGAGTTTCGAACGAAAGCTTGTGCAGGGTAGACAAAAGGAAAGGGCAGAAAAAGGGACACGGGAAGGGGGGGGGGGGGAGAGAGAGAGAGAGAGAGAGAGGAGCGAGGAGAGAGAGAGAGAGAGAGAGAGAGAGAGAGGAGAGAGAGAGAGAAGAGGAGAGAGAGAGAGAGAGAGAGAGAGAGAGAGGAGAGAGAGAGAGGGAGGGAGAGACGAGAGGGAGAGGGAGGGGAGAGAGAGAGAGGGGGGAGAGAGAGAGAGAGAGAGACATTTTTAGAAAACGCGTCACTCCGTGGGCATGAGAAAACCAAAGACAATAATTCATTTATAATTATGGAACAATGTGTACTTTAATGTCCTCTTTGCATTCAACAACTTTCAGTTTGATCAAGCTGTCCATCCATAATTTTTTTTATATTTTTTTACTCCAATTTAATTGTTAAAATGTCTCACTTTAACCTATAATTAAGTATAAACACGTTTCTTTCTTGGGGGCTCCACTGGATGGTCAGCATCTGCAGTAGAGACATCAGGGGTATATGAAATATTAAACTGAACATTTATATTTCACATATATATTAAAAACACCTCCACATGAAGTGGAATACTGATCTAGCCTTGATCAAGGGAGACAACTACACATAACCATCAACACAGAACTGGCACCTGTATGAAGAAAAACAAGGCATGTACATTAAACAATGGAATCTGTTGTATTGAATAACTATGACAATAATGATAAAGAAAAATACTAATGGGTTTATCTAAGGTTGTGTAAACCATTAACAATAATGAAAGAAAGATTGCTTTATTCTCCAACAATAAACGTTGAGTCATGAGTTTAAAAAAAAAATCCTACTGTCTGTAAAAGGTAACAGTAACAAGAATAAGATTTTCAGACTGATTGTCCCAGATCCTACGTATGTGTTATACCTTAAAAGGCTTACGTCATGATTATAAATAAAAATTCTCCTGATTAGAGTAATTTTAAATGAGACTTTGCCACTTGTTCGACTTAGTAGCAATAGTACATTAACAATAACAAAATAAAAAATGTAAAATACTACACGTCATGACAGACACAGGGCTCCCAATCATCCCGCAAAACAAGGGGTCCCAGGGACTCCTTCACTTAGTGACTGTATAGAGGGTCCAAGAGGCGGGATAGAGGGTCCCACTCCCAGTGACGTTACGAATGCCAAAATAATTGTTCTAGTGCATCCCTGGGACTCCCTGCACATTCTTTTTAGGTGGTCCTGTAGAATTTTAGTGCTTCATACAATCATAGACCCCAAAATAGGGGTCCCTGGGAGCCCTGAGACAGGAGTGCTAAAACTGAAAACTGATTCATCATATCAGTCATCAGAACAAAGAACAAAAGCCCGCAGAAAGTAGGTGCCAAGGAGAGCAGGGCCAGGGGTGGCCAATGGCAATGAAACGTCTCCTTTGACTCCCCTATGTTGGGGCTACATAACGTTTTTGGGGGTTTGTTCACACAAGGAGGAATTTAGGAAACACGTGGCGAGTTGGTGATCAACTCCACCAGCCAACCACCCAACAAGATCAACACGCTCCCTGCATGCTCAGTCTGCTTGGCGCGGCATCATGTTAGGGACCGATTAGCGGGACCTGGCTGGCTGGGCCAAACTTTCTATATTTCTTCTTTTTCTCCTATCCACTTCCTTCTTGAGTTCTTCTTGATAGTTTGTTGTCTTACGCATTCCCGTAGATCCTCCCAAATACAGCGACATAATAGTCTGCGGAAAAGAAAGAAAGGCTCAAAGCCTGAGAGTGAGAAGAAACTGAAAAGTTAGGCCTTAGAGTTAGACAGAAGAGGGACAGATAGACTCATAAAGAAATAAAGGCTTAATGCTTGTAGTTTTTTTAGTTGTACTGGGTTAAGAACTTAAGACCATTAAACCCCCAGTTCACCTGGAAAGGAACAGGCCCCACTTCCAGCAACAAGAAATTATAAATTAATTTAAGCAGAAGAGTCTCTCTCCAGGAGAAAGGGAACAAAAAAAACAACTCTGGAACTGCTCAGCTGCGAGTGACCTCTTCGTGACGAGAGCACTCAGTCTCACAGACTCTGAGCTGTCAATAAAAGCTATAAAAAATGACTGAAATATCATCTGCTTATAATTATGTCCAGCTACATTATTACAAAGGCTAGAGATTAAATCAAACTATATCAACAACAAACATTGTCCATGTCCTGAATGATCGAGACAAAAACTGCTGACTTGCTGATCGAGGCAATGGCTCCACACCACAGGCACAAATCAGCAAAAAACGCTTTACCAAAATCCACCAAAATCGTTTTTTATACATGCCCTGCTCACATTTCTCTTCTTTTTTTACAGGATTTTCTTAAGCAATGTCTAAACTACCAGAAATATATTATCACGACCGGGTGAGTAGTAGGAAATAGCGATACAAAGACACATTTATCAACTTTTCAACTCCTTCCCGCGATCTCAGCAGACTCTAATGTTATTCACCGAAGCTTTCATGTCTTCTCGAATTTTATTGGTTTTTTTTTTTGGGAGGTTTTTCAAGGGCTCCCCTTTGACCAATAGAAAAGCTGTTATCTGAGCCAGAAATAACCCATCAGAACACGTTTTCACAAAACCGGATTTGGGGATAACTCTTGGCAAAAACATGTTCGATAACTCTTGCAGTTGGGCCTTGCTACATAGTCACTAATACTATCATAGTATCATAGTCATAGTGTATCTTGATTTTAAAAAAGGCGTTTGATTCAGTGCCACAAGAAAGACTATTACTTAAATTGACAGCATATGGAATTGACGGTAGACTTTAACAATGGATTAGAAGATTTTTAACTAATAGAAAACAGAAAGTAAGAGTAAATAAATCATACACTCGGAACAAGCAGAAGAAATCAGTGGTATTCCCCAAGGCAGTATTTTAGGCCCAGTCCTATTAACTATATTCATAAATGACTTGTCCGATGAAGTAAATAGTGAATGTAAGATCGTTGCTAATGATACAAAGCTCAATAGTACATCTGGTAATAAAGAAATACTACCATATACAGATTTAAAGGAATAAAACACATAACAGATGCCTTAGTAGTCATCATTGAATGAAGCCCAACCAAATAAAAATAAAAAAACATATTAATAGAGGGCAAAAGTCTAAACAAAATACCCTATAGTGTCATTTATGCTATGCTATGCTACAGTCATATTTACACTCTCTACAAGCATGGTCAGAAAAATTGAATTTACTTTTTAATGTCCAAAAATGCAAGGTATAATGTGCATAGGAAGAAAAAACCCTAAACATGAGTATTACATGAAGCCAAACTGCACAACAAGTAAAATTAATATATGTGAAAACGAGAAAGACTTGGGAAAAACTTTTGATCCAGCTTTGAAATTTGATACCTAAGGGGAGATTTGATAAATGTTTACAAGATTCTTCAAGGCACTGACAATACTAACAAAGACTTGTTTCACTTGTCTAACGAAATAAGAACACGTAATAGTGAACTTAAAACCCTAACCAGGTACAGCAGAACTAACATTAGGAAAAAACTTTTTTGCTAACAGAGTCACCCAATATTGGAACAACCTCCATGCACATACTAAACTGACCTCAGATACTAACAAATTCAAAAACCTCCTAGACAGTGATCCAAAAATTACCCTGTTAAAGTACGTCCATGATTAGAGCACCAATATGGATGCTAAAAACCACAACAGCAATTGCCAAACTCTAACCAAAAGGAATGACACATTGAGAGGCTGCAAGGCCTGGCCGTCCAAATACCTGACCTGACCTGAACACATATGGCCAAGAGTCAATAAGGGTGTCTAAAAATGTGACACAGAAAGTCAGAAATGAAATTAGAAATGAACGTTATTGATCATCAACATTACTTAATTAGTGATGCCTTGATACCAGCAAGACCAACTTCAAGTGTTAAGTAACTTTGGCAACTTGTTTATATGGACTCGAAAGACGAACATGTGTACATAACACTTTACGCCGTGACAATTCTCAACACTGTTAAATGACATAAAAACAAGCATTTTAACTGCTGGCTTGATTTTCACTAGAAAGGTATCATAGTTATCTCATTTCGAATATGAAAAATAAAGCAAGCAATGCAAAAGAAAGAAAGAAACATGCAGATAATCATTTGTGTACATAACATCACACCTTTTTCTGTTCAAATGGAAACGAACTTGCAGAAATCCAATCAATCACAACCAATTTAATATAAAATTAGTCCAGTTATCTATGCATGTATAAAAAAACTTTTGCAAAATCAAAATTCAAGTTTTTTTTATTTGAAATAATCCTACATGACTTTTGTCAATGCATTACCTAAAAATGTTCAATAATTTTAATTATTACATCAAAACAAATGCAGAATGCATGGAATCACAGTGGAGACCAATCCTTAGCATATTATCTTCACTTTCCAACCATTTTCCAGCCAATCCATAACAAAATACGGACATAAATCGCATAAAACCATACAGCATGGCTTTGCGTACATAACTTCACACCGTCACATCGCTAAATTTCAGTTATGTAAGTTGGAAACATCTATAAAAACCAAATTAAGTCCTGTCATTCACAAGACTTATTTGATACCTAAGAATAATTGATATTAAATTCACATTCATAACATTAGAAAGGACAAGATAATACAAAATTTAAAGTTGTACATAACTTCACACAAAAAAGGACTGATTTTTCTTCGTTTTCTGAACACACTGGATTCTATTAAACTAATATTTGAGTAAAAAATACCCCACAACAATAAAACATAACCCTTTCTGTATAATCCATTGAGAAGCATGATGATTTGACATTGTTCACTGCCAGGAAGCCAACTAAAGCATAATTGTACATAACTTTCACAACGTAACATTTACATTTTTGGCGCCATTATCCATGAATGCAAGCAGAGTTCAAGCTGTGATTATAAAGCAAGAATAAATACCACATAGTCTTTTATTTCCTACATGGACATTACATCTTAAGCTTGATTTTATTAAGTAAAAACAAAAAAGAATTCTAGTGTGTACATAACTTTACACCATCTTCAGCTCACTCACACCAATAAGACAAACCTGCAGTCTAATTAAACATTCAAAAACATACACAGTAGACTAGTTAAAGTATACAGTTAAAAAAGGATACAATGTTCACTAATGATAAGCTTTATCATCATATGAAAATGTACATAACTTAACACCGCAAGTTGTCAGTGTAGTGTTATGTACACATTTCATTTTAACTTATCTTTGTAACTATTGGTCATAATTACTAAACTGTCAATAGTGAAGAATGGATAAGATAGTAACTTCAACAGTAACTTTTAATTTACAATTCTAGACCATTATTATATTTTAAAATTGTACATAACATTACAACATCCTTCCTTTCTGGCAACGATGTGAGGTTATGTACATTGCTCACAGTAAACTGAATTTAGCTTGCTCTGTTAGTAGTTGCATGTATTGTTAACAGAATTCTAATTAGTACACATGTGAGAGAAATGATGCCAAAAAAATCTATCATACATCCAAATTATTCATTTTTTTTAGAAAATGCTGCATGGAACTGCCTTGCATTTGGTTTTTCTTGAGTGAAGTTATGTACAATGGTCATTGGACTGCAAAAACCGAACTTATGCAATAACTAGTCCATATCACATTTAATTACAGATGAGAACAAGTTGATCATTAATTATAATAAATAGAAACGAACTTACTTCACACTGCTTTGTCAGAGTGTGAGCCATAACCATGTACATAACCTTTACAACAAAATGCTCATGACGATCAAGTAAAAAAAATTGATTGCGTCTAAACCATTATGAAAATGCACCTGTTCTTTACTGTTGATCCTAGTTCACAAGTAAATGAATAGATACAGAGCATTCCATTCCATATGTCAGACCTTTAATGGTATTAAATGCAAAAATCAGTTCTTTCGACGTGTACATAACACAACAATCACATTTACGACGAAAACTTATCATCATCTTTTTTCTCTTGATCATCCATCATCTCTCTTCAAAAACTTTTGGTGCTCAATGAACGCCTGTTGAAAGCCCACGAACACTCGAAGGTAGTTCCTACACGATTAGAAATAGTTCTTTCAAACAAACAAAAATTGTGTACATAACCGACTTTTCATGACAACAGTGAATTACGAAAGTTGTTGCAACTTTTTTCGGATTTTAATACCTTTAAAACTAAAAACATATAGTTGACAGAATTGAAGCAACAGTCTAATGTATTACTACGCGTGTTTTTTTCTTGATTCCAGGGATGAAACTCTCTGAACAGCGCGATAGAAAACAAACCGAAATTCACGACAAAGGGTTATGTACACGACACCGAATTTCGATTACCTATAGTGTTATATAAGTAGGCAGCAGGCGGGTAAGAAAACATACATATTGTGATTGTTGATGATTTTATATCCGATCAAGATGACTTTTATGATTTAGGGACAAGAAATGATGGTATGACAATCAATGTTGTGCACACACCCGATCGCATGTCACGCTGGAAGCAAAAATTTCCGGGATCAAATACGCCCAAAAAAAAGTTTTTTTAAACATTTCTCTATGCTCAATGGACCAAACTAGAACAAAAAGCCTTTGTTTGTTCATTTCATAATAATATTCAACAGTTTGTTTTAGTCTAATGTTTCGCATGTGCCGCTAGGAGAAGAATAAAATGATGAAGTTGGCCGTTTTTAGCATTCGATGCCATTACTGACTCTTGGCCATATACAGAAGGTAACCAGTAAAGCTAACCAAGTAATGGGATTAATCAAAAGATCATTTGACTATCTTCATAAGGATATATTTGTTAAATTATACAAGGCTATGGTTCGACCTCACATAGAATATGGTAACTGTATATGGCATCCTAACCTAAAAAAGACAATCAATAATAATTGAAAAAGTTCAGAGAAGAGCCACAAAATTAGTTAAAGCATGTAAAAATATGTCTTATGAGGAACGTTTAAATTTTCTGAAATTACCATCTTTGAAGGGAAGAAGACTTAGAGGGGACCTTATTCAAACCTATAAAATTGTACATAATCTTGATGATATCAATTTCAATGACTTTTTCATAAAATGCACAGTAGACAAAACAAGAAATAGTGATGGTAAATTGTTTCTTAACAGATCTAATACTAACACCCGCAAAAACTTTTTTACTAACCGTGTTGTTCATATGTGGAATGATCTACCAATTAACATAAAGAATGCACCTAGCATTAATGAATTCAAAAATCTTTTGGACGAAAACCCAAATTTGATAACAAAATTTAAATGTTTTGATGAATAAAAATTAAAAAAATATATATATATATATATATAAAAAAGCCATTCTCTTAAAGATTTATCTTTTTATTAGTTTTTGATTTAAGAGACGCAAACCACTAAATAAATTCTGACAAGTCAAATTCATCGAGAAGGGGCGTAATAAGGGCCGAGAGGCCTATGCATAGCCCTACATCACCTACCCCACCTACCCTACCCATACCCACGTTAATCTAACCCACGGCACGTGTTCTTGAATTTTACTTTGACTTTTGTTTCACTTTCTGAGTTCTGACTGGCAAAGCAAAAACACTGAACAGGGGAGCCTGCGCGCGGGGGGTGGGGTAGAAGATAGTAAGGAAGGGGGATACAGGGAGGGGTTTCTGAAGGCCTCCACACCACAGTGACAGAGTGCTGTCTGCCATCTGAGTGCCGTCACAGCTAAAGCCAGTCAGACGCTTGGCTTTCTCCGTCGCAACCTCAAGATCGCCTCCACTGAGCTGAGAGCAAAAGCCTATATAGCCTTTGTAAGGCCGCTTCTTGAATACGCCTGCTCAGTGTGGGACCCCTCCACTCAGAAGAACATCGACAGAGTGGAGATGATCCAACGGAGAGCAGCAAGATTCGTCCTCAATCAATACCGTAGGACAGCCAGCGTCACAGCAATGCTCCAGAGGCTTGACTGGAGCTCCCTGCAGCAACGCCGCCAGGTGACAAGACTCACCATGCTGTATAAAATACAAAATGACATGTTGAGCGTCAATAAGAACAGACTTGTCCCCCAACCAGAGCGGCAGCGCAGAGGACACACACTGCAATTCCTTGTCCCCCAGTGTCGAACACAATACAGACAGAGTTCCTTTTTCCCACGTACCATCAGGGAGTGGAACATCCTACCTTCAGCAGCAGTTGAGGCCAGAACTCCAGAGAGCTTCGCGACTAGAGTCTGGGAGCACCTGACTGGAATACCTCCTGCTGCAACCGCCACGTCTGATGGCCCCACTCTGGGGACGTCAGACTAACAAGCACCAACAGACCCCCCCCTCCCTTCCCCCCTCTCCCATCTCCCCCTTTGGTCCCCCATCTTCCCCCACCCCCTCCTTCCCTCTTCCAACAACCCAACGGATGAACAGTTTCCTAGTTTTCATATGATCTGTGCTCTCTCTGTTGTTTTGTTTCTTCTCAGGCCTTGAGCCTTTCTTCCGGCAAAAGTGATCTCGAACCTCCCCGGTTCCGTGGCATAATAATCAAAGTGTTGATTGTGGCCACGTACAGTCAAGAAGAAGAAGACAGTGACTGATGTCATTGCCAGTGAAGGAAAGCCATTCCAATCCATATATTATATATTATAAATTATGCATAATGCAATGTGACTACAGTCACTTCACTATGTACACAAAGTATGCCTACAGTGCAAACCAGGGAAGAGTAATTGAGACATGTCATTTCTTTCACTGTTCAGGATGAGGATGCATCAGTGACGTTGGCGGCGGTGCGAGGGCTGCAGCAAGTGTTTGCCAACTTCTTTGTGTGTGGACATATGGCCTGCATGCCTCAGCAAGCAAAAGGTGGGTAGTTCTAATGTTGTTGTTTGACATACCCTGGCTAAAAGACTCCAGGGATCATCCCAACAGCCGAAGCACTTGAACACTATGGTACAAATACATTAGGGATGAGAACATTACGTGTGACCGTTTTTGATTACCCCACCATGTGGGCACCCACACTCCGTCTTTGGGGGATTTGGGAGACTGATGATGTTATGATAGGAGCTTGTCATGGCTAAAGACAATCCCCGCATATGCAGAGCATAACAACATTTTGATGTAGCCTTGGCGCTCTAGCTTATGTCAATTGATCTGACACAACCTTACGTTAAGCCAAGGCGGGGTAGTTCCTGTGAATCATGAAGAAGATTACAATTTGACAACAAAGACAAGCAACATTAAAAAATATTGTTTTACTAACAGAATTGCTAATCTATGGAATGATTTACCAGTGGACCTAAAATGTGCACCCAATACTAATACATTCAAAAATTGTCTAGATAATCATCCAAAATTTATAAATATATTTAGAAGCATTGATTAAAATTGCATGATAGGAAAATTCAACCGATTACACCTTGATCAAAGATACAAAATAAAAATTGATGATTCGATGGGACTGCCAAAAAGCTTGACAGCTTATTTAGTCCCTACCCCTACTACTACTACTACATGTACTAATATACAGGGTTCCCACTCCCCTTGAGAACACAAGTTTGTAAACCCTTGCAATTTCAAACTGGTCAAAAAGGTGATTGAAATCCTTTAAAACTGGACCAAGGAATGTTAACCGCCCCTTGAATTCCCCTTTAAAAAATTGCTTTGGGGCTGGATTTGTTCATAGCCACGCCAGTGGAAATTCATAACATAATGCCAATGGGGTGTTTTGGAACACACACACACACACGCGTGCGCACACACACACACACACACACACACACACACACACACACACACACACACACACACACACACACACACACACACACACACAATCTTAGCGAGTTTCGTCATTTGACCCTATTATGAAAAGTTATTGTTTGTAAATGACTATGTGCTCTCTCTCTCTCTCTCTCTATCTCTCTCTCTCTCTCTCTCTCTCCTCTCTCTCTCTCTCTCTCTCTCTCTCTCTCTCTCTCTCTCTCTCCCCCTCCTCTCTCTCTCCCCCTCTCTCTCTCTTTCTCTCTCTCTCTCCCCCCTCTCTCTCTCTACTCTCCCCATATCTGTGTTTCAGACCCAGCCCCCAGTCAGCTATGTGAGTGGCTCCAGCAGCAGTATCACACAGCCTGTGGCGCCGCCTTGGAGAAACTCCAGACACCTGACAGCAAAGTGAGGGTAAGTTTTCTCACACACTGATACAGTGCACTGTGGGGGGTATCTATTCTAAGACATTTGTGAAAAATGCTACTACAGTGGAACTTCCCTATTAAGACTCCCTCTTCTTGAAGTTCTTCTTCTTCTTCGATCGCTCAGACAGTATCCTAAGAAATAGTTAGGCCCAGCAAGTCCGACTTCGGCTGGACTAATTTGTTTTGAAAGTGTTTCGTTAAAAAAGGCAGAAGAATGGACCGGTAAGGCAAAAAGATAGTAGATGACCGTAAGCAAAGGGAAAAGGCAGAGTCAAAGAGAATGACAGATTAGAGGAAGTTACAAGCACAGAACTTCCAGAAGGTGGGGGAACTATTTATGCAAAAGACCCCCGGTATCCCCACTGGGAAAAGACTCCCTCTAAGATGTGACCCAACTTGTTTTCACTGATTTTCCCCTTCAGATCAGGACTACTGGGTGGCTCATTTTGTGAGGTTCTACTGTACTACGGTTTGAAGGATTTCTGTGCTGGGCTGCTCTTGTGTTGGTACGGCAGGTGGGGGGTAGTGTATCTCTGGGTCCCATTAGCATAAATTGTGTGCGTTTCTTTCTCCTGTGCTGGAATAAAGCTTAACCCCTTCCCTGCCTGCCCTGTGTCTACTACAGGCAGTGTGATGTCATTGATGATGTCATAGCTTTTTATGTCATTGTCCTGGAATGCTAGTTTTTGTTTTAGACAAGTCGGGAAAGATATATCTGTAGACCATTTTTCTAACAGATCTCTTTTCATTTTATAATGAAAAATAGACCATTTCTCCATTTTGTTCTGGCAGTGAAGGGGTTAATTATGAAAACTGGTAGTGATCTGTGTTGTGTTTGTTCAGGAAGGGGTTAATTGTGAAAACTGGTAGTGATGTGTGTTGACTGTGTTGTGTTTGTTCTGGCAGTGAAGGGGTTAATTGTGAACACTGGTAGTGATGTGTGTTGACTGTTGTGTTTGTTCAGGAAGGGGCATTGGTAGCGCTGATGAAGTTTGTGGAGATGGAAGCCAAACATCCGTTACAGCCAACAAACAACTCTGCCAACACTTTCCCTGACAAACTAATGCAGGTTTGGGCACTCTGTTCAATCATTACCATTTGTTGGCAACTCTGAATAACATCATACTAAATAGCCATAAAGATGTCAGGATTTCTTTCCATATCTCTTGGTGTTCTGACCACACAAAAAATCATATCTCTTGGTGTTAAACTGACAGTTCAATTTTTCCTTTCTTTCACATTCACAGTTAGTTTAGAGCAAGACAAATGAACTATGCCCAGTTTTATTTTTCCATTCAAGTGGTGTGGCACAAATACACAGCTACTGTGTGCATACATGTGCAATGCCTGAAAAGGGGTCTTTTAAGAATATAATAGAATGATGAATCTGAATCTGGCTACGCTGCTCTGTCCCACTGGATACTTATACAGCATTTTGCGTTGCGACAGAAAGAAAAATAAACCAAACTAAAAATCAACACGAAAACAAAGGAACTAAAAATAGAAGTCTCCCCAGCATTTCATGTCTCATGTCAGGCCAATCCGGCTACCGTAGCAGCCCCCGGGGACGTACCCCGACCGGCACAGCCCCAACCATCATTGAAGATGGGGTACCGGTAGATTTATGCATATAGCTATCCAGCCAAGCCTTTGTTTTCCCCTATCTTGGCTGTTTTGTATCAGTCTATCACACTGAGTCTATACTAACTCAACATAACAAAATATAGTTGTTCAGGTCATTTATTTTGTTTATAAAATCTCTCCAAAATGGGAAGTCTCATTTCTGAATACTGCGAAATGTGTCATGTGCAATGCCTGAAAAGGGGTCTTTTAAGAATATAATAGAATGATGAAGTGGATTTAAGGAGTTAGTAGCCTTGCCGCACAGATTCTCGGAAGAATGACACAGGCTACATGCCATCTGCTCATGTAAGATTTGTCCATATAATTGTGCCAAATGGATTTTTAGTTTCAATTGTCTGTGTTTATACATGCGCATGTTTGGAAAACTGAGTGGAAGGAGTAAGTGAGTGCTGACTGACACAGTGAATGTATGTAGCAAGGTTGTGGGTGGGGTGACACAGTGAATGTATACATATAGCAAGGTTGTGTGGGGGTGACACAGTGAATGTATGTAGCAAGGTTGTGTGGGGGTGACACAGTGAATGTATGTATCAAGGTTGTGTGGGGTGACAGTGAATGTATGTAGCAAGGTTGTGTGGGGGTGACACAGTGAATGTATAGTAGCACAGTGAATGTATGTAGCAAGGGTGGGGGGTGACACAGTGAATGTATGTAGCAAGGTTGTGTGGGTGACGGTGAATGTATGTAGCAAGGTTGTGGGGGGTGACACAGTGAATGTATGTAGCAAGGTTGTGTGTGGGTGACACTGAATGTATGTAGCAAGGTTGTGGGTGGGTGACACTGAATGTATGTAGCAAGGTTGTGGGGGGTGACACAGTGAATGTATGTAGCAAGGTTGTGTGGGGGTGACACAGTGAATGTATGTAGCAAGGTTGTGTGGGGTGACACAGTGAATGTATGCAGCAAGGTTGTGTGGGGGTGACACAGTGAATGTATGTAGCAAGGTTGTGGGTGGGGTGACACAGTGAATGTATGTAGCAAGGTTGTGTGGGGGTGACACAGTGAATGTATGCAGCAAGGTTCTGTGGGTGATACAGTGAATGTATGTAGCAAGGTTATGGGTGGGTGACACAGTGAATGTATGTAGCAAGGTTGTGTGGGTGACGGTGAATGTATGTAGCAAGGTTGTGGGGGGTGACACAGTGAATGTATGTAGCAAGGTTGTGTGGGGGTGACACAGTGAATGTATGTAGCAAGGTTGTGGGTGGGTGACACTGAATGTATGTAGCAAGGTTGTGGGGGGTGACAGTGAATGTATGTAGCAAGGTTGTGGGTGGGTGACACTGAATGTATGTAGCAAGGTTGTGTGGGGGTGACACAGTGAATGTATGTAGCAAGGTTGTGTGGGGGTGACACAGTGAATGTATGTAGCAAGGTTGTGTGGGAGTGACACAGTGAATGTATGTAGCAAGGTTGTGTGGGGGTGACACAGTGAATGTATGTAGCAAGGTTGTGTGGGGGTGACACTGAATGTATGTAGCAAGGTTGTGTGGGGGTGACAGTGAATGTATGTAGCAAGGTTGTGTGGGGGTGACACAGTGAATGTATGTAGCAAGGTTGTGTGGGAGTGACACAGTGAATGTATGTAGCAAGGTTGTGTGGGGGTGACACAGTGAATGTATGTAGCAAGGTTGTGTGGGAGTGACACAGTGAATGTATGTAGCAAGGTTGTGTGGGAGTGACAGTGAATGTATGTAGCAAGGTTATGTGGGAGTGACACAGTGAATGTATGTAGCAAGGTTGTGTGGGGTGACACAGTGAATGTATGTAGCAAGGTTGTGTGGGAGTGACACAGTGAATGTATGTAGCAAGGTTGTGTGGGAGTGACAGTGAATGTATGTAGCAAGGTTATGTGGGAGTGACACAGTGAATGTATGTAGCAAGGTTGTGTGGGAGTGACACACTGAATGTATGTAGCAAGGTTGTGTGGGAATGACACAGTGAATGTATGTAGCAAGGTTGTGTGGGAGTGACACAGTGAATGTATGTAGCAAGGTTGTGTGGGAGTGACACAGTGAATGTATGTAGCAAGGCTGTGTGGGGGTGACACAGTGAATGTATGTAGCAAGGTTGTGTGGGAGTGACACAGTGAATGTATGCAGCAAGGTTGTGTGGGAGTGACACAGTGAATGTATGTAGCAAGGCTGTGTGGGGGTGAAAGGACAAAAAGAGTCTAGATGTGTTTCTGTTATGTTCTTACGCCTGACATGAATTTCTGTTTTGAGGTAGTAAAGTATATTGGGTTGGATTGGATGCGCATGTATTTGGTTGGGCACATGCTGGGTGTCTGTGTATATTGGGTTGGATTGGATGCGCATGTATTTGGTTGGGCACATGCTGGGTGTCTGTGTATATTGGGTTGGATTGGATGCGCATGTATTTGGTTGGGCACATGCTGGGTGTCTGTGTATATTGGGTTGGATTGGATGCGCATGTATTTGGTTGGGCACATGCTGGGTGTCTGTGTATATTGGGTTGGATTGGATGCGCATGTATTTGGTTGGGCACATGCTTGGGTGTCTGTGTTTCTTGTGCGTGTACACATGCACGCTGTGTTCCCCCTGTTTCCAGGACATTGTGGACCGGCTGCTGTCTGCCACGGAGGACCAGGACACGCTGATTGTCAGGCTGAGTGAACTGACGCACTACGATGACGTGAGGTACCACCTCATGAAGGCTCTCAAGCACAACCTGGCCAAGGAGGCAGGGCAGGTAGGTGCTGATTGTCAGGCTGAGCGAACTGACGCACTATGATGACGTGAGGTACCACCTCATGAAGGCTCTCAAGCACAACCTGGCCCAGGAGGCAGGGCAGGTAGGTGCTGATTGTCAGGCTGAGCGAACTGACGCACTATGATGACGTGAGGTACCACCTCATGATTTCGGAGGAGCTCAGGCTCTCAAGCACAACCTGGCCCAGGAGGCAGGGCAGGTAGGTGCTGATTGTCAGGCTGAGCGAACTGACGCACTACGATGACGTGAGGTACCACCTCATGAAGGCTCTCAAGCACAACCTGGCCAAAGAGGCAGGGCAGGTAGGCTTTGTCGCATCACCGCCTGTGGGGATGCGTCTTCTTCCTCTTCTGAATGAGCTACCTATGTGTCCGGTTTTCACCTTTTACTGGTCTCCCCGCTGCGCACAGCTGACACATTCCGATTTCGGAGGAGCTCAAAGCAAAGAAAATTATTTGGAAGACTTTTTGGAAAATAAAAAAGGGCAAGAGAATGGGCCAATAAGTCAGAAAAATAGTAGATGACAGGAAGCAAAGGGAAAAGGCAGAGTCAAAGACAGTGACAGATTAGAGGAAGTTACAAGCACAGAACTTCCAGAAAATGGAACTATTTGTACTAAAGACGCACACGCACACACACACACACACACACCGGTATCCACACGCGGAAGTGGAAGGAAACAAATAGTTTCCTTGCCTCCTAGAAGTTCTGCGATTGCAACTTAACTTCCTCTTTGAAAGTCGTCTCTCTCTCTCTCCTTCTTTAAGTTTGCCTTTTCCTTTTCTTGTAGTCATCAGCTCTCTTTCTCCCTTAATTGGAGAATGTGTCAGAGAGAGTCTTGTGGTCATCAGCTCTCTTTCTCCCTTAATTGGAGAATGTGTCAGAGAGAGTCTTGTGGTCATCAGCTCTCTTTCTCCCTTAATTGGAGAATGTGTCAGAGAGAGTCTTGTGGTCATCAGCTCTCTTTCTCCCTTAATTGGAGAATGTGTCAGAGAGAGTCTTGTGGGTGAGAAATGTGTGTGGGTATGTGTGTGCATTCATGCGTTTGATGTGTGTGTGTGCGCGCGTGCATATTCACATTTCTTTTGCGTTTTATTGCTGGTTTCAGAGGAAGAGTGAGGCGTACCTGTGTAATGTGCTGACCACCCTCTACAACCTGCAGTTACCTGAGGCCAAAGAGGAACTGACCCCAACCATGCTGATAGATACAGGTAATGTGTAATGTGCTGACCACCAACCATGCTGATAGATACAGGTAATGTGTAATGTGCTGACCCCAACCATGCTTTTCTCACCATCTTTTCTTTATAGCCATGTCACATGCTTTTCTCACCATCTTTTCTTTATAGCCATGTCACATGCTTTTCTCACCATCTTTTCTTTATAGCCATGTGACATGCTTTTCTCACTATCTTTGTTTTATAGCCATGTCACATGCTTTTCTCACCATCTTTTCTTTATAGCCATGTCACATGCTTTTCTCACCATCTTTTCTTTATAGCCATGTCACATGCTTTTCTCACTATCTTTTCTTTATAGCCATGTGACATGCTTTTCTCACTATCTTTTGTTTTATAGCCATGTCACATGCTTTTCTCACCATCTTTTCTTTTATAGCCATGTCACATGCTTTTCTCACTATCTTTTCTTTTTAGCCATGTGACATGCTTTTCTCACTATCTTTTCTTTATAGCCATGTCACATGCTTTTCTCACCATCTTTTCTTTATAGCCATGTGACATGCTTTTCTCACTATCTTTTCTTTATAGCCATGTCACATGCTTTTCTCACTATCTTTTGTTTTATAGCCATGTCACATGCTTTTCTCACTATCTTTTCTTTATAGCCATGTGACATGCTTTTCTCACTATCTTTTCTTTATAGCCATGTCACATGCTTTTCTCACTATCTTTGTTTTATAGCCATGTCACATGCTTTTCTCACTATCTTTGTTTTATAGCCATGTGACATGCTTTTCTCACTATCTTTGCTTTATAGCCATGTGACATGCTTTTCTCACTATCTTTTCTTTATAGCCATGTCACATGCTTTTCTCACTATCTTTTCTTTATAGCCATGTCACATGCTTTTCTCACTATCTTTGTTTTATAGCCATGTGACATGCTTTTCTCACCATCTTTTCTTTATAGCCATGTGACATGCTTTTCTCACTATCTTTGTTTTATAGCCATGTCACATGCTTTTCTCACTATCTTTTCTTTATAGCCATGTGACATGCTTTTCTCACTATCTTTTCTTTATAGCCATGTGACATGCTTTTCTCACTATCTTTTCTTTATAGCCATGTGACATGCTTTTCTCACTATCTTTTCTTTATAGCCATGTGACATGCTTTTCTCACTATCTTTGCTTTATAGCCATGTGACATGCTTTTCTCACTATCTTTTCTTTATAGCCATGTGACATGCTTTTCTCACTATCTTTTCTTTATAGCCATGTCACATGCTTTTCTCACCATCTTTTCTTTATAGCCATGTCACATGCTTTTCTCACCATCTTTTCTTTATAGCCATGTGACATGCTTTTCTCACTATCTTTGTTTTATAGCCATGTCACATGCTTTTCTCACCATCTTTTCTTTATAGCCATGTCACATGCTTTTCTCACCATCTTTTCTTTATAGCCATGTGACATGCTTTTCTCACTATCTTTTCTTTATAGCCATGTCACATGCTTTTCTCACCATCTTTTCTTTATAGCCATGTCACATGCTTTTCTCACTATCTTTTCTTTATAGCCATGTGACATGCTTTTTTCACTATCTTTGTTTTATAGCCATGTCACATGCTTTTCGCACTATCTTTTGATTTTCTGTTGGTTTCTGTGGACTAAATATTGGCATGTTTGTTCATCCATATGTGTCTTGGAGTTTTATCCTATGTATTATCTATGTGTTATGTTTATTCCATGATACATTATTGTAAGGTAAAAGACATGGGCCTGTATTCGCATTGAGATAGTATGAGACTTATGATCATGATATCTTTAGAAGTCCTTCTAAAGTCCTATTAAATCCTACTAGTATTACTTTAGAAGGACTTCTAAGATATGATGATGATAAATCTCACACTGTCTCAATGTGAATACAGACCCTGGAGAAAAACAATCCATGACAAGTGTGTCCACAACACTCAGGCTACTTTAAAGTTTATACCACTCTTTATTTATTCTCTGTGTGTATGTGTATGTGTGTTGTGTGTGCAGAAGGTGAAGCCCCCCACTCCAAGGCATCTTCCCTCAAGGCCCACAAAAGCTGTTCACTGCCTGTCTCATGTGTGTGTTGTGTGTGTGTGCAGAAGGTGAAGCCCCCCACTCCAAGGCATCTTCCCTCAAGGCCCACAAAAAGCTGTTCACTGCCTGTCTCATGTGTGTGAGTGTGGTGTGTGTGCAGACGGTGAAGTCCCCCACTCCAAGGCGTCTTCCCTCAAGGCCCACAAAAAGCTGTTCACTGCCTGTCTCATGTGTGTGAGTGTGGTGTGTGTGCAGACGGTGAAGTCCCCCACTCCAAGGCGTCTTCCCTCAAGGCTCACAAAAAGCTGTTCACTGCCTGTCTCATGTGTGTGAGTGTGGTGTGTGTGCAGACGGTGAAGCCCCCCACTCCAAGGCGTCTTCCCTCAAGGCCCACAAAAAGCTGTTCACTGCCTGTCTCATGTGTGTGAGTGTGGTGTGTGTGCAGACGGTGAAGTCCCCCACTCCAAGGCGTCTTCCCTCAAGGCCCACAAAAAGCTGTTCACTGCCTGTCTCATGGGGTTCCTCAGGTTTGACGTGAGTCGGCGTGTTCCTCTTTTCTCCGCACTCTCCAACTTCGACTGTTTTGTTTGGGGGAAGGGTTTGATTACATGTCCCGCTGCTTATAGCAAAATAACCCCTCCCCATCCCTCTGGGGATACTGGGGGTCTTTCGTACAAATAGTTCCCCCACCTTCTGGAAGTTCTGTGTTTGTAACTTCCTCTAATATGTCACTCTTTGCTTACTGTCTATCTTTCTGCCTTACCGGTCCATTCTCCTGTCTTTGTTCTATAAATTCTTGCAAAGATTTTCTCCAGCCGAATATAGACATGCTGGGCCTAACTATTCTCGTATGACAGGAAACTGAACGATCAAATAAGAAAATAAATGACTGTTTTTTTCTAGTTTAGGAAATAATAGATTGATACTGGAATAGTTGACAGTTAATTATACACCATCGTTTTAATGAAGGCAGCGTGTGGAACCTTTTTTCTGCCATGCCATGGCTGTAGTGATGGCGTCATGATTGCATTATAAGCGGTAGATAGGACACCATAAGTTACCGTTCTAATGAAAGTAATTTTTGTCATGTGCTTGTTATAGTTATGGCAAAATGCTAGCATTAACGGCAGTTAATAGACCATTTGCTACAGGTGAGTGACCTTGAAATTCAATGAAAGCTTTGAATGAGAGTGAAAGGTGTAGTCGGACACCAGTCTTTGAATGAGAGAGTTCATGGAACTACGGGCAAAACATGCAGGTAAAGGTGAAATTCAGTGAAGGCTTTGAACAAAAGAGTTCACATAACTATGGACAAAATATGCAGGTAAAGGTGAAATTCAATGAAGGCTTTGAATGAGAGAGTTCACTAACTATGGACAAAACATGCAGGTAAAGGTGAAATTCAGTGAAGGCTTTGAACAAAAGAGTTCACATAACTATGGACAAAATATGCAGGTAAAGGTGAAATTCAATGAAGGCTTTAAATGAGAGAGTTCACTAACTACGGGCAAAACATGCAGGTAAAGGTGAAATTCAATGAAGGCTTTGAATGAGAGAGTTCACATAACTATGGGCAAAACATGCAGGTAAAGGTGAAATTCAGTGAAGGCTTTGAACAAGAGAGTTCACTAACTATGGACAAAACATGCAGGTAAAGGTGCAGTCAGACACCAGTCTAGTCTATAGTACGACTATCCGCGGCATGTGTCCTGTTGGATATCATGATACACCGTCATTGTAATGCAGGCAGTGTATGGTTATTTCTGTCCTGTGGATGTAGTGATGGTGGTGTTGTGGGCAGTTAATTGGACGTCACACACCATCATTGTAATGCAGGCAGTGTATTATTTCTGTTCTGTGGTGGATGTAGTGATGGTGGTGTTGTGGGCAGTTAACTGGACGTCACACACCATCACTGTAATGTAGGCAGTGTATTATTTCTGTCCTATGGATGTAGTGGTTGTGGGCAGTTAATTGGACATCACACACCATCACTGTAATGTAGGCAGTGTATTATTTCTGTTCTGTGGTGGATGTAGTGATGGTGGTGTTGTGGGCAGTTAATTGGACATCACACACCATCAGTGTGGTGCAGGCAGTGTATTATTTCTGTCCTGTGATGGGTGTAGTAACAGCGTTATACTGGTGTTGTGGGCAGTTAACTGGACGTCACACACCATCATTGTAATGCAGGCAGTGTATTATTTCTGTCCTGTGATGGATGTAGTGATGGTGGTGTTGTGGGCAGCTACTGGACGTCACACACCATCATTGTAATGCAGGCAGTGTATTATTTCTGTCCTGTGGGTGTAGTGACAGCGTTATACTGGTGTTGTGGGCAGTTAACTGGACGTCACACACCATCATTGTAATGCAGGCAGTGTATTATTTCTGTCCTGTGGATGTAGTGACAGCGTTATACTGGTGTTGTGGGCAGCTAACTGGACGTCACACACCATCATTGTAATGCAGGCAGTGTATTATTTCTGTCCTGTGATGGGTGTAGTGACAGCGTTATACTGGTGTTGTGGGCAGTGTATTATTTCTGTCCTGTGGATGTAGTGACAGCGTTATACTGGTGTTGTGGGCAGCTACTGGACCTCACACACCATCATTGTAATGCAGGCAGTGTATTATTTCTGTCCTGTGGGTGTAGTGACAGCGTTATACTGGTGTTGTGGGCAGTTAACTGGGCATCACACACCATCATTGTAATGCAGGCAGTATATTATTTCTGTCCTGTGGGTGTAGTGACAGCGTTATACTGGTGTTGTGGGCAGTGTATTATTTCTGTCCTGTGGGTGTAGTGACAGTGTTATACTGGTGTTGTGGGCAGCTAACTCCCAGCCTGTACCGTCGAGTGCTGACCAAACTGGACGACAAGTTACTCCCCTTTCTCTCCAGTCCGCTGCTCCTGGCCGACTTCCTGACGCAGAGCTATAATATTGGTAATGACTGTGTGTGGAGAAAGGGGGGGGTGGGGTGAGAGAGGCGTAGCGGTGTGTGTGATTTTGGTATTTGGTATACTCCAGTGGCAGACTTATGTCTGTGGAATTCGGGCTGCTTCCACGTGGAGGGCGTGTACCCTCAAGCGCAGCGCCATCCTTTTTATTTGGGGGGGAGGGGGGACAGGGTGATGGGGGGGGTGCAGATTTAGAAAATCTAGCTATCAATTTGGTCATACTAGGCAGCGGGATTTCTCCGTGCTCTTACCGACTTTCAACTGCCGTGGGATTTTTATGTGCGTAGAGCGCAGGGGTCAGACTTGCTTTAAGTCCCCATCCAAAGGACTCGACGTTCAGTTAGATTTTCCTGTCGAACTAGAAAGAAAGGGTGAGGCCAGGATTCGAACATGTTTCACTCATGCATTGAAATTGGCAGGCGAGCGTCTTAACCACTCTACCACCTTCCTTCCTAAGTGTGTCTGAGTGTGGGTTACAGTATTGGTAGGGTGTGTGTGTTTAGAGAGGGAAAAAAAGGGGGGGGGGGGGGGGTCTGTGTGTGTGTTGCAATATTGGTAGGGGGTGTATGTTTAGGGGAAGCAGGGGGAAGTGTGATAGGTGGGGATAGTAACCACACAGGGGGAAGTGTGATAGGTGGGGATAGTAACCACACAGGGGGAAGTGTGATAGGTGGGGATAGTAACCACACAGGGGGAAGTGTTTGAATGTGGGTGATTGGGTGTGTACGGGTATGGTGTGTGTGTGGATGTGTACGAGTGAGTGTGTGTGTATGTCATATGTGTGATTTTATTGTGTGTTTCTATCAAGTACATATAGCTCAATGCTATTCGTTTTGGCATAGCGTGATACAGTGTTATGTGCTTATTTAAGTGTGCATAGCTTGATGTGTGTGTGCGTGTGCATATACATGTTTGTGTGGGTGTGTGCATGCTTAACAGACTGTTTGGGTTTCAGTGCATGTTTGTATGGGTGTGTGCATGCTTAACAGACTGTTTGGGTTTCAGTGCATGTTTGTATGGGTGTGTGCATGCTTAACAGACTGTGTGGGTTTCAGTGCATGTTTGTATGGGTGTGTGCATGCTTAACAGACTGTTTGGGTTTCAGTGCATGTTTGTATGGGTGTGTGCATGCTTAACAGACTGTTTGGGTTTCAGTGCATGTTTGTATGGGTGTGTGCATGCTTAACAGACTGTTTGGGTTTCAGTGCATGTTTGTATGGGTGTGTGCATGCTTAACAGACTGTTTGGGTTTCAGTGCATGTTTGTATGGGTGTGTGCATGCTTAACAGACTGTTTGGGTTTCAGTGCATGTTTGTATGGGTGTGTGCATGCTTAACAGACTGTGTGGGTTTCAGTGCATGTTTGTATGGGTGTGTGCATGCTTAACAGACTGTTTGGGTTTCAGTGCATGTTTGTATGGGTGTGTGCATGCTTAACAGACTGTTTGGGTTTCAGTGCATGTTTGTATGGGTGTGTGCATGCTTAACAGACTGTGTGGGTTTCAGTGCATGTTTGTATGGGTGTGTGCATGCTTAACAGACTGTGTGGGTTTCAGTGCATGTTTGTATGGGTGTGTGCATGCTTAACAGACTGTTTGGGTTTCAGTGCATGTTTGTATGGGTGTGTGCATGCTTAACAGACTGTTTGGGTTTCAGTGCATGTTTGTATGGGTGTGTGCATGCTTAACAGACTGTGTGGGTTTCAGTGCATGTTTGTATGGGTGTGTGCATGCTTAACAGACTGTGTGGGTTTCAGTGCATGTTTGTATGGGTGTGTGCATGCTTAACAGACTGTTTGGGTTTCAGTGCATGTTTGTATGGGTGTGTGCATGCTTAACAGACTGTGTGGGTTTCAGTGCATGTTTGTATGGGTGTGTGCATGCTTAACAGACTGTGTGGGTTTCAGTGCATGTTTGTATGGGTGTGTGCATGCTTAACAGACTGTTTGGGTTTCAGTGCATGTTTGTATGGGTGTGTGCATGCTTAACAGACTGTTTGGGTTTCAGTGCATGTTTGTATGGGTGTGTGCATGCTTAACAGACTGTGTGGGTTTCAGTGCATGTTTGTATGGGTGTGTGCATGCTTAACAGACTGTTTGGGTTTCAGTGCATGTTTGTGTGGGTGTGTGCATGCTTAACAGACTGTGTGGGTTTCAGTGCATGTTTGTGTGGGTGTGTGCATGCTTAACAGACTGTGTGGGTTTCAGTGCATGTTTGTATGGGTGTGTGCATGCTTAACAGACTGTTTGGGTTTCAGTGCATGTTTGTATGGGTGTGTGCATGCTTAACAGACTGTGTGGGTTTCAGTGCATGTTTGTATGGGTGTGTGCATGCTTAACAGACTGTTTGGGTTTCAGTGCATGTTTGTATGGGTGTGTGCATGCTTAACAGACTGTGTGGGTTTCAGTGCATGTTTGTATGGGTGTGTGCATGCTTAACAGACTGTTTGGGTTTCAGTGCATGTTTGTATGGGTGTGTGCATGCTTAACAGACTGTTTGGGTTTCAGTGCATGTTTGTATGGGTGTGTGCATGCTTAACAGACTGTTTGGGTTTCAGTGCATGTTTGTATGGGTGTGTGCATGCTTAACAGACTGTTTGGGTTTCAGTGCATGTTTGTGTGGGTGTGTGCATGCTTAACAGACTGTTTGGGTTTCAGTGCATGTTTGTGTGGGTGTGTGCATGCTTAACAGACTGTGTGGGTTTCAGTGCATGTTTGTATGGGTGTGTGCATGCTTAACAGACTGTGTGGGTTTCAGTGCATGTTTGTGTGGGTGACTTTTTCAGGTTTATTTTAGGTGATGCTCATACAATATCTTCTACGTGTTTCCTTTGCCGTTCACAGGTGGAGCCGTCAGTCTGTTGGCGTTGAATGGACTGTTCCTTCTGATTCACAGATATAACCTGTGAGTAGTTATCCTCTTCTCTCTTTTATTCTTTTCCATTTCATCAGTCCTTTTTTTCAATCAATCAATCAATCCCTTTATTGTCCATTTAAAACACATCGCATAAAAGGAAACTTTGCCTGCTGTCACAAATTACAAAACTTAACAAACAAACAAGTGCAGTAAAAACAACTGACACGTTAAATCAAAGCATCATTATTTATAAATAATATTAAAACAAGGATAGTTATACACACTTGCATGCACACGCACACACACACACATACAAGTAAATATACATTCATATATGTGTAACCTATGCGTGTAACTTTTTCAAAGCTTCAACTCTTATAATTAAGGTTCAGTTTTCATCAGAAATTGTGGATATGAATTGAATAATAAATACAGCTTATATAGCGCTCTTCGATGACAAAAATTCACCCTCAGGGCGCTTTACAATTATTTAAAGTAAAAATCCAAAAAGCTCACCCCGGCCCTCCCTCAGATCAAGCAACCTAAATCTTCTCTGCAAACCTGTCACCAAGTACAAAACAGTTGGAAACAGATCTTTTAGTTTCCTAGCACCACACATCTGGAAAAATCAAATGAATGTTGTCATTTCAGATTTGTTCATTGTGATTATGATACAGACCTGCTTTCTGTCTGTGTTCAGAGACTATCCTGATTTCTACCAGAAGTTCTACACCTTGTGTCAGCCCCAGGTCTTTGTGATTATGATACAGACCTGCTTTCTGTCTGTGTTCAGAGACTACCCTGATTTCTACCAGAAGTTCTACACCTTGTGTCAGCCCCAGGTCTTTCATGCCAAGTACTGCGCTCGCTTCTTCTACCTGGCTGACATTTTCCTCTCCTCCACGTGAGTGCTGCGTCTCCCGTGTGTGTGTCTGTGTGTGTGTGTGTGTGTCTGTGTGTGTGTGTGTGCGTGTATGTGTGGGTGTGGACTGGGGAATGAAGGGAAAGACTGAAATCGCTCAGAACAGTCTGTTTTCCCCCCTTTATTCAATGATGTGTATATCTTCTGCATGTGTTTACATGTGTGTTTACATGTGTGTGTGAATGCGTTCTATGCCTTTTTTTGGTTTTTAACTTTTTGTAAAGCGCATAGAAATCTAACGTATGCACTATATAATTTTTCTTAATAAATAAACTTAGTGATAAATGCATCCACTAGCACTAGCAATGCTTACGTTATCATTTCAATTTCTCCGTTCTTTAACTAAAAACAAATGAGAAAAGCTCCTAAAAAAATAAAATAAAAAATACAGAATGTTACGGACTACAAGGTAATACTGTTATTTTCTTAGATTGAGAGTCTGTGCTTTATGCTATGACTTATCACATAGTAAGAAAGTATTGTGACGCAATCTTCTTTTGTGTAGCATTTTGGGGTTACGCATTGTACAGTTATTACCGGTTTTTACAGACTATGGCCCTGTACACTCATAAGCTACAGACTATGGCCCTGTACACTCATAAGCTACAGACTATGGCCCTGTACACTCATAAGCTACAGACTATGGCCCTGTACACTCATAAGCTACAGACTATGGCCCTGTACACTCATAAGCTACAGACTATGGCCCTGTACACTCATAAGCGGACATTCCATGCGGAAACCCGTGCGCAATCCATAAATAAGTGAAACAAAGAAGGGAAAAGATTTGTGCACATGTCCGAATTTCCCCTATACGAGTAAACGTTTATCCTTCTTTCTTCCACTTATTTAGGGTTTTCTGTACGGAACTTACGCGTCTAATGTGAACCCGGCCTATAAGGCCATACTTTCCCCCAGACTGAGACCCCTGCGCCTTATAATGTGATGAACAATGCAGTAAGAAAGTATCATAACAAAATCCCAGTGTGAGACCCCTGCGCAATGTGATGAACAATGCAGTAAGAAAGTATCATAACAAAATCCCAGACTGAGACCCCTGCGCCTTATAATGTGATGAACAATGCAGTAAGAAAGTATCATAACAAAATCCCAGTGTGAGACCCCTGCTATAACAAAATCCCAGTGTGAGACCCCTGCGCCTTATAATGTGATGAACAATGCAGTAAGAAAGTATCATAACAAAATCCCAGACTGAGACCCCTGCGCCTTATAATGTGATGAACAATATAGTAAGAAAGTATCATAACAAAATCCCAGACTGAGACCCCTGCGCCTTATAATGTGATGAACAATGCAGTAAGAAAGTATCATAACAAAATCCCAGTGTGAGACCCCTGCTATAACAAAATCCCAGTGTGAGACCCCTGCGCCTTATAATGTGATGAACAATGCAGTAAGAAAGTATCATAACAAAATCCCAGTGTGAGACCCCTGCGCCTTATAATGTGATGAACAATATAGTAAGAAAGTATCATAACAAAATCCCAGTGTGAGACCCCTGCACAATGTGATGAACAATGCAGTAAGAAAGTATCATAACAAAATCCCACACTGAGACCCCTGCACAATGTGATGAACAATGCAGTAAGAAAGTATCATAACAAAATCCCAGACTGAGACCCCTGCACAATGTGATGAACAATGCAGTAAGAAAGTATCATAACAAAATCCCACACTGAGACCCCTGCACAATGTGATGAACAATGCAGTAAGAAAGTATCATAACAAAATCCCACACTGAGACCCCTGCACAATGTGATGAACAATGCAGTAAGAAAGTATCATAACAAAATCCCAGACTGAGACCCCTGCGCCTTATAATGTGATTAACAATATAGTAAGAAAGTATCACAACAAAATCTCAAATTTGCATAACATTTTGGATGTGCGCCTAGTTATAATCAGGCGCGCCTTATAGTCCGAAAAATACTGTCATCTCAACCTCTTCGTCTACAGCCACTTGCCGTCGTACCTGGTAGCGGCGTTCATCAAGCGGTTCTCTCGCCTGTCCCTGGTGGCTCCCCCTAGCGGTGCGCGGCTGTGCGTGGTGTTTGTGTGCAACCTGCTGGTGAGGCACCCTGCCTGTAAGGTCCTGGTGCACCGCCCGGGCCACTCCTCCATGGCAGACCCCTTCAGGGACACGGAGGAGGACCCAGCCAAGGCTGAGGCCCTGGAGAGCAGTCTGTGGGAAATCAAGGTGTGTGTGTCTCTGTGTATGTGTCTGTCTGTGTGTGTGTGTCTGTCTGTCTGTCTGTCTGTCAGTCAGACCCCTTCAGGGACATGGAGGAGGACCCTGCCAAAGCTGAGGCCCTGGAGAGCAGTCTGTGGGAAATCAAGGTGTGTGTGTCTCTGTCTGTGTGTGTGTGTCTCTCTGTCTGTCTGTGTGTGTGTGTCTGTCTGTCTGTCAGTCAGACCCCTTCAGGGACATGGAGGAGGACCCCGCCAAAGCTGAGGCCCTGGAGAGCAGTCTGTGGGAAATCAAGGTGTGTGTGTGTGTCTGTCTGTCTGTCTGTGTGTGTGTCTGCCTGTCTGTCAGACCCCTTCAGGGACACGGAGGAGGACCAAGGCTGAGGCCCTGGAGAGCAGTCTGTGGGAAATCAAGGTGTGTGTCTCTGTCTGTCCATTTTTATTTCCATTATGAATTGTGGAACGTTTATCTACCTGTTTATTTTGTTTTGATCTTTGCATTGGAACAGGGAGTACAGTTTATAATGCCCATAGCATGAAAGTTTCCAATTTTATTTCCATTTTGAATTGTGGAACATTTATTGCCATGTTTTAATCTTTGTGTTGAAACTGGGAGTAACGTTTATATGGCCCTGCCATGTTGTTGTTTTTTATTGTTGTTGTTCAGACTGTTCAGCAACACTACAGCCCTGAGGTGGCCCAGGAGGCCATGTTGTTATTGTTGTTGTTGTTCAGACTGTTCAGCAACACTACAGCCCTGAGGTGGCCCAGGAGGCCATGTTGATATTGTTTGTTATTGTTGTTGTTGTTGTTGTTCAGACTGTTCAGCAGCACTACAGCCCTGAGGTGGCCCAGGAGGCCATGTTGTTGTTGTTCAGACTGTTCAGCAACACTACAGCCCTGAGGTGGCCCAGGAGGCCATGTTGTTATTGTTGTTGTAGTTGTTCAGACTGTTCAGCAGCACTACAGTTCAGTTCAGCAGCACTACAGCCCTGAGGTGGCCCAGGAGACCATGTTGTTATTGTTGTTGTTGTTCAGACTGTTCAGCAACACTACAGCCCTGAGGTGGCCCAGGAGGCCATGTTGATATTGTTTGTTATTGTTGTTGTTGTAGTTGTTCAGACTGTTCAGCAGCACTACAGCCCTGAGGTGGCCCTGGAGGCCATGTTGTTATTGTTGTTGTTGTTCAGACTGTTCAGCAGCACTACAGCCCTGAGGTGGCCCAGGAGGCCATGTTGTTATTGTTGTTGTTGTTCAGACTGTTCAGCAACACTACAGCCCTGAGGTGGCCCAGGAGGCCATGTTGTTATTGTTGTTGTTGTTGTTCAGACTGTTCAGCAGCACTACAGCCCTGAGGTGGCCCAGGAGACCATGTTGTTATTGTTGTTGTTGTTCAGACTGTTCAGCAGCACTACAGCCCTGAGGTGGCCCTGGAGGCCATGTTGATATTGTTGTTGTTGTTATTGTTCAGACTGTTCAGCAGCACTACAGCCCTGAGGTGGCCCAGGAGACCATGTTGATATTGTTGTTATTGTTGTTGTTCAGACCTCAGGTGGCCCAGGAGGCCATGTTGATATTGTTGTTGTTCAGACTGTTCAGCAGCACTACAGCCCTGAGGTTGCCCAGGAGGCCATGTTGATATTGTTGTTGTTCAGACTGTATTGTTGTTGTTCAGACCTGAGGTGGCCCAGGAGGCCATGTTGATATTGTTGTTATTCAGACTGTTCAGCAGCACTACAGCCCTGAGGTGGCCCAGGAGGCCATGTTGATATTGTTTGTTATTGTTGTTGTTGTAGTTGTTCAGACTGTTCAGCAGCACTACAGCCCTGAGGTGGCCCTGGAGGCCATGTTGTTATTGTTGTTGTTGTTCAGACTGTTCAGCAGCACTACAGCCCTGAGGTGGCCCAGGAGACCATGTTGTTATTGTTGTTGTTCAGACTGTTCAGCAGCACTACAGCCCTGAGGTGGCCCAGGAGACCATGTTTGTTGTTGTTGTTGTTGTTGTTCAGACTGTTCAGCAACACTACAGCCCTGAGGTGGCCCAGGAGGCCATGTTGATATTGTTGTTGTTCAGACTGTTCAGCAGCACTACAGCCCTTAGGTTGCCCAGGAGGCCATGTTGATATTGTTGTTATTGTTCAGACTGTTCAGCAGCACTACAGCCCTGAGGTGGCCCAGGAGGCCATGTTGATATTGTTGTTATTGTTCAGACTGTTCAGCAGCACTACAGCCCTGAGGTGGCCCAGGAGGCCATGTTGATATTGTTGTTATTGTTCAGACTGTTCAGCAGCACTACAGCCCTGAGGTGGCCCAGGAGGCCATGTTGTTATTGTTGTTGTTCAGACTGTTCAGCAGCACTACAGCCCTGAGGTGGCCCAGGAGGCCATGTTGTTATTGTTGTTGTTCAGACTGTTCAGCAGCACTACAGCCCAGAGGTGGCCCAGGAGGCCATGTTGATATTGTTGTTATTGTTCAGACTGTTCAGCAGCACTACAGCCCTGAGGTGGCCCAGGAGGCCATGTTGTTATTGTTGTTGTTCAGACTGTTCAGCAGCACTACAGCCCTGAGGTGGCCCAGGAGACCATGTTGTTGTTGTTGTTGTTCAGACTGTTCAGCAACACTACAGCCCTGAGGTGGCCCAGGAGGCCATGTTGATATTGTTGTTGTTCAGACTGTTCAGCAGCACTACAGCCCTGAGGTGGCCCAGGAGGCCATGTTGATATTGTTGTTATTGTTCAGACTGTTCAGCAGCACTACAGCCCTGAGGTGGCCCAGGAGGCCATGTTGATATTGTTGTTATTGTTCAGACTGTTCAGCAGCACTACAGCCCTGAGGTGGCCCAGGAGGCCATGTTGATATTGTTGTTATTGTTCAGCAGCACTACAGCCCTGAGGTGGCCCAGGAGGCCATGTTGTTATTGTTGTTGTTCAGACTGTTCAGCAGCACTACAGCCCAGAGGTGGCCCAGGAGGCCATGTTGATATTGTTGTTGTTGTTGTTCAGACTGTTCAGCAACACTACAGCCCTGAGGTAGCCCAGGAGGCCATGTTGATATTGTTGTTGTTGTTGTTCAGACTGTTCAGCAGCACTACAGCCCTGAGGTGGCCCTGGAGGCCATGTTGATATTGTTGTTGTTGTTATTCTTCAGACTGTTCAGCAGCACTACAGCCCTGAGGTGGCCCAGGAGACCATGTTGATATTGTTGTTATTGTTGTTCAGACCTGAGGTGGCCCAGGAGGCCATGTTGATATTGTTGTTGTTCAGACTGTTCAGCAGCACTACAGCCCTGAGGTTGCCCAGGAGGCCATGTTGATATTGTTGTTGTTCAGACTGTTCAGCAGCACTACAGCCCTGAGGTTGCCCAGGAGGCCATGTTGATATTGTTGTTGTTGTTGTTGTTCAGACTGTTCAGCAGCACTACAGCCCTTAGGTTGCCCAGGAGGCCATGTTGATATTGTTGTTATTGTTGTTGTTCAGACTGTTCAGCAGCACTACAGCCCTGAGGTAGCCCAGGAGGCCATGAGGATCAGTCGCCCAATCAGTCAGGAGAAAGACATTGCCGACTTTTTGGAGGATAACACACAACGGGTGAATTTCTTCTTCTTCTTTTTTTTTCTTCTTCTGTTTTTTCCTTC
Source organism: Phymorhynchus buccinoides (assembly GCA_017654935.2). Taxonomy (NCBI): domain Eukaryota; kingdom Metazoa; phylum Mollusca; class Gastropoda; order Neogastropoda; family Raphitomidae; genus Phymorhynchus; species Phymorhynchus buccinoides. Next base: position 1,052,892 of record CM065700.1, on the reverse strand, counting down.
TTTTTTTGTTTTTTTCTTCTTCTGATTCTTTTTCTTTGTCTTCTTGTTTTTGTTGCTGTTTTTTCTCATCTTCTCCTTTTCTTCTTTTTCTTTTGTTTCGCATTCTCATTTTCCTTCTTCTGTGTTCAAATGATAGAAGCAATTTCTTTAATATCAGAATGTTGTTCATCATTCTAACATATCTTGATATTTTAAAACACCATCAGAGCCTTCCTGGTATTGCAGTACCTCCAGGATTGTCCCACCATCTTTATATGTAGTAACTAGTAAGTAAACCCTTCTTCGCCCGGGCTGTAGTTGGGCCGTTTTCTTTGGAGTGGGTGTAACCGTGTGAGGCGACCTGAAACCATCCCCACACCAAGAGTCAGAAAGTCACACTCACACACACACACACACACAGAATATGCAAGATTAGTCGTTTGGAGGGCTTTCGGTTTAGAGATAATTGAGAGAGATTAATGGTGATTTCTGATTGATTTGTTTTCATATGTATGATAGAGTAATACATTGTTTGGAGGGATTTCTGATTGATTTGTTTTCATATGTATGATAGAGTAATACATTGTTTGGAGGGATTTCTGATTGATTTGTTTTCATATGTATGATAGAGTAATACATTGTTTGGAGGGATTTCTGCTTTCCTATGATAGACCTAGAAGAGTAATATTTGGTGTGATTTGTGTTTTCAGATGATAGAGCGATCAGTGAAGAAGAAGGCGACGGTGAAAACGCCGGTTGTACCGGAGAAACCAACAGCCTTGTGGGATAGCCACTGTAAAGAATTCTTCTCTCTGCAATGACAGAAAGAAATGTAGAGGACTGTTTCAATTGCTTGTTAAAAAAAACTGAATGTGTAGGAATCAGCAAGTGTGTGTATGTGTGTGTGGCTGGCTATTTCAGTAAGTGTGTAAGGAAGGGACAGTTAAGATTGTGTGTGTGTGTCTCTCTGTCTGTGTGTGTGTGGCTGGCTATGTCAGTAAGTGTAAGGAAGGGACAGTTAAGATTGTGTGTGTGTCTCTCTGTCTGTGTGTGTGTGGTTGGCTATTTCAGTAAGTGTAAGGAAGGGACAGTTAAGATTGTGTGTGTCTCTGTGTGTGTGGCTGGCTATTTCAGTAAGTGTGTAAGGAATGTGTGTGTGTGTGGCTGGCTATGTCAGTAAGTGTACGGAAGGGACAGTTAAGATTGTATGTGTGTAAAGGCGAATTTTGTGTATGTATGTATGTCTAGAAAATGTGTTTATGTTGGCCAATTGTGTTTAAATGTGTGTGTTATGGTATGGATAAATAATCTTAGCCTATTATGTCAAAATAAATACATATACACATGACAGACCTGTTTTGTGCTTCTTGTTTTGCATGCGTAGAAGTGAGTGGAAGAAGAATGTTTCCGTATGCAATGAAAACCAATGGCAGTGTTTTTTTAGTGCTGGGTGACTAAACTGTGCCTGCCATTGATCGATTCATTGTGCTGTGATAGAACAGATCGTCAGTGTGGACTGATGTCTGTACTGTATACATGTAACTGAGCTGTGCCTGGCATTGATCGATTCATTGTGCTGTGATAGAACAGATCGTGAATGTGGACTGATGTCTGTACTGTAACTAAGCTGTGTCTGGCATTGATCAATTCATTGTGCTGTGATAGAACAGATCGTGAATGTGGACTGTAAACCATAGGCGTGCCTCATTGTGACTGTCTCTCCATCTCCCTCTGTCAGTCTGTGTGAGTGTCCCCATCTCCATGACTCTAAATCTCTCACCCTGACTCTATTCCCCTACTCTTGTCTGTCTCTCTTTCTGTCCATGTTGCTATGTCCCTCTGTCAGTCTGTGTGAGTGTCCCCATCTCCATGACTAAATCTCTCACCCTGACTCTATTCCCCTACTCTTGTCTGTCTCTCTTTCTGTCCATGTTGCTATGTCCCTCTGTCAGTCTGTGTGAGTGTCCCCATCTCCATTACTCTAAATCTCTCACCCTGACTCTATTCCCCTACTCTTGTCTGTCTCTCTTTCTGTCCATGTTGCTATGTCCCTCTGTCAGTCTGTGTGAGTGTCCCCATCTCCATGACTAAATCTCTCACCCTGACTCTATTCCCCTACTCTTGTCTGTCTCTCTTTCTGTCCATGTTGCTATGTCCCTCTGTCAGTCTGTGTGAGTGTCCCCATCTCCATGACTAAATCTCTCACCCTGACTCTATTCCCCTACTCTTGTCTGTCTCTCTTTCTGTCCATGTTGCTATGTCCCTCTGTCAGTCTGTGTGAGTGTCCCCATCTCCATGACTAAATCTCTCACCCTGACTCTATTCCCCTACTCTTGTCTGTCTCTCTTTCTGTCCATGTTGCTGCTATGGCCCTCTGTCAGTCTGTGTGAGTGTCCCCATCTCCATTACTCTAAATCTCTCACCCTGACTCTATTCCCCTACTCTTGTCTGTCTCTCTTTCTGTCCATGTTGCTATGTCCCTCTGTCAGTCTGTGTGAGTGTCCCCATCTCCATTACTCTAAATCTCTCACCCTGACTCTATTCCCCTACTCTTGTCTGTCTCTCTTTCTGTCCATGTTGCTATGGCCCTCTGTCAGTCTGTGTGAGTGTCCCCATCTCCATTACTCTAAATCTCTCACCCTGACTCTATTCCCCTACTCTTGTCTGTCTCTCTTTCTGTCCATGTTGCTATGTCCCTCTGTCAGTCTGTGTGAGTGTCCCCATCTCCATGACTAAATCTCTCACCCTGACTCTATTCCCCTACTCTTGTCTGTCTCTCTTTCTGTCCATGTTGCTATGTCCCTCTGTCAGTCTGTGTGAGTGTCCCCATCTCCATGACTAAATCTCTCACCCTGACTCTATTCCCCTACTCTTGTCTGTCTCTCTTTCTGTCCATGTTGCTATGTCCCTCTGTCAGTCTGTGTGAGTGTCCCCATCTCCATGACTAAATCTCTCACCCTGACTCTATTCCCCTACTCTTGTCTGTCTCTCTTTCTGTCCATGTTGCTATGTCCCTCTGTCAGTCTGTGTGAGTGTCCCCATCTCCATTACTCTAAATCTCTCACCCTGACTCTATTCCCCTACTCTTGTCTGTCTCTCTTTCTGTCCATGTTGCTATGGCCATGGGTTAAAAACGACTCAGGCAGTTAACCATCAGTCTTCTGCGCTCCCAGGCCATGATGGCTGAGGTATGTATGTGTCCGGTTTTCAGTTTTCACTGGTCTCCCCGCTGAACGCAGCACACCAAGTCCCCACATTCTGACTGCTTTTAGTTTTACCCAGAGAGCTATCTGTTTCAAGTGATTTCCTTTCACACAGCACACCAAGTCCCCACATCCTGACTGCTTCTAGTTTTACCCAGAGAGCTATTCGTTTCAAGTCATTTCCTTTCACATAGGCAATGTTTCTGTCCAATGATTGTTGTTAGGGACAGGGAAAGACCTTACAAGTGGCAACAACACACAAAAGAAGGGATAAAAACGTCGGATTGGTATATACTGGTGATGAGTTCTAAAAATAGGCATGAACTAAAAGCAGCTGGACCAGGGTGCTGTGTGCATTCAGCTGATACATTCCAATTTCAGAGAAAATTATTTGGAAGGATTTATTCTTCTAAAAAAAGGGCAGGGGAATGGGCCAATGAGTAAAAAAAATAGTAGATGACAAAAATGAAACGGCAGAGTCAAAAGGAGAGGCAGATTAGAGGAAGTTATAAGCAAAGAACTTCCAGAGGGTATGGAAACTATTGGTATGAAAGACCACACACACACGGATATCCCCACAGGGAGAGACTTGTGGAGGAGATGGGGTCGTCCAGCTCCCCGTATGGAGGCACGAGGCATCCACCCACTGCACCAACCCTTAATCAATGTATCTTCCCCCCTCCCTCTGTCTCCACACACACTCCAGTTGGTTGCACTTTGAAATAAAATCAAGCTACCTTATAACTGGGATTGAAACCAGTTGCCATCATTATGCCACCTCTCATCTTCCTTCCCCTTCCCCTCCTACACTTCTTCCTCCACCCTTGCCCTTCTCCCCACCCCTCCCACAACGCCCTCCCTACCCATCCTTGTGCCCCTTCACTTCATAACACACCTAAGCGCAGAACCTCTTCAAGTTGATCATCAGTCTTCACTACGTTGAAGTTGGATGATCAAAGAAGAAGAACTCTTCTTCTCCCTAGGCAGCCAACTTCATCACGTTGAAGATTCTGCTGCACTTTAGAGGGTAGTACGAAAATAAACTTCAGCAAGGATATAGTAGAAAAAGAAACAACTTCATCACGTTGAAGATTCTGCTGCACTTTAGAGGGTAGTACGAAAATAAACTTCAGCAAGGATATAGTAGAAAAAGAAACAACTTCATCACGTTGAAGATTCTGCTGCACTTTAGAGGGTAGTACGAAAATAAACTTCAGCAAGGATATAGTAGAAAAAGAAACAACTTCATCACGTTGAAGATTCTGCTGCACTTTAGAGGGTAGTACGAAAATAAACTTCAGCAAGGATATAGTAGAAAAAGAAACAACTTCATCACGTTGAAGATTCTGCTGCACTTTAGAGGGTAGTACGAAAATAAACTTCAGCAAGGATATAGTAGAAAAAGAAACAACTTCATCACATTGAAGATTCTGCTGCACTTTAGAGGGTAGTACGAAAATAAACTTCAGCAAGGATATAGTAGAAAAAGAAACAACTTCATCACGTTGAAGATTCTGCTGCACTTTAGAGGGTAGTACGAAAATAAACTTCAGCAAGGATATAGTAGAAAAAGAAACAACTTCATCACGTTGAAGATTCTGCTGCACTTTAGAGGGTAGTACGAAAATAAACTTCAGCAAGGATATAGTAGAAAAAGAAACAACTTCATCACGTTGAAGATTCTGCTGCACTTTAGAGGGTAGTACGAAAATAAACTTCAGCAAGGATATAGTAGAAAAAGAAACAACTTCATCACGTTGAAGATTCTGCTGCACTTTAGAGGGTAGTACGAAAATAAACTTCAGAAAGGATATAGTAGAAAAAGAAACAACTTCATCACGTTGAAGATTCTGCTGCACTTTATGGGGTAATACGAAAAAGAACGAAATAAAGTTCAGCAAGGATAGAGTAGAAAAAGAAACAACTTCATCACATTGAAGATTCTGCTGCACTTTAGAGGGTAGTACGAAAATAAACTTCAGCAAGGATATAGTAGAAAAAGAAACAACTTCATCACGTTGAAGATTCTGCTGCACTTTAGAGGGTAGTACGAAAATAAACTTCAGCAAGGATATAGTAGAAAAAGAAACAACTTCATCACGTTGAAGATTCTGCTGCACTTTAGAGGGTAGTACGAAAATAAACTTCAGCAAGGATATAGTAGAAAAAGAAACAACTTCATCACGTTGAAGATTCTGCTGCACTTTAGAGGGTAGTACGAAAATAAACTTCAGCAAGGATATAGTAGAAAAAGAAACAACTTCATCACGTTGAAGATTCTGCTGCACTTTAGAGGGTAGTACGAAAATAAACTTCAGCAAGGATAGAGTAGAAAAAGAAACAACTTCATCACGTTGAAGATTCTGCTGCACTTTAGAGGGTAGTACGAAAATAAACTTCAGAAAGGATATAGTAGAAAAAGAAACAACTTCATCACGTTGAATATTCTGCTGCACTTTAGAGGGTAGTACGAAAATAAACTTCAGCAAGGATAGAGTAGAAAAAGAAACAACTTCATCACGTTGAAGATTCTGCTGCACTTTAGAGGGTAGTACGAAAATAAACTTCAGCAAGGATATAGTAGAAAAAGAAACAACTTCATCACGTTGAAGATTCTGCTGCACTTTAGAGGGTAGTACGAAAATAAACTTCAGCAAGGATATAGTAGAAAAAGAAACAACTTCATCACGTTGAAGATTCTGCTGCACTTTAGAGGGTAGTACGAAAATAAACTTCAGCAAGGATATAGTAGAAAAAGAAACAACTTCATCACGTTGAAGATTCTGCTGCACTTTAGAGGGTAGTACGAAAATAAACTTCAGCAAGGATATAGTAGAAAAAGAAACAACTTCATCACGTTGAAGATTCTGCTGCACTTTAGAGGGTAGTACGAAAATAAACTTCAGCAAGGATATAGTAGAAAAAGAAACAACTTCATCACGTTGAAGATTCTGCTGCACTTTAGAGGGTAGTACGAAAATAAACTTCAGCAAGGATATAGTAGAAAAAGAAACAACTTCATCACGTTGAAGATTCTGCTGCACTTTAGAGGGTAGTACGAAAATAAACTTCAGCAAGGATATAGTAGAAAAAGAAACAACTTCATCACGTTGAAGATTCTGCTGCACTTTAGAGGGTAGTACGAAAATAAACTTCAGCAAGGATATAGTAGAAAAAGAAACAACTTCATCACGTTGAAGATTCTGCTGCACTTTAGAGGGTAGTACGAAAATAAACTTCAGCAAGGATATAGTAGAAAAAGAAACAACTTCATCACGTTGAAGATTCTGCTGCACTTTAGAGGGTAGTACGAAAATAAACTTCAGAAAGGATATAGTAGAAAAAGAAACAACTTCATCACGTTGAAGATTCTGCTGCACTTTATGGGGTAGTACGAAAAAGAACGAAATAAAGTTCAGCAAGGATAGAGTAGAAAAAGAAACAACTTCATCACGTTGAAGATTCTGCTGCACTTTAGAGGGTAGTACGAAAATAAACTTCAGCAAGGATATAGTAGAAAAAGAAACAACTTCATCACGTTGAAGATTCTGCTGCACTTTAGAGGGTAGTACGAAAATAAACTTCAGCAAGGATATAGTAGAAAAAGAAACAACTTCATCACGTTGAAGATTCTGCTGCACTTTAGAGGGTAGTACGAAAATAAACTTCAGCAAGGATATAGTAGAAAAAGAAACAACTTCATCACGTTGAAGATTCTGCTGCACTTTAGAGGGTAGTACGAAAATAAACTTCAGCAAGGATAGAGTAGAAAAAGAAACAACTTCATCACGTTGAAGATTCTGCTGCACTTTATGGGGTAATACGAAAAAGAACGAAATAAAGTTCAGCAAGGATAGAGTAGAAAAAGAAATGATAAGATATTATGGGAAGAAGATGAGTCCAAGATAGTCGGGGATAATTTAAGTATTTGTAGATACTCCGTTTACTATAGAAGGATATTTATGAGATTCAAAATTGAAGGAAGTTAGTTAGGTATTGACGATTTGATTCTAGGCTTGAGAATAATCATTTTAAAAAGGGGGTGGACGTGTGATAGAGGGGGAAAACAAGGATTAAATGTCATATAGGGTGAGGTAACAGAACTAACATGCCCAGAAAAGGCCCAAGTCCGTACAGCCAATGCAAACCATCGCCGTAGATCCTAGAGGAGTGACCAAACTTCTGGACACTGAGAAGGCTACTGGACCTCACTCCATACCTGCCTTTATAGGGGTTAAAACAGCAGCGGAAGAAATTACTCCAGTCCTTACAAGGCTTTTCCAGCAGTCGCTTGACACGGGCGAAACCCCAGATGACTGGCGGAATGCATGGATTGTACCCGTCTTCAAGAAAGGGAAGAAACACCTTGCTTCCAATCATCGCCCCGTGTCGCTGACGTCCATCACGTGTAAAATGCTGGAACACATCATCCACAGCAGCATCATGAGGCACTTTGATCGAAACAACATCCTGACTGATTGTCAACATGGGTTTTGATGGAAACGCTCCTATGAGACCCAGCTTGTGGCCACGGTTCATGAAATCACCAGCAGTCTTGCCTCAGGAAAACAAGTTGACGTCATCCTACTTGACTTCAGCAAGGCCTTTGATGAAGTGCTTCATGCCCGCCTCCTTCTACGGTGTCCGAAGTAACACCCTACAGTGGATACAATCCTTCTTGTCTGCTAGGAAGCAGGGGGTAATCTTGGTCAGGTCAGGTCAGGTCATCTTGGAAGGTTAACAATCCTCTGGAGTCGACGTTACATCGGGAGTGCCCCAGGGTACTGTCTTAGGACCCCTCCTCTTCCTGGCATACATCAACGATCTACCCGACGCTGTACAGTCTTCCCAGACCAAGCTCTTTGCTGATGATTGTCTGCTTGTTAGAACCATCTCCTCAGACAAAGACCAACAAGCCCTGCAGTCGGACCTGTCATCGCTGGGGAGATGGGAGAAGGAATGGCAAATGGAATTTAACCCAGGCAAATGTAATGTCATCAGAATCATGCCAAACAAGACCCAACGGGTCCGTGAAACAACATACACCCTGCATGGTGAAGTTCTAGAAACATCTGAGGACAGCAAATACCTGGGCGTCACTCTAACCAACAACCTGTCCTGGTCAAAACACATCAAGGTGACAGCAAATACCTGGGCGTTACTGGCTCTAACCAACAACCTGTCCTGGTCAAAACACATCAAGGTGACGGCAAATACCTGGGCGTCACTCTAACCAACAACCTGTCCTGGTTAAGACACATCGAGGTGATGGCAGGAAAAGCAAACAGAGCCCTCGTTTTTTTGCGCCGTAACATTAATGACTATACCATCAAAGTCAAAGCCACCTCCTATACCACCATCGTACGACCCATCATGGAGGGTACGCTTCAACCGCCTGGGATCCTCATCTACGAAAGGACTTGCATCAACTTGAGATGGTTCAGCGCAGGGCAGCCATATTCTCTTTCAACAATTATAGAGACAGGTCACCTGGCTGTGTTGATGGTATGCTGGAGCAGCTGCAGTGGGACAGCTTAGAAGAAAGGAGAAAGATCAACCGTCTGTGCCTGCTGCACAAGATCAATAATGGACTCGTTGACTTAAACCCCAACCAGTACCTACGCCCCAGTGACCCCAGAGATTACATCAAGAAAGGACAGCACACCCGGTCCTCTACCATTCCTTCTCCCCTCGCATGCTGAGAGAATGGAACTCACTCCCTTCAGCCAAGACAGACACCATCAGTCCTCTACCATTCCTTCTTCCCTCGCACGCTGAGAGAGTGGAACTCACTCCCTGCAGCCATGACAGACACCATCAGTCCTCTACCATCCCTTCTTCCCTCGCACGCTGAGAGAGTGGAACTCACTCCCTGCAGCCATGACAGACACCATCAGTCCTCTACCATCCCTTCTTCCCTCGCACGCTGAGAGAGTGGAACTCACTCCCTACAGCCATGACACCATCAGTCCAGAAGTTTTCGGTGGCATCATCACCAGCCACCAGGCCTCTATCTTTCTGCTAAAAAAAAAAATCCAAGCAGAAATGTAAATAGTTTGAGCACAAGAATTTTAGTGCAGTACTGCATCTTGTTCCTAAAATCCTGTTTTAATATATGCCGCCTGTGAGCAGTGTGACTAATGTGACCAGTTAGGCCTAGTTGGACTTAAAATGCCCGCGATAGGCATGCCGCGATAGGCATACGCGATGCCCGTCCAGTAACTGGAAGAAGAAGAAGACTCAATAATGTGAACAGAAATATCTACCATCTTAATCAGATGAACTGTTCTGTTTTGGAGTTTTAGTTTTGAGCAAGAGGGAGAAAAATAAGAATTTAATGTAATTTTTGGTCTATTTGTTAGGACAGTGCGCATAATCTGTAGAAAAAATGCAGCACTGGTCTGTGCGCATAATAATTTTTGCTTCTACAAATCGAAACGAGAACACCAGGAAATACAGGATCACGTGATTATAGGCACATGACCTCCAAGATGGCCTCTTTAGTTGCTATGTTTATTTTATCTTCTTCTTCTTCGCCTTAGGCAGCCAACTTCATTACGCTGAAGATTCTGCTGCATTTTAGGGGGTAGTACGAAAAAGAAAGAAAATAAGTTCAGCAAAGATAGAGTAGATAGTGAGATAGGATGAAATATTATTGGGAAAAGATAGAGCCAAGATAGTCAGGAATTTAGTATTATTACACATCGTCAAAGTTTGTGTTCATGTTGTATAGGTTTAGGGACACAAATGTATAGTCTTCAAAGAGTGAGCAACGGATGATCATCTCGGCGCTGGATCAATCCATGGACCATGGACCCAGAAAGGCGGCCAATACTGCACAGAAACCACAGCAGACGACCAGCAAGGCTTCAACCAAGGAGCGTAACTTACCAGACTTCGTCACGATCTCGTCAACAACAACAGCAAGCGCAGGCACCCCGCTCTCCGGCACCGAGCAACGTCAACCCGCACAACCTACGGAGAACTCGTGCAGCATGCGCTGCCATACTCCTCTCCTTGATTTTCGAGCGCGTGGCTTTTTACGGTCTGGCGGGCAACCTGGTTTTGTTTCTGAACAAGCAGCCACTGGCCTGGCACTCTTACAACGCCATCAACGCCTCGCTCTTCTTCTTCGGTGTCAGCTTCGTCATGAGTCTGGTGGGCGGGTGGCTGGCCGATGCCTTTCTCGGTCGGTTCAAGGCGATAGCGATGTCGCTGGTGATCTACATCGGGGGGTTCTTGCTGATGCCTCTCATGTCGGAGGACTCCCACAAGGACAGCCCCCTGCTGCAGCTGTGCTGGGACAACGGGACGGGCACTGCCACGCCCACAGCCGGTAGTGGTGATGATGATGTGAGTTGCTTTCAGGGCAAGTAGTCTCTTTGTCCCTGAGTGGCTTGACACTCTCTCTTCTGCTTCTTCGTTTGATCTTCCACCTTCAAAATACTAAAGATTCTGAAGATTAACTCTCTCTCTCTCTCTCTCTCTCTCTCTCTCTCTCTCTCTCTCTCTCTCTCTCTCTCTCTCTCTCTCTCTCTCTCTCTCTCTCTCTCAAGTCAGTCTTTGTTTGTCAATTCCCCCTATCTCTCCTTCTCTGTCTTCTTCTTCTTTCACAGGACATCCTCCGTCATCATGCTGACGATTCTGATGTATATAAACAAAGGGGTTTGCGATGCGTTTATTACATTGGTACTGTAGGAAGGGATAGCTACTCAGATGATCAGCTCAAAGGGCGGGGTGTAGAGGGGCTGGGGGTAGGGACAATTGGGAAGCTGGAAACAGGGAAGAGTGGCAGGGGAGGTGGGGGAGGGGATTCAGATCTGGGTCTTGAAGATTTCCACTGAGGCTGATGAAATTGCTTCAGGTGGAAGGCTGCTCCATTCTCCCACTGTTCTGGGGAAGAAGGAGAACTTCCTGTAGTTTGTTGGAGGGAGCAGATACGCTGCGGAGTGTGACTGCCTCATCTGTCTGGATGGTCACATTGGTGGGTGGGGGACTGGCCTGTGCTGGGTGTTGATGGCCACCTCTTCACATTGGTACTTGAAGAAGGTGGCCAGCCTTGCCGATTGTCGCCTGTCTTGAAGTGAAGGCCAGTGCAGCTCGGTCATCATGTTGTCCACACTTGATGTTTGACGGTGGCAGTTGACGACCCATCCAGCTCCCCTTTATTTAGTGTGTTTACTAACATGTTTTCATTTAGTAGCTTGATGCCTACCTTATCTTTTTCAGAGGAGTACGGATGCCTTTGAGGAGACGTGTTCGTGGCTGGTTTTCCTGACACACTAACAGTGGTGGCCATTGGTACAGGCTTTGTCCTGCAAATAATATAATTAACAATGAATATCAATAAGAAGATTCTATAACAAATGCCAATATTTGTATCTATTTCAAAAGAGTATGAACGCCTTTGAGGAGACGTGTTCGTGGCTGGTGTTCCTGGCTCTGACCGTGGTGGCCATTGGCGCGGGCTTTGTCAAGGCCAACATCGCCCCCTTCGGCAGTGACCAGGTCAGTCAGGGAGAGGGGAGGGGAGGAGTGGGAGGAGTAGTTATTGTTGTTGTAGGAAGATTATATAAGAGTAGTAATACTAGTAGTTTTGTTTGTTATGTACTGGTATTGGTATTTGATATATATTCTAAGATTCGGGCTGCTCTCCTCTGGAGAGCGCAGCGCGGCAAGCTCAGCGCCTACCCATTTTTGGGGGGAGGGAGACAGAGTGAGGAGAGGGTGGGTGCAGACTTGGGAAAACTAGCTATCAGTTTGGTGATACCAGGCAGCAGGATTTCTCCCTGCTCAGTCTTACCGACTTTTATCTGCAGTGAGACTTTGTGTGTGTAAAGTGCACAAGTCAGACTAACTTTAAGTCCCCACCCGAAGGCGATGTACACATTCACGCGCGCGCGCACACACACACACACATATATATATATATGTACAAACACACACTCTTACACTTACTTTTACACACACATGCATACATCATTACATGTATTTTTGCATATCCCCCCCACCCACCCACACACACACATACCTACACACACACACACACACACACACACACACACACACACACACACACACACACACACACACACAGACTGAGAGAGAGAGAGAGAGAGAGAGAGAGAGAGAGAGAGAGAGAGAGAGAGAGAGAGAGAGAGAGAGAGAGAAATAGAAATACAAAGAGAGGAAGACACAGACAGACAATCTGAGAGAGAGAAATACACAGACAAAGTAAGACAGAGAGAGAGAGAGAGAGAGAGAGGAAGAGAGTGAGAAGAAAAAAATAACGAGGAAAAGAGAGAGTTAGGAGAAAGAGAGAGAGATTCGTGCTGTAATGCTTTGAAGGACAAAGTTCTATGACTGCACCACTACAGAATTAGCCCAGTGTCTGTGTGATGGCAGGTGAGCGGGGAGGGTCAGCAGGCCACGCTCAGCTTCTTCCACTGGTTCTACTGGAGCGTCAACCTGGGGGCCCTGCTGGGGCTGTCCCTTCTCGCCTACCTTGAACAGCAGTGGAGCTTCTTCACCGGATACACCGCCTCGGTGGCCTGTCTGGCCGCCTCCCTGCTGATCTTTCTGGCTGGTGAGAGACAGACAGACAGATTGACAGAAAGAGAGAGAAAAACAAAGTGTCCATCTGTCGTCAGGTAGTTTCTTCTTCTTATGCGTTCCCAGGCCATATGGCCATAATGGATAAGGTACATATGTGTCCGGTTTTCATTTTTTACTGGTCTCCCCGCTGTGTACAGCTGACACATTCCGATTTTGGAGGAGCTCAAAAGAGAATGGGCCAATAAGTTAAAAAAATAGTATATCATAGAAAGCCGAGGGAAAAGGTAGAGTCAAAGAGAGTGCCGGATTAGAGGAAGTTACAAGCACAGAACTTCTAGAAGGTTTAACAAAGGACCCCCGATATTCCCACGGGGAGACACTCGTGGAGAGGGCGGGGTCATCCAGCTCCCCGTATGGAGGCGCGAGGCATCCACTCACCGCCCCAGACAACCCTGGATCTTCTTCACGGGACACACGGCCGCTGTGGCCTGTCTAACTATGTCACTGCTTCAGTTGTCAGCTGGTGAGAGAGAGACAGACATGGAGAGAATAAGAGAGAGAGAGGGGGTGGGGGCAAAATATGAGAGATACAGAGAGAAAGTGTGTGTCTACGTGTCATGACTTACTGTACAAAGTGGTAGTTTCTTCATTGCACATACAGTGCTTGTTGCCTGATCCTCACATTGAACATACAGGGCATGTTGCCTTATCCTCACATCGCCCATACAGTGCTTGTTGCCTGATCCTCACATTGAACATACAGGGCATGTTGCCTTATCCTCACATCGCCCATACAGTGCTTGTTGCCTGATCCTCACATTGAACATACAGTGCTTGTTGCCTGATCCTCACATTGCACATACAGTGCTTGTTGCCTGATCCTCACATTGCACATACAGTGCTTGTTGCCTGATCCTCACATTGAACATGCAGTGCTTGTTGCCTGATCCTCACATTGCACATACAGTGCTTGTTGCCTGATCCTCACATTGCACATAGCCTACAGTGCATGTTGCCTGATCCTCACATTGCACACAGCCTACAGTGCATGTTGCCTGATCCTCACATCGCCCATGCAGTGCATGTTGCCTGATCCTCACATCGCCCATACAGTGCATGTTGCCTGGTCCTCACATCACCCATGCAGTGCATGTTGCCTGATCCTCACATCGCCCATGCAGTGCATGTTGCCTGATCCTCACATCGCCCATGCAGTGCATGTTGCCTGATCCTCACATCGCCCATACAGTGCATGTTGCCTGGTCCTCACATCACCCATGCAGTGCATGTTGCCTGATCCTCACATCGCCCATGCAGTGCATGTTGCCTTGTCCTCACATCGCCCATGCAGTGCATGTTGCCTGGTCCTCACATCACCCATGCAGTGCATGTTGCCTGATCCTCACATCGCCCATGCAGTGCATGTTGCCTGATCCTCACATCGCCCATGCAGTGCATGTTGCCTGGTCCTCACATCACCCATGCAGTGCATGTTGCCTGATCCTCACATCGCCCATGCAGTGCATGTTGCCTGGTCCTCACATCACCCATGCAGTGCATGTTGCCTGATCCTCACATCGCCCATGCAGTGCATGTTGCCTGGTCCTCACATCGCCCATGCAGTGCATGTTGCCTGATCCTCACATCGCCCATGCAGTGCATGTTGCCTGATCCTCACATCGCCCATGCAGTGCATGTTGCCTGATCCTCACATCGCCCATGCAGTGCATGTTGCCTGATCCTCACATCGCCCATGCAGTGCATGTTGCCTGATCCTCACATCGCCCATGCAGTGCATGTTGCCTGGTCCTCACATCGCCCATGCAGTGCATGTTGCCTGATCCTCACATCGCTCATGCAGTGCATGTTGCCTGGTCCTCACATCGCCCATGCAGTGCATGTTGCCTGATCCTCACATCGCTCATGCAGTGCATGTTGCCTGATCCTCACATCGCCCATGCAGTGCATGTTGCCTGATCCTCACATCGCTCATGCAGTGCATGTTGCCTGATCCTCACATCGCTCATGCAGTGCATGTTGCCTGATCCTCACATCGCCCATGCAGTGCATGTTGCCTGATCCTCACATCGCCCATGCAGTGCATGTTGCCTGATCCTCACATCGCCCATGCAGTGCATGTTGCCTGGTCCTCACATCTCCCATGCAGTGCATGTTGCCTGATCCTCACATCGCCCATGCAGTGCATGTTGCCTGATCCTCACATCTCCCATGCAGTGCATGTTGCCTGATCCTCACATCGCCCATGCAGTGCATGTTGCCTGGTCCTCACATCACCCATGCAGTGCATGTTGCCTGGTCCTCACATCTCCCATGCAGTGCATGTTGCCTGATCCTCACATCGCCCATGCAGTGCATGTTGCCTGGTCCTCACATCGCCCATGCAGTGCATGTTGCCTGGTCCTCACATCGCCCATGCAGTGCATGTTGCCTGGTCCTCACATCACCCATGCAGTGCATGTTGCCTGGTCCTCACATCACCCATACAGTGCATGTTGCCTGGTCCTCACATCGCCCATGCAGTGCATGTTGCCTGGTCCTCACATCGCCCATGCAGTGCATGTTGCCTGATCCTCACATCGCCCATGCAGTGCATGTTGCCTGGTCCTCACATCGCCCATGCAGTGCATGTTGCCTGATCCTCACATCGCCCATGCAGTGCATGTTGCCTGATCCTCACATCGCCCATGCAGTGCATGTTGCCTGATCCTCACATCGCCCATGCAGTGCATGTTGCCTGGTCCTCACATCACCCATGCAGTGCATGTTGCCTGGTCCTCACATCGCCCATGCAGTGCATGTTGCCTGATCCTCACATCGCCCATGCAGTGCATGTTGCCTGTCCTCACATCGCCCATGCAGTGCATGTTGCCTGGTCCTCACATCGCCCATGCAGTGCATGTTGCCTGGTCCTCACATCGCCCCTGCTGCTGTGTATAGCTGGAGAAAGACAGAGGACAGTATCTAAGTGTCATCACTTCAGGCTGTTTTCGGGCTGTTGTTTCTACCACGTGTGTGAGCCAAACGACAGTGCGAACACACACACGTATACACACGCACGCACGTGCTGTCGGGCTGTTGTTTCTACCACGTGTGTGAGCCAAACGACAGTGCGAACACATGCACACACGCACGCACGCGAGCACACACACAGAGGATGAAAAGAAGCTTGTAGCTTACTCCTTTATCATCAATAAAGATAATTTTGACTTGACTTGACTTGAAACACACACACACACACACACACACACACACACACACACACACACACACACACACACACACACACACACACACACTCACTCATGCACGTGCGCATGCACATACACACCGGCAGAGTGTTTTCACTTTCAGGGCGATGTTTCTACCACGTGCGTGAGCCAGACGGCAGCGTGCTGACCAACATTGTGAGAATCCTGCGAGAGGCACACCGCAGGAGGAGGGAGGCACGACAACGACTGCCACACCCGTGAATAATCATCATCATCATCATCGTCATCGTCACTGTTGTTGTTGTCGTCATTATTATTATCACTGTTGTTGTTGATAATCTCAATCTCTTGGGTGGGTGGGTGGGGGGGGGGAGGGTGCGGTGGGGAGTACAGCGCTATGAGAGAAGAAGATCGAAGGAAGGAGAGACACAAAAGTAATAGCGGATGGGTGGGGGTGGGGTGGTGGTGGGAGGGGGGTGGGGGGGGGTGGGGGGTAGGAGGGCATGGGATGGTGGGGGAGGGGGTGGGGTGGTGGGTAGAGCAGGATGAGAGAAGAAGATGGAAAGAAGGAGAGACACAAAAGAATGATATAATATTTTGTGGACCCAAAAAAACTGCTACTCAGCATTACCGGTACTTGGCTCGGTATTTCCGGTACTAGGCGTTGCGCTAGTTTGTATTATTTGTCATGATTGGCATGACTAGGACGCTTTTAGATGTGTTAATCATATACATGTTTCAATTGTTGAAGCTTGGGAGTCCAACATGAGTCCAAATAACTGTTTAACGTTTTTTTAAAATGCAACCTTCGTAATGTGCACGCTCTAACCTGCAGCCCCCATGAAGTGGACTGTGCCAGCTCAGTGGAGGTGTCGCTCAGTTTCCTGGACTATGCCAAGCACCGGCACGGAGGGGTGTTTCATGACGCGCTGGTGGAAGACGTCAAAGAGCTGAAGAAAATATTTGCCGTCTTCGCTGTTCTCATCCCCTACTGGCTGGTCTATTTCCAGGCAAGTTTCAAACGACTGAACTGATCCTGATGGAAATATTGGCTGAGCGCTCTCTGGTGTTTTGTTGATGCCTTTTTTCAGCTTTTGATTTTTGGATTTGATGGCCCAAAACAATTATTTTTGAATTTTTTGCCTTGTTTTGATTGTTTTGTGAGGGAGGGGGGAGATGTTGGTGGGGGGGAGGGGGGGGGGCTAAGGGAAGGGGGCAGGTTTAACACGTGGAACTGGAAGGAAGAAAGTAATGATTGTCATTACGTGGGTACATCAATAAATAATGTCCTAAAAGGGTGCCGTATGCTTGTCCATACATGCATAAAAGTGATATCACAATATGATTCAACAATTCTGCTTTTAACATGCACAATTTGCAAATGACGTCATCAGTGACGTCATTTTCCGAACATCATCAATAAAGCCATGTTTGCAGCTGAGCATGTAAAAAATGGATCTGACAAAATAGCGATTCTATTTATACACCTTTACATGTCGGAAGCTTACAAACGGGTTAGTGAAAATGTATGCAAAGTTGGATTCTGTTTATGGGCGGCCTTGCGTGTCCTGTTGCACAGTCGTTAAGCGGATAGAGCTTTTTGAAACTGGGACAACTGACTTTGAGGACACTAGATAAAGAGAGTGATTATTGACAGTCATAAACAAACAATATTTTCTTTAGATGAAAGCACTGGAAGCAGAAATTCCATTCATTTTTTGTTTCGAAAGTACGCCAACAACATGTACTATATTATTTGGTAAATTGCCAGAATTCTGCGACACACCTTTGCCCTGAAAACTGACCCAGAAGATAGATACCCTACTTACGAAACAAAAACGACAAAAGACGAAACTTAGGAATGTTTTTGTGGCATCCCCATCAAGTCATTATATCAGATGTCGTTGTCTGCTGATCCCAGTTTAAACATTTGTTCTGCTACATGATTTCGAGAATCTCTCTCTCTCTCTCTCTCTCTCTCTCTCTCTCTCTCTCTCTCTCTCTCTCTCTCTCTCTCTCTCTCTCTCTCTCTCTCTCTCTCTCTCTCTCTCTCTCTCTCTCTCTCTCTCTCTCTCTCTCTCTCTCTCTCTCTCTCTCTCTCTCTCTCTCTCTCTCTCAGATTATGTATTATTAATCCATGATGATTTTAAGTAACCCATAAACTATCAGTAAAACTCATTGAACCCCCACCCCCACCCCTACCCCTTTAATTAACAGCATGGTCCCGCGTTGACGTCAGGTGTATGTCCTTGACCTTTCAGATGCAGACATCATTTCTGGTCCAGGGTCTGCACATGCGTCTGTCTCGGGTGTTCAGTTACCGCACCCTGAACACCTCTCAGCTGCACTCCATACCGCCCAACGTCTCCACAATACAGCCTCTCATACCTGTCAACCAACAGCCGCAGGTGTGTGTGTGTGTGTGCGTGTGCGTGCATGAGTGCGTGCATGCGTGCGTGTGTGTGTATGTTTGTGTGTGTGTGCGCGCGTGTATGTGTGTGAGAAGGTGAGTGTCTAAGAGAGTGGGGCAACTGATTCCAAGTGACAGGAGCTTGATAGGCGAAAGAACGTTGGCCAAAGGTTGTAGTGCGGACAGTAGGGATACGATAGAGATGGCAGAGCTCGAGATGGAGTATAGAGGTGCAACAGATCAGTGAGATGTTCAGGGCAGGAGGACTCGATAGATTTGAAACACAGAGAAGCAATCTTGTGGGATATTCTTTGCTGAACCGGGAGCCAGTGGAGAGAGTGCAGCAATGGAGTTACATGGTCATAGATTCTTGCAATTCTTTGTTTGTAAGTCTTTCGGAGGAGAAACTGACTAAGTTTGCATTTCCACCCTGAGCCCTCCAACGGGGCTCTGCCCCTGTATCCCGCCGGGGCCCTGTGCGGCCCCTGGATCCCTGCTTTTTATTTATTTATTTATTTATTAAGACAACTTTTATAGCGCCTAATCTTTAAGCTCTAAGCACTTTACAGAAATCACTAAAATGAATAGTAAACCCAATGAACAAAAAGTATACATCAAACATTGACCAACAACCCCCTTCCCTGATCCCTCAGTCAATTTCCCAATCACGCCCAAATAATGAATGACATAATCTACAGTACACTTTCGCAACCAACTTAAACACACACTGATGGACACTTAAAGACGCCCAGGCCACACTATTAACAAATCACACCCACACCCACACTTATAATGATAGAGAGAGAAAGAGAACTAGAGAGAGAAAGAGAACGAGAGAGAGAAAGAGAAAGAGACAGACATACAGACAGACAGACAGAGAAAGACAGAGACAGAGACACAGAGCCAGACAGAGGGACAGACAGAGAAAGAGACAAGAGAGAGACACACAAACAGAGACAGAGATATATAGGACTGAAATACAGTTGCATGCATCATAAAATAACAACTTACTATAATTTTTATAGGTTTTTGTTTTTATTTTTGGGAGTTGCACCCATGTGATGATGGTTATCATCATCAGCATTATCCCACTGTATGTCATCATCATCATTATCCCATTGTATGTCATCATCATCATTATCCCACTGTATGTCATCATCAGCATTATCCCACTGTATGTCATCATCATCATTATCCCATTGTATGTCATCATCATCATTATCCCACTGTATGTCATCATCAGCATTATCCCACTGTATGTCATCATCAGCATTATCCCATTGTATGTCATCATCATCATTATCCCACTGTATGTCATCATCAGCATTATCCCATTGTATGTCATCATCAGCATTATCCCACTGTATGTCATCATCAGCATTATCCCATTGTATGTCATCATCAGCATTATCCCATTGTATGTCATCATCAGCATTATCCCACTGTATGTCATCATCAGCATTATCCCACTGTATGTCATCATCAGCATTATCCCATTGTATGTCATCATCAGCATTATCCCACTGTATGTCATCATCAGCATTATCCCACTGTATGTCATCATCAGCATTATCCCACTGTATGTCATCATCAGCATTATCCCACTGTATGTCATCATCAGCATTATCCCACTGTATGTCATCATCAGCATTATCCCACTGTATGTCATCATCAGCATTATCCCATTGTATGTCATCATCAGCATTATCCCATTGTATGTCATCATCAGCATTATCCCACTGTATGTCATCATCAGCATTATCCCATTGTATGTCATCATCAGCATTATCCCACTGTATGTCATCATCAGCATTATCCCATTGTATGTCATCATCATCATTATCCCACTGTATGTCATCATCAGCATTATCCCACTGTATGTCATCATCAGCATTATCCCATTGTATGTCATCATCAGCATTATCCCACTGTATGTCATCATCATCATTATCCCACTGTATGTCATCATCAGCATTATCCCACTGTATGTCATCATCAGCATTATCCCACTGTATGTCATCATCAGCATTATCCCATTGTATGTCATCATCAGCATTATCCCATTGTATGTCATCATCAGCATTATCCCATTGTATGTCATCATCAGCATTATCCCATTGTATGTCATCATCAGCATTATCCCACTGTATGTCATCATCAGCATTATCCCACTGTATGTCATCATCAGCATTATCCCATTGTATGTCATCATCAGCATTATCCCATTGTATGTCATCATCAGCATTATCCCATTGTATGTCATCATCAGCATTATCCCACTGTATGTCATCATCAGCATTATCCCATTGTATGTCATCATCAGCATTATCCCATTGTATGTCATCATCATCATTATCCCATTGTATGTCATCATCATCATTATCCCACTGTATGTCATCATCAGCATTATCCCACTGTATGTCATCATCAGCATTATCCCACTGTATGTCATCATCATCATTATCCCACTGTATGTCATCATCAGCATTATCCCACTGTATGTCATCATCAGCATTATCCCATTGTATGTCATCATCAGCATTATCCCACTGTATGTCATCATCAGCATTATCCCATTGTATGTCATCATCAGCATTATCCCACTGTATGTCATCATCAGCATTATCCCACTGTATGTCATCATCAGCATTATCCCATTGTATGTCATCATCAGCATTATCCCACTGTATGTCATCATCAGCATTATCCCATTGTATGTCATCATCAGCATTATCCCATTGTATGTCATCATCAGCATTATCCCACTGTATGTCATCATCAGCATTATCCCATTGTATGTCATCATCAGCATTATTCCATTGTATGTCATCATCAGCATTATCCCACTGTATGTCATCATCAGCATTATTCCATTGTATGTCATCATCAGCATTATCCCACTGTATGTCATCATCAGCATTATCCCACTGTATGTCGTCATCAGCATTATCCCCATTGTATGTCGTCACTACTCACCAGGTGGTAGCAGCGTGGCTTATCGTCATCAGCATTATCCCATTGTATGTCGTCACTACTCACCAGGTGGTAGCAGCGTGGCTGTCGCTGTTCGACGTCGTCGCTCTCATTCTCCTTCTGCCGCTGTTCGACCGAGTGATCTACCCCTGGCTGGAGCGGCGCCGCGGCGCGCGGCCCATTAGCATATCGCACCGCATGGTTCTGGGCATGGGGTTTGCGGCGGGCGCCATGGTGACGGCGGGGGTGGTTGAGCATTTCCGTCTGGAGGTGTTCTGGAATTTTAACGACACCACCTGTGTGGATGCCTCCATTGTGCAGATCATCGGTAAATGAAGTTCAGTTGTCAGTGGTGTTTTAGGTTTTACTCCAGGATGGCTTTCCGTATATGATTGTGTTCAGATTTTGTACGTGTGGCAGTGACTATGATGTTTTGTACGTGTGGCAGTGACTATGATGTTTTGTATGTGTGGCAGTGACTATGATGTTTTGTACATGTGGCAGTGACTATGATGTTTTGTACGTGTGGCAGTGACTATGATGTTTTGTACGTGTGGCAGTGACTATGATGTTTTGTACGTGTGGCAGTGACTATGATGTTTTGTACGTGTGGCAGTGACTATGATGTTTTGTACGTGTGGCAGTGACTATGATGTTTTGTACGTGTGGCAGTGACTATGATGTTTTGTACGTGTGGCAGTGACTATGATGTTTTGTACGTGTGGCAGTGACTATGATGTTTTGTAAGTGTGGCAGTGACTATGATGTTTTGTACGTGTGGCAGTGACTATGATGTTTTGTAAGTGTGGCAGTGACTATGATGTTTTGTAAGTGTGGCAGTGACTATGATGTTTTGTAAGTGTGGCAGTGACTATGATGTTTTGTACGTGTGGCAGTGACTATGATGTACGTGTGGCAGTGACTATGATGTTTTGTGGCAGTGACTATGATGTTTTGTAAGTGTGGCAGTGACTATGATGTTTTGTACTATGATGTTTTGTGTGGCAGTGACTATGATGTTTTGTACGTGTGGCAGTGACTATGATGTTTTGTACGTGTGGCAGTGACTATGATGTTTTGTACGTGTGGCAGTGACTATGATGTTTTGTACGTGTGGCAGTGACTATGATGTTTTGTACGTGTGGCAGTGACTATGATGTTTTGTAAGTGTGGCAGTGACTATGATGTTTTGTACGTGTGGCAGTGACTATGATGTTTTTCTTCTTTGTTTTCTTCTGTTTTTCGGTTTATTTGTTACCGGGTAGAAGTACTCCTTAAATCGTTTTATTCACATTTTTGCTCTTGTGAAGATTGTTTTTTAGGGCTTTTTGTGTTTTATTTTCCATGAAAGTAGCCAGTCAAAAAATAAAGTCAATCTGTTAAAATGTTGTGTGAACATGAGACCAATGTCTGGCCTTCAGGTTTCTGGTCTCCTAGCTGCTTTCAGCTGACACATTCTGATTTTCGAAAAGCTCAGAGAAGAAAACTGTTATGAAAGATTTTCCAGAGAAAACCGAGATCTGCCGTCTACTGGGAACAGGCGCTATGCGTGGCTGTTCGGTTGGCTAAAAGACTCCAGGGATCATTCCAACAGCCGAAGCACTTGAACACTATGTTACAAATGTATCAGCTAGGGATGAGAACATTACGTATGTGACCGTTTTTGATTACCCCGCCACGTGTCCGTCTCTTCGGCTGGCTCGTTCCAGTCATCCATATTGACTATAAAAATATTTAAAAAATCTCAGCTTAGGTGTTCCTGCCAACTCAGCATCACGTTGGGAACTCGATCAGCGAGACCTGGCTGGCTGGGTCATCATAGATTATGTTTTTGTTCTGTTTTCTTGCTCGATCTACAGTATAAAAGAAATCAAACTGTTGATTGTGGATGCTCAAAGGGAGAAGAAAAAGAAGACGTGTGCTGCCACACTCCGTCTTTGGAGACTGATGCTGTTATGCTAGGAGCTTGTCATGGCTAAAGACAATCCCCACATAACTATATAGCATAGCTAACATTTTGATGTAGCCTTGGTGTTCTAGCCTATGTGAATTGGTCCGTATATCACATAGGATGAGTAGCGCTGGCACTGCCGACAGATGGATTGTGTGAAGGGCATTTCAAAGGGATGAGGAGGAGGAGGACAATGATGATGATGGTGGTGATGGATGATGGATGATGAGGAGGAGAAGAGGAGGAGGAGGACAATGATGGTGATGATGATGAGGAGGACAATGATGAGGATGATGATGGTGATGGTGAGGACAATGAGGACAATGATGAGGACAATGATGATGGTGGGTGAGGACAATGATGGTGATGATGATGGTGGATGATGATGAGGACAATGATGGTGGATGGTGATGAGGACAATGATGATGATGATGACAATGGTGATGATGAGGAGGAGGAGGACAATGATGATGATGATGAGGAGGAGGAGGAGGAGGAGGACAATGATGATGATGAGGAGGAGGACAATGATGATGATGAGAAGGAGGAGGAGGAGGACAATGATGATGATGGTGGTGATGATGATGATGATGATGAGGAGGAGGACAATGAGGAGGAGGAGGACAATGATGATGATGATGATGATGATGATGATGATGATGAGGAGGGAGGATGATGATGATGATGAGGAGGAGGAGGACAATGATGATGATGATGATGTGATGATGAGGAGGAGGAGGAGGACAATGATGATGAGGAGGAGGAGGAGGACAATGATGATGATGGTGTTGTGATGATGATGATGATGATGATGAGGATGATGATGATGAGGAGGAGGAGGACAGTGAGTGATGATGATGAGGAGGAGGAGGAGGACAATGATGATGATGGTGGTGGTGATGATGAGGAGGACAATGATGATGATGATGGTGAGGTGGAGGAGGAGGAGGACAATGATGATGATGGTGGTGATGAGGAGGAGGGGATGATGATGATGAGGAGGAGCAGGACAATGATGATGATGATGGTGAGGAAGAGGAGGAGGAGGAGGACAATGATGATGACGAGGAGGACGACAATGATGATGATGAGGAGGACAATGATTATGTTGAGGAGGAGGAGGAGGACAATGATGATGATGATGAGGAGGATGATGATGATGATGATGATGAGGAGGACGATGATTATGATGATGAGGACAATGAGGACAATGATGAGGACGACAATGATGATGATGAGGAGGACAATGTGATGATGATGAGGAGGAGGACAATGATGATGAGGACAATGATGAGAACAATGTAATGATGATGATGAGGACAATGATGATGATGATGAGGAGGAGGATGATGATGATGATGAGGAGGAGGAGGAGGAGGACAATGATGATGATGATGATGATGATGAGAACAATGATGATGATGGTGTTGATGATGATGATGAGGAGGACAATGATGAGGAGGAGGACAGTGATGATGATGATGAGGAGGACAATGATGATGATGGTGGTGGTGATGAGGAGGAGGACAATGATGATGATGATGGTGAGGTGGAGGAGGAGGAGGACAATGATGATGATGATGATGATGAGGAGGAGGACAATGATGATGAGGAGGAGGAGCAGGACAATGATGATGATGGTGGTGAGGAAGAGGAGGAGGAGGAGGACAATGATGATGAGGAGGAGGACGACAATGATGATGATGAGGAGGACAATGATTATGTTGAGGAGGAGGAGGACAATGATGATGATGAGGAGGACGATGATGATGATGAGGAGGAGGACAATGATGAAGACAATGATGATGATGACGACGACAATGATGATGATGATGATGAGGACAATGTGATGATGATGATGAGGAGGACAATGATGATGAGGACAATGATGAGAACAATGTAATGATGAGGAGGAGGACAATGATGAGGACAATGATGATGAGGACAATGATGAGAACAATGTAATGATGAGGAGGAGGACAATGATGACGATGAGGAGGAGGACAATGATGATGATGATGAGGAGGAGGAGGACGACATTGATGATGATGGTGGTGATGATGAGGAGGACAATGATGGTGAGGAGGAGGAGGAGGAGGAGGACAATGATGATGATGAGGAGGACAATGATGATGATGAGGACAATGATGATGATGAGGAGGACAATGATGATGATGAGGAGGACAATGATGATGATGAGGATGATGATGATGATGATGAGGACAATGTTGATGATGGTGGTGATGATGGATGATGATGAGGAGGACAATGATGATGTGATGATGATGGTGGTGATGATGATGATGAGGACAATGATGATGATGATGATGATGAGGAGGACAATGATGATGATGATGATGAGGAGGAGGAGGACAATGATGATGGTGATGAGGAGGAGGACAATGATGATGGTGATGGATGATGATGATGAGGAGGAGGACAATGATGATGATGATGAGGACAATGATGATGATGGTGGTGATGAGGAGGAGGAGGACAATGATGATGATGATGGTGAGGGTGATGAGTTTGATTTGACAGATAACACGCAGTACTACGCGGCTGACATGAGCATCCTGTGGCAGATCCCGCAATACGTGTTGATCGGGTTGAGTGAACTATTCACCAGTGTGGCAGGTAGGGATGTTCACCAGTGTGGCAGGTAGGGATGTTCACCAGTGTGGCAGGTAGGGATGTTCACCAGTGTAGCAGGTAGGGATGTTCACCAGTGTGGCAGGTAGGGATGTTCACCAGTGTGGCAGGTAGGGATGTTCACCAGTGTAGCAGGTAGGGATGTTCACCAGTGTAGCAGGTAGGGATGTTCACCAGTGTAGCAGGTAGGGATGTTCACCAGTGTGGCAGGTAGGGATGTTCACCAGTGTGGCAGGTAGGGATGTTCACCAGTGTAGCAGGTAGGGATGTTCACCAGTGTAGCAGGTAGGGATGTTCACCAGTGTGGCAGGTAGGGATGTTCACCAGTGTGGCAGGTAGGGATGTTCACCAGTGTAGCAGGTAGGGATGTTCACCAGTGTGGCAGGTAGGGATGTTCACCAGTGTGGCAGGTAGGGATGTTCACCAGTGTGTCAGGTAGGGATGTTCACCAGTGTGGCAGGTAGGGATGTTCACCAGTGTGGCAGGTAGGGATGTTCACCAGTGTGGCAGGTAGGGATGTTCACCAGTGTGGCAGGTAGGGATGTTCACCAGTGTGGCAGGTAGGGATGTTCACCAGTGTAGCAGGTAGGGATGTTCACCAGTGTGGCAGGTAGGGATGTTCACCAGTGTGGCAGGTAGGGATGTTCACCAGTGTGGCAGGTAGGGATGTTCACCAGTGTGGCAGGTAGGGATGTTCACCAGTGTGGCAGGTAGGGATGTTCACCAGTGTGGCAGGCAGGGATGTTCACCAGTGTGGCAGGTAGGGATGTTCACCAGTGTAGCAGGTAGGGATGTTCACCAGTGTGGCAGGTAGGGATGTTCACCAGTGTGGCAGGTAGGGATGTTCACCAGTGTGGCAGGTAGGGATGTTCACCAGTGTGGCAGGTAGGGATGTCCACCAGTGTAGCAGGTAGGGATGTTCACCAGTGTGGCAGGTAGGGATGTTCACCAGTGTGGCAGGTAGGGATGTTCACCAGTGTGGCAGGTAGGGATGTTCACCAGTGTGGCAGGTAGGGATGTTCACCAGTGTGGCAGGTAGGGATGTCCACCAGTGTAGCAGGTAGGGATGTTCACCAGTGTGGCAGGTAGGGATGTTCACCAGTGTGGCAGGTAGGGATGTTCACCAGTGTGGCATGTGGGGATGTTCACCAGTGTGGCAGGTAGGGATGTTCACCAGTGTAGCAGGTAGGGATGTTCACCAGTGTGGCAGGTAGGGATGTTCACCAGTGTGGCAGGTAGGGATGTTCACCAGTGTGGCAGGTGGGGATGTTCACCAGTGTGGCAGGTAGGGATGTTCACCAGTGTAGCAGGTAGGGATGTTCACCAGTGTGGCAGGTGGGGATGTTCACCAGTGTGGCAGGTAGGGATGTTCACCAGTGTAGCAGGTAGGGATGTTCACCAGTGTGGCAGGTAGGGATGTTCACCAGTGTAGCAGGTAGGGATGTTCACCAGTGTGGCAGGTAGGGATGTTCACCAGTGTGGCAGGTAGGGATGTTCACCAGTGTGTCAGGTAGGGATGTTCACCAGTGTGGCAGGTAGGGATGTCCACCAGTGTAGCAGGTAGGGATGTTCACCAGTGTGGCAGGTAGGGATGTTCACCAGTGTGGCAGGTAGGGATGTTCACCAGTGTGGCAGGTGGGGATGTTCACCAGTGTGGCAGATCCCGCAATACGTGTTGATCGCTATGAGTGAAGTGTTCACCAGTGTGGCAGGTAGGGATGTTCACCTACATTACTGTGCGTGTGTGTGTGTGTGCGAGCTTGTGCATGTGTGTGTAAATATATTTGTGCACGCATTTAATGTACATGAGTATGTGTGTGTGTGTGTGTGCACATGTGTGTAAATATACCTCGTGTGTGCATGCATTCAGTGTGTGTGTGTGTGTGTACATATGTGTGTGTGTGTGTACACGTATGTGTGTACACATGTGTGTGTGAATTATCAGTGACTAGGTAAAGTGCAGCGAACTCTTTTGTGAAATGGTATCATGAAAATATTTATTATCATTCCCCATTATCACCATCATTACTATCATCATTATCACCATTATTACCATCATCATTATCACCATTATTACTATCATCATTATCACCATTATTACTATCATCATTATCACCATTATTACCATCATTATTATCACCATTATTACTATCATCATTATCACCATTATTACTATCATCATTATCACCATTATTACTATCATTATTATCACCATTATTACTATCATCATTATCACCATTATTACTATCATCACCATTATTACTATCATTATTATCACCATTATTACTATCATTATTATCACCATTATTACTATCATCATTATCACCATTATTACTATCATTATTATCACCATTATTACTATCATTATTATCACCATTATTACTATCATTATTATCACCATTATTACTATCATCACCATTATCACCATTATTACTATCATTATTATCACCATTATTACTATCATTATTATCACCATTATTACTATCATTATTATCACCATTATTACTATATCACCATTATTACTATCATTATTATCACCATTATTACTATCATTATTATCACCATTATTACTATCATTATTATCACCATTATTACTATCATTATTATCACCATTATTACTATCATTATTATCACCATTATTACATTATTATCATTATTATCACCATTATTACTATCATTATTATCACCATTATTACTATCATTATTATCACCATTATTACTATCATTATTATCACCATTATTACTATCATTATTATCACCATTATTACTATCATTATTATCACCATTATTACTATCATTATTATCACCATTATTACTATCATTATTATCACCATTATTACTATCATTATTCACCATTCACCATTATTACATTATCACCATCACCATTATTACTATCATTATTATCACCATTATTACTATCATCACCATTATTACTATCATTATTATCACCATTATTACTATCATTATTATCACCATTATTACTATCATTATTATCACCATTATTCACCATTATTACTATCATTATCACCATTATTACTATCATATCACCATTATCACCATTATTACTATCATTATTATCACCATTATTACTATCATTATTTTCACCATTATTACTGTCATCATTATCACCATTATTACTATCATCATTATCACCATTATTACTATCATCATTATCACCATTATTACTATCATCATTATCACCATTATTACTATCATCATTATCACCATTATTACTATCATTATTATCACCATTATTACTATCATCATTATCACCATTATTACTATCATTATTATCACCATTATTACTATCATTATTATCACCATTATTACAATCATCATTATCACCATTATTACTATCATTATTATCACCATTATTACTATCATCATTATCACCATTATTACTATCATTATTATCACCATTATTACTATCATTATTATCACCATTATTACTATCATTATTATCACCATTATTACTATCATCATTATGACCATTATTACTATCACCATTATTACTATCATTATTATCACCATTATTACTATCATCATTATCACCATTATTACTATCATCATTATCACCATTATTACTATCATCATTATCACCATTATTACTATCATCATTATCACCATTATTACTATCATCATTATCACCATTATTACTATCATCATTATCACCATTATTACTATCATCATTATCACCATTATTATTATCATCATTATTACTATCATCATTATCACTATTATTACTATCATCATTATCACCATTATTACTATCATTATTATCACCATTATTACTATCATCATTATCACCATTATTACTATCATCATTATTACTATCATCATTATCACTATTATTACTATCATTATTATCACCATTATTATTATCATTATTATCACCATTATTACTATCATCATTATCACTATTATTATTATCATTATTATCACCATTATTATTATCATCATTATTACTATCATCATTATCACTATTATTACTATCATTATTATCACCATTATTACTATCATCATTATCACCATTATTACTATCATTATTATCACCATTATTACTATCATCATTATTACTATCATCATTATCACTATTATTACTATCATTATTATCACCATTATTACTATCATTATTACCATTATTACTATCATTATTTTCACCATTATTACTATCATCATTATCACTATTATTACTATCATCATTATCACCATTATTACTATCATCATTATCACCATTATTACTATCATCATTATTACTATCATCATTATCACCATTATTACTATCATCATTATCACTATTATTACTATCATCATTATCACCATTATTACTATCATTATTATCACCATTATTACTATATCATTATTACTATCATCATTATCACTATTATTACTATCATCATTATCACCATTATTACTATCATTATTATCATCATTATTACTATCATCATTATTACTATCATCATTATCACTATTATTACTATCATTATTATCACCATTATTATTATCATTATTATCACCATTATTACTATCATTATTATCACCATTATTACTATCATTATTATTCTACATGACTTTAATTTGCCGTATATATGGCTGTGCGCTCTATGGAAGGCGTCATCATTAATTCTCTTCTAACTTTCTGTCATCGTCATCATCATCATCATCATCATCATCGTCAATCTTTCTCCAGGTCTACAGTTCGCTGTGTCCATCGCCCCACGCTCCATGAAAGGCCTCATCATGGGGCTCTTCTACCTTTTCTCCGGCATGGGCAGTTTCCTCGGCACTGCCGTCATTGCCGGTCTCAGTGCCGGCAATGTGTGGTTCCTGTCCCCCGATTCCGGCAACATCAACTGCCGCTGGCAGTGCATGCCGGAAAGGGACAGGGTGGACCGGAGCTGCCACCTGGATTACTATTTCTACCTGCTGGCTGCCCTGGAGGTCCTGGGTGCCTGCCTCTTCCTGCTGGTGTCCCGGGTGTTCCAGCTGGACGAGCACCATCGCCGCCAGCGCAGAATCTCCTGCCACCATTGGATGGACGCTTCAAGGGAGATCACTGATGATGCTCGGCGTGCGCAGATTGCGGCCAACGGGCAAAGAAGGGAGACTATTCAGCGATCGCTTTCGGAGGATGCAGGCGACTGATTTGTTTTTTGTGCCTAAGTTTGTTGTGCGTTTGATGAGCAGTCCCTCAGCTGGTTTATATTTTATCAAATTTACATATGTTAATGAGTGAGGTGTGTCGAGTTTACATAATATATGCATCAACAAAGTGCCATAGTTCTATTTCGAGAGACTCAATGGAAGTGCTTTTGCTTTCTAATTTGCCAAATAGAATTTATCAACGTTTTTGCCCCAACCTGCGTCTTTCAGTTTTATTGATGTGAAATTATAATTTATAGTGAAAAGGAAATGAGACCATTTTAAAGTGGAATGAAATTGAACATTGTCTTGCTATGATTAATAATATGTTTGAGTCCAATATATGAATTATGTTGTTTGTTAAAATGCTTTGGCATGTTGTGATATTTCACACACACACACACACACACACACACACACACACACATACACACACACACACACATATATATATATATATATATATATATATATATTGCAACAGAAACTTTCAATATTTTTAAATTGATAGTTTTATATGAACAAAAGAATGTTAACATTGTTGAATATCATAAACAAGAAAATACAAGAGAATGTTTTTCATGTGACATTACAAATCCAACTGAGCTATAGTTCCAATCAATGTTGTCATTACATACATGCTGCTGTGCCTGGAATCAAGTGTATACTTTAGTGACTTGTTTCTTTGCTACTATGCAAGGGCTTTTGTTTTCTTCTGACTATTAGACTTATTTATTAGGTGTCGCTGCACTTGTGGTGATACGCTCTCAAGGTGGGAGCAACCCAAATTTCACAAAGATAAGTCTCTGTGACTATAATATACCAAAATACCAATAGGATTCACACAGTGTTTGTCGATGCATTAGCATGCCGCTCTTTACTATTGGTCTGTCATGCTGTCGGCTACTGTTGTATTTTTGATACATTTAAAGCTGTTCTTTTTTTTTCTCAATTCAGTTGAAAGTTTGCAAAATTATGGTGCTATTAAAAAAAAAGTGTGAATATGAGTGATTTATTAAACATGTTGATTTATACAAAACAAACATTCCAATTTTTAATCTTTCAGAGCTTGGTTTGCTTTATTTCGTTTTTGACAATTGCTTTGCGTTATGAAAATTTCACATGACTTTGCTCAAGTTTAAAGTGCCTTCAAATATTAATATTTTTATACATGCATATTGTGCTTGGAATAATTGTATTTTTGTGTTGTGATTTCGTGTGTGTGTGTGTGTGTGTGTGTGTGTGAGAGAGAGAGAGAGAGAGAGAGAGAGAGAGAGAGAGAGAGAGAGAGAGAGAGTTTCATGTTTATTGAGATTTTTAGATTTAGAAATTTCTGTATGTACAAATTTCATTGCGTATTGAGATTATGCAGTTTTAAAATTGTATGGTTTTAAATAAAGTCCTATTTCTTAAAATGCTTGCTGTGCATTTTATTTTACTTGTGTTGTGCATTTTTAAGAAATTTGGTTGTTATTTTTTTAAAATTAATTTTAATGTACTTTGACTTCCTTAACTTGGAAGAAATATAATTTTTTGTTATCACTGAACACTGGAAAACTTTATTTGACAAGGATAAAGATTTTAGGCGATGCCTATTCTTACAATCTGTTAGAAAGAGAAAGACAGACAGAGATATATACCATGTGTGCACATGGTTATCAACATGGTTTGGTCGTAGTTGTCTAGTTCCTCGTGTACACAGTCCCACTCCCCTGTATGATACTTTGACAGGCAGGGCCACAAACCCACCACCAGAGGAGGTTGACAATGTGGCCCCAGGTAGCTGTCATTAGCTGCTGTGTTTGGTTCAATTGACTCCAGGTAGCTGTCATTAGCTGCTGTATCTGGTTCAATTGACTCCAGGTAGCTGTCATTAGCTGCTGTGTCTGGTTCAATTGACCCCAGGTAGCTGTCATTAGCTGCTGTGTCTGGTTCAGTTGACCCCAGGTAGCTGTCATTAGCTGCTGTGTCTGGTTCAATTGACCCCAGGTAGCTGTCATTAGCTGCTGTGTCTGGTTCAGTTGACCCCAGGTAGCTGTCATTAGCTGCTGTGTCTGGTTCAATTGACCCCAAGGTAG
Source organism: Phymorhynchus buccinoides (assembly GCA_017654935.2). Taxonomy (NCBI): domain Eukaryota; kingdom Metazoa; phylum Mollusca; class Gastropoda; order Neogastropoda; family Raphitomidae; genus Phymorhynchus; species Phymorhynchus buccinoides. The sequence continues at coordinate 1,019,719 of CM065700.1, read as the reverse complement.
CTGTCATTAGCTGCTGTGTCTGGTTCAATCGACCCCAGGTAGCTGTCATTGGCTGCTGTGTCTGGTTCAGTTGACCCCAGGTAGCTGTCATTAGCTGCTGTATCTGGTTCAATTGACCCCAGGTAGCTGTCATTGGCTGCTGTGTCTGGTTCAATTGACCCCAGGTAGCTGTCATTAGCTGCTGTGTCTGGTTCAATTGACCCCAGGTAGCTGTCATTGGCTGCTGTGTCTGGTTCAATTGACCCCAGGTAGCTGTCATTGGCTGCTGTGTCTGGTTCAATTGACCCCAGGTAGCTGTCATTAGCTGCTGTGTCTGGTTCAATTGACCCCAGGTAGCTGTCCTTGGCTGCTGTGTCTGGTTCAATTGACCCCAGGTAGCTGTCATTGGCTGCTGTGTCTGGTTCAATTGACCCCAGGTAGCTGTCATTGGCTGCTGTGTCTGGTTCAATTGACCCCAGGTAGCTGTCATTATCTGCTGTGTCTGGTTCAATTGACCCCAAGGTAGCTGTCATTAGCTGCTGTGTCTGGTTCAGTTGACCCCAGGTAGCTGTCATTAGCTGCTGTATCTGGTTCAATTGACCCCAGGTAGCTGTCATTGGCTGCTGTGTCTGGTTCAGTTGACCCCAGGTAGCTGTCATTAGCTGCTGTGTCTGGTTCAATTGACCCCAGGTAGCTGTCATTGGCTGCTGTGTCTGGTTCAATTGACCCCAGGTAGCTGTCATTGGCTGCTGTCTGGTTCAATTGACCCCAGGTAGCTGTCATTAGCTGCTGTGTCTGGTTCAATTGACCCCAGGTAGCTGTCATTAGCTGCTGTGTCTGGTTCAATTGACCCCAGGTAGCTGTCATTGGCTGCTGTGTCTGGTTCAATTGACCCCAGGTAGCTGTCATTAGCTGCTGTGTCTGGTTCAATTGACCCCAGTAGCTGTCATTAGCTGCTGTGTCTGGTTCAATTGACCCCAGGTAGCTGTCATTAGCTGCTGTGTCTGGTTCAATTGACCCCAGGTAGCTGTCATTAGCTGCTGTGTCTGGTTCAATTGACCCCAGTAGCTGTCATTGGCTGCTGTGTCTGGTTCAATTGACCCCAGGTAGCTGTCATTAGCTGCTGTATCTGGTTCAATTGACCCAAGGTAGCTGTCATTAGCTGCTGTGTGTGGTTCAATTGACCCCAGGTAGCTGTCATTAGCTGCTGTGTCTGGTTCAATTGACCCCAGGTAGCTGTCATTAGCTGCTGTGTTTGGTTCAATTGACTCCAGGTAGCTGTCATTAGCTGCTGTGTCTGGTTCAATTGACCCCAGGTAGCTGTCATTAGCTGCTGTATCTGGTTCAATTGACCCCAGGTAGCTGTCATTAGCTGCTGTATCTGGTTCAATTGACCCCAGGTAGCTGTCATTAGCTGCTGTATCTGGTTCAATTGACCCCAGGTAGCTGTCATTAGCTGCTGTATCTGGTTCAATTGACCCAAGGTAGCTGTCATTAGCTGCTGTGTCTGGTTCAATTGACCCCAGGTAGCTGTCATTAGCTGCTGTATCTGGTTCAATTGACCCCAGGTAGCTGTCATTAGCTGCTGTGTTTGGTTCAATTGACTCCAGGTAGCTGTCATTAGCTGTTGTGTCTGGTTCAATTGACCCCAGGTAGCTGTCATTAGCTGCTGTATCTGGTTCAATTGACCCCAGGTAGCTGTCATTAGCTGCTGTATCTGGTTCAATTGACCCCAGGTAGCTGTCATTAGCTGCTGTATCTGGTTCAATTGACCCCAGGTAGCTGTCATTAGCTGCTGTATCTGGTTCAATTGACCCAAGGTAGCTGTCATTAGCTGCTGTGTCTGGTTCAATTGACCCCAGGTAGCTGTCATTAGCTGCTGTATCTGGTTCAATTGACCCCAGGTAGCTGTCATTAGCTGCTGTGTTTGGTTCAATTGACTCCAGGTAGCTGTCATTAGCTGCTGTGTCTGGTTCAATTGACCCCAGGTAGCTGTCATTAGCTGCTGTATCTGGTTCAATTGACCCCAGGTAGCTGTCATTAGCTGCTGTATCTGGTTCAATTGACCCCAGGTAGCTGTCATTAGCTGCTGTATCTGGTTCAATTGACCCCAGGTAGCTGTCATTAGCTGCTGTATCTGGTTCAATTGACCCCAGGTAGCTGTCATTAGCTGCTGTGTCTGGTTCAATTGACCCCAGGTAGCTGTCATTAGCTGCTGTGTCTGGTTCAATTGACCCCAGGTAGCTGTCATTAGCTGCTGTGTCTGGTTCAATTGACCCCAGGTAGCTGTCATTAGCTGCTGTGTTTGGTTCAATTGACTCCAGGTAGCTGTCATTAGCTGCTGTGTCTGGTTCAATTGACCCCAGGTAGCTGTCATTAGCTGCTGTATCTGGTTCAATTGACCCCAGGTAGCTGTCATTAGCTGCTGTGTCTGGTTCAATTGACACCAGGTAGCTGTCATTAGCTGCTGTATCTGGTTCAATTGACCCCAGGTAGCTGTCATTAGCTGCTGTGTCTGGTTCAATTGACCCCAGGTAGCTGTCATTAGCTGCTGTGTCTGGTTCAATTGACACCAGGTAGCTGTCATTAGCTGCTGTGTCTGGTTCAGCAATTCATGCATTGGCATAATCATCACCACCCACAAACTGCACTGCCAGTTGTAGTCAGTAAACACACTGCTGATGAAGGAGTTTACGCCTTTTTCTACACCATGCTTTTAATTCATAACCGTGAGATCATTGGTTTTATCAAATTTTCACAACAAACACATACCGTATTTTTCGCACCTTATAAGGCGCACCCCCCACCCCAAATTTGACACAACATTCAGCTTTTGTTATGATGTTTTCTTACTATAATTGTCAGTCATATTATAAGGCGCAGGGGTGCGAGTCGGGGGAAAGTATGGCCTTATAGTTTGGAAAATATGGTACATTCCATCACGGCCTACACATAGAGGGGTTTATTAGCTATTCTCCCACCGCACTCACATATGATATATCATTCGTAGCCATGCCTTGGCATGAGGCTGTGTCACCAGTTGACATAAGCTAGAACGCCAAGGCTATATCAAAATGTTGTTATACTCTGAATGGTTGTGCGGGGATTGTCTTAAGCCATAACAAGCTCCCAGCATAACATCATCAGTCTAAAATCCCCCGAAGATGGAGTGTGGCTGCTCACATGGCGGGGTAATCAAAAACGGTCACACACGTAATGTTCTCATCCCTAGCTGATGCATTTGTACCTTAGTGTTTAAGTGCTTCTCGCTGTTGGGATGATCCCTGGAGTCTTTTAGCCAGGGTAAGCCAACCAGCCAAACCAACAATTCGTAGCCATGAAATAATTTGCATATCGGTTGTGCATAAGACACACGCACAGCCAATCATAACACAATAGGGTTTTGCAGACAGACAGATGCTTGTAGGGGCCATAGCCCTACCTTTGACTTTACCCACCGGTTTGAATGAATACACTGTTCAATATTACCCTAACTCCAACCTTTATATATTACCCCGCTTGGTTGTACACACTTTTCTTCACCAATATTGTCCACACATTCACCCTTCACAGAAATATGTCAGGGGTTTCTCCAAATCTTCTTCTTTTTCTGCGTTCCCAGGACATATGGCCATAATGGGTAAGGTACGTATATGTCCGGTTTTCAGTTTTCACTGGTCTCCCCACCGCATTCAGCCGACACATTCCGATTTTGGAGGAGGTCGCCTTTTTTTCAAGTCATAATGGAAAACTGTTTGCTATCTATCAAAGCCGGCCGTTTAGTTTCGCACCTCTTTCTGCCGAACTTGGCGGCACATTCTTCCATCACCTCCACACTCCTCCCCTCCTCCCCCAGGCGGTAATGAATCACGGCCAAAGGGAGGTAAGCGCCGACCAAGGAGGGATCAGCCTTCAGGGCCAGGCGGAATCGGTCCCTGGCCCGCCGCAATGCTCCGTAATGGACCAAGGTGTCTGCCTCGTGAAGCAGGAGAGTTCCATTGGAGGGGGGAGGGAGGTTGACCGTTTGACTCATCAGATGACGCTGTTCTGGGCTGGGGGTGGTAGGACGTTGATAAATCTGTTGGTTTAAAACAATCGGAATACATGTATTATTAAATGATGCTTGCGTCAAAAGAGGAGAATCTCATTGTCAAATGTTGGGACACAGAGGGAATGAATCAAGAAAATAAACGACAAAGGCTTAGAGTTAAAAAATGATTGGAATTCTATCATGGAGGCTGACAGATTGTAAAACTTGGTCTTTGATTGAGATTAAGTATACTCATGAGTATCCTTTCATTACAATACAATTCAAAAAAAGATTATACAATAATACAAAACCATAACCACACTGGATGACATCCATCATAAGTAGACATGCATAAACAATGGCATAAACAATGGCAGATATTGAGATTTAAAGCGTTGCTTTTTCTTGACCTTTTTCACCCTTCCCAAGCCGTATGTGTTCAGTTTTCTGTTTTCACTGGTCTCCTTGCTGTATTCAGCCAACACATTCTGATATCAGAAGAGCTTAAAGGAGAACACTAATTGGAAGATTTATTTTGTATAAATAGTCCCCCCACCTTCTGGAAGTTATGTGCTTGTAACTTCCTCTAATTTGTCACTCTTTTGACTCTGCCTTTTTTATTTATTTATTTATTAAGACAACTTTTATAGCGCCTAATCTTTAAGCTCTAAGCGCTTTTCCCTTTGCTAACTGTCATCTACTATCTTTCTGCATTACCCGGGTCCATTCTCCTGCCTTTTTTCACGAAACACTTTAAAATACATTTCCTCCAGCCGAAGTCGGACTTGCTGGGCCTACCTATATGCACATAACGGCAGCATGGCGCATCTGCGCTCATAATTGACAGGAAACTGTCTGAGCAACGAAAGAAAAAGAAAGGAAGATTTTTAAAAATAAGGCAGGAGAATGGGCCTAGGTCAGAAAGATAGTGGAGGACAGTAAGGAAAAGGATGCAGTCACAGAGAGGGACAGATCAGAGGAAACTACAAGTGCACAACTCCCAGAAGGTGGTGGAATTATTTGACTGAAAGACTTCCCAGTATCCCTACGGGGAGAGACTTGTAGGAGATGGGGTCGTCCAATTCCCCGAATGGAGGCATGAGGCATCCACCCACTGCCGGTCTTTCCTACTAAATCCCACATTAGCATAAATCTCCACAATCTAAAAAGTAAAAGCTCAAAGAAAGGAAGGTTGCCTGCATAACTAAGATAACATCAAACACATTCTCTCTTCTTAAGAGGTTCACCGGACACTTAAGACTTGACCATCTCACCTTGAAAGTTCCGCAGTTGAACATGGGATCTCCCAGACCAAAATATCGGAAATCCCTGGATGCCAAGACCACGAAATAGTTGTAGCGCGGATCCTCCAGAACGAATTTGAAGACGTATCGACTGTTCTGCCCACTCACGTAGTTGGAGAACTGACTGATGTAGGCCACAGTTACGTTTCTTTGCGGTCCAAAGACGTTTTTGGCGCGTTCCACCATGCGCTCTTCTCTGCGGAATTCCAGAAAGTTGGCGGCGAAAATGGTGAAGACGGGCACGTCTTGGTGCAGGAGGCTGTAGCCGCCTGTGGCGTAAAGGTTCCTGTCCAGAAAAACACCGGTGACGTCGTCACGTGACGACAGGAAGTAGAGACACTGGTTGACGTCCTGCGTGTCCCCGGCCTGTTTGAACGCCATTTTGTTCCCCCCTCGCGCGCGACTGACCGTTAACTGTGCCACGTCCCGCCATTGGCTGAGAGCGAAAAGCACCAGCACCAATCCTAGCGCGCGTTTCTGCGTCGTGCGCGATGGGAACAGTTTGACGAGAGCCGATTGGATGAGGGCTGCCCATGTGACGAGGATGAGAACGATGACGTTGTGGACAAAACGCAGTTCTTTGTGCCCCTTGCTGGAATAGAGGGCCAGCAGGAGAAGCCAGGACAGGCACAGCCGCGCGACACCGCCTGGATGGCCACCCTTCCGCATCACTTTGACCTTGTCACTTGGCGGTGATTTTGAATAGCTAACAATAAGGAAAACTGCACACACGCAGCACAAAATGGAGAGCGTCATCATCCCAAAGTTGTCGTAGAAAATCTCCCTGACATACTGGTGAAGGTCGTTGGTTCCGAACACGATGGAGGAGTAGTCTCTCTCGATGTTGAAACGGTACCAGTTATAGGGAGTCACCACGCCCCAGCCGTAGCACCAGAAATCATCCACCACCCCTACCCCCACCCCTCCCACCGCCCCACAGACGCACAGTGCCACATCAATGTAGCGCATGAGGAGCGGCCTCCAGTGGGGGAGGAGAGCCAGCACCACCAGAGCCGAGATGTCCATGCGGGTGTAGACGCACATCCCCAGAAATAAACCGACGCAAAGGTTTCTCAAAACAGCGCCAGACTTTCGTTTGGAGAACAGTTGAACGGTTGGCTCTTTCTTCACATTTTTTTGTAGGTCGTTTTTGTTCATGTTTTGTTTTTCTGTCGCGGAATCACGCAAGTCGCCATTTTGATGCTGACAGACACGATGGGTCACACCACTTCCTGTTGAAGTTGATTTCACTTTCTGACTCGACTTCTGATGCTTCGATTTCTCTTTCGTTTTGTTAGTATTGTATTGATGTTTGAAAGATTGCTGGGGTTGATTTTTCATGGAACAAGTGACGTTTTGAGTGGAGTTTCCATCCGTATCCCTTAGAGGATCAGTTTGTTGGCTGGGTTGTGAAGTGCAGATCAAGGCATGAAGGTGAGCCAGGATGCAGAAGATGGGAGCTGACAGCAGGCTGTTGACCAGAGTGTGCGTGCCCAGGAGGTGAAGATGGGCGGAGCACGCCGTCAAGATGGCCGCCAGGCAGGCGGCGTCATGTGACCGGAGCACGTGACGTGCGTAGCGGTAAACTGCGAGAGGAAGTGCACTGGAAGCCAGGGTGTGGGCCACTTTCCACGTCTGTGACAAAAAACACAGGCACCGCACCATGGGATAAACTAGTGATCACACACCATAGGATAAACTAGTGATCACATAGCACTTCCCCGAAACTCGATCAATTAGAGTTATCTGCTCCTGCTCTGGTGTGTCACAGGTGAGTTCCAGCAAAGTAGTGCACAAACAACCCACGTTTGACGGATTACGAGCTAGCGAGCTACAGCGGCTCCTCTTTCTCTTTACTGTCATAGTGTGTGCGTGTGTGTGTGTGTGTGTGTGTGTGTGTGTGTGTGTGTGTGTGTGTGTGTGTGTGTGTGTGTGTGCGTGCGTGCGTGCGTGTGCGTGCGTGTGTGTGCGTGTGCGTGTGCGTGTGTGTGTGTGTGTGTGTGTCACTGTGTATGTGTGACCGGAACTCACCAGGGCACGCAAGGGACATCACTCGTCCGAACTTTCTTACTTGGTTGCAGGATAGGGCTATACACCTAGGAATGCATATGGCAGATTCGTTACTCTATTCTTTTCTAGTATTCTACTCAATTTGGACCTCTACTACTCTTCTAAATTGACAATAATGCTCTTTAATTCTTGACCGCTACTCATTTTCAGTGAACAGTGTTTGATTGTTTTAATGAATAGGGCTACACATTTCACACCAAAATTACTCCTTTCAGGTATCCAGACTACTCAACATGTGTGTAGGGGTAACCACGTCTGCATATCGACATCCCTCTCTCTTTGTCTCCCCCCCCCCCTCTTCTGTTTGTCTCTTTCCTTCTCCCCCCTGTTTCAATATCTCTCTCATTAGTCAGCCCCCCCCCCCCTCTCTCTCTCTCTCCCTTCCCTTCTCTCTTTCTGTTGATCAATCGATCATTCAATTCCTCCTTTCTCTTTCCTTTCCCCTCTGTGTCTCTCTCTCCTTCCACCTTCTCTCTACTTTCCCCAGCCCCTACCTCCCTCACTCCATCGCTAGATGTTTTACCCCTTCTTTCTCTCTGTCTCTCTCTCTGTCTTTGCATCTCCCCTCTCATTTTCTCTGTCTTTCTATCTCATTGTGTTGACATTAAAATGTGTCCATTTGTCTTTCTCTCTCCCCCCCCCCCTCCCTCTCCCCTCCCCCACCCTCTCTCTGTGTGTGCTTCGACTGTGCGTAAGAGAGAGTGACAGACAGACAACGGGAAAGACACAGAGAGACAGACAGAGAGACAGACTGACCACAAAAGGGTTGAGGTTGAAGCCCACACAGTGCAGTGCCCGCATGACGCTGACATAGACAGAGAGACAGACACAGAGACAGAGAGACAGAGAGACAGAGAGAGACAGACAGACAGAGACAGACTGACTACAAAAGGGTTGAAATTGAAGCCTACACAGTGCAATACCCGCATGACGCTGACAGAGAGACAGACAGAGAGACAGAGAGACAGAGAGACATACAGACTGACTACAAAAGGGTTGAGATTGAAGCCTACACAGTGCAGTGCCCGCATGACGCCGACATAGAGAGACAGACAGAGAGACAGACTGACCACAAAAGGGTTGAGGTTGAAGCCCACACAGTGCAGTGCCCGCATGACGGTTACATAGAGGTGAGGCAGCAGGTAGGAGCGCAGGGCGAACATCCCGTGCTCTTGTTCCTGGCTGCGGATGGTTGGGGTGTGATCCGTCACCTCCGTCAGAGGAGGGTTGTATTCATACGCCCGGAAACCATAGCCGTACATCTCACTGTGAGCCACTGTAGACAACAGATAGAGGGTTAACTCCACATCTCACTGTGGGCCACAGTTGGACAACTAGAGGGATAACTCCACATCTCACTGTGGGCCACTGTGGACAACCATAGCGGCAGATAGAGGGTTAACTCCACATCTCACTGTGAGCCACTGTTGGACTACTAGAGGGTTAACTCCACATGTGGGCCACTGTGGGCCACAGTTGGACAACAGCTAGAGGGTTAACTCCACATATCACTGTTGGACAACAGCTAGAGGGTTAACTCCACATCTCACTGTGAGCCACTGTGGACAACAGCTAGAGGGTTAACTCCACATCTCACTGTGAGCCACTGTTGGACAACAGCTAGAGGGTTAACTCCACATCTCACTGTGAGCCACAGTTGGACAACAGCTAGAGGGTTAACTCCACATATCACTGTGAGCCACTGTTGGACAACTAGAGGGTTAACTCCACATCTCACTGTGAGCCACTGTTGGACAACAGCTAGAGGGTTAACTCCACATCTCACTGTGAGCCACTGTTGGACAACAGCTAGAGGGTTAACTCCACATCTCACTGTGAGCCACTGTGGACAACAGCTAGAGGGTTAACTCCACATCTCACTGTGAGCCACAGTTGGACAACAGCTAGAGGGTTAACTCCACATATCACTGTGAGCCACTGTTGGACAGCTAGAGGGTTAACTCCACATCTCACTGTGAGCCACTGTGGACAACAGCTAGAGGGTTAACTCCACATCTCACTGTGAGCCACTGTTGGACAACAGCTAGAGGGTTAACTCCACATCTCACTGTGAGCCACTGTTGGACAACAGCTAGAGGGTTAACTCCACATCTCACTGTGAGCCACTGTTGGACAACAGCTAGAGGGTTAACTCCACATCTCACTGTGAGCCACTGTTGGACAACAGCTAGAGGGTTAACTCCACATCTCACTGTGAGCCACTGTTGGACAACAGCTAGAGGGTTAACTCCACATCTCACTGTGAGCCACTGTTGGACAACAGCTAGAGGGTTAACTCCACATCTCACTGTGAGCCACTGTTGGACAACAGCTAGAGGGTTAACTCCACATCTCACTGTGAGCCACTGTTGGACAACAGCTAGAGGGTTAACTCCACATCTCACTGTGAGCCACTGTTGGACAACAGCTAGAGGGTTAACTCCACATCTCACTGTGAGCCACTGTTGGACAACAGCTAGAGGGTTAACTCCACATATCACTGTGAGCCACTGTTGGACAACAGCTAGAGGGTTAACTCCACACCTCACTGTGAGCCACTGTTGGACAACAGCTAGAGGGTTAACTCCACATCTCACTGTGAGCCACTGTTG
>CM065700.1:954724-999724 GCA_017654935.2 Phymorhynchus buccinoides | reverse complement strand
GTCTTCCTAGTGCAATACAGACAGCATATCCCAGGCCTCCATTATTGCACCGTGTCCTACTGTCTTCCTACGTTCAATACAGACAGCATATCCCAGGCCTCCATTATTGCACCGTGTCCTACTGTCTTCCTAATGCAATACAGACAGCATATCCCAGGCCTCCATTATTGCACCGTGTCCTACTGTCTTCCTACGTGCAATACAGACAGCATATCCCAGGCCTCCATTATTGCACCGTGTCCTACTGTCTTCCTAGTGCAATACAGACAGCATATCCCAGGCCTCCATTATTGCACCGTGTCCTACTGTCTTCCTAGTGCAATACAGACAGCATATCCCAGGCCTCCATTATTGCACCGTGTCCTACTGTCTTCCTAGTGCAATACAGACAGCATATCCCAGGCCTCCATTATTGCACCGTGTCCTACTGTCTTCCTACGTTCAATACAGACAGCATATCCCAGGCCTCCATTATTGCACCGTGTCCTACTGTCTTCCTACGTGCAATACAGACAGCATATCCCAGGCCTCCATTATTGCACCGTGTCCTACTGTCTTCCTACGTGCAATACAGACAGCATATCCCAGGCCTCCATTATTGCACCGTGTCCTACTGTCTTCCTAGTGCAATACAGACAGCATATCCCAGGCCTCCATTATTGCACCGTGTCCTACTGTCTTCCTACGTGCAATACAGACAGCCGGAGAAGAGTTGATGATGACATTCCGCTTAACGTCCCTCGGTCTGGAACAGACACGTACGGGATATTAATAGAAATAAAGATAGCGGGAACGATCCTGGAGGCAATGCCCGGAGGCAGTGCAACACCAGGAAAGTCCCGAATTTTTAACAGTACAGATGTAAGGTTACAGTATAACAATAAAGAAGAGTCATGGTACGGCTTCATTATATTTCACCAGCCGTGTAGCGACACCTGGTCAATGTGTTCACTGGTGTCTGCTTGTTCCTATGTGGCTGGCTATCTTAACACGATAGCGTTTGAACGAAGGAACCTAGGACTCTCAGTTTTTTGCATGCGGATAGGTAGCTAGGATATCTAGGCCAAGTTCGAAAATGAAAGTTCATTTGTCAAAGGTCAAGGTCACTGGAGCCGAAAATGCAGCTAAACTGGCGGAGCAGAAAATACTGCCGTGCGGCTGGTTGATCTGGCGTTTTGAGCTCTAGTTCAGTCTGCAGGCATTGGTTCAGACTCTCCGTGGGGATACCGGGTGGTCTTTCGTAAAAATAGTTCCCCCACATTCTGGAAGTTCTGTGCTTGTAACTTCCTCTAATCTGCCACTCTCTTTGACTCCGCCTTTTCCAATTGCTTTCTATCATCTACTATCTTTCTGACTTATTGGTCCGTTCTCCTGCCTTTAAAAAAAATCTTCCAACATTTTTGTTTTCCATTGAGCTCCTCCGAAATCAGAATGTGTCGGCTGTATGCAGCGGAGAGACCAGTGAAAACTAAAAACCGGACACGTACGTACCTTATCCACCATGGCCATATGGCCTAGGAACGCAGAAGAAGAAGAAGAAGAAGAAGAAGAAGAAGAAGAAGAAGAAGAAGAAGAAGAAGTTCAAGGAAACGCCATGGAGAGCCAAAACACTTGATTGAGGGAGGCTTCTTCTCTGAACACCCTCTGTTGTCCGGCTCTCTGTAGAGTGTCTTAGCACCAATGCCTGCAGAGTGAAGCATAAGCTATGCCTTAACTCTTCTTCTCTGAACACCCTCTGTTGTCCGGCTCTCTGTAGAGTGTCTTAGCACCAATGCCTGCAGAGTGAAACATAGGCTATGCCTTAACTCTTCTTCAGGCAAACTGATATGGAAAGTTGTGTCACTGTTACTTCTTGTTCAGGCAAACTGATATGGAAAGTTGTGTCATTGTTACTTCTTCTTCAGGCAAACTGATATGGAAAGTTGTGTCATTGTTACTTACTTCTTCTTCAGGCAAACTGATATGGAAAGTTGTGTCATTGTTACTTACTTCTTGTTCAGGCAAACTGATATGGAAAGTTGTGTCATTGTTACTTCTTCTTCAGGCAAACTGATATGGAAAGTTGTGTCATTGTTACTTCTTGTTCAGGCAAACTGATATGGAAAGTTGTGTCATTGTTACTTCTTGTTCAGGCAAACTGATATGGAAAGTTGTGTCATTGTTACTTCTTGTTCAGGCAAACTGATATGGAAAGTTGTGTCATTGTTACTTCTTGTTCAGGCAAACTGATATGGAAAGTTGTGTCATTGTTACTTCTTGTTCAGGCAAACTGATATGGAAAGTTGTGTCATTGTTACTTCTTGTTCAGGCAAACTGATATGGAAAGTTGTGTCATTGTTACTTCTTGTTCAGGCAAACTGATATGGAAAGTTGTGTCATTGTTACTTACTTCTTGTTCAGGCAAACTGATATGGAAAGTTGTGTCATTGTTACTTACTTCTTGTTCAGGCAAACTGATATGGAAAGTTGTGTCATTGTTACTTACTTCTTGTTCAGGCAAACTGATATGGAAAGTTGTGTCATTGTTACTTACTTCTTGTTCAGGCAAACTGATATGGAAAGTTGTGTCATTGTTACTTCTTGTTCAGGCAAACTGATATGGAAAGTTGTGTCATTGTTACTTACTCTTGTTCAGGCAAACTGATATGGAAAGTTGTGTCATTGTTACTTCTTGTTCAGGCAAACTGATATGGAAAGTTGTGTCATTGTTACTTCTTGTTCAGGCAAACTGATATGGAAAGTTGTGTCATTGTTACTTACTTCTTCTTCAGGCAAACTGATATGGAAAGTTGTGTCATTGTTACTTCTTGTTCAGGCAAACTGATATGGAAAGTTGTGTCATTGTTACTTACTTCTTTCAAGAAAGCTGTATCGATCTTGGAACACCCTCACATTGTGAATGTCCTCCCCCCAATCAGGCTGAGTGTGCCCACTGCATGGGCTATCACAAAGGCTCGTTCTGGGCCATGCCACCAAGCAGTCTGACTCCACACACTCTACACGTTGAGAATAATTGATCTTAGTCCCTCCCCATTCCTATGAAAAACAGTATGACAAGTCATACGAACGTACTCCCAGAAGTTAGTGTTGTAAAATTCATTTTTAACAGCAAAATATATATATCGGCATTACATTTTGATTTGACTGGGAGTAGGGTTTGATACTCGCCATTCGGGTGATCTGAGATTAGGGGTGTCATCGTCAGGGCTTTTAGGACAAATGGTTCAGTTTTGATCATGTCCGCTTCTGTATCTTTAGCGCTTCACGTCGTTATGAACAATTACTGAACTCACTGGGAATGTGTTTGTGTGATTTACCATCTAGGTTAAGTGAGCTAGGGCATGCATCGTACAAACAGCAAGAACAACATGAATGCGCCCATTTTCATTTTGATCAGTCAAGTAGTTTAGGCTAATAACGACAGGAATGCATTTTTTCTCTCGCACACACTGACAGACAGACAAAGAATATGAATGCCTTAGCTTGTTGAACGNCCTGTTGTGCAGCTGTATGATTACCCCCGTTCTTATTGAACTTAACATGGAGTTTATCTCGCTTCTCTCTGCTCGGACTCCCCCCCCCCCCCCCCCTCTCCCACTCACACACACGGGTGAGGGAAACTGGCAGAGAACATGTTTCCGTGCTTAGTGACGGCATTGCAGAGTTGACACAGTGGACACAAACTCTGTACATTTACAATGCCGGCCACTAGATTACATTGGCGTCGAACGCAAACACTGTAATCTGTTTGTTCTCCTGATAAACTGAATAGTGCCTTCAGAATGTATCATAGCCCTAGCAAGTGTGTAAGTGTGTATGTGTTAGTGAAAGGACATGTTCATAGAAATGATGCAAAGAAAGTCAGTTTTAAGTGGAGACAGCAGCGTGTGCGCTTGTACGCACGCGCGCACACACGCACGCGCGCGTACACACACACACACACACACACACACACACACACACACACACACACACACACACACACATACACGCATGCAAGCACTGACATGCAAGTTTTTGTATGCATACAAACACTATGTGTGCGCGCACACGCACGCACACATACACACATAATGATTTAGCCATTTAGCCAAGGTTGCTCGTTTTGTAAAACAGCCATATTTGTAAAGTTACGCGTGTGTTCGGCCGGACCAACAACTCCCTGATCTATGCAGCTACTGATACATGTTATATCGAACATTGCAACGCCATGTTGTGCAGCTGTATGATATATGTTACGTTGGACACTGCCTGCTGTGCAACTATGCAGGCAGGCAAGATAGACACACAGACATTTGGAAAGAAGACACACAGACAGACAAAGATGGGGGCATAGATTAAACATGCGTTTGTCATTGACAAAAAATCCCCACTTCAGTAACCCCATTTAGAGCAAGGGAACTTGCACATTATGTAACCCTCCCATTCTTACAAAAAATAGTAATCTCCGCCACTATTCGTGGCTGACTCAGTGACTGCTGAGTAAGCCAGTGAATGTACTCGCTCGGTTGACTCCATTAACAACAAAAGCAACAAAAACTTGACTTAAAAAAAGAAGATAATTTGAAATAGGGCCTACAATCCCACATACAGCCAGCTTTAAAATGTTAAAATAAATAATCAAACAAATATAGGCCATGAGTAAATAATGAAGTGATTAAACTATAGAGAAATCAATAAACTTTGAATGAATAAAGGAACTGAGAAACTATTGAGTATGGCCTAAATGAGCAGAAACAAATTATGAACACAAATATTTCAAAAAGAGAACAGCAACTACATAGCAAAGAGAGAGAGACAAATAACATTGTTAAAGGGAAAAAGAAGATAAAAAAAGAGAAGAAAACGAGACAGAACAAAACATGTAAAACATTGCTAGAAATAAATGCACCCTCCTCCTCCTCCTCCTCCCTCTCCTTCTGTGTTCCCCAACATTGCTTGCATCTTGAGGAGAAAAAACTACTGAAGAGAATTCATTTTGTTCTTCGAATGAAATAAAGAAACTATTCTTCTTCTCTCCTTTCTTTAAGCATCCTCCTTCAGCTTGCTGAAGATAATCACCCAATGTTCATTGGGTGAGAGAATGATCGTTTAAAAAAAAGAAAGGCAAACATCTAATTAAAGAGGTGAGTGTGGCGGTTAGGGTGGAGGGTACTTAAGACGCAGGAAAGAGGGACCTAAATTACTCTGACCGATTGGACGTTCATCTCACCACCAGAGAGGGACCTAAATAGGAATACCGTCCATAAGGGTCTCCGACCGATTGGACGTTAATCTCATCATCATCGGAGCCTGAACGATCAGATAAACCCTGTATTGATGGAAGTAAGGCCCCGCCATATCATTGCTAGCCCCAGGCAGACTCCGCGCTTTTCATGCCCTTCATGTGGTTGGTTTGCTGTGAACTTTATGACAAGACACGCAGGTTTTATTATGTACATTTCTATAGGTTGAGAGGAATGAGCATAATGTGCTGTGAACTTGATGACACACGCAGGTTGAGAGGAATGAGCATAATGTGCTGTGAACTTGATGACAAGGCACGCAGGTTTTATTATGTACATTTCTATAGGTTGAGAGGAATGAGCACAATGTGAACTTTATGACACACGCAGGTTGAGAGGAATGAGCACAATGTGAACTTTATGACACACGCAGGTTGAGAGGAATGAGCACAATGTGAACTTTATGACACACGCAAGTTGAGATGAATGAGCACAATGTGAACTTTATGACACACGCAGGTTGAGAGGAATGAGCACAATGTGAACTTTATGACACACGCAGGTTGAGAGGAATGAGCACAATGTGAACTTTATGACACACGCAAGTTGAGAGGAATGAGCACAATGTGAACTTTATGACACACGCAGGTTGAGAGGAATGTTCACAATGTGAACTTTATGACACACGCAGGTTGAGAGGAATGAGCACAATGTACTGTGAACTTTATGACACACGCAGGTTGAGAGGAATGAGCACAATGTACTGTGAACTTTATGACACACGCAGGTTGAGAGGAATGAGCACAATGTGAACTTTATGACAAGGCACAGGCAGGTTGAGAGGAATGAGCACAATGTGAACTTTATGACACACACAGGTTGAGAGGAATGAGCACAATGTGAACTTTATGACACACACAGGTTGAGAGGAATGAGCACAATGTGAACTTTATGACAAGGCACAGGCAGGTTGAGAGGAATGAGCACAATGTGAACTTTATGACACACACAGGTTGAGAGGAATGAGCACAATGTGAACTTTATGACAAGACACAGGCAGGTTGAGAGGAATGAGCACAATGTGAACTTTATGACAAAGACACACGCAGGTTGAGAGGAATGAGCACAATGTGAACTTTATGACAAGACACAGGCAGGTTGAGAGGAATGAGCACAATGTGAACTTTATGACAAAGACACACGCAGGTTGAGAGGAATGAGCACAATGTGCTGTGAACTTTATGACAAAGACACAGGCAGGTTGAGAGGAATGAGCACAATGTGAACTTTATGACAAAGACACACGCAGGTTGAGAGGAATGAGCACAATGTGCTGTGAACTTTATGACAAAGACACAGGCAGGTTGAGAGGAATGAGCACAATGTGCTGTGAACTTTATGACAAGGCACATGTAGGTTGAGAGGAATGAGCACAATGTACTGTGAACTTTATGACAAGACACAGGCAGGTTGAGAGGAATGAGCACAATGTACTGTGAACTTTATGACAAAGACACAGGCAGGTTGAGAGGAATGAGCACAATGTGCTGTGAACTTTATGACAAAGACACAGGCAGGTTGAGAGGAATGAGCACAATGTGAACTTTATGACAAAGACACAGGCAGGTTGAGAGGAATGAGCACAATGTGCTGTGAACTTTATGACAAGGCACATGTAGGTTGAGAGGAATGAGCACAATGTACTGTGAACTTTATGACAAGACACAGGCAGGTTGAGAGGAATGAGCACAATGTGCTGTGAACTTTATGACAAAGACACAGGCAGGTTGAGAGGAATGAGCACAATGTGCTGTGAACTTTATGACAAAGACACAGGCAGGTTGAGAGGAATGAGCACAATGTACTGTGAACTTTATGACAAAGACACAGGCAGGTTGAGAGGAATGAGCACAATGTGCTGTGAACTTTATGACAAAGACACAGGCAGGTTGAGAGGAATGAGCACAATGTGCTGTGAACTTTATGACAAAGACACAGGCAGGTTGAGAGGAATGAGCACAATGTGAACTTTATGACAAGGCACAGGCAGGTTGAGAGGAATGAGCACAATGTGAACTTTATGACAAGGCACAGGCAGGTTGAGAGGAATGAGCACAATGTGCTGTGAACTTTATGACAAGGCACAGGCAGGTTGAGAGGAATGAGCACAATGTGCTGTGAACTTTATGACAAAGACACAGGCAGGTTGAGAGGAATGAGCACAATGTGAACTTTATGACAAAGACACAGGCAGGTTGAGAGGAATGAGCACAATGAGAGGAATGAGCACTGTGAACTTTATGACAAGACACAGGCAGGTTGAGAGGAATGAGCACAATGTACTGTGAACTTTATGACAAGGCACAGGCAGGTTGAGAGGAATGAGCACAATGTGAACTTTATGACACAGGCAGGTTGAGAGGAATGAGCACAATGTGCTGTGAACTTTATGACAAAGACACAGGCAGGTTGAGAGGAATGAGCACAATGTGAACTTTATGACAAGGCACAGGCAGGTTGAGAGGAATGAGCACAATGTGAACTTTATGACAAGGCACAGGCAGGTTGAGAGGAATGAGCACAATGTGAACTTTATGACAAGGCACAGGCAGGTTGAGAGGAATGAGCACAATGTGAACTTTATGACAAGGCACAGGCAGGTTGAGAGGAATGAGCACAATGTGAACTTTATGACAAGGCACAGGCAGGTTGAGAGGAATGAGCACAATGTGAACTTTATGACAAGGCACAGGCAGGTTGAGAGGAATGAGCACAATGTGCTGTTGGGCTGTCAACATGTTAGGCCTCTGATAATCTGACGGAAAACTTCTTCCAACTTTTCAGAGCGTGTATTAACCAAAGGAGAGAGTATATGAGAGAGAGAGAGAGAGAGAGAGAGAGAGAGAGAGAGAGAGAGAGAGAGAGAGAGAGAGAGAGAGAGAGAGAGAGAGAGAGAGAGAGAGAGAGAGAGAGAGAGAGAGAGAGAGAGCGAGCGAGCGTTCGCGTGTGTATGCATGTGTGCTATTTTGGTGTTTAGGGTAATGCTGATTACTTTCATGGTTCATGTAAGCTAGACCCATAAGTGCTATATAAGTTGTCCTAACGACAAAATCCTAACAAATGATAATGCGCGCATATTTTTGTGTGAAGGAAAGATTAGGTTTTGATGTTTAAATTATTTCTTAAATTCATATTAATGTACTGATGTGTTGATCCTTGTTTGTCTACGTGCGGTTGAAGATACATTGCCTATGCTTGATGTTTATAATCATAATCTGTGTTTAGGCCTACGGATGTACTGTATTAATGCTAGTATTTATTGTAGTGTTTATGTGTTACTTTAGTGACTCTTATTTATGTATCTTATTTTAATCATTTGTAAAGCGCAAAGAGCTCCAGGTGTTGCGCTATATAAAAAAAAATCAATATTATTATTATTATTACACACAAACAGGCACAGACAAACACACACACATACACACGCTTCAAGGTATCCTATGCACCCTACCTTGATTTTTAAACAGGACAACTCTTCCGCTCTCCACTTTGTCACACACAAACCGCTGTGGCTTCATGCTAATTATCAAAATTACATTTGCACACTTAAAAAAAAAAAAAGTGTAGGCCTAACTGAACATGCAAAACCGGTTTTGAAAAATAGGGCCAATAACGGCCCCTGGCAGTGATGGTATCACTGATAAATGGCGTGGTAAGGTTATCTGGTCACAGGAGATTTGTGTTCCTCTATTCTAAGCAGTAGTAGACCTCTATACTTGTGTGTGTGTACGCTAGCGCGCGCGCGCGTGTGTGTGTGTTAAAGAGAGAGAGAGAGAGATAAGTTGGTTGGTTGAGTGGAGGTTTTACGTCCACATGGCCGAAAGCGAGTGAATGCGCAGGCTTGCATATGAAGTCAGCTTACGTGGATAAGAACTACAAATGCAGGCAAGGCGAATCCAACAGCCTCCCCTTCCCCCTTCATACTTTCCCTTCAACTACTCCCTCCTTCCATGAACAACATCCTCCCGACTCTTCTCTATCTCCCTTCCCCCCCTGCGCCCACAAGAGAGGGAGCGTGTTTGAATTTGCAAGACAAGTCACTTTACATCTTAGGGCATAATCTCTCTCTTGCGATTGTGTGCAGCTAGGCTTAAGGCTCATGTCTGAACAACTAAGTTGTAGTCTCTCTTTTTTTAAAAGTGATCGGATGATGACTCAATGAATGAGCAAACCGACTAGGCTACCTGTGAAGTGTATGTGTCAAATACACTTGGCTGAAGTGTGTGTGTGTGTGTGTGTGTAAGAGAGAGAGAGAGAGAGAGAGAGAGAGAGAGAGAGAGAGAGAGAGAGAGAGAGAGAGAGAGAGAGAGAGAGAGAGAGAGAGAGAGAGAGAGAGAGAGAGCAGATAAAGTATACCATAAGACAACAGAAACACATTTTTGGGGTCTAATTCATTAATTTGTACCCTCATTTTTGTCAAATTGATGTGTAATACAAAGGTGTACTTCATTTGAAAGTTGTTTTTTCTTTTTCTTCTGGAAAAACAATGTGATTAGCTACCGACTCCAAAAACAAAGTTCCAGTTGATCACCTCCAATGTACAATACTTTCCATTTCCAATGTGTGTGTACGGCTAGCGCTTTAATGTTTTGAAATCTCCGTATCTACAAAATAGTCAGTCTTTGGCGTAGAGAAAATGTATTTCTTGTTTCGATGTGGCATCTTGCTTCGAACTGTTATATATATTATTTTTTTTATTGAACCTTTTTTTTACATTTTCAAATACAGAACATAAACATAGCTAGGCAAAATAATACAAACCATATGACAAAAATAACACAACACATACACATACAAACACATACGCCTGCACATATTCACACACACACACACACACACGTGAACGCGCACACACAGACACATATACTACATTTTTTAGGTTAAATAAATAAATAGGTACATTCAATAATCAAACTTTCAACACGAGCTGGACGTTGCAAAATGTTAGTCCACTAATTCTATGACAGGTTATCATTCTTTTATATATACATATGTTATTTTAAAGAAAAAATCTGCAAAAGACAAGGTTCAATAAATACCTCAATGTCACACACAATGACTGGTTGTTTTTCAAATACAGCATTAGCGATAATAATAGTATTATCCAAAAATAGACACATAAAAATACTAGAAATACTGAGTTCGTTAGTTATGTTGCACAGGTTTGGGTATAAGACAGCAAAAGGCGTGGGACAATAAATACATATGATCAATTGTCACAAAACAATGGAATATATGGCAACCACTTGGTAGAAAAGTCATTGTATTCTAAGTTCAGATACGCAATGTGTTTTTCGATTCTGTAACGATAATTCATTTTTTTCAAAAATACTGTCACCTGCGGAAGGCATCTTTGTATTTTGCATGTGTATATGTAATATTTTGCAAACATACAATGAAATAAAAAACGGAATCAAGTTTAATATTTATGTCAAAACCCAGTAATATAAGTGTTTCTGTTAATTTTAGATTTTCTGCATTGAAGCATTTGTCTTTTACTATATTCAAGAATGTGTTATATTCATTAGACAAACAGACAAGAAAAGAAAAAAAAAGGGAGAGAACCTGAGTGGGTGCAAAGTTCCCTTGCATGAGTTAGTTCCCTTTGCGCACGGACGGACCAAACAAGAACAGTAGTTCACACCGCTTCAGTCAGGACCATCTTCTTCATCATCGGTCGCTCCGACATTTCCCCGTCATTATGAGCGCAGATGCATCATGCTGCTGTTATGCGCCTAAAAATAGGCCCAGCAAGTCCGTCTTCGGCTGCAGAAAATATTTGTAAGAATGTACAGAAAAAGGCAGGGAAATGAACCAGCAGATGCATCATGCTGCCATTATGCGCCTGAAAATAGGCCCAGAAAATGCAGATGACATGTGTGTTGATGTGTTTGAAGGCAAGGTAGGCCGTGACATGAGTATCTGCCCCCCCCCCCCCCCCGACAGATGTAGAAGTTGGGTTTGGACAGGAAGTTGCAATGTGCAAGTAGGCTGCCCCCCCAAGTTCCGATGGTAGTGGAAAATCCGTGTGGAAGGATTTCTCAGCTGCCAAATCTCCTTGCCCCTTAAAGATCACGTGTCAAAATCACGGGTTTCACGGGTTTTTACTCTTATAACTGGAAATAAATCTTTTTTTTTTTCTTTTTTTTCTGTCCCATCTTCTGGGTCGTACAGTGGCGTTGCTCCCACGCCGCTCGTTCCGAATCCCAATTCGCAGCTACACCCAGTTTTGTTCAAGTCGCAGAATCCGAGACCAGCAGTCCAAGGGGAGCGAATCTATGTTAGGCTAGAAATCTTGTTTTGACCAAGTCCCATACAAATGGCCCCAAATTCAAACCGACACATCAGTTTAAAGAGCAGCCTCAATTTGAATATGGGGAAATTTGTATGTGTGTCACAGCAACCCAGAAAAAAACAAGGGACTTAATCGTGGTGAGTCACCGGGTCTTTAACCCAGACAGTATGCAGCTTGTAAGCGGACTCCCCCCCCCCCCCCCCCCCCCCCCCCCTTACGAATCATTTGGTTCGCCCCTGCAAAATACCCCACCGGTATCCCCACGGGGGGAGTCAGAACTATCAATTTACCTTCCCAATCCATGACATCGACCCACTCACGCATACAACTATTTATAGAACTTGTGTAAATTAAGGACAAAACTCGAGAGAAAGTGCAAGGAATTTTAATGAGGCATTTTCACCAAGACAAGAAAAAGCATGCAACGTTACCATGCACTAAAAACATGAAATTACATCCATTAAATAAGGCAATGCATAAATTAAATGAAAATAATGAAAAAGAAACGCCCGGAGGTGCTGATGGGACCCAGAGATGCACCGGCCACACCTGCCCTACCAACACAAGAGCAGCCGTGCCCGTCTCTGGGTCCCATCAGCACCTTGGGCTGTTTCTTTTTCATGCTTAACCTTTACCGGATCATGCTTTTCACTACACAGACACGATGGCGGGGGTCTTCCACGACCCCCTACTCAGCAAAGTGCGAATTCCTAGGTGTTTATCCCTGTCCGGATGGCGGGGGTCTCCCACGACCCCTACTCAATGCACTGCAGTGCTCTTTAAAGTAGGGGTCGTGAAAGACCCCCGTCATCCGGACAGGTATATCAAAATTACGCATCATATTACGTCATTTATATTCTATAGACATTAATGAAATTTAACACACTTAAAGCCATTTACGTTTTTGACAAAGTCATGAAATTTCATGAAGATTGCTTAAATAGTTTTAGAGATATAACATGTTTTGTATGTCAAGGGGTCGTGGGCGACCCCAGAAGTCCGGTAAAGGTTAAAAAACAGCGCCCCAATTGCAATCACTGAACGTATCGTCGGTGAAATAAAAAAACAGTGCATCTTAATTATGGTAGTTTTGAGAAAAATGAAAAAAGCTTTTAAAAATTCACCGCGTTGACCACAATTGATTGACTATGATGAATATGTTGTTTAAGACATTACGAGTTTAGTGCTGCATTTCATTAAAATTACTTTAAACATTTTTTTTTAGACTTGAAAAGAATGAAGATACGAGGTTTTTGTCCTGAACTTGGAACTTAACGAGTTTTTCTTCTATTTTCACAACCTCATTTACCCCAGATAGAAAGTCGTTAGAGATACGAGCTTTTGGTGGAAGGTGGCGGTAAAGATTAGAGAGCTGACTATGTATCTAACTCAAAAAAAACCAAAATCGAGATAGAAGGTTTTTGAATTTCACCGACGATATTATAGTGATAGAGACTGCGTTGCTTAGACACTGCCTATGAAGGACGCACACACAACGTGCCACTCAAAACAAACACACACAACGTGCCACTCAAAACACACACACACAACATGCCACTCAAAACACACACAACGTGCCACTCAAAACACACACACACAACATGCCACTCAAAACACACACAACGTGCCACTCAAAACACACACACACAACGTGCCACTCAAAACACACACACACAACATGCCACTCAAAACACACACACATGCCACTCAAAACAAACACACACAACATGCCACTCAAAACACACACACAACATGCCACTCTTCTTCTTCTTCGTTCGCTCAGACAGTTTCCTGTCATATGAGCGTAGATGCGTCATGCTGCCGTTATGCGCCTAACTAAGAAATAGTTAGGCCCAGCATGTCCGACTTCGGCTGAAGAAATCTTTGTAAGAATTTATAGAAAAAAGGCAGGAGAATGGACCAGTAAGATAGAAAGATAGCAGATAACAGTAAGCAAAGGGAAAAGGCAGAGTCAAAGAGAATGACAGAATTAGAGGAAGTTACAAGCACAGAGCTTCCAGAAGGTGGAGGAACTATTTGTACAAAAGATCCCCCGGTATCCCCACAGGGGAAAACATGCCACTCAAAACTGACACACACACATGCCACTCAAAACACACACATGCCACTCATAACACACACACACACATGCCACTCATAACACACACATGCCACACACACACACACATGCCACTCATAACACACACACACACACACATGCCACTCATAACACACACACACACACATGCCACTCATAACACACACACACACACATGCCACTCATAACACACACATGCCACTCAGAACTAACACAACACACACACATGCCACTCACACATGTCACACACACACATGCCACTCATAACACACACACACACACATGCCACTCATAACACACTCACTGACTGACTGAAACAAATGGCACACAGACACCAGAACTAAAACAAAACACAGCATATTTTACAAACACACATGTGCGCACTTTCACACATGCATTTAAACTCCCCTCTCTCTCTCTGTACTAACATTCCCAAAGTACTTACAGACAAGGCATGAGAATGCTTCATTTCAAAAAGTCAACATACAAACAACTACAACCAGATTGGGGGTTTTCTCCACCATCTACAACTGAAGACCAGCTTCATTCAAAGATTCCGACTTGCACAGGACCTTTCCAACAAGAAAATAACATGGCCATAGTGAGAGGTAGTTCTTGTTTGCCTGGATGTGTACAGTATGTACTGCTTGGGCCATGTGTACAATCTCTTCTGCCTTCCTCTCTCTCTCCTTCCCTTTCTTTCTATCCACACTCTCCTCACTTCTGCCTTTCTTTCTCTCTAAAAAAACACAAATAAAATTACTGACTAAATACTTAGCAAATCAACTGGCATCCATTTTAGGATGATGGCGGCCGCCTAAGAGAATACTGTGACAGAGATGTGACGCGACATTGCTTGCAATTAGTGATCAGCGAGTGTGAGATACTGTAGGTAAAAAAGTTGATGCTGACAAACAGTTTATCACACCTTATTTGTTCTTTTCTTATTCACTTTCTTCCTCATTTGAACAACAATATTTTCAGTAGATGGCATTAACGCACAGCCACACACATGAATCCAATACTGCACCATCTCTTGACACATTCTAAAGGTTCTCGTCAAGCAAGGATATTTAAACCAATCAAAACGGCCCAGGGTTTTGAAAAGCTTTTCCGTCACTGAGCAGGCTGATCTCGTAGCACTTGACAAATTCCACAGGTCCGCAGCAAAGCTGTTGTCTCTGGTTTCCCATTGGTCCAAAATGTAGGGAAGGCTGATTTCTTTAAACGAGATCTTCAAACGATGATGTACAGGAAAGGGCATTTCTGGGGGAAAAACAACGACAAAAAAAGAGAGTTATTGTAACAAAAACTAAAAAGAAGATCAGTCGCCGTGGTGCACTGGTTAGCATTGCAGACTACTGGCTGGGAAGTCTTGGGTTCGAATCCCATAAGAGGCAAGGTTTTCTTTGGTCCTGGACCGACCGCTACCCAGAGTGAACCACACTGTCGAGCTTCATCCGCTTAATAGATGCGATTCTGAGAATGTTGCTCTAATTTCATGATCAACACTGCATGTGTCTGTAATTCTCGGGCCTGGTTAACGCCGGGATATCATTATGAAAGGAAGCGTAGAATACAGCCCTGTCATGTTGTCTCAGACTGATACGGAACTCCATAGCATCATTATTATCATCATAGTCATCTACCTCATTTCCATCAATCATCAAAAAGAAAAATGTCTCAAATTCTGTGGCTTTGCATGCCCTGCTCTCATGGTGACTTCAGTTTTGATTACCAATCCAGTCTATGCCTTGGTACGTTCGGGACAGTCATGGGGATCAGTGCGTTCTGGGGAGCTGTCGTTGGACGGTCGTGGTGGCGCCCTCGGAAGAGGACCTCACTCACATTGGCTCCATGACTAAGACATTATTGCCATCAGTGGGGGGTTTAGCAGGTGGTGTCCTACGTATGTTAACTCAGAACAGGCTCCACTGAACTCCACCGAGGTGACTCAGCAGCAGTGCAGTGTCTCTTCAGTTGGTTGCCTACTGACAGCCTTATATTATAGATTCACTCCCCTTGGACTGCTGATTTCGGATTCTAGGACATGACAAGCCGGGGGTGTCCATGAGCTGAGCTTCGGAATGAGCGGTGTGGAAGCAACGCAACTGTATGGCCCAGAAGATGGGACAGCAAAAATAATAAAAATGTACAGATAGTGGGTGGATCCTGCCATACCAGGAAAGAGGCCATCACATGACCTACCTGGCAAGACATGGTCAGGGTAGTGACGTCCATGTGATGGACAGTGAACATCCTGCCATAAAGAGGCCATCACATGACCTACCTGGCAAGACATGGTCAGGGTAGTGACGTCCATGTGATGGACAGTGAACATCCTGCCATAAAGAGGCCATCACATGACTCACCTGGCAAGACATGGTCAGGGTAGTGACGTCCATGTGATGGACAGTGAACATCCTGCCATAGAGAGGCCATCACATGACCTACCTGGCAAGACATGGTCAGGGTAGTGACGTCCATCAAGTGCTGGACAGTGAACATACTGCCATAAAGAGGCCATCACATGACCTACCTGGCAAGACATGGTCAGGGTAGTGATGTCCATTATGTGCTGGACAGTGAACACGGGCTGACCCTCACACTGACCACTGTGTTGTTCAACTCCCATGTCCAGCTGACTCTGGACAAAGTCCAGTCCCACACTGTCCTGCTGTAATGATACAGAGCAATCATCGTCATCATCATCATCATCACCATCATCATCGTCACCATCATCATCGTCGTCATCATCTAGCTTGCAGAACATGCAATCTTCTTCTTCTTCTTAGATCACTCAGACAGTTTCCTGTCAATTATGTGTAGATGTGTCATGCTGCTATGCGCCTAACTGAGAAATAATTAGGCCCAGCATGTTCGACTTCGGCTGGAGAACATGCAATTAATGCGTCAATATCATTGTTCCTTCCTTTCGTTCTCTCTCTCCTTTTTGAAAGACATATTTTCCCCTATTAATTTTTTCTCTCTAAATTCATCAATTACCGTATTTTACGGACTATAAGGCGAGACTTTCCCCCCAGACTGAGATCCCTGCGCCTTATGATGTGACTGATAATACAGTAAGGAAATAGAGTAACAAAATCTGAATTTGGAGTCAAATTCGGGGGGAACGCCTTATAGTCAGTAAAATACGGTATACAAAAAAAGTGTAAGCCCTATGAATAGAAGTGCAATAACTGACCAGGTTAATGCGACAACACACACTGCACATTCACACACATGCACCCCCCCCCACCCCACCCCTACACACACAGAGGCCACATCTTACCCCAGTGAAGATACGCAGGCCACATTTGCAGAAGATGACGCC
The DNA here is from genome assembly GCA_017654935.2 of Phymorhynchus buccinoides. Lineage (NCBI taxonomy): Eukaryota > Metazoa > Mollusca > Gastropoda > Neogastropoda > Raphitomidae > Phymorhynchus > Phymorhynchus buccinoides. Next base: position 982,715 of record CM065700.1, on the reverse strand, counting down.
TTTGTTTTCCATCAAGGGAGATCTGGAAATACACACAGAGGAAATGTAAAAAACAATCAAACAAAAACTAAATTAAACCTCACGCAATATACTGTACAAAATCTTTGAACAAAATTAACCCTTTTGCCACCAGCCATTTTTCATCCCAAAAATTCTGTCAAACTTACCTGGGAACCGAAAAGTTGGCGAATCTCATGGGGATACCAGGGTCTCTAAGCGCTTCACAAATCTCACTTGAACAGGACATTGTAACCAACGCATACACATACACTCTCTCTCCATATCTCTCTTCCACAGATATTGCCTCTCATAGATATGTCAATAATAGTGCTAATTAAATATTCTGTATCAGGCATCAGAATAGTCTGAAGTCCAATCCTCTGAAAACTGCGGTAAAAGGGCCATCAAGGCCCCAGACTGAAGAGGGACAACACTGAAATCAGTTCCCAACATGAGCAGAAAGGCTCAATATAGTGAAAAATCACTTTTAAATATTTAACACAAAGGATAACACTGAATAAAAAGGCAAAACCTCTGACAAGAGAAGCCAATCCTCTGTCAGAAATTCTTAATCTTCTGATAATTCTGATGCTATCAAATGCTACAGGATTTGAGGGTGAAATGTATTCAGGCTGAATATTACAATTATCCCTGTCATTTCAGATACGCTTTACTTATGTGTACAAGTAATGTAAATGTCTGAGCTAATCTAGCTTTGTTTATGTACGAAGCTTTAAAGCGATTACGTACAGCGAGTAGCTGAAATTTGCAAGAACATGTCTGCTTATATAATGATGTATGTCTATGTGTAACCAAATATGTCATTGCATGATTTATGTTTCTATCATTGTGACACCCCCATCACGAAGGGGCCTATGTCTACATTTCAAATTCATATTCTCCCACAGACACACACACACAACATTAAATGAACATTCTGCACACACACCGTACACACACAAACAAGACATTTCCACTACAAACATATTTCAATGCAGCCCTCTGGAATAGCAGTTGCCTCCTCTGTTATTTAACGAAGACACAAGACACACATGACAAAAACTGAGAAGCCATCTGCTCATGTGCTGTATCTGTACAAGGGGCATTAACTCTCTCACCACAACCCCTCTGCTGCTCCGTGTTCCCTCAGGACCCTCAGTAGATTCCCTCAGGACACTGCAGCCAGGGAGTAGACATTCCCTCAGGACACTGCAGCCAGGGAGTAGACATTTCAGGACACTGCAGTCAGGGAGTAGATTCCCTCAGGACACTGCAGTCAGGGAGTAGACATTCCCTCAGGACACTGCAGTCAGGGAGTAGACATTCCCTCAGGACCCTGCAGTCAGGGAGTAGACATTCCCTCAGGACACTGCAGTCAGGGAGTAGACATTCCCTCAGGACACTGCAGTCAGGGAGTAGACATTCCCTCAGGACACTGCAGTCAGGGAGTAGATTCCCTCATTCCTGCTCAGGACACAGGACACTGCAGTCAGGGAGTAGACATTCCCTCAGGACACTGCAGTCAGGGAGTAGACATTCCCTCAGGACACTGCAGTCAGGGAGTAGACATTCCCTCAGGACCCTGCAGTCAGGGAGTAGACATTCCCTCAGGACCCTGCAGTCAGGGAGTAGACATTCCCTCAGGACCCTGCAGTCAGGGAGTAGACATTCCCTCAGGACACTGCAGTCAGGGAGTAGACATTCCCTCAGGACCCTGCAGTCAGGGAGTAGACATTCCCTCAGGACACTGCAGTCAGGGAGTAGACATTCCCTCAGGACACTGCAGTCAGGGAGTAGACATTCCCTCAGGACACTGCAGTCAGGGAGTAGACATTCCCTCAGGACACTGCAGTCAGGGAGTAGACATTCCCTCAGGACACTGCAGTCAGGGAGTAGACATTCCCTCAGGACACTGCAGTCAGGGAGTAGACATTCCCTCAGGACACTGCAGTCAGGGAGTAGACATTCCCTCAGGACACTGCAGTCAGGGAGTAGACATTCCCTCAGGACACTGCAGCCAGGGAGTAGACATTCCCTCAGGACACTGCAGTCAGGGAGTAGACATTCCCTCAGGACACTGCAGCCAGGGAGTAGACATTCCCTCAGGACACTGCAGTCAGGGAGTAGACATTCCCTCAGGACACTGCAGTCAGGGAGTAGACATTCCCTCAGGACACTGCAGTCAGGGAGTAGACATTCCCTCAGGACACTGCAGTCAGGGAGTAGACATTCCCTCAGGACACTGCAGTCAGGGAGTAGAAATTCCCTCAGGACACTGCAGTCAGGGAGTAGACATTCCCTCAGGACACTGCAGTCAGGGAGTAGACATTCCCTCAGGACACTGCAGTCAGGGAGTAGACATTCCCTCAGGACACTGCAGTCAGGGAGTAGACATTCCCTCAGGACACTGCAGTCAGGGAGTAGACACTGCAGTTCCCTCAGGACACTGCAGTCAGGGAGTAGAAATTCCCTCAGGACACTGCAGTCAGGGAGTAGAAATTCCCTCAGGACACTGCAGTCAGGGAGTAGACATTCCCTCAGGACACTGCAGTCAGGGAGTAGAAGTTCCCTCAGGACACTGCAGTCAGGGAGTAGACATTTCAGGACACTGCAGTCAGGGAGTAGAAATTCCCTCAGGACACTGCAGTCAGGGAGTAGACATTCCCTCAGGACACTGCAGTCAGGGAGTAGACATTCCCTCAGGACACTGCAGTCAGGGAGTAGACATTCCCTCAGGACACTGCAGTCAGGGAGTAGAAATTCCCTCAGGACACTGCAGTCAGGGAGTAGACATTCCCTCAGGACACTGCAGTCAGGGAGTAGACATTCCCTCAGGACACTGCAGTCAGGGAGTAGACATTCCCTCAGGACACTGCAGTCAGGGAGTAGAAATTCCCTCAGGACACTGCAGTCAGGGAGTAGACATTCCCTCAGGACACTGCAGTCAGGGAGTAGACATTCCCTCAGGACACTGCAGTCAGGGAGTAGACATTCCCTCAGGACACTGCAGTCAGGGAGTAGAAATTCCCTCAGGACACTGCAGTCAGGGAGTAGAAATTCCCTCAGGACACTGCAGTCAGGGAGTAGACATTCCCTCAGGACACTGCAGTCAGGGACACTGCAGTCAGGGAGTAGAAATTCCCTCAGGACACTGCAGTCAGGGAGTAGAATTTCCCTCAGGGAGTAGACATTCCCTCAGGACACTGCAGTCAGGGAGTAGAAATTCCCTCAGGACACTGCAGTCAGGGAGTAGACATTCCCTCAGGACACTGCAGTCAGGGAGTAGACATTCCCTCAGGACACTGCAGTCAGGGAGTAGACATTCCCTCAGGACACTGCAGTCAGGGAGTAGACATTCCCTCAGGACACTGCAGTCAGGGAGTAGAATTCCCTCAGGACACTGCAGTCAGGGAGTAGACATTCCCTCAGGACACTGCAGTCAGGGAGTAGACATTCCCTCAGGACACTGCAGTCAGGGAGTAGACATTCCCTCAGGACACTGCAGTCAGGGAGTAGAAATTCCCTCAGGACACTGCAGTCAGGGAGTAGACATTCCCTCAGGACACTGCAGTCAGGGAGTAGACATTCCCTCAGGACACTGCAGTCAGGGAGTAGACATTCCCTCAGGACACTGCAGTCAGGGAGTAGACATTCCCTCAGGACACTGCAGTCAGGGAGTAGAAATTCCCTCAGGACACTGCAGTCAGGGAGTAGAAGTTCCCTCAGGACACTGCAGTCAGGGAGTAGAAGTTCCCTCAGGACACTGCAGTCAGGGAGTAGAAATTCCCTCAGGACACTGCAGTCAGGGAGTAGAAATTCCCTCAGGACACTGCAGTCAGGGAGTAGAAATTCCCTCAGGACACTGCAGTCAGGGAGTAGAAATTCCCTCAGGACACTGCAGTCAGGGAGTAGAAATTCCCTCAGGACACTGCAGTCAGGGAGTAGAAATTCCCTCAGGACACTGCAGTCAGGAAATAGAAATTCCCTCAGGACACTGCAGTCAGGGAGTAGAAATTCCCTCAGGACACTGCAGTCAGGGAGTAGAAATTCCCTCAGGACACCCAATTTTGGCCCTTGTCAATAAATTCTCTTAAAAAGTCTGGAGATCACAGTGACTTTATTTTTGTATGGTGGTTTAGATGTATCTTCAATCTTTTAAATGATATAAAATTGGAAAACCAACTTGTTAATTTGTGTTTAACTGAATGAGTTGAAAGCAGCCACACCACTGTTGGCCTCAGGGGCATTTTGCCTCTTGCTAAAATACTAGCGGCGTGTCGGCAACGGTAAACTCAGGCATTGCTAGTATTCTAGCGGCGTGTTGCGAAAATGTTACCAGTGATGTCCTGAGGCCCAGGTCATAGTCCTATTAAAACTGGAAATGGTCTATTGTGTTCTCCCTATGAGGACAAATGTCCTGAGGCCCAGGTCATAGGTCATAGTCCTATTAAAACTTGGAGTCAAAACGGACTATCTTTAGATAGTCGATTGACGTCTTACTGGATGTATTACAAAAACTAATAACTTGTATCAAACAATGACTGCAGAAATATAACCCAAAAAATTTGTTTTTTATATTTCAGCAGTCTTTTTTTTATACAAGTTATTAGTTTTCGTAATCAGTTCAATAATGTGTCAATCGACTATCTAAAGATAGTCCGTTTTGACTCCAAGCCATCGAAATGGTCTATTGTGTTCTCCCTGTGAGGACAAATGTCCTGAGGCCCAGGTCATAGGTCACAGTCCTATTAAAACTGGAAATGTTCTATTGTGCTCTTTGTGTGAGGACAAATGTCCTGTTGACATATTACACTGGCAGACTTTGTCCAACTGATTTTTGCAAGAGCCAGGACATTTTGTCCTATCAGTTTTGGTTGTTTCCTGCCCATTTGTCCCGTTATTTTCTCATTCTCAGCGCATCATTGGGAATTGTTCTTCTTCCATCGCTTGGACAGACTCCTGTCATATCAATGCTTTATGGGCCTAACTAACAAAGAAATAGTTAGGCCCAACATGTCTGTCTTCGGCGAAAGAATATCTTCTTTTTTCTTGTTGCTGTCCCATCTTCTGGGCCGCATAGTGGTGTTGCTCCCACGCCGCTCATTCCAAGTCCCAACACGCAACCACAGCCCGGCTTGTTCAGGTTGCAGAATCCGAAACCAGCAGTCCAAGGGGAGCGAATCTATGTTAGGCCGTCAGAAGGCAGAAATAATATCTTTGTAAAGGCAGGAGAATGGACCAGTAAGGCAAAAACATAGTAGATGACAGTAAGCAAAAGGGAAAAAGTAGAGTGATAGATCAGAGAAAGCTATAAGCACAGAACTCCCAGAAGGAGGAGGAACTATTTGTATGAAAGACCCCTCCCTGCTATCCCCCCAGGGGCAGTGGTAGCCGCTCACTTTGTGCAGACGGGGCAGACGGGTCCCGTGTGGAGCAGTCCTATGGCCTGACACAGCGCCGCCTCCTCCTGCTCCAGGCTGCTCTGGTAGATCTCGTATTCCGCTATCAGCTTGGCCTCTGCCACCACAGCAGTGCGCACACATTATTGAAATGGTAAATGCTTGCAGAAAGTCACATACACATTACCATTTCTTCCTGCTCCAAACTCTCCTGTAGATCTCAAAATCTGCTATCAGCTTCACTTCTTTAAGACAACACACACACACATGAAATATTTGCATACATTACCTCCTGTTCTACTACTTCTAGGCTGGTTCTGTAGGCTGGTATTCCGTGAACAGTTTGTCCTCTATACGCACTCTTCTCTTTGCACACACACTTTGAAGTAACAGACAGTACCAATACTTTGTGCACACACACTTTGAAGTAACAGACAGTACCAATACTTTATGCACACACACATTTTTTTTAATGATATATTTAATATACACGCAAACATTGTAAGTAACTGAAAAATAACACTTTCCACACACTAAGATTCCTGGAAAAAGAAATTGATATTTTGCTCACAGAAAACAGTGAAAGAACACACCCCTTCCCCCACACACCCCTTCCCAAGCACCCCCCACCCCAAGACTTATGGACTTGAAGTAATGCATTTACTTATTTTAAGCAATCCAATGATCAGGCAGGGGGTCACCTGACCTTATTTTGGTCACAGGGCCTGTAAAATCACAGTACAGTGGAGTCCAACTATAACGAACTCGCTTTTAACGAAATTTTGCGATTAACAAACTGACTTCAATTTCCCGGCAAATGCCCTTCTATTTGTCACTTGCAAAGCCATGGGTATAACGAACAAAAAATCCTTTTGAAATAACGAACATCCGCTTTTTACGAACACATGTTCTACGCCCCAGGATAATTTTATTTACTTGGAAAAATAGCCTATAACGAACTCAGCCTGTGCGATGCGCTGCAAAAACCTAGGCCTTCAAACTCCAAGCTAGAACGTGTTGTCAAGAAGAAGGAAGTTGGAAAATATGAACTGCGCATGCGTGAACTCATTTAGATTCACACTGGGTCGTCTGCTAGGCCTAGGCTTCCTACAGATCATTCGGTTTCTCAAGGTCGCTTTACAATTCGCGCTCAAAATAAAGATCCAAAAGTTCGTGAAAGCCTATAACAAACTAAATTTGTATCATTGGCGAGTGTTTGAACTGTTTTTGTTTTCAACATACATTGTACATGTACATGTATAACGAAATCCTGATACAACGAACTGAGTCTGTGTTCCGTTAAAATTCGTTTTACCCAGACTCCACTGTACATAATAATAATAATAAAGACATTTATGTTACACACTTTCTAGGCGAACTACTCATGGCGCTTTACAAAACTAAATTCACTCCACATGCAAGATTACATTAGTCATATCAAACATTCTCAGACGCGCTCGCTCACCCCCACGCAAGCTCATAGACATACAAACATACGCATGCACATATACACAAACGCACCCCCCACCCCCACACTCACATCAACGCATACAAAACACACACACACAAACACAAACTCAGTCACTCACAAGCCCCATTCCCCTCCTCCCTATCTGATCCGCACACACTTCATTCACGCAGACCCATCCATACCTTCGGCTTTCATCTCCTCCTGGATTTCTTCAATCAGCGCCAGGGTCATGTCGATTTCTCCTGTCGTTGGGTCTACAAACTCCATCTGAACACAGGAACACAACATACAGTGATGACAGTACCTTCTCTGCTTTAACTTCACATTGGAAAATCGCATACCGACACAGACATGTACACACAGACAGGGGGCACACACACATACACACAGACAGGGCACACACACATACACACAGACAGGGGGCACACACACATACACACAGACAGGGGGCACACACACATACACACAGACAGGGCACACACACACACACACAGGGCACACACACACACACACACACACACACAGAGACAGTGACACACCCACCCACACAGACAGGGCACACACACAGGGCACACACACACACACAGAGACAGTGACACACCCACCCACACAGACAGGGCACACACACAGACAGGGCACACATACACACACATAGACAGTGACACACCCACCCACACAGACAGGGCACACACACACACACACACACACACACAGACACACACACACACACACACAGACTGGGCACACACACACACACACAGGCACACACACAGTGACACACACACACACACACACACACACACACACAGACACACACACACACACACACACACACACACACACACACACACACACAGACTGGGCACACACACACACACACACACAGTGACACACACACACACACAGACTGGGCACACACACACACACAGTGACACACACACACACACACACACACACACACACACACACAAACACATACAGACACACACACACACACACACACACACACACACACAGGGCACACACACACAAACACACACACAGGGCACACACACACAAACACATACAGACAGGGCACACACACAGGGCACACACACACAAACACATACAGACAGGGCACACACACAGGGCACACACACACAAACACATACAGACAGGGCACACACACACACACAAACACACAGGGCACACACACACAAACACATACAGACAGGGCACACACACACACACACACACAGACAGGGCACACACACACACACACTTTTCCCCTCACCTCACAATCTACCCAATTCTCGTCTCGGAGCGCTTTGAGCTCAGAGTTCATGACAATCTTGACAAAATCTTCTCCGGTTCTCTCCCTTTCCGAATCGTCCGTTTCCTCGATCTCTCCTTCTTCCACCCTCCGTCGCTTGGAGTACAGCTCAGACCGCCTCTCCCTCAGTCGATCCAAGCAACGCTGAATAACAACAATGCAATGTTGGATGTATGGGCATCTGCATACCGGGGTGTGAGTGTGAGTGTGTGTGAGTGTGCATGCAGTCTCAACAATACAAACAAGACACATAATTTCAAATTTTAGCAGTCTATTATGATGATAATTGAAAACAATGATCACATCAATCTTAATAAATCACAGCAAGACATAATTACTTTGTAAGCAAATGAAACTACATAATTCACACACAAAAAAACACCTGTAAAGACAATAGTGACAAAATAATTTACACACATTTCATCTAAAAAAAAAGAATACACTGATTTGGGACAGATATTAACCATGAAATGAAAGTCAATGTCAAGAATCAAAATAAATGGAAAAAAGTAGTGGGAAAAACTGATAGTGTAAGAACTAAAGAAGATAGGAAAAATGACACACCCCCCCAAAAAAAAATCATTGCAAGTGCTAAAAACCAAAACAACGATTCTAAAAGCAGACATACATACATGTAACTCACTTTCCGATACGCCTCCTTCCAGTCCCGTCCGTTGTTCTTGTACAACGCCAATCTGGCCATATTGACGGGATTTTTCTCAGTCTCACACATGGCGATTGTAACGAATATGCTGATTGGTCGATTGATGCCTCTCTATGACTCCCTGCGCATGTAAGAAACAATGCATTCAAAGAAAAGAAAACACATGTAGTGATGAACCGTAACGCTATATAAAACGGTGCCAACATGGGATTTCCAGAGTATCCCGCAAAAGAAAAACACATCTAAAAGAAAATGAAGGTCAGGGGTCAGAGAAAATAACTACTGCATACATCATGACCATCGCTTTCTGATGATTCTCAGCCATCCACCATCATCAGTTTTTTCTTTTTCCAATCGGCGATGTTTATCCTGCCCCGCACCTACCGGTCTTCAGTCAGAATATTAATGACGCACAGGATGTTTGCTATGTGAATTTGAGCAATCCATTACACCAGCGTACACAGCCTACTCCTGACAAACAGTGGAATGGGCCACACATTGGACTTCGATTAAGTCTCATCCGAAGGACTTTTTCTCCAACTGAAGTCAGGTACCCGGGTGGAGAGAGGAAATAGGAGTAAAGTGCCTTTCCCAAGGACACACCACTGCGAGCTGATCTGGGTTCGAACCCGCACATTCGCAAACCAGATGGATTACGAGCCAGCGAGTCTAACCAACTGAGCCACAGTGGTTACATGATGGTTTGATGGTTCTGAAGAATTTTTGTTTCAAACCAATATAAACCCAAACCTGTTAGCTGGAAAAGTCCCCCTCCCCTTCCCCTAACAATGTCCTCATTGAACAGGTTCCCCAAGAGGTTAACCTGGAACAGTAACAAGTAGCAGCATTTTCACTTTGCCTTGCTTAAAAAAAGATTCAGTGTTACTGTTAGCATTTGAAAAGGTATTTATAAAAACTAACCCTAACCCGAGAAAGGCAAAAGGTTGCGCTTAGTAAAGAATAGGCAGTGAGAACATTCAGTGGGGGTGGGGGGGGGGGGGGGGGTGCGAGCAAAACTTAACATTGCAAGTGACCCAAATAGCAGCTTTCATCCAGCCAGTCAAATTGACACAATGTATGCAGGGCTCCCAGTCATCCTGCAAGACTAGGGTTCCCAGGGATCCCTTTACTTACGGGGTCCACCAGGAGGGATAGAGGTCTCCATCACGCTGCAAATTATACTAAAATAGATAACATTACTTTCAAGTCCACCAGAGAGTAAGTAAAGAATAAGTCAGTGACAATCGGGGAGACAGTTCAGTGAAGTAGTGAAAAGACAGAGTGAGTGAGAGTGTGTGTGTGTGTATGTCACTGTGTGTGTGCGTGTGCGTAATTGTTTATAAGATAGTGCATCTAGTCGGTGCATGCAAGCAGGTGTGTGTACGACTATGAACTATCCACTATGTGTTTGAGTGTGTGTGTGTGTGTGTGCATCCATATAATATTGTGCAGACCTTCATGTGCATACATGTTTGTGGGTTGTATTCATCTGGGAAGTGCTGGGCAGTGAGAATGGCCTGCAGGCTAAATTACCGTGATTGGCAACATAGCCACTGCCTCGTTATTTTGCCAATTTTTTTAACGCATTTTGATAACGTATCCCTAGAACATTCTCCAAGAGGGTGGTCCCTGATATATGATCACTGCGGCTACTGGCTACTGGTTTAATCATGGTTAGGTAGCTCATTCTCTTTCCCTCCGAGTCTTTCTTAGGTCTTAACTCTTATTCTCAAACGCGTGTGTGTGTGTTATCTTCTTGTTCGTCTTTGTATGGTGTTTTTGTTTGAATGCGTTATCTGAATCTGACTCATAACACTGAGCTATCCAACTGGATAATTACACAGCGTGGTGTGGAGCAGCAGGAAGAAAAATAAAACAAAATGAAAGAAGCAACTGAAAAGAAATGAACCAAAAATAGATGTATCTCCCCAGCGTTTCATGGCTCGTCAGGCCAATCCGGCTACCGTAGCGGCCCCCCGGGGACAAACCCCAACCGGCACAGCCCTAACCTTCTTGACCACTTTTTGCTGGGGAGGGATTGACAGAGCTGGCATGCTGGTCAGATACTGGTCGCTATTCTTCTTTCAATTAATGACCACAGTCATCATTGTGATGGTTCTGTCGTTGAAACTGGGGGACTTCAGTCAGGCAGAAAAGTTGATGGTGTGTTCGCCGCCCGGATGATCGGCCTATATATGGTCAGGATTAATGGGATTAGGCGGAAATGGGGGTCAGGGGAGAGGGAGGGTGAAAGGCAGGGTAGGGCGGGGTAGTGGGGGAGGATTGAGAGGGTTGGGGTGTTGGGGATTGAGGGGGGAGGAGGGGAGAGGAGGGGAGAGGCATTGCTCAGATCCGGGACTTGAAGCCTTCCACCGAGGCTGATGTCACTGCCTCTGGTGGGAGGGCGTTCCATTGACGGATGGTCCTTGGGAAAAAAGATTGCTGTCTCAGTGTCTGTAGCTGGTTTTGCTGGCGGAGGAGATATATGGACTGATGGGACTGTCTGGTACATCTTGTCGGTGGGTTGAGAGATGGTTGGTACGGGGTTGATCGAGACGTCACCGTGGTGATTTTAATAGAAAGTCGCCAGTCTGTAGGTGCATCTCCGGTCAGCATCGGGGGAGAGTCCAGTTCAGCTGTGTGAACATCTCTTCCACACTGGATGACTGGCAATGCCTATTGACCACCCAGCGGGCAGCATGACACTGATGTCCACAAGGTTGTTGATGATCTTATTATACAACATAGTGAGCTGGATCTTCTGCCTTCTTGATTCAAATGTCTCCCATCCTAGTTCATCCAGCATTGACACGCTGCCGGTGTTGTGGTAGCGTATCATTTCGATCTTGTTTGTCTGATCTTGGTAGTTATGAATGCTTAACGCGTGTGTGCGTTTCAATTTGATTTCTATCAAGATTTAGAGCCGTATTAGTATAAATACTGTATGTTATTGCTAGATATCTGTATGACTATGAGTTGTGTATCACTCAGATTAGGGTTATATAATATTTTTTAAAAACCGACACATTGAGTCAATGATTGACATTGAAAGCCGCGAACATTGCACCTTTACCCGTCTCTCAATAAAGGCCTGAAAGTGTTGTGCTGAAACCAACAGGGAAGCAAGCCCGTGCAGCAAAATCTTCAGCGTAAAAAGTTATTGTCTAACGGGAAATGCCCATGTGGCGGTGTATTTTTACCTCTATGAGATAAGTAGTCCTAGCCGGAAGTAGTCCTAGCGTAGCCAATCAGAATCGTTTGTTTGTCCGCCATTGTGAATTTTACGAAACTAAGTGCATGGATTTGTACATCGATTTCTCGGCAAATATGTAGATGTACACCCTTCTGCTCTATTTCTTGGTTCTTTCCGTGGTTAGGGATAGGGTTAGGGTTAGGGATAGGGTTAGGGTTAGGGATAGGGTTAGGGTTAGATGGCTACAGTTCGCATGCGAGAGGTAGATATTTAATGACAGGTACTTATTTATCATAACACCCAACTTACTTTTCCCGCAACTCCCTCACCGTTACGTAGCTTCCGCTTTTGTTACTTACCTCCCTGCTTTTAGAATTTCAGTACATATGTACCGTAATGAACATAAAATAGGTTCTTATGAACGTTTAAATCGGGTCTGGGCAGCTAGTGTGTTCTTCTTTCTTCTTTCCTGTAGAGCAACCACAGTCACTTCTGACTATTCTGTCGCTGTAACTTTAGGGGAATCTGCGGAAATGCACACTGAGGTACTACTGAGAAAAAGAACAAAAAATTGACAGTAGAAGAAGAGGACAGAAAGCCTGGCCCAGCCAGCCAGGTTCCGCTAATCGGCTCCTAACGTGATGCCGCGCCAAGCGAGAGAATGACCCAGCCAGCCAGGTCCCGCTAATCGAGGTCCCGCTAATCGGGCCCCAACGTGATGCCGCGCCACTGGGAAAAAGAGGGAAAAAATAAAAAATAAAAAATAAAAAATAAATAAAAATTAAAAAAAGGAGAGAGAGAGAGAGGTGGGGTGGAGTAAAGTTATTGTGATTTGGAGACCCAGGACACGAAGGTGCCCAAGGTCCCCGCCTCAACAGCCTGCTCCGGGAGGTTGTTCCATGCCTTGATGGTGCGTGGCAGGAAACTGGCCTGTCTGTATTGTGTGCGGCAGTAGATCTGGGCCAGCTCAGTGCTTGGTGTGGGCTCGACGCTGGCGTTGTGGTGCCGGGGTCAGTTTGTCTTTCATGGTGTTCATGGAAACGAGTTCGTGATGGAGTTTATACATCATGACAACTTGACTCTTGCTGTTTCTCTTCTTTGTTGCAGTGAGGGCCACTTCAGTTGCTCGAGCATAGATGACACGCTTGATGTGTTTCTGAAGCGGCGAAGTACGAATCTTGCTGCTCGCCGTTGCACTGCTTCGAGCCTGTCGATGTCCTGTTGCTGGTGAGGGTCCCATACTGTGGAAGCATATTCCAATATGGGACGTACAAATGTCTTGTATGCTCTTTCTCTGATGGTCTGGGAACTGATTTTCAGGTTTCTTCTAAAAAACCCTAGGGTCCTATTGGCCCTTGAGGAGATGATTTGAATGTGTTTTTTCCAGCTCAGGTCTCTACTGATGGTGACTCCCAGGTATTTCACAGAGTCCATAGTTTCAAGCAAGTGGCCATGGAGCACATTCCTGCTTTCTTGCATCTGCCTCTTTCTGGTGACAGGTAAGGTGGTGCATTTTCCAGGATGGAACACCATGTCCCAGCTCTTCTCCCACTCAGCAAGCTGATGGAGGTCAACTGTAGCTGTTCATGGTCCTGGGGCGCCGCTACCACTCTGTACACTGCTGTGTCATCCGCAAAGAGACGGGCTGGTGATGTCAATCTTTCCGGTAAATCATTAATGTAGGCTAGAAAAAGGCAAGGCCCAAGAACGGATCCCTGAGGCACTCCTGAGCATACATCAATCTGTGCGGAGCTGACGCCATTGACAACAACTGCCTGCCTTCTGTTGTGTTAAGGGGGTAGACCTGTGGAGCAAAAATCGCCTTTTTGTTTGTTTTGAAGTTATATTTAATTCAGATCAGATCATGAAAATCTGTTTAACGTCCCGATTTTTTAACAATACAGATATGTATCATTTTGACAGATCAGATCAGATAGGAGGGACAAATTGTTTTGTACATTTGTTTAAATCAGCATCATCATCATTCATATAGTAAAAAGCCAAGTGTTCCGTGTGTGTGTGTGTGTGTGTGTGTGTGAAACACAAAATGGACCTTATAACTCCGCCGTTTTTCGACCGAATCGCTTCACATTTGCTGTGAGCCCTAATGGGGCGATGGCAACGGCAACCGAGGTGGCCGTGTCATTTGCACGGTTTGGCAAATGCGCGAAACGCATATCTGCCGGCCTCTCGGCACCCGTATCTCCGTATTTCTCGACCGATCGCCTTCACATTTGGCAGGTACATGACCAGGGAAGGTGACTATCGATGCGCCAAGCCGGAAGCGAATCGATTCATAAACGCGCGTGATATACGCCGCTTCACCTTTTCACAAATAACTCCACTGTTTCTTAGCCGATTCGCTTAAAATTTGCTGTCAGACTTGCTGTGGCCGGGGCAAAGCCTGGCAGAAAATTTGAAGAGAATCGGGAGAGCGCGTCACTCTCAGAGCAGCGCCAACGGGAAACGGGCCTTATAACTCCGCCGTTACTTAACCGAATTGCTTCAAATTTGCTGTAGCTCAGTGTTACCAGTATTTGGCGTTACCGTTACTAGGCGTTACCGTTACTAGGCGTTACCATTACTAGGCGTTACCGTTACTAGGTGTTACCATTACTAGGGAGAGCGCATCACTCTCAGAGCAGCGCCAACGGGAAACAGGGCCTTATAACTCCGCCTTTTCTTAACCGAATCGCTTCAAATTTTCCGTACTCAGCATTACCAGTACTTGGCGTTACCGTTACTAGGCGTTACCGTTACTAGGCGTTACCGTTACTAGGGCGGCGTTACTAGGCGTTACTGGTACACGGCGTTGCGCTAGTTATTGTAAAATCAAGGACTATGATTGCTCAGTTTTTTTATGATGAAAATTAATCATCATAGTCATATAATAGGACTCTGTCATTTTCCCAATTAAATTAATTAACACATCAACACAACTTGTGGCGGTGCCATAGCCGATGAGGTAGACAGCTCGTTCCACACCCTGCTGTTCAGTTACCCCCCACACTTAGCTAGCCTACATGTATATTCATGTATGTATCCCAGTCAGTTAGTCGTTTCCGACCATGGCTGCCAGATACCAGTCAGGCAGTTGCTATTCCGGCGGGCTGAGCTAGAATTAGTTTATGGCGGATTTGCCTTGTCTAGGATACATCCCCACTCTCTCAGCCAAAGAGATTTGAGGACGACTGGCGTTGGGGGTCAACCAATCCTTTGGGCTGCAGCACTAGAGCTTGTAGAAAAACTCCTTACTGAGGTTAAGAGTCATAGTTTTCCACATAAGACTAAGCTATATAATTTTTGCTTATTACTGTAGAAAATCATCAACCCACATATATATTTTAAACACAAATCAGTATCCAACACGACGACCATGGACATGACTGAAAGAAGAAGAAGAAGAAGAAGAAGAAGAAGAAGAAGAAGAAAGACAATAATCATTCAAGACAGAAAAACCTTTTCATTTACTCAAACAGCTCTTGGGAAATTCCGTGGGGGGGGGGGGGGGGGGGGGGGGGCCGCGATGATCAGCTCAATGCGGGGATGGGATTGGGGGGGGGGGGGGGGGGGGGGGGGGGGGGGGTGGGGGGGGAGGGGGGGGGCCTGGGGGACAGGGGGTAATGGAGTTGACTCCGTTGGGACAAGCCTGGTCAGGGGTAGGGAGTTGACTCCGTTGAGGGGGGGGAAGGGTGAGGGGGGGGGGAAGAGGGGGGAGGGGAGGGGAGGGGGGCTCAGATCCGGGATTTGAATTCCTCCACCGAGGCTGATGATATTGCCTCAGGTGGAAGAGAGTTTCACAGTCTCTGCCCAATGATGCCATAATGTCGGAGCTTGTGGACCAGCAGAGGAGTGGTTGACTTTATCGAACGCCTTGGAGAAATCCATCACCAAGACGTCCGTCTGCTTGCTAGGTAGCTCGTAAAAATAAGTAGCTCGCTATTATGAGTCTGTTTTTGCGACAACCACAAATTTAAACTTTTTCTGTACTTTAACCATTTAACTAACCCTAACCCTATCCCTAACCCTAGAAAAAAAGTGAAATTTGTGGTTCATGCTCAATGTCGCAAATACACACTGTCATAGGTAGCGAGCTACTTATTTTTACGAGCTACCTATTTTCATGCGACAAGAGCTCGTCCACAAGCCCGAGAAGCTGGCTCTCACAAGAGCGGCCTTTCCTGAAGCCAGCTCCTACCTCCATATGACGATTCTTAAGTTAGAAAAGCAGACAAATGCAGTTTTAGTTGATGGAAACTAGTGTGTGTGTGTGTGTGTGTGTGTGTGAAAACAATGAAACATTGAGAACTTTCTTTTAAAAGTACACTTGGACAAGTACACATGACCTTGTACCTCGAGTTCAGTACAAGAGTTCAAACCCTTTCTAACACGTAAATTATGCCTTGCTCAACACTGGTTTCATATAAAAGGAGTTGTCATCGACTATAACACATTTGTTTTATTTCACAAGAGTATGACTTAAGCAAACAGAGCCAATTCTGTGAATCAATTTAGTGGAAAACAAAACAAAACCAAAAAAAGAAAAAAAAGAAATTCTCCCTGTGGTCACGTGACTGTACCCAATTTCATGGGGTAACTTGTCGTCAACTTGTCGTCTGCGCATTTCTCAGAGCACCTCGATCACCAGTAAGCAGGTACTTGTCGGGCCTAAGTTCGTAAGTAGACTGGCTGTATCAGCGAATTAGATAATTTTAACTGAATTGTCGTGAGAAAAAAAGAAAGCATTGAAAATCTCTTTCCTGACTTTGTGCTTTATAGGCTATTTCGGTGTCACTTGAAAATAAAATTGAAAGTTCTTTATCTAGACTCAGATCTAGTCTTATTCTTTCATTGACTATATTTTACATTATCATAATCTAGATCTACCACTTGTCTTGGTCGTGATGATGGTCTAAGACAGTGACTTGGTGGTTCTGGTCACTGCATGAACATTATGACAAAGCGCTTTACAATCAGTATTTTAAACACACACACATGATAAAACAAGTGTGTCGAGACACACACGCAAAACAGACACACAACGCACGTACGTGCACACCCGCCCCCTTCCAGAAAAGGGTTTTTCCGAGATACTGACACGCACGCACTGTGAGCGTGAACGCGTTCTTGCACTGTGTACAGACATTACACACACATACCCACACACATTTCATCAACACACACAGAAAACACATTCTCACTGAAACGCACACAAACTTACTCAAGCATAGGCACTTGTACAAACACTTGTACAAAGTCACGCGCACACGCACGCACACACATACACACTAACGCGCACTCACATACACAATGGCACTCACGTGTACTCACACTCACAGACACATACTCACACACACTCACTCTCTCCCCCCCCCCCCCCCCCCCCCTCTAGTGAACACAATCTCTCCTGCGCACGCATACATACACCCAGCACATCATACACATGCAAGCAGATATACCCACACAGAACACACACACACACTCTCACACACAGCATAACGCACCACACCTGCTTGGAAGTGCGGCCGTGGGCGCACGCACACTCACCAATCGCGCATTCGCGCACACGCTCACAAATTACATACATACACATACACACATACACGCACACAAATTACATACATACAAACATACGGACATACATCGCACATCACACACACATCACACACACACACACACACACACACACACACACACACAACACACACACACACACACACACATCACACACATCACACACACACACACACACACACACACACGTGCACATGGAGATGGGGGTGTTATTGGAAACTGAGACTGCCGGAACAGATGGGTTTTGAGGTTTGTTTTGAACGATGCTAAAGATTGACTATGTTTGACAGCAGAAGGCAAGGAATTCCAGAGTTTGACTGCTGATGATGTAAAAGCTCTACCGCCGTGCCTATCACGTTCCAATTTTTGTATTCGAAAGATCCTATTGTCATTTGCTGAGCGGAGAGATCGAGATGGAACGTAAATTTCAAGAAGCTCAGAGAGGTATTGCGGTGCTGTTCCCGATATGATATGATAGCAGAGACAGGCAGCTTTGTAGTTTATTCTTTGTTGAACGGGTAGCCAATGTAACTCTTTAAGTAGAGGTGATGTGTATTGAAGACGCTTGGCTTTGAAGACCATTCTAGCAGCAGAGTTTTGAAGTTGTTGTAAGGGTTTGAGAAGCGCCTGTGGGCAACCAAGTAGAAGGGAGTTGCAGTAATCTAATCTAGACTAAAAATGTATGAACTGACTAGCGTTTTGGTTGCCTCGGTCGTGAGAAAGGGGCGTATAGAGCTGATTCGCCTGAGTTCGATGTATGCAGCCTGGCAGATCTTAGTGATATGATGTTGCATGGAAAGGTCTTCATCCAAGAAAGCACCAAGGTTGCGAATATGTTCAGAAAAATGGATGTTGGAATCTCCAAGGGCAATGGTGGAGGGCAGAGAGCTAGAGTCAACAGATGGGGGAAGCACTCTAAGTGCTTCAGTCTTGTCATCGTTTAGCTTAAGCTTATTGTTTGACATCCATGTTTTCACTTCAGTGACACAGTCTTGAAGAGTGTGAATAAGCTGGTCGTGAACTAGCGGTGAAGCATGATGATTGAGTTGAGTATCATCGGCATACATTTCATGACGGACAGAGTGTTTCGCTATGAGGGGGGGTCAATGGGGTGGTATACAGAATGAACAAAATTGGTTCTAACACGGAGCCTTGTGGGACGCCAAAATCAAGAACTGACTCAGAAGATTTGTTTTCATTTACTACAACTATTTGTTTTCTTTCATGAAGATAGGAACGAAACCATTTGAGGACATTTCCAGTGATTCCAAAATTTTGTTCGAGACGAGAGATAAGCATGTCATGATCGATTGTATCGAAGGCAGCCGAAAGATCAAGGAGTAGGAGAACCGAAACTTTGTCTTCGTCTAGAGAGAGAAGTAAATCGTTCAGAATTCGCAACAGGACTGTCTCTGTGCTGTGCCCTGGCCTATAGGCTGACTGATGAGGACTGAGAAGATTGTGGGTGGTCAGATGGGAGAAAAGTTGATGAAGCACAAGCCTTTCAAGAAGTTTAGAAAGATAAGGGAGATTTGATATGGGTTGATAGTTTTTCAGTTCGTTGGGGTCATTTTTTTTTTTTTTGAGCAGAGGTTTTACGATAGCAGTCTTGAATTCCGAGGGAAAGATACCAGAAGAGAGTGACTCGTTCATTATATTGGTTATAGTTGGCAGAACAAGATCGATGTGTTGAAACAGAAACTTGGTGGGAATAGGGTCTAAGTTACAGGTTTTGGGCGTGGTCCGTAGTATAAGTCGTTTAACAAAGTCCTGGGAAACAGGGGTGAAAGTTAGGAAAGGGATACCTTCGAAAATGGTGGCAGGATTGTCCAACTGCTGGACAGACTGAAAGCTATTACGGATAGCTATAATTTTATTCCTAAAGAAATCAGCAAACATGTTAGGTAATAGACTTGCATCAGAAATGGTTGGAAGAACAGCTGGTTTGGTTTTGCCGAGCAGAGAGTTAATGTTGTTAAACAGCTGTTTACACGTATTCGAGCCAGTAACGAGCGAGGAGTAGAACGCGGTCTTAGCAGAATCAACTAATTGGGCTATCCTATCTATAGCAGCACGGTGGATTTCTTTGTGTACAGTGAGCCTGGTTTTTCTTTCCTGTCGCTCAGCGCGTCTGCGTTCGACTTTGAGCGCGCGCAATTCCTCTCTGTGCATCTGTTTTCTGTATATCTTTCTGTCTATTTCTTGTCTGTCTGTCTCTCCTGCTTTCTGTGCTTCTGTTTTCTGTATATCTTTCTGTCTGTCTTTCTCTGTCTGTGTCTATAATGTCTGCCCCCCCCCCCCCCCCCCCCCCCCCCCCTCTGTGTGTCTATATCTCTGTTGCACAAGACTGTGTTTGTCTCTCTTTCTCTGTCTCTCTGTGTTTCTTTGATATCAGTCACTACCTTCATTGCAACAATAAGACTAATATTCCTTATAAAGACACAGTAAACAGAATTTAAATAGCTGTCCTAGATTCGATTTTGTAATCACCTGAAGTTTAACGTGTCATTTCTAAGATGTGTCAATTGCGGAGACCAGGCACATGATGCACATACCATGAGAGGCGCTATTGAGCCATTTTTCTAAAGGTGCAATTGAGCCATTTTCCTAATGGTGCAATTGAGCCATTTTCCAAAAGGTGCAATTGAGCCATTTTCCTAAAGGTACAATTGAGCCATTTTCCAAAGGGTGTAATTGAGCCATTTTCCAAAAGGTGCAATTGAGTGGTTTCCGACAGCCCAGCAGCACAACTGTTAATGCCTAGACCACCACATTAATGACACAAAGTGCAATGCTCAGACCACCACATAATGACACAACTGTTTTGCAAAAGTGCCACCACATTTTGACCAAACTGTTAATTCAGACCACCACATAATGACACAACTGTTAAAGCCCAGACCACCATTCATGACACATTTTCCCAAATGTGCAGACCACCACATAATTCCACAACTGTTAATGCCCAGACCATTTTCACAAAGGTGCAACACAGCCATTTTCCCAAAGGTGCCCAGAGCCATTTTCCACATAAGGTGCAACACAGCTTTCCAAAAGGTGCAATTGAGACCAGCCACAGCCCATGAGCACAACTGTTAATGCCTAGACCACCACATAATGACACAACTGTTAATGCCCAGACCACCACATAATGACACAACTGTTAATGCCCAGACCACCACATAATGACACAACTGTTAATGCCCAGACCACCACATAATGACACAACTGTTAATGCCCAGACCACCACATAATGACACAACTGTTAATGCCCAGACCACCACATAATGACACAACTGTTAATGCCCAGACCACCACATAATGACACAACTGTTAATGCCCAGACCACCACATAATGACACAACTGTTAATGCCCAGACCACCACATAATGACACAACTGTTAATGCCTAGACCACCACATAATGACACAACTGTTAATGCCCAGACCACCACATAATGACACAACTGTTAATGCCCAGACCACCACATAATGACACAACTGTTAATGCCCAGACCACCACATAATGACACAACTGTTAATGCCCAGACCACCACATAATGACACAACTGTTAATGCCCAGACCACCACATAATGACACAACTGTTAATGCCCAGACCACCACATAATGACACAACTGTTAATGCCCAGACCACCACATAATGACACAACTGTTAATGCCCAGACCACCACATAATGACACAACTGTTAATGCCCAGACCACCACATAATGACACAACTGTTAATGCCCAGACCACCACATAATGACACAACTGTTAATGCCCAGACCACCACATAATGACACAACTGTTAATGCCCAGACCACCACATAATGACACAACTGTTAATGCCCAGACCACCACATAATGACACAACTGTTAATGCCCAGACCACCACATAATGACACAACTGTTAATGCCCAGACCACCACATAATGACACAACTGTTAATGCCCAGACCACCACATAATGACACAACTGTTAATGCCCAGACCACCACATAATGACACAACTGTTAATGCCCAGACCACCACATAATGACACAACTGTTAATGCCCAGACCACCACATAATGACACAACTGTTAATGCCCAGACCACCACATAATGACACAACTGTTAATGCCCAGACCACCACATAATGACACAACTGTTAATGCCCAGACCACCACATAATGACACAACTGTTAATGCCCAGACCACCACATAATGACACAACTGTTAATGCCCAGACCACCACATAATGACACAACTGTTAATGCCCAGACCACCACATAATGACACAACTGTTAATGCCCAGACCACCACATAATGACACAACTGTTAATGCCCAGACCACCACATAATGACACAACTGTTAATGCCCAGACCACCACATAATGACACAACTGTTAATGCCCAGACCACCACATAATGACACAACTGTTAATGCCCAGACCACCACATAATGACACAACTGTTAATGCCCAGACCACCACATAATGACACAACTGTTAATGCCCAGACCACCACATAATGACACAACTGTTAATGCCCAGACCACCACATAATGACACAACTGTTAATGCCCAGACCACCACATAATGACACAACTGTTAATGCCCAGACCACCACATAATGACACAACTGTTAATGCCCAGACCACCACATAATGACACAGCTGTTAATGCCCAGACCACAGACATAATGACATGAGACTGTTAATGCAGACCACCACATAATGACACAGACTGTTAATGCAGGGGGACCACCACATAATGACACAACTGTTAATGCCCAGACCACCACATAATGACACAGCTGTTAATGCCCAGACCACCACATAATGACACAACTGTTAATGAGACAGACCACCACATAATGACACAGGGGGGGTTAATGCACCATTAACCACCACATGATGACACAACTGTTAATGCTCAGAGGGGGGGGGGGGATGACACAACTGTTAATGCCCAGACCACCACATAATGACACAGCTGTTAATGCCCAGGGGTGAGGCAGAGGGGGGTGGATGACACAACTGTTAATGCCCAGACCACCACATAATGACACAGCTGTTAATGCCCAGACCACCACATAATGACACAACTGTTAATGCCCAGACCACCACATAATGACACAACTGTTAATGCTCAGACCATGGAGACATAATGACACAGACTGTTAATGCCACAGACCACCACATAATGACACAACTGTTAATGCCCAGACCACCACATAATGACACAACTGTTAATGCCACAGACCACCACATGATGACACAGCTGTTAATGCCCAGACCACCACATAATGACACAACTGTTAATGCCCAGACAGAGGGGTGGGGGATGACACAACTGTTAATGCCCAGACCACCACATATGATGACACAACTGTTAATGCCCAGACCACCACATAATGACACAACTGTTAATGCCCAGACCACCACATAATGACACAACTGTTAATGCCCAGACCACCACATAATGACACAGACTGGGGGCCCAGACCACCACATAATGACACAGAACTGTTAATGCCACAGACCACCACATAATGACACAACTGTTAATGCCAGACCACCACATAATGACACAACTGTTAATGCCACAGACCACCACATAATGACACAACTGTTAATGCTCAGACCACCACATAATGACACAGCTGTTAATGAGACAGACCACCACATAATGACACCACTGTTAATGCTCAGACCACAGACATAATGACACAACTGTTAACTTTCAGACCACCACATGATGACACAACTGTTAATGCCCAGACCACCACATAATGACCACAACTGTTAATGCCTAGACCACCACATAATGACACAACTGTTAATGCCCAGACCACCACATAATGACACAGGGGGGGCTGTTAATGCCCAGACCACCACATAATGACACAACTGTTAATGCTCAGACCACCACATAATGACACAACTGTTAATGCCCAGACCACCACATAATGACACAACTGTTAATGCCACAGACCACCACATAATGACACAACTGTTAATGCCCAGACCACCACATAATGACACAACTGTTAATGCCCAGACCACCACATAATGACACAACTGTTAATGCCCAGACCACCACATAATGACACAACTGTTAATGCCCAGACCACCACATAATGACACAACTGTTAATGCCCAGACCACCACATGATGACACAACTGTTAATGCCCAGACCACCACATAATGACACAACTGTTAATGCCCAGACCACCACATGATGACACAACTGTTAATGCCCAGACCACCACATAATGACACAACTGTTAATGCCCAGACCACCACATCATGACACAACTGTTAATGCCCAGACCACCACATAATGACACAACTGTTAATGCCCAGACCACCACAGATGACACAACTGTTAATGCCCAGACCACCACATAATGACACAACTGTTAATGCCCAGACCACCACATAATGACACAACTGTTAATGCCCAGACCACCACATGATGACACAACTGTTAATGCCAGATGATAGAGCAGGGTGGTGGGGAGACCACCACATAATGACACAACTGTTAATGCCCAGACCACCACATGATGACACAACTGTTAATGCCCAGACCACCACATAATGACACAACTGTTAATGCCCAGACCACCACATAATGACACAACTGTTAATGCCCAGACCACCACATAATGACACAACTGTTAATGCCCAGACCACCACATAATGACACAACTGTTAATGCCCAGACCACCACATATGATGACACAACTGTTAATGCCCAGACCACCACATAATGACACAACTGTTAATGCCCAGACCACCACATAATGACACAACTGTTAATGCCCAGACCACCACATAATGTGGGGGGCTGTTAATGCCCAGACCACCACATAATGACACAACTGTTAATTTGCCACTTTCCACAGATGTTAGACCACCACATAATGACACAACTGTTAATGCCCAGACCACCACATAATGACACAACTGTTAATGCCCAGACCACCACATTTGATGACACAACTGTTAATGCCCAGACCACCACATAATGACACAACTGTTAATGCCCAGACCACCACATAATGACACAACTGTTAATGCCCAGACCACCACATAATGACACAGGGTGTTAATGCCACGTTCAGACCACCACATAATGAGAGCAACTGTTGTGCCAGGGGGGGGGGTGGAGACAGAGGGGGGGGTGGAGACCAGGGGGGGGGTGGAGACAGAGGGGATGATTTTGCCACTGTTCAATGCCACAGATGATAGAGCATAATGGACACAGACTGTTAATGACCCAGACCACCATTAACCACAGATGATGAGCACAACTGGTGGATGCCCAGACCACCAGAGGGGGGGGATGAGACAAGGGGGGGTTTTGCCACAGACCACCACCACATGGGGGGTGGAGGCACTGGGGGGGGGGTGGAGACCAGGGGGGGGGGATGGATGACACAGGGGGGGTTTTTGCCACAGACCACCACATGATAGACAGGGTGGGTGTTAATGAGGCCAGGGGGGGGGTGGAGGCAAGGACACAACTGGAGAAGAGGGGGGGATTTTGCACACTTTCATTCCACAGATGATGACACAACTGTTAATGCCCAGACCACCACATAATGGAGACAGACTGTTAATGCCCAGACCACCACATGATAGACACAACTGGGGGGGCCCATTGCCACTTTCAATGACCACAGATGTTAGAGCAGGGGGGGGAGACAGAGGGGGGGACACAACTGTTAATGCCCACTTTCATTAACCACAGATGATACAGCTGTTCGGGGGAGACCACCACATAATGACACCACTTTCATTGACCCAGATGATAGAGCAGGGGGGGGATGATAGAGGGGGGTTAATGCCACTTTCATTGACACAGATGACACAACTGGGGAGGAGACAGAGGGGGGGGGGGATGACACACTTTTAATGACCACAGATGACCAGCAGGGGGGGGGGAGGACAGAGGGGGGGGCGTGCCACTTTCATTAACCACAGATGATAGAGCTGACCACGGGG
This sequence comes from Phymorhynchus buccinoides, assembly GCA_017654935.2. Classification (NCBI taxonomy): domain Eukaryota; kingdom Metazoa; phylum Mollusca; class Gastropoda; order Neogastropoda; family Raphitomidae; genus Phymorhynchus; species Phymorhynchus buccinoides. Next base: position 957,106 of record CM065700.1, on the reverse strand, counting down.
GAGACAGAGGGGGGGGGGATTGCCACTTTCATTGACCACAGATGATAGAGCAGGGGGGGGGGGTGGGGGATGGGGATGCCACTTCATTGACAGACAGGGGGGGGGGGATGGATACAGGGGGGGGGGGATTTTGCCACTTTCATTAACCACAGATGATAGAGCAGGGGGGGGGGGGGGGTGGAGACAGAGGGGGGGCGGGGAGAGACAGGGGGGGGGGATTTTGCCACTTTCATTAACCACAGATGATAGAGCAGGGGGGGGGGGGGGATGGAGACAGAGGGGGGGGGTGGAGACAGAGGGGGGGATTTTGCCACTTTCATTAACCACAGATGATAGAGCAGGGTGGGTGGGGGGGGAGGGGGGGGGGGGGTGGAGGCAGAGGGGGGGATGGAGACAGAGGGGGGGGATTTTGCCACTTTCATTAACCACAGATGATAGAGCAGGGTGGGGTGGGGGGGGATGGAGGCAGAGGGGGGGGGCATGGAGGCAGAGGGGGGGATTTTGCCACTTTCATTAACCACAGATGATAGAGCAGGGGGGGGGGGGGGATGGAGACAGAGGGGGGGGGAGAGGGGTGGAGACAGAGGGGGGGGATTTTGCCACTTTCATTAACCACAGATGATAGAGCAGGGGGGGGGGGGGGGGTGGAGACAGAGGGGGGGATTTTGCCACTTTCATTAACCACAGATGATAGAGCAGGGTGGGGGGGGGTGGAGGCAGAGGAGGGGGGTGGAGGGAGGGGGGGATGGAGACAGAGGGGGGGATTTTGCCACTTTCATTCCACAGATGATAGAGCAGGGGGGTGGGGGTGGAGGCAGAGGGGGGGGGGCATGGAGGCAGAGAGGGGGGATTTTGCCACTTTCATTAACCACAGATGATAGAGCGAGGGGGGGGGGGGAGACAGAGGGGGTAGGGGGGGGCGGAGACAGGGGGGGGGGCCACTTTCATTGACCACAGATGATAGAGCAGGGGGGGGGGGGAGACAGAGGGGGGGGAGAGAGAGGGGGGGATTGCCACTTTCATTAACCACAGATGATAGAGCAGGGGGGGGGGGGAGACAGAGGGGGGTGGGGGTGCCACTTTCATTAACCACAGATGGATAGAGCAGGGTCGGGGGAGACAGAGAGGGGGGGGGGGATTGCCACTTTCATTGACCACAGATGATAGAGCAGGGGGGGGGGGATAGAGGGGGGGGGATTGCCAGAGCAGGGTGGGGGGGTGGTGGAGACAGAGGGGGGGATTTGCCACTTTCATCCCACAGATGATAGAGCAGGGGGGGGGGGGAGACAGACAGAAGAGGTAGGGGGGGGGGGATTTTTGCCACTTTCATTGACCAAGGATGATAGAGCAGGGGGGGGGGGGTAGACAGAGGGGGTAGGGGGGGGGGGATTTTGCCACTTTCATTAACCACAGATGATAGAGCAGTGGGGGTGGAGGCAGGAGGGGGATGGAGGCAGAGGGGGGGATGGAGACAGGGGGGGGTGATTTTGCCACTTTCATTCCACAGATGATAGAGCAGGGGAGGGGGGAGGGGTGGGGGGTAGGGGGGGGGGGGAGACAGAGGGGGGGGGGTGCCACTTTCATTGACCACAGATGATAGAGCAGGGGGGGGGAGGAGGGGGGGGGGGTTGCCACTTTCATTGACCACAGATGATAGAGCAGGGGGGGGGGGAGATATAGAGGGGGGGGATTGCCAGAGCAGGGTGGGGGTGTGTGTGTGTGGAGACAGAGGGGGGGATTTTGCCACTTTCATCCCACAGATGATAGAGCAGGGGGGGGGGGAGACAGAGGGGGGGGGGTGCCACTTTCATTGACCACAGATGATAGAGCAGGGGGGGGGGAGACAGAGGGGGGGGGGGGGATTGCCACTTTCATTGACACACAGATGATAGAGCAGGGGGGGGGGGGACAGAGGGGGGGGGGGGGGTGCCACTTTCATTAACCACAGATGATAGAGCAGGGTGGGGGGGGGGGTTTTGAGACAGGGGGGGGGTGGAGACAGAGGGGGGGATTTTTGCCACTTTCATTAACCACAGATGATAGAGCAGGGGGAGGGGGGCGAGACAGAGGGTGGGGTAGGGGGGGGGGGGGATTTTGCCACTTTCATTGACCACAGTTGATAGAGCAGGGGGGGGGAGACAGAGGGGGGGGGGGGGGGGGTGCCACTTTCATTGACCACAGATGATAGAGTAGCAGGGGGGGAGAGACAGAGGGGGGGGGATTGCCACTTTCATTGACCATAGAGATATAGAGCAGGGGGGGGGGGAGACAGAGGGGGGGGGGGGGTGCCACTTTCATTAACCACAGATGATAGAGAGGGTGGGGGGGGGGGGGTTGAGACAGAGGGGGGCGGTGGAGACAGAGGGGGGGATTTTGCCACTT
>CM065700.1:859724-947224 GCA_017654935.2 Phymorhynchus buccinoides | reverse complement strand
ACAAAGGCGCTATCAATGGGGCACACAGCATGCTTTGGTGTCACCGTGTGTACCAGCATGCTATGTACAAAGGCGCTATCAATGGGGCACACAGCATGCTTTGGTGTCACTGTGTGTACTGGCATGCTATGTACAAAGGCGCTATCAATGGGGCACACAGCATGCTTTGGTGTCACTGTGTGTACTGGTATGCTATGTACAAAGGCGCTATCAATGGGGCACACAGCATGCATTGGTGTCACTGTGTGTACTGGTATGCTATGTACAAAGGCGCTATCAATGGGGCACACAGCATGCATTGGTGTCACTGTGTGTACTGGCATGCTATGTACAAAGGCGCTATCAATGGGGCACACAGCATGCTTTGGTGTCACTGTGTGTACTGGCATGCTATGTACAAAGGCGCTATCAATGGGGCACACAGCATGCTTTGGTGTCACTGTGTGTACTGGTATGCTATGTACAAAGGCGCTATCAATGGGGCACACAGCATGCTTTGGTGTCACTGTGTGTGCCAGTATGCTATGTACAAAGGCGCTATCAATGGGGCACACAGCATGCTTTGGTGTCACCGTGTGTGCCAGTATGCTATGTACAAAGGCGCTATCAATGGAGCACACAGCATTCAGATTCTAATGGGCTCTTTAGATGGATTTATGGTCCATTTCTTCAATCAATGGAGCACACAGCACTCCAATTCTAATGGGCTCTTTAGATGGATTTATGGTCCATTTCTGCAATAATTGGAGCACACAGCATTCAGATTCTAATGGGCTCTTTAGAATCTCCCCCACCCCTCCATCTGTCTCTGGATCTCTGAGTCGGGGCAGTGGGTGGATGCCTCGTGCCTCCATGCAGGGAGCTGGGGGACCCTGCCCCCTCCCCCTGAGGGGATACCGGATACCCCACCTTCTGGAAGTTCTATGCTTCTAACTTCCTCTAATCTGTCGCTCTCTTTGACTCTGCCTTTTCCCTTTGCTTGCTGAATTTTCTCCTTTGAACTCCTCCGAAATTGGAGTGTGCTGGGTGTATGCAGCCGGGAGACTATTGAAAACTGAAAAGTGGACACGTATGTACTTTATCCGTTATGGCCTTGGAAGGCAGAAGAAGAATACGGAGTCACGGCTACTAGTATGGAGAATGGCTTATGGAGTGCCCCTTGTGCCACTCACTGACCACTAGAGAGGAAAGGGATGGTCGTCTCTCGGTGTGTCAGGGACTTTCAAGTGTGTTTGTGAGAGAGAGAGAGAGAGAGAGAGAGAGAGAGAGAGAGAGAGAGAGAGAGAGAGAGAGAGAGAGAACGAACGAACAATTTTTTTTTTATTGAGGGAAAGCGGAATAAGCACAATAACCGGCTTTTTTTATCCGGCCCTCCGAACAAAAAGAAAATACATTTTAAAAATACCAATAGAAAAAAAAGACAGCAAAATACAAGAAAAAAAATCAACCTTAAATCAAGGTCGTAAACGGACGCACCGTGCAAGGCATATAAATAAGAAAAATTACATCAATTAACGAGACTGAGACAAGGACAGACAGACAGACAGAGACGGACAGAGAGAGGGAGGTCAAAATAAAAGAAAGGATGGAAGAAATGAAGTAATGCATGCAGGAAAAATAATGCATAGTAAATACAATGTACATATAAGAAGAGAGAGAGAGTCGTTGTTTGTGTGTGTGTGCACATGTATATGTGCTTGCATTGTGTGGGTGTGGAGGTACATAGGCATGTGTTTGTGTGTGCATTTTTAGTTTGCACTTTTTCAAATTCCTTCCCCTGGCCATGAAATAGCACTACAAGTGTACTATCAGTCCCACACTGATGACTATATTTTCTCTGTTCGACAGAGACCTGAGGTTCGTTCCATCCCCCAGCCAACCCTTTCATCATGGCGGAGGACAAAGCAGCGTCGTCGCTGAACATTCTGAGTTATTTTTCCTTTTCGCTGTCGGACCTGTTCATTATGTCCCTTTGCGTGGGCTTCGCCTTCTACTGGTTCTTTGTGCGCAACAGAAAGCAGCAGGCACCCAGCTTCAACAAACTGCAAGTCCCGTGAGTGGGGGGGTGGGGGGTGATGTGTGTGTGTGTGTCACTGTGCGTGTGCGTGTTTGTGTGTGTGTGTGTGTGTGCGTGCGTGTGTGTGTTTGTGTCGCCTGTGCGTGTGCATGTTTTTGTGTGCGTGTGCATGTGTGTGTCACTGTGTGTGTGTGTGTGTGTGTGTGTGTGTGTGTGTATGCACGCACGCGTGTATGTATGTGTGTGTGTGTGCGCGCACATGCGCACGCGTGTGTGTGTATAGGTGTTTGTGTGCATGTGTGTGTGTGTGTGTGTGTGTGTGACAGGAGGCATCTGCTACATTTGGAAGGCTGAGCTGGAATTTCCTTATCGTGAAGACATCTCGCCCAGGATACATCCCCACTCTGTTGGCTAGGAGGGCTTTGGTTGGAGCGTCGCCATCGTGAATAGAGTATAGTATACCATGGTGACGGTTGGAGAGGGTGTGTGGAGCCAACTAACCTTCTGTGATGTAGCACTAAGAGCCGGCAAATGTCTTCATCTCAGAACCAGTTATGCAGGGCAGACTAAAGGGGTTCACTCACACGTGCGATTTCAGTCGTACGACTCTCAAACTGTGACATTTCTTAGGCATGATTCTTGTGAAATATTACTGTTTAAATGAATGTGATGAAATGCTGCTAGTTTTGTTCACTCTATTTGTAGTTGTCTGTTGTACAGATACCGATGAAGTATTTGTATTTTGGATCAAACATTTTATGAGATCCGTACATGAATATAGTGAATGAGAAAAAAGTAAGATTTCAGATGCGTCACAGTTGTATGACTAAAATCACACATGTGAGTTGGCCCCATAAACTAAAACGGCTTTTATCATTGGTTGACATTAGGGCCAATAGTTAAGTGACAGTGACAGCTGCCTGGCAAATGTATTTCTACAGTAACAGGAAATCATTTTCTTCATACATGTACTCGCATCAAATTTAGGTCTTGAGTCTTGACGCACAAGTTGATGTACCAAAAAATCTTGTTTTTAAAACGATGCAGTATAGCCACTTTTGCTGTATGTGTATGCATAGATATACAGACACACAGACAGGCAGACACATGTATCCACACGTGTGCACACATTGTGTATGCATAGATATACAGACACACAGACAGGCAGACACATGTATCCACACGTGTGTACACATTGTGTATGCATAGATATACAGACACACAGACAGGCAGACACATGTATCCACACGTGTGTACACATTGTGTATGCATAGATATACAGACACACAGACAGGCAGACACATGTATCCACACGTGTGTACACATTGTGTATGCATAGATATACAGACACACAGACAGGCAGACACATGTATCCACACGTGTGTACACATTGTGTATGCATAGATATACAGACACACAGACAGGCAGACACATGTATCCACACGTGTGTACACATTGTGTATGCATAGATATACAGACACACAGACAGGCAGACACATGTATCCACACGTGTGTACACATTGTGTATGCATAGATATACAGACACACAGACAGGCAGACACATGTATCCACACGTGTGTACACATTGTGTATGCATAGATATACAGACACACAGACAGGCAGACACATGTATCCACACGTGTGTACACATTGTGTATGCATAGATATACAGACACACAGACAGGCAGACACATGTATCCACACGTGTGTACACATTGTGTATGCATAGATATACAGACACACAGACAGGCAGACACATGTATCCACACGTGTGCACACATTGTGTATGCATAGATATACAGACACACAGACAGGCAGACACATGTATCCACACGTGTGCACACATTCGTGGATAAAAAGGGGAGAGAGTAAAATGTTGGTTGTTTCAATTGACAATAATAATTTTTAGTTTAAAAAAAGAAGAAAAAGAATGAAACAGTGATAGTGTATGTTGGTGTTTCCTTACCAGGCCATCTTTGGAAAGACAGGAAAGTTCCTCTGGTTTTCTTGGAAAGATGAAACATCATGTGAGTACTGCGGTGTGTGTGCTGTGTGTGGGTGTGTCTGTCTGTCTGTCTGTGTGTATGTGTGCGCGTGCGTGTGTGTGTACATGGTTGCATACACTTTTGTGTTCATGGTTGCATATACTTTTTTGCATGCATGCGTATAAAGTTGTCAGGACAGCAAAATGCTCATCTATTTTAAACTGGATAAAAATCTTGTTAGTACATGTAGCTGAGAAGAGTGTGAAAACTGTCCATTTCTATTTTCCGACACAGAATTGTAACGTGGTGCCACTCATGCATGTCATAATGTGATGATGATGATGAAAGCTGTCCATTCTATTGTTCGTGGTAGGATCGTAACGTGGTTGTACTCATGCATGTCGTAACATGATGATGCGTGCTGCCCATTCTACATGTTCGTGGAAGGATCGTAACGTGGTGGTACTCACATAATATGATGATGAAAACTGCCCATTCTATTCGTCGAAGGATCGTAACGTGGTGGTACTCACATAATATGATGATGAAAACTGCCCATTCTATTGTTCGTGGAAGGATCGTAACGTGGTGGTACTCACATAATATGATGATGAAAGCTGTCCATTCTATTGTTTGTCGAAGGATCGTAACGTGGTGGTACTCACATAATATGATGATGAAAGCTGTCCATTCTATTGTTCGTCGAAGGATCGTAACGTGGTGGTACTCACATAATATGATGATGAAAGCGTGGTGGTACTCACGGCTGTCTGTCCATTCTATTGTTCGTGGAAGGATCGTAACGTGGTGGTACTCACATAATATGATGATGAAAGCTGTCCATTCTATTGTTCGTGGAAGGATCGTAACGTGGTGGTACTCACATAATATGATGATGACAGCTGTCCATTCTATTGTTCGTGGAAGGATCGTAACGTGGTGGTACTCACATAATATGATGATGAAAGCTGTCCATTCTATTGTTCGTGGAAGGATCGTAACGTGGTGGTACTCACATAATATGATGATGAAAGCTGTCCATTCTATTGTTCGTTGAAGGATCGTAACGTGGTGGTGTTCTACGGCTCACAGACGGGGACGGCTGAGGAGTTTGCCACACGCCTCGCCAAAGACGCCAGCCGCTACGGCATGAAGGGAATGGCTGCAGACCCCGAGGAGTGCGACTTTGTGAGTAATGGCCCCCCCCCTCCAGAATAGCACTGCAGTAAAATAGCCCCCCCCCCCAGAATAGCACTGCAGTAAAATAGCCCCCCTCCAGAATATAGCACTGCAGTAAAATAGCCCAGTCCTCCAGAATAGCACTGCAGTAAAATAGCCCAGTCCTCCAGAATAGCACTGCAGTAAAATAGCCCCCCTCCAGAATAGCACTGCAGTAAAATAGCCCAGTCCTCCAGAATAGCACTGCAGTAAAATAGCCCAGTCCTCCAGAATAGCACTGCAGTAAAATAGCCCAGTCCTCCAGAATAGCACTGCAGTAAAATAGCCCAGTCCTCCAGAATAGCACTGCAGTAAAATAGCCCCCCCTCCAGAATAGCACTGCAGTAAAATAGCCCAGTCCTCCAGAATAGCACTGCAGTAAAATAGCCCAGTCCTCCAGAATAGCACTGCAGTAAAATAGCCCAGTCCTCCAGAATAGCACTGCAGTAAAATAGCCCAGTCCTCCAGAATAGCACTGCAGTAAAATAGCCCCCCTCCAGAATAGCACTGCAGTAAAATAGCCCAGTCCTCCAGAATAGCACTGCAGTAAAATAGCCCAGTCCTCCAGAATAGCACTGCAGTAAAATAGCCCAGTCCTCCAGAATAGCACTGCAGTAAAATAGCCCAGTCCTCCAGAATAGCACTGCAGTAAAATAGCCCAGTCCTCCAGAATAGCACTGCAGTAAAATAGCACAGTCCTCCAGAATAGCACTGCAGTAAAATAGCCCAGTCCTCCAGAATAGCACTGCAGTAAAATAGCCCAGTCCTCCAGAATAGCACTGCAGTAAAATAGCCCCCCCTCCAGAATAGCACTGCAGTAAAATAGCCCCCCCCTCCAGAATAGCACTGCAGTAAAATAGCACAGTCCTCCAGAATAGCACTGCAGTAAAATAGCCAGTCCTCCAGAATAGCACTGCAGTAACAATAGACGGTCCTCCAGAATAGCACTGCAGTAACAATGTACATACTGTTTATAGCAATGCATTAAAATTTACCAGATCATGCTTTTGACTACACTGGACAAAATGGCGGGGGTCTTCCACGAACCCCCTACTCAGTAAAAGAGCAAATTCCTCCAGAATTTATAGCCCTGTCCGGATGGCGGGGGTCTCCCACGACCCCTACTTCCAAAGAGGCACTGCATGTGTTTATCCCTGTCCGGATGGCGGGGTAAAATCTCCCACGACCCCTACTTGTCATAGAGGCACCATGTGTTTATCCCTTTCCGGATGGCGGGGGTCTCCCAGTAAACCCCTACTTGTTAAAGAGGCACCATGTGTTTATCCCTGTCCGGATGGCGGGGGTCTGAAACGACCCCTACTTGTCAAAGAGGCACCATGTGTTTATCCCTATTCCGGATGGCGGGGGTCTCCCACGACCCCTACTTGTCAAACCAGGCACCATGTGTTTATCCCTGTCCGGATGGCGGGGGTCTCCCAGACCCCTACTTGTCAAAGAACTGCACCATGTGTTTATCCCTGTCCGGATGGCGGGGGTCTCCCACGACCCCTACTTGTAAAGTCAGGCACCATGTGTCATCCCTTTCCGGATGGCGGGGGTCTATCCATCCAATTACACCCCTACTTGTTGCAAAGAGGCACCATGTGTTTATCCCTCTCCGGATGGCGGGGGTCTCCTTCGACCCCTACTTGTCAAAGAGGTCCATGTGTTCATCGTTGTCCGGATGCGGGGTAACAATGACCGGTTCTTGGAAAGAACACAAACAATGTTTATACTGTTTATATAATCCATTAACCTTTACAAAGATCATGCTTTTGACTACCCTGACACGATGGCGGGGGTCTCCCACGACCCCTACTTGTCAAAGAGGCACCATGTGTTTATCCCTGTCCGGATGGCGGGGGTCTCCCACGACCCCTACTTGTCAAAGAGGCACCATGTGTTTATCCCTGTCCGGATGGCGGGGGTCTCCCACGACCCCTACTCAATGCACTGCAGTGCTCTTTAAAGTAGGGGTCGTGGGAGACCCCTGTCATCCGGACAGGTATATCAAAATTACGCGTCATATTACGTCATTTATATTTTATGCACATTAATAAAATTTAACACACTTAAAGCCATTTACGTTTTTGACAAAGTCATGAAATTTCATGAAGATTGCTTAAATAGTTTTAGAGATATAACATGTTTTGTGTGTCAAGGGGTCGTGGGCGACCCCAGAAGTCCGGTAAAGGTTAATATTACACTATTTTACAGGAGCAGCTGTGTGAGCTACAAGAGGCTGACAGCAATTTAGCCATCTTCTGCATGGCCACATATGGGGAGGGAGACCCCGCAGAATGCATACATGAATCTAAATGTGTATTTGTTATGCTATGATACAGGAGCAGCTGTGTGAGCTGAAGGACATAGACAACAGCCTGGCCATCTTCTGCATGGCCACATAAGATTTAAATGTTATATGTTATGCTATGATACAGGAGCAGCTGTGTGAGCTGAAGGACATAGACAACAGCCTGGCCATCTTCTGCATGGCCACATAAGATCTAAATGTTATATGTTATGCTATGATACCGGAGCAGCTGTGTGAGCTGAAGGACATAGACAACAGCCTGGCCATCTTCTGCATGGCCACATAAGATCTAAATGTTATATGTTATGCTATGATACAGGAGCAGCTGTGTGAGCTGAAGGACATAGACAACAGCCTGGCCATCTTCTGCATGGCCACATAAGATCTAAATGTTATATGTTATGCTATGATACAGGAGCAGCTGTGTGAGCTGAAGGACATAGACAACAGCCTGGCCATCTTCTGCATGGCCACATAAGATCTAAATGTTATATGTTATGCTATGATACAGGAGCAGCTGTGTGAGCTGAAGGACATAGACAACAGCCTGGCCATCTTCTGCATGGCCACATAAGATCTAAATGTTATATGTTATGCTATGATACAGGAGCAGCTGTGTGAGCTGAAGGACATAGACAACAGCCTGGCCATCTTCTGCATGGCCACATAAGATCTAAATGTTATATGTTATGCTATGATACAGGAGCAGCTGTGTGAGCTGAAGGACATAGACAACAGCCTGGCCATCTTCTGCATGGCCACATAAGATATAAATGCTATATGTTATGCTATGATACAGGAGCAGCTGTGTGAGCTGAAGGACATAGACAACAGCCTGGCCATCTTCTGCATGGCCACATAAGATCTAAATGTTATTTGTTATGCTATGATACAGGAGCAGCTGTGTGAGCTGAAGGACATAGACAACAGCCTGGCCATCTTCTGCATGGCCACCTATGGGGAGGGCGACCCCACAGACAATGCCTATGAGTTCCACGACTGGCTGCAGCTGTGTGACGCTGACCTGGAGGGACTAGACAACAGCCGTCAGTACCCTAATGCTGCCCTGCATGGCCACCCTAATGGCTACCCTAGGGCGACCCCACAGACAACGCCCTAGGAGTACCCTACGACTGCCCTGCTACCCTAGGGAAACGCTAACCTGGAGGGACTACCCTAACTACCCTAATGCTACCCTAATGCTACCCTAATGCTACCCTAATGCTACCCTAATACTACCCTAATGCTACCCTAATGCTACCCTAATGCTACCCTAATGCTACCCTAATGCTACCCTAATACTACCCTAATGCTACCCTAATGCTACCCTAATGCTACCCTACCCTAATACTACCCTAATGCTACCCTAATACTACCCTAATGCTACCCTAATGCTACCCTAATGCTACCCTAATGCTACCCTAATGCTACCCTAATGCTACCCTAATGCTACCCTAATGCTACCCTAATGCTACCCTAATGCTACCCTAATGCTACCCTAATGCTACCCTAATGCTACCCTAATGCTACCCTAATGCTACCCTAATGCTACCCTAATACTACCCTAATGCTACCCTAATGCTACCCTAATGCTACCCTAATGCTACCCTAATGCTGCCCTAATACTACCCTAATGCTACCCTAATGCTACCCTATTGCTACCCTAATACTACCCTAATGCTACCCTAATGCTACCCTAATACTACCCTAATACTCCCTAATGCTGCCCTAATGCTACCCTAATGCTACCCTAATGCTACCCTATTGCTACCCTAATGCTACCCTAATGCTACCCTAATACTACCCTAATGCTACCCTAATGCTACCCTAATACTACCCTAATACTACCCTAATGCTACCCTAATGCTACCCTAATACTACTAATCAATACACGAATCAAACAAAATGTCTGATACAAGAATACAGATGTTATTTCATGAGATTCGTGTAGGGGGACTACAAATATAGCGAACATAACTGGTAGGATTTCATCAGATTTACTTAGACGGTGGGGTTTGGCCGACGTCACAGTCGTGTGGCAATCTCATCGCGTCGCAGTGTGCGGTGTGGCTGTCCCTTTAGTGGGAGTAGGTTGCTGATTCTAGTAGGCTAGTCACATGTTTATCACCTGCCGAGTTTACGGAGCGAAGGTGATATTGTTTTTGTTGTGTAAGTGGCTGTGTGTGTGTGTGTGTGTATGTATGTGGGTTTGTTAACAGCATATCACCATGAAGGAATAACGATAGGAAGATGAAACTTGATGTGCATGTAGGCTAGGTACTGTAGATGTGCCTTTTGGTGTCAAGGTCAAGGTCATGACCTTGACGTATGACCTTGAAAACTGAAAATCTATTTTTAGCCATATCTCGAGCACCAGTCAACATATGATGTTGAAACTTGGCATGAAGGTGGTTTGGCTTATGCTCCTTCCGAATATTGTTGACCAATCAAGATCAAGTCAAGGTCAATGAGATCGCTGCACCCTGAAAATTGGGGGGTCGGAAAAACAGAGTTCCCAAGATAACAGCATATTACCATGAAGGAATAAGGATAGGAAGATGAAACTTGATGTGCATGTAAGCAAGGTACTGTAGATGTGCCTTTTGGTGTCAAGGTCATGACCTTGACATATGACCTTGAAAACTGAAAATCTATTTTTAGCCATATCTCGAGCACCAGTCAACATATGATGTTGAAACTTGGCATGAAGGTGGTTTGGCTTATGCTCCTTCCGAATATTGTTGACCAATCAAGGTCAAGGTCAAGGAGATCGCTGGACCCTGAAAATCGGGGGGTCGGAAAACAAGCGTAACTCCGCGGGTGATTCTCGAATGCTACATTCGATAACTTTTCAATCTAGTTAGGGTGGTATTTCTGCTGCAAGGAATGGTCAGAACTGTAAATAGAATCCAATATTGTGCTGCGTTGTGCTTGCTGTGTAGGTTCTTTCGCTTACGGGCCAGCCGCGCGTCAGCTGGCATCGCGTGGCTGTGTGCTGCGGTTCGGTCACGTGGTCTCGAAGCGCGACTCACATTTGTTCTTGGAGACCGCGTGGTCGAGTCGTGTCGTGCAGTCGTGCGATTTTGGTGGACGTGTGGCTGGCCCTTTACAGGGTCTCTAGCTGTGCAAAGTAACGGTCCAATTTGGTCGACAGAAGCAAGTTGAGAGTAATTACCATCCACCAAACAAAAATTCAATCAATGTTTATTAGGGTCTCTGTGCACGTTGGCATTGTTCATGAGATGTTTCCGTTTCCCCATGGCAACACGGTGATAGCCCACTCTTAATATGACTTAAGCCGGTGACAGACTATGTGACTGCCTCATGTGACTCGATCAGGTCGTGATGTTTCACCTCATTTGCATACCATCCTGCTTGATCAGTCCGACTCAGTCGGGCCCAGTCAGGTGACAGGGCCAAATAGGGCGGGTTCTAAATTTCACTGATCGAGTCTGATCGAGTCAGATGGCTTGTGACCTCTTCTGTGCGGGAAACAAAATTTGGTCAACGTCACAACCTGATCGAGTCATATGAGGCAGTCACATAGTCTGTCTCCAGCTTGCTGTGTTGACGTGGGGAGATGGAGGTGTCTTGTGGGTGGTGTTGACGTGGGGAGATGGAGGTGTCTTGTGGGTGGTGTTGACGTGGGGAGATGGAGGTGTCTTGTGGGTGGTGTTGACGTGGGGAGATGGAGGTGTCTTGTGGGTGGTGTTGACGTGGGGAGATGGAGGTGTCTTGTGGGTGGTGTTGACGTGGGGAGATGGAGGTGTCCTGTGGGTGGTGTTGACGTGGGGAGATGGAGGTGTCCTGTGGGTGGTGTTGACGTGGGGAGATGGAGGTGTCCTGTGGGTGGTGTTGACGTGGGGAGATGGAGGTGTCCTGTGGGTGGTGTTGACGTGGGGAGATGGAGGTGTCTTGTGGGTGGTGTTGACGTGGGGAGATGGAGGTGTCTTGTGGGTGGTGTTGACGTGGGGAGATGGAGGTGTCTTGTGGGTGGTGTTGATGTGGGGAGATGGAGGTGTCTTGTGGGTGGTGTTGACGTGGGGAGATGGAGGTGTCTTGTGGGTGGTGTTGACGTGGGGAGATGGAGGTGTCCTGTGGGTGGTGTTGATGTGGGGAGATGGAGGTGTCCTGTGGGTGGTGTTGACGTGGGGAGATGGAGGTGTCTTGTGGGTGGTGTTGACGTGGGGAGATGGAGGTGTCTTGTGGGTGGTGTTGATGTGGGGAGATGGAGGTGTCTTGTGGGTGGTGTTGACGTGGGGAGATGGAGGTGTCTTGTGGGTGGTGTTGACGTGGGGAGATGGAGGTGTCTTGTGGGTGGTGTTGATGTGGGGAGATGGAGGTGTCTTGTGGGTGGTGTTGATGTGGGGAGATGGAGGTGTCCTGTGGGTGGTGTTGATGTGGGGAGATGGAGGTGTCCTGTGGGTGGTGTTGACGTGGGGAGATGGAGGTGTCTTGTGGGTGGTGTTGACGTGGGGAGATGGAGGTGTCTTGTGTGTGGGCTAGTACAAATTTAGAAAATAAAATAATTGAAAGCAGAGAAGATTTGAGTAGTAATGCATAGAAAAAGAAAGTTAAAAAACCCTGCAAGGGATTGTGAGGATTCTGATCTTAACCTTGATGTTTAAGACATAAAAATGTAACGTGGGGGCCTTAAACTTTTATTTCGCATTATCCAGACTGGACCAATCTGGCTAGTAAAGCACTCAGAGGGGACGAACCCCGACCGGCACAGCTCCTGCCCTCCATTTACCACTACTTTGATATATGGCCCCCTAGTTCCGTAATGCCTCGCTTAGTGGTTGGTGGGTGCATGGCACGGCTGAGGTTTAAAGGGCTCTGAATTTGAAGGGTTTGCTTTAGGTATAATGCATTGGGGGGGGGAAAGGCAGGGTGGTTTAGTGGAGGTGTTTTTGGAGGCCTCTTTTGAATGCCTCCAGTGAGTGATTGTGCAGTTGTTTCTATCCATACATGTGTACATGTGTGTGTGCACATACTAATGTTGTGTGTGTGCATACTAATGTTGTGTGTGTGCATACTAATGTTGTGTGTGTGCATACTAATGTTGTGTTTGTGCAGTTGTTTCTATCCATACATGTGTACATGTGTGTGTGCACATACTAATGTTGTGTGTGTGCATACTAATGTTCTGTTTGTGCAGTTGTTTCTATCCATACATGTGTGTGCGCATACTAATGTGTGTGTGCATACTAATGTGTGTGTGCATACTAATGTTGTGTGTGTGCATACTAATGTTGTGTTTGTGCAGTTGTTTCTATCCATACATGTGTACATGTGTGTGTGCGCATACTAATGTTGTGTGTGCGCATACTAATTTGTGGGTGCATACTAATGTTGTGTGTGTGCATACTAATGTTGTGTGTGTGCATACTAATGTTGTGTGTGTGCATACTAATGTTGTGTTTGTGCAGTTGTTTCTATCCATACATGTGTACATGTGTGTGTGCGCATACTAATGTGTGTGTGCATACTAATGTGTGTGTGCATACTAATGTGTGTGTGCATAGTAATGTTGTGTGTGTGCAGTTGTTTCTATCCATACATGTGTACATGTGTGTGTGCGCATACTAATGTGTGTGCGCATACTAATGTTGTGTGTGTGCATACTAATGTGTGTGTGCATACTAATGTTGTGTTTGTGCAGTTGTTTCTATCCATACATGTGTACATGTGTGTGTGCGCATACTAATGTTGTGTGTGCGCATACTAATGTTGTGTGTGTGCATACTAATGTTGTGTGTGTGCATACTAATGTTGTGTGTGTGCATACTAATGTTGTGTGTGTGCATACTAATGTTGTGTGTGTGCATACTAATGTTGTGTGTGTGCATACTAATGTTGTGTGTGTGCATACTAATGTTGTGTGTGTGCATACTAATGTTGTGTGTGTGCATACTAATGATGTGTGTGTGCATACTAATGTTGTGTGCGCGCATACTAATGTTGTGTGTGCGCATACTAATGTTGTGTGTGTGCATACTAATGTTGTGTGTGTGCATACTAATGATGTGTGTGTGCATACTAATGTTGTGTGTTTGTCTGGGCATACTAAGCATTTGTGTGTGACCAGCATACTAATGTTGTGTCTTTGACCTGGGACTGGGTGATGATGATGCAAAGTGAGTGACAGGCAGACAGACAGACATAGATGATGTGTGTGGCGCATACTAATGAACTTGTGCAAAGCGCATACTGGGACTGGGTGATGTGTGTGTGCATACTAATGTTGTACGTGTGCATACTAATGTGGGGGTGTGTGTGTGCAGATGATGTTGGGTGACAGGCATACAGACAGACAGGAAGACAGACATACAGATAAAATATGTGGTCCAATGTCTACCATATTTTACGAACTATAAGGCGAAACTTTTCCCCCGGCAACTAAGACGTCTGTCCTTATAACATGTTTAATAATAAATATGCATCTGAATGTTGTGTAAGGTTTGAGGCGCGTCTTGTAATCATGCGCTCCATCTGTAAAATGTACATGTGCTCCTTTAATTATAGTCTGTAAAATGGGTACATGTGCTCCTTTAATTATGTCTGTAAAATGTACATGCTCCTTTAATTATAGTGTAAAGTGTACATACTTTAATTATAGTCTGTAAAATAGGGTACATGTGCTCCAGACTGTAAAATAGGGTACATGTGCTCCTTTAATTATACTGTAAAATAGGGTACATGTGCTCCTTTAATGATAGTCTGTAAAATAGGGTACATGTGCTCCTTTAATTATAGTCTGTAAAATAGGGTACATGTGCTCCTTTAATTATAGTCTGTAAAATAGGGTACATGTGCTCCTTTAATGATAGTCTGTAAAATAGGGTACATGTGCTCCTTTAATTATAGTCTGTAAAATAGGGTACATGTGCTCCTTTAATTATAGTCTGTAAAATAGGGTACATGTGCTCCTTTAATTATAGTCTGTAAAATAGGGTACATGCGCTCCTTTAATGATAGTCTGTAAAATAGGGTACATGCGCTCCTTTAATGATAGTCTGTAAAATAGGGTACATGTGCTCCTTTAATGATAGTCTGTAAAATAGGGTACATGTGCTCCTTTAATTATAGTCTGTAAAATAGGGTACATCCTTTAAAGTCTGTAAAATAGGGTACATGTGCTCCTTTAATTATAGTCTGTAAAATAGGGTACATGTGCTCCTTTAATTATAGTCTGTAAAATAGGGTACATGTGCTCCTTTAATGATAGTCTGTAAAATAGGGTACATGCGCTCCTTTAATGATAGTCTGTAAAATAGGGTACATGCGCTCCTTTAATGATAGTCTGTAAAATAGGGTACATGTGCTCCTTTAATGATAGTCTGTAAAATAGGGTACATGTGCTCCTTTAATTATAGTCTGTAAAATAGGGTACATGCGCTCCTTTAACGATAGTCTGTAAAATAGGGTACATGTGCTCCTTTAATGATAGTCTGTAAAATAGGGTACATGTGCTCCTTTAATTATAGTCTGTAAAATAGGGTACATGATAGTCTGTAAAATAGGGTACATGTGCTCCTTTAATGATAGTCTGTAAAATAGGGTACATGTGCTCCTTTAATTATAGTCTGTAAAATAGGGTACATGTGCTCCTTTAATTATAGTCTGTAAAATAGGGTACATGTGCTCCTTTAATGATAGTCTGTAAAATAGGGTACATGCTCCTTTAATTATAGTCTGTAAAATAGGGTACATGCGCTCCTTTAATTATAGTCTGTAAAATAGGGTACATGTGCTCCTTTAATGATAGTCTGTAAAATAGGGTACATGTGCTCCTTTAATTATAGTCTGTAAAATAGGGTACATGTGCTCCTTTAATTATAGTCTGTAAAATAGGGTACATGTGCTCCTTTAATGATAGTCTGTAAAATAGGGTACATGTGCTCCTTTAATGATAGTCTGTAAAATAGGGTACATGTGCTCCTTTAATTATAGTCTGTAAAATAGGGTACATGTGCTCCTTTAATGATAGTCTGTAAAATAGGGTACATGTGCTCCTTTAATTATAGTCTGTAAAATAGGGTACATGTGCTCCTTTAATTATAGTCTGTAAAATAGGGTACATGCGCATGTGCTCCTTTAATGATAGTCTGTAAAATAGGGTACATGTGCTCCTTTAATTATAGTCTGTAAAATAGGGTACATGTGCTCCTTTAAATAGTCTGTAAAATAGGGTACATGTGCTCCTAATTAAGGCTGAAACTTTTGCTCCCCGGCAAAATAGGGTACATGTGCTCCTTTAATTATAGTCTGTAAAATAGGGTACATGTGCTCCTTTAATTATAAAAATATCATTTGCTCCTTTAATGATAGTCTGTAAAATAGGGTACATGTGCTCCTTTAATGATAGTCTGTAAAATAGGGTACATGCGCTCCTTTAATGATAGTCTGTAAAATAGGGTACATGCGCTCCTTTAATTATAGTCTGTAAAATAGGGTACATGTGCTCCTTTAATTATAGTCTGTAAAATAGGGTACATGCGCTCCTTTAATTATAGTCTGTAAAATAGGGTACATGCGCTCCTTTAATGATAGTCTGTAAAATAGGGTACATGTGCTCCTTTAATTATAGTCTGTAAAATAGGGTACATGTGCTCCTTTAATTATAGTCTGTAAAATAGGGTACATGTGCTCCTTTAATGATAGTCTGTAAAATAGGGTACATGCGCTCCTTTAATTATAGTCTGTAAAATAGGGTACATGCGCTCCTTTAATGATAGTCTGTAAAATAGGGTACATGTGCTCCTTTAATTATAGTCTGTAAAATAGGGTACATGTGCTCCTTTAATGATAGTCTGTAAAATAGGGTACATGAACTGCACGGGGAAAGGCATCTTTAATCTGAAACTGGATGATGATGATGCAAAGCCAGTGACACACAGAGAGAGAGATACAGAGAGAATTTGGTTTTGACAGTATTAAAGAGGACTTTGTGATGTGGAGGGAACAGTTATGGCCTGTTGTGTGCGGCGTGTTTGGTGTTATGTGTGATATGATGGATAATGTTGTTATTATTATCATTATGTCGACAGTATTGAAGAGGACTTTGTGATATGGAGGGAACAGTTATGGCCTGTTGTGTGCGGCGTGTTTGGTGTTATGTGTAATATGATGGATAATGTTGTTATTATTATCATTATGTCGACAGTATTAAAGAGGACTTTGTGATGTGGAGGGAACAGTTATGGCCTGTTGTGTGCGGCGTGTTTGGTGTTATGTGTGATATGATGGATAATGTTGTTATTATTATCATTATGTCGACAGTATTGAAGAGGACAGTTAGCGGTGTTTGTGATGTGGAGGGAACAGTTATGGCCTGTTGTGTGCGGCGTGTTTGGTGTTATGTGTAATATGATGGATAATGTTGTTATTATTATCATTATGTCGACAGTATTGAAGAGGACTTTGTGATATGGAGGGAACAGTTATGGCCTGTTGTGTGCGGCGTGTTTGGTGTTATGTGTGATATGATGGATAATGTTGTTATTATTATCATTATGTCGACAGTATTGAAGAGGACTTTGTGATATGGAGGGAACAGTTATGGCCTGTTGTGTGCGGCGTGTTTGGTGTTATGTGTGATATGATGGATAATGTTGTTATTATTATCATTATGTCGACAGTATTGAAGAGGACTTTGTGATGTGGAGGGAACAGTTATGGCCTGTTGTGTGCGGCGTGTTTGGTGTTATGTGTGATATGATGGATAATGTTGTTATTATTATCATTATGTCGACAGTATTGAAGAAGACTTTGTCATGTGGAGGGAACAGTTCTGGCCTGTTGTGTGCGGCATGTTTGGTGTTATGTGTGATATGATGGATAATATTGTTATTATCATTATGTCGACAGTATTGAAGAGGACTTTGTCATGTGGAGAGAACAGTTCTGGCCAGCTGTGTGTGGCGTTATGTGTGATATGATGGATAATATTGTTATTATTATTATGTCGACAGTATTGAAGAGGACTTTGTCATGTGGAGAGAACAGTTCTGGCCAGCTGTGTGCGGCGTGTTTGGCGTGCAAGCTACAGGAGAGGAAATCAAGTAGGTATCCTCCAAATTCATCAAGTTAATCACAGAGTCCTTTTTGGACCTCCAATCTTGTTCATGCTAATTAGAATGATTTTGTGGGTATGAAATTTGACATACAATGGAACCTCCCTTAAAGACCTCCCATTATAAGACTCCCTCCCACGTAAGACCTAATTCTCTGAGACATTGCCCTTCTTTGTAAGTATTAAAATTACCTCCCTTATAAGAGCTCATTTTGGATGATTGTTGAAGGTCTTATAAGGGAGGTACCGCTGTACTACGTGTTGAAAAGAGCATCCCCCCCCCGTGGGGATACCGGGGGTCTTCTGTACAAATAGTTCCCCCACCTTCTGGAAGTTCTGTCCTTGTAACTTCCTCCAATCTGTCTCTCTCTTTGACTCTGCCTTTTCCCTTGCTTTGTGTCATCTCTGACTTTTGGCCCATTCTCCTGCCTTTTTTCCAAGTCACTGGGTTTTTTACACTCCTATAATGTGTACTTTTCTCTATCTCTGCCCAGTACACGGCAGTACTATCTGACAGTACACGACACAGACGACACGCCAGAGAAAGTGTTTACCGGGGAGGTGACGCGCATCGGGTCGCTACATGACCAGAGACCGTTAGTATTATGTGTATTTTTGTGTTGATGTGTAATTGTGTGTTGATGTGTAATTGTGTGTTGATGTGTAGTTGTGTGTTGATGTGTAGTTGTGTGTTGATGAGTAGTTGTGTGTCATATTTATGTTGTGTTGATGTGTAGTTTTGTGTCATATTTATGTTGTGTGTTGATGTGTAGTTTTGTATCATATTTTTTGTTGTGTGTTGATGTGTAGTTGTGTGTCACTGTGTTTTGATGTGTAGTTGTGTGTCACTGTGTTTTGATGTGTAGTTGTGTGTCACTGTGTTTTGATGTGTGTTTATGAACCTCTTTATGTTTATACTTGGAGGAAACATATGCACAGAAGCTTTTAGGATCATTTTTTATATGTTTTGCTATTTTGATTTCCTTTTGTTTAGTATTTTCATGAAGAGCCCATTTCACCTGGTTCCTGGCTCCAGCATGCGCATTATCATTCTCTGTAGTTTCATGGCTTTGTTACCACTTAAAAGCCCTTCGTTTTTCTCTGATTTTGTCTAGTTTGTGGTACTTCTTTACGCTCAAAACCTGAGTGAACCGGTGAACACACTACAGAAAGGCAACACCTGAGTGAACCGGTGAACACACTACAGAAAGGCAACACCTGAGTGAACCGGTGAACACACTACAGAAAGGCAACACCTGAGTGAACCGGTGAACACACTACAGAAAGGCAACACCTGAGTGAACCGGTGAACACACTACAGAAAGGCAACACCTGAGTGAACCGGTGAACACACTACAGAAAGGCAACACCTGCTCCTGAACATCACTGCATTCAGTGATTGCTTTCCAGTCAATGTGTGTATGAAGAGTGGTGCGTTTCAGCGCTGTGTAGATATTGCGTGTCATCTACAATTATGTTTTTAAGTGTGGGAATAAAAACTGCTCCTATGCATTGTGCAAATGTTGTTGTTCAATGTGTTGCGTTCTATACAGTGTTGTTGTTGTTCAATGTGTTGCGTTCTATACAGTGGTGTTGTTGTTCAATGTGTTGCGTTATATACAGTGGTGTTGTTGTTCAATGTGTTGCGTTCTATACAGTGTGTTGTTGTTCAATGTGTTGCGTTCTATACAGTGTTGTTGTTGTTCAATGTGTTGCGTTCTATACAGTGGTGTTGTTGTTCAATGTGTTGCGTTCTATACAGTGTTGTTGTTGTTCAATGTGTTGCGTTCTATGCAGTGGTGTTGTTGTTCAATGTGTTGCGTTCTATACAGTGGTGTTGTTGTTCAATGTGTTGCGTTCTATACAGTGGTGTTGTTGTTCAATGTGTTGCGTTCTATACAGTGTTGTTGTTGTTCAATGTGTTGCGTTCTATGCAGTGGTGTTGTTGTTCAATGTGTTGCGTTCTATACAGTGTTGTTGTTGTTCAATGTGTTGCGTTCTATACAGTGTTGTTGTTGTTCAATGTGTTGCGTTCTATACAGTGGTGTTGTTGTTCAATGTGTTGCGTTCTATACAGTGGTGTTGTTGTTCAATGTGTTGCGTTCTATACAGTGTTGTTGTTGTTCAATGTGTTGCGTTCTATACAGTGGTGTTGTTGTTCAATGTGTTGCGTTCTATACAGTGGTGTTGTTGTTCAATGTGTTGCGTTCTATACAGTGGTGTTGTTGTTCAATGTGTTGCGTTCTATACAGTGTTGTTGTTGTTCAATGTGTTGCGTTCTATGCAGTGGTGTTGTTGTTCAATGTGTTGCGTTCTATACAGTGGTGTTGTTGTTCAATGTGTTGCGTTCTATACAGTGGTGTTGTTGTTCAATGTGTTGCGTTCTATGCAGTGGTGTTGTTGTTCAATGTGTTGCGTTCTATGCAGTGGTGTTGTTGTTCAATGTGTTGCGTTCTATACAGTGGTGTTGTTGTTCAATGTGTTGCGTTCTATACAGTGGTGTTGTTGTTCAATGTGTTGCGTTCTATACAGTGTTGTTGTTGTTCAATGTGTTGCGTTCTATACAGTGTTGTTGTTGTTCAATGTGTTGCGTTCTATACAGTGGTGTTGTTGTTCAATGTGTTGCGTTCTATACAGTGTTGTTGTTGTTCAATGTGTTGCGTTCTATGCAGTGGTGTTGTTGTTCAATGTGTTGCGTTCTATACAGTGGTGTTGTTGTTCAATGTGTTGCGTTCTATACAGTGGTGTTGTTGTTCAATGTGTTGCGTTCTATACAGTGTTGTTGTTGTTCAATGTGTTGCGTTCTATGCAGTGGTGTTGTTGTTCAATGTGTTGCGTTCTATACAGTGGTGTTGTTGTTCAATGTGTTGCGTTCTATACAGTGTTGTTGTTGTTCAATGTGTTGCGTTCTATGCAGTGGTGTTGTTGTTCAATGTGTTGCGTTCTATACAGTGGTGTTGTTGTTCAATGTGTTGCGTTCTATACAGTGTTGTTGTTGTTCAATGTGTTGCGTTCTATGCAGTGGTGTTGTTGTTCAATGTGTTGCGTTCTATACAGTGGTGTTGTTGTTCAATGTGTTGCGTTCTATACAGTGGTGTTGTTGTTCAATGTGTTGCGTTCTATGCAGTGGTGTTGTTGTTCAATGTGTTGCGTTCTATACAGTGGTGTTGTTGTTCAATGTGTTGCGTTCTATACAGTGGTGTTGTTGTTCAATGTGTTGCGTTCTATACAGTGCTGTTGTTGTTCAATGTGTTGCGTTCTATGCAGTGGTGTTGTTGTTCAATGTGTTGCGTTCTATACAGTGGTGTTGTTGTTCAATGTGTTGCGTTCTATGCAGTGGTGTTGTTGTTCAATGTGTTGCGTTCTATACAGTGGTGTTGTTCAATGTGTTGCGTTCTATGCAGTGGTGTTGTTTTCCCATCAGGCCATTTGACGTGAAGAACCCCTACCTGGCGCCCCTCACCGTCAACAGAGAGCTACACAAGGGAGGCGACCGCTCCTGTATGCACATCGAGCTCGACATCACCAACTCCAAGATGAGGTCAGTATGCAGGCACTTTTTAAAGGCCCACCAGATTCACGTG
Source organism: Phymorhynchus buccinoides (assembly GCA_017654935.2). Taxonomy (NCBI): domain Eukaryota; kingdom Metazoa; phylum Mollusca; class Gastropoda; order Neogastropoda; family Raphitomidae; genus Phymorhynchus; species Phymorhynchus buccinoides. Next base: position 926,028 of record CM065700.1, on the reverse strand, counting down.
TCAAAATCACGGGTTTCACGGGTTTTCCCTCTTATAGCTGGAAATAAATCTTGTTTTGACCAGGTCTCACTCCCATACAAATGCCCCCAAATTCAAACCGATACATAATTTAAAGAGCAGCCTCAATTTGAAGTTGGGGACATCTGCATGTGGATCACAGCTACCCAGAAAAAACCAAGGGACTTAATCGTGGTGCGTCAGTGTATCTTTAAAAATAATAACTTTCTGGGGACGAGCCGAGTGGCTTCCCTTGATTCGTGTGGACTGGGTATTCGATTTGCTTAATTCAAAAATCTTTGAAAATAAGTTATGAAGAATTAGGGACTGATATTTTCCTCACAAAAAAATCATCAGCACCATGTAGAAGATTGTGGTGTTGGTATGCTGGTATGACGTTGTTGGTGTCACACAAAATATAACAGGAGGCAGCATTTGTATTGTGGTTTTTGGGTGGGGTGAGTAGTGGTGATGGTAACGGTGTGTGTGTGTGTGTGTGTGTGTGCGTGTGTGTGTGCGTGTGTGTGTGTGTGTGTGTGTATGTGCCGGTACGTGCGTGTATGTGTGGGTGGGGTGTGTATGTGTATGCCTATTTGCATGTGCGTGAGCGATTATTTCGTGTTGTTGTTGAATTTGTTGCTTCTTAATTGTTGTTGTTGTTAAGCGCATAGAGCTCCACATTGGTGGAGGAATGCGCTATATAAATGATTCACTATTATTATTATTATTATTAACTACTTGATTGGTTTATGTGCTACATGGAATGATGTCTGTCACACAGAATATAACAGGAGGCAGTATGGCTGGCTGGTGTGTGTGTCACTTTGGCTGTGTTCAGTGCACATGGGATTGGCTGGTGTGTGTGTCACTTTGGCTGTGTTCAGTGCACATGGGATTGGCTGGTGTGTGTGTCACTTTGGCTGTGTTCAGTGCACATGGGATTGGCTGGTGTGTGTGTCACTTTGGCTGTGTTCAGTGCACTTGGGATTGGCTGGTGTGTGTGTCACTTTGGCTGTGTTCAGTGCACATGGGATTGGCTGGTGTGTGTGTCACTTTGGCTGTGTTCAGTGTACATGGGATTGGCTGGTGTGTGTGTCACTTTGGCTGTGTTCAGTGCACATGGGATTGGCTGGTGTGTGTGTAACTTTGGCTGTGTTCAGTGCACATGGGATTGGCTGGTGTGTGTGTCACTTTGGCTGTGTTCAGTGCACATGGGATTGGCTGGTGTGTGTGTCACTTTGGCTGTGTTCAGTGTACATGGGATTGGCTGGTGTGTGTGTCACTTTGGCTGTGTTCAGTGCACATGGGATTGGCTGGTGTGTGTGTCACTTTGGCTGTGTTCAGTGTACATGGGATTGGCTGGTGTGTGTGTCACTTTGGCTGTGTTCAGTGTACATGGGATTGGCTGGTGTGTGTGTCACTTTGGCTGTGTTCAGTGCACATGGGATTGGCTGGTGTGTGTGTCACTTTGGCTGTGTTCAGTGTACATGGGATTGGCTGGTGTGTGTGTCACTTTGGCTGTGTTCAGTGTACATGGGATTGGCTGGTGTGTGTGTCACTTTGGCTGTGTTCAGTGTACATGGGATTGGCTGGTGTGTGTGTCACTTTGGCTGTGTTCAGTGCACATGGGATTGGCTGGTGTGTGTGTCACTTTGGCTGTGTTCAGTGCACATGGGATTGGCTGGTGTGTGTGTCACTTTGGCTGTGTTCAGTGCACATGGGATTGGCTGGTGTGTGTGTCACTTTGGCTGTGTTCAGTGCACATGGGATTGGCTGGTGTGTGTGTCACTTTGGCTGTGTTCAGTGTACATGGGATTGGCTGGTGTGTGTGTAACTTTGGCTGTGTTCAGTGCACATGGGATTGGCTGGTGTGTGTGTCACTTTGGCTGTGTTCAGTGCACATGGGATTGGCTGGTGTGTGTGTCACTTTGGCTGTGTTCAGTGCACATGGGATTGGCTGGTGTGTGTGTCACTTTGGCTGTGTTCAGTGTACATGGGAATGACCCTGACCTTGTGATCGTCACAGATGTTAGTTTTGGTTGTCAGGTGCGAGGCAGGGGACCATGCGGGCGTGTTCCCCCTCAGTGACCTTGACCTTGTGATCGTCACAGATGTTGGTTTTTGTTGTCAGGTATGAGGCAGGGGACCATGTGGGCGTGTACCCCCTCAATGACCCTGACCTTGTGGAGCGCATTGGGCGACGACTGGGCGTCGACCTTGACACAGTCATCTCCCTTAACAACGTTGATGGTCAGTTGTCTCCCTTTGTTGTCAGGGGCAAATATAGGCCTTTGGTTGAAATAGCATCACAGTCTGACTTCAAGTTGTATCGTTTAGCGGTGGAAACAGGTGGTTCAAATATCATCGCCATCTTCCATCTTATTTCAAGTTGTATCGTTTAGCGTGGAAATAGGTTGTTCAAATATCATCGTCATCTTATTTCAAGTTGTATCGTTTAGCGAGGAAATAGGTTGTTCAACTATCATTGCCATCTTATTTCAAGTTGTATCGTTTAGCGAGGAAATAGGTTGTTCAAATATTATCGTCATCTTATTTCAAGTTGTATTGTTTAGCGGGGAAATAGGTTGTTCAAATATCATCGCCATCTTATTTCAAGTTGCATCGTTCAGCGGGGAAATAGGTTGTTCAAATATCATCGCCATCTTATTTCAAGTTGCATCATTTAGCGAGGAAATAGGTTGTTCAAATATCATCGCCATCTTCCATCTTATTTCAAGTTGCATCATTTAGCGGGGAAATAGGTTGTTCAAATATCATCGCCATCTTATTTCAAGTTGCATCGTTCAGCGGGGTTCAGGTTGTTCAACTATCATCGCCATCTTCCATCTTATTTCAAGTTGCATCGTTCAGCGGGGTTCAGGTTGTTTCTATCACCCGTGCCCAACCTTCACTCCAGGGATAGCACATTAGACGACTCACTGCTATTCTGGAAAGCTGGAATGAAAGTGTGTTGTGCGTGTGTTTAGATGAGGCGAGCAAGAAGCACCCATTCCCCTGCCCCTGCTCCTACCGCACAGCCCTGCTGCATTATGTGGACATCCAGACCCCCCCGCGCACACACGTGCTGAAAGAACTGGCCGACTACGCCTCCGACCCCGCGGAGAAAGACCTCCTCATCACCATGACACAGGCCAATGAGGAGGGAAAGGTAAGGACAGAGGAATACCTCATCACCAAGGCACAGGCCAATGAGGAGGGTAAGGACAGAGGAAGACCTCCTCATCACCTTGACACAGGCCAATGAGGAGGGAAAGGTAAGGACAGAGGAATACCTCATCACCTCAGCCAATGAGGAGGGTAAGGACAGAGGAAGACCTCCTCATCATGACACAGGCCAATGAGGAGGGTAAGGACAGAGGAAGACCTCCTCATCACCATGACACAGGCCAATGAGGAGGGAAAGGTGAGGACAGAGGAATACCTCATCACCATGGCACAGGCCAATGAGGAGGGTAAGGACAGAGGAAGACCTCCTCATCACCATGACACAGGCCAATGAGGAGGGAAAGGTAAGGACAGAGGAAGACCTCCTCATCACCATGACACAGGCCAGTGAGGAGGGAAAGGTAAGGACAGAGGAAGATCTCCTCATCACCATGACACAGGCCAGTGAGGAGGGAAAGGTAAGGACAGAGGAAGACCTCATCACCATGACACAGGCCAGTGAGGAGGGAAAGGTAAGGACAGAGGAAGACCTCATCACCATGACACAGGCCAGTGAGGAGGGAAAGGTAAGGACAGAGGAAGACCTCATCACCATGACACAGGCCAGTGAGGAGGGAAAGGTAAGGACAGAGGAAGACCTCATCACCATGACACAGGCCAGTGAGGAGGGAAAGGTAAGGACAGAGGAATACCTCATCACCATGACACAGGCCAGTGAGGAGGGAAAGGTAAGGACAGAGGAAGACCTCATCACCATGACACAGGCCAGTGAGGAGGGAAAGGTAAGGACAGAGGAAGACCTCATCACCATGACACAGGCCAGTGAGGAGGGAAAGGTAAGGACAGAGGAAGACCTCATCACCATGACACAGGCCAGTGAGGAGGGAAAGGTAAGGACAGAGGAAGACCTCATCACCATGACACAGGCCAGTGAGGAGGGAAAGGTAAGGACAGAGGAAGACCTCATCACCATGACACAGGCCAGTGAGGAGGGAAAGGTAAGGACAGAGGAAGACCTCATCACCATGACACAGGCCAGTGAGGAAGGAAAGGTAAGGACAGAGGAAGACCTCATCACCATGACACAGGCCAGTGAGGAGGGAAAGGTAAGGACAGAGGAATACCTCATCACCACGACACAGGCCAGTGAGGAGGGAAAGGTAAGGACAGAGGAAGACCTCATCACCATGACACAGGCCAGTGAGGAGGGAAAGGTAAGGACAGAGGAAGACCTCATCACCATGACACAGGCCAGTGAGGAGGGAAAGGTAAGGACAGAGGAAGACCTCATCACCACGACACAGGCCAGTGAGGAGGGAAAGGTAAGGACAGAGGAAGACCTCATCACCATGACACAGGCCAGTGAGGAGGGAAAGGTAAGGACAGAGGAAGACCTCATCACCATGACACAGGCCAGTGAGGAGGGAAAGGTAAGGACAGAGGAAGATCTCCTCATCACCATGACACAGGCCAGTGAGGAGGGAAAGGTAAGGACAGAGGAAGACCTCATCACCATGACACAGGCCAGTGAGGAGGGAAAGGTAAGGACAGAGGAAGACCTCATCACCATGACACAGGCCAGTGAGGAGGGAAAGGTAAGGACAGAGGAAGACCTCATCACCATGACACAGGCCAGTGAGGAGGGAAAGGTAAGGACAGAGGAAGACCTCATCACCATGACACAGGCCAGTGAGGAGGGAAAGGTAAGGACAGAGGAATACCTCATCACCATGACACAGGCCAGTGAGGAGGGAAAGGTAAGGACAGAGGAAGACCTCATCACCATGACACAGGCCAGTGAGGAGGGAAAGGTAAGGACAGAGGAAGACCTCATCACCATGACACAGGCCAGTGAGGAGGGAAAGGTAAGGACAGAGGAATACCTCATCACCATGACACAGGCCAGTGAGGAGGGAAAGGTAAGGACAGAGGAAGACCTCATCACCATGACACAGGCCAGTGAGGAGGGAAAGGTAAGGACAGAGGAAGACCTCATCACCATGACACAGGCCAGTGAGGAGGGAAAGGTAAGGACAGAGGAATACCTCATCACCATGACACAGGCCAGTGAGGAGGGAAAGGTAAGGACAGAGACAGACCTCATCACCATGACACAGGCCAGTGAGGAGGGAAAGGTAAGGACAGAGACAGATCTCCTCATCACCATGACACAGACCAATGAGGAGGGTAAGGACAGAGAAAGACCTCCTCATCACCATGACACAGGCCAATGAGGAGGGAAAGGTGAGGACAGAGGAAGGAGGGATAGGGGTGGGGGTTACAGACCTCCTCATCACCATGACACAGGTCAATGAGGAGGGAAAGGTGAGGAAGGAGGGATAGGGGTGGGGGGTTACAGACCTCATCACCATGACACAGGTCAATGAGGAGGGAAAGGTGAGGACAGAGGAAGGAGGGATAGGGGTGGGGAGTTACAGACCTCCTCATCACCATGACACAGGCCAGTGAGGAGGGCCATTGCCCCCCCCCCCCCCCCCCCCTGAATCGTCCAATGAGGCTCTGCCCCTGGACCCCTGCCTTTCAGGGTTTTATTCATGTTGGGCAGTTGCAGCCATGTGAATATGATATGATGCATTAGCATTCAGCACTGCTAAAATCTGCCTGTTTTGTTTGATGTGGTGACAGCTCCAGTAACTGGTGGTGGGGCCCATCGTAGCATCCTGGCCTATGATGGTGAATATGATATGATGCATTACCATTCAGCACTGTCAACATTTTGTTGCGTGTGGTGACAGCTGCAGTACCTGGACTGGGTGGTTGCAGCCCATCGTAACATCCTGGCGATTCTGGAGGACTTACCCTCCCTCCTGCCGCCCCTGGACCACCTGCTGGAGCTGCTACCCCGCCTCCACCCACGACTCTACTCCATCTCCTCCTCCCCCAAGGTGAAGGTCACCCACATCTGTCTGTCTGTCTGTCTGCTTGCCTGAGCTTAATGAGTAACGTTATATTGTTCAGTTCAGTTCAGTAGTTTAAGTTGACATCTTTTCACGTTGCATTGTGTCCCCGTCTCTAAGTGTCCCCAATTAATTTTTGTCTCCATGTGTCCCCGGCACCTCCATGTGTCCCCATTTATGGGTCCCCAATGTTGTCTCCATGTGTCCCTGTCTCCATGTGTCCCCATCTATGGGTCCCCAATGTTGTCTCCATGTGTCCCTGTCTCTATGTGTCCCCATCTATGGGCCCCCAATGTTGTCTCTATGTGTCCCTGTCTCTATGTGTCCCCATCTATGTGTCCCCAATGTTGTCTCCATGTGTCCCTGTCTCCATGTGTCCCCATCTATGGGTCCCCAATGTTGTCTCCATGTGTCCCTGTCTCTATGTGTCCCCATCTATGGGTTCCCAATGTTGTCTATGTGTCCCTGTCTCTATGTGTCCCCATCTATGTGTCCCCAATGTTGTCTATGTGTCCCTGTCTATGTGTCCCCATCTATGTGTCCCCAATGTTGTCTCCATGTGTCTCTGTCTCCATGTGTCCCCATCTATGGGTCCCCAATGTTGTCTATGTGTCCCCGGCACCTCCATGTGTCCCCATCTATGGGTCCCCAATGTTGTCTCCATGTGTCCCTGTCTATGTGTCCCCAATGTTGTCTCCATGTGTCCCTGTCTCTATGTGTCCCCATCTATGGGTCCCCAATGTTGTCTCCATGTGTCCCTGTCTCTATGTGTCCCCATCTATGGATCCCCAATGTTGTCTCTATGTGTCCCTGTCTCTATGTGTCCCCATCTATGGATCCCCAATGTTGTCTCTGTGTCCCTGTCTCTATGTGTCCCCATCTATGGGACCCCAATGTTGTCTCCATGTGTCCCTGTCTCTATGTGTCCCCATCTATGGGTCCCCAATGTTGTCTCCATGTGTCCCTGTCTCTATGTGTCCCCATCTATGGGTCCCCAATGTTGTCTCTATGTGTCCCTGTCTCCATGTGTCCCTGTCTCTATGTGTCACCATCTATGGGCCCCCAATGTTGTCTCCATGTGTCCCCGGCACCTCCATGTGTCCCCATCTATGGGTCCCCAATGTTGTCTCCATGTGTCCCTGTCTCTATGTGTCCCCATCTATGGGTCCCCAATGTTGTCTTCATGTGTCCCTGTCTCTATGTGTCCCCATCTATGGATCCCCAATGTTGTCTCTATGTGTCCCCGGCACCTCTATGTGTCCCCATCTATGGGCCCCCAATGTTGTCTCTATGCGTCCCTGTCTCTATTTGAATATTAGGCCTGGTACATAGTACGTCTGGATTTTCCACGCAGAAATAATCAATAAGTAAAAGAAAGGAACCAAATGTATGGATTATGGTAAACTCAGACATGTGCGTATATTTTTTCCCTTCTTTCTTTTACTTATTTACGGATTGCGCATGGGTTTTCATGCGGAACATCTGCGTGTATGTGTACACGGCCTTGTGTTTATAGCTTAAATTATGCTTAAATTCTATGCCCAACTAAATCTCTCAAAACTTGACTGGCTTTGTGATAACGGATCAAGACCATAACCAAGTTGTTGATGGTCGAGTGAGAAAGTTTTTGTTTTCCTGACAAAGCGCATAGCATCAGATTACTGACATCGTGTAATATATATGCGACTGACTCATTCAAAGTAAGACGTTTCCAAAAATATACTAATGTATCTATCACTCAGTGCGTGTCGCACGCTTTTATGATGTGCATTCGATCTTTGGCGACCTTTAGAAAATGACCTAAAATTATTCAATCTGAGGGTGAAACTCTTGATCAGTCATTTTGACTCAATAGGAATTGTTTGGAAATAATTAAGGGGAGTAATTTTCCTGGTGTGTGGGAGTGATCTTGCCTAATTCAATCGGTCAAACAGGGGAAGTCACTCTGTCATCAGCTCTCGTAGCCTATTGACTCATGTGTTTGAACAGACATACAACACTTAGAACAGCTTTATTCAAAAATTTTATGTCATTTATATTTTTACGTCATTTTGCAAGTTTTATCAGTTTGTGGCCACTGGACACCCTAAGGTCAAGATGTGCCCCCCCCCCCTCCCCTTACATTTCTCGGCTCTCCCCGCATTTTCACATTTGCTTTTCTTACCAAACATTAAACTGTATTTTATTAACCTTTTCAGACAATTATCTTTGTTGAATAATTAATCGCAGTCATGATAAAGGCCATTATCTAATAGGACCCCTCTGTGTAGTGCAGTACACACAACAGCCGCGGAGCATTTGTCACAGTCCTGGTTCATTGCGTTTTTCCGTCTTGCCTTTATCTTCTACTATTATTGAATGCATGTGCTTAATTATGTAAATGGATAAGAAAAAATGTTGTGTATGATATATATAGCAAACGATAGAGGATGAAGTACCCAATCTGCAGTAACAAAGGCAAGACTGAAAAAGTAGAAACAACCGAGAAATGGAGGAGGGGGGGCGCATCTTTACCGTTACCCCTAATTTAAAAAAAAAAATGTTTGCAAGTCGCTGACTCGCTTCCTGCGGTTTCAAGCTTCGATGCCATTGTTGCTATGGTGTTTGACCGAATAATGGAGGTAAACAAATTTTCACGAAGTGCTCTCATTTTTCCCCGAAAATCGTCTATTGAGTGAAATGATCATTCTGGTTAAATCTTACATGTCCCCAGGTTCAGCCCAACACCATCTGCATCACGGCTGTTCTGGTAGACTACACCCCCCCCCCCCCCACTGGCCACATCGTTGAATTATAAGTATCCTTACGGCTGAGTGAATAAATTATCGTTAAATTACCATTGTCGCTACACCCCCAGGTCCAGCCCAACACGATCTGCATCACGGCTGTTCTGGTAGACTACACCACCCCCACTGGGCGAGCGACGAAGGGCGTGGCCACGTCCTGGCTCAAAGGGAAGCAACCTGACAATGGCCGCCGATCCCGCGTGCCCATCTATGTGCGCAAGTCGCAGTTCCGTCTGCCCTTCAAGGCCAGTAACCCCGTGCTGATGATCGGCCCTGGCACGGGGTTAGCTCCCTTCAGGGGATTCATTCAGGAGCGCCACTTCCTGCGTAAGGAAGGTGGGTGGGAATGGGGGTGTTAATCAATATTGTTTCTAGTTGGAGGGGGGAGGGTGTGTTAAATCTTCTTTCTTCTTCTGCGTTCCCGGGCCATAAGGCCACAATGGGTAAGGTACATATGTGTTCGTTTTCCAGTTTTCTCTGGTGTCCTTGCTGCATCCAGCTGACACTCCGATTTCGGAGGAGCTCAAAGGAAAAAAATATATGGAGGATTTTTTTTTTTAAAGGCAGAAGAATGGGCCAAAAGTCAGAAAGATAGTAGATTGCCTTATAGTCCGGACAATACAATAATGCTTTAGTTGTATAGTTTGTCAATCTCTGTCTCTCATTCTCTCTCTATCTCTGTCTCTCATTCTCTCTCCCCTTCTCTCTATCTCTGTCTCTCATTCTCTGTCCCCTTCTCTCTGTCTCTGTCCAGGGCTGAGTGGAAAAAGGCAGTTTCTACGCCTTATAGCATTGACCCCTTCCCTGCCCGGCCCTGTGTCTACTACGGGGTGTGTGATGTCATAGATCTATGATGTCATAACTTTTGATGTCTTATCCCTGGAATGATGGTTTTGGGCTTAAACAAGTCGGGGTATCTCTAGAGCATTTTCTCAGATTGAGTCTAACAGGTCTCTTTTAAATGTTATTATAAGAAAATCGATGATTTATCTGTTTTCCTCTGGCTGTGAAGGGGTTAAGCAAGTTTGTTTTCTTCGTCTCTCATCTTAACACATATTGTCTTTCACTGCGACAGGCAAGGCGGTAGGGGACACCATTCTGTACTTCCTCTCTCACCTTAACACATATCGTCTTTCACTGAGACAGGCAAGGCGGTAGGGGACACCATTCTGTACTTCCTCTCTCATCTTAACATATATTGTCTTTCACTGAGACAGGCAAGGCGGTAGGGGACACCATTCTGTACTTCCTCTCTCATCTTAACATATATTGTCTTTCACTGCGACAGGCAAGGCGGTAGGGGACACCATTCTGTACTTCCTCTCTCATCTTAACATATATTGTTTTTCACTGCGACAGGCAAGGCGGTAGGGGACACCATTCTGTACTTCCTCTCTCATCTTAACATATATTGTCTTTCACTGCGACAGGCAAGGCGGTAGGGGACACCATTCTGTACTTCCTCTCTCATCTTAACATATATTGTCTTTCACTGCGACAGGCAAGGCGGTAGGGGACACCATTCTGTACTTCCTCTCTCATCTTAACATATATTGTCTTTCACTGCGACAGGCAAGGCGGTAGGGGACACCATTCTGTACTTCCTCTCTCATCTTAACATATATTGTCTTTCACTGCGACAGGCAAGGCGGTAGGGGACACCATTCTGTACTTCCTCTCTCATCTTAACATATATTGTTTTTCACTGCGACAGGCAAGGCGGTAGGGGACACCATTCTGTACTTCCTCTCTCATCTTAACACACATTGTCTTTCACTGCGACAGGCAAGGCGGTAGGGGACACCATTCTGTACTTCCTCTCTCATCTTAACACACATTGTCTTTCACTGCGACAGGCAAGGCGGTAGGGGACACCATTCTGTACTTCCTCTCTCATCTTAACATATATTGTCTTTCACTGCGACAGGCAAGGCGGTAGGGGACACCATTCTGTACTTCCTCTCTCATCTTAACATATATTGTCTTTCACTGCGACAGGCAAGGCGGTAGGGGACACCATTCTGTACTTCCTCTCTCATCTTAACATATATTGTCTTTCACTGCGACAGGCAAGGCGGTAGGGGACACCATTCTGTACTTCCTCTCTCATCTTAACACACATTGTCTTTCACTGCGACAGGCAAGGCGGTAGGGGACACCATTCTGTACTTCCTCTCTCATCTTAACACACATTGTCTTTCACTGCGACAGGCAAGGCGGTAGGGGACACCATTCTGTACTTCGGCTGTCGACGGAAGACAGAGGACTTCATCTACAAGGAAGAGCTGGAGGAGTTTTGCCAGGGGGGGACGCTGACCAAGCTTTACACGGCGTTCTCCCGCGAACAGGGCCACAAGGTGTACGTGCAACACCTGTTGGAACAGAACAAGGAGGAGACCTGGAACGTCCTGGAAAACCACGGACACATCTACATCTGTGGGTATGTAGCCGAGTTGATTCCTTCATTTGATTGGTAGAGAGCATACATCTGTGGGTATGTAGCGGAGTTGATTCCTTCATTTGATTGGTAGACAGCATACATCTGTGGGTATGTAGCGGAGTTGATTCCTTCATTTGATCGGTAGACAGCATACATCTGTGGGTATGTAGCGGAGTTGATTCCTTCATTTGATCGGTAGAGAGCATACATCTGTGGGTATGTAGCGGAGTTGATTCCTTCATTTGATCGGTAGACAGCATACATCTGTGGGTATGTAGCGGAGTTGATTCCTTCATTTGATCGGTAGACAGCATACATCTGTGGGTATGTAGCGGAGTTGATTCCTTCATTTGATCGGTAGAGAGCATACATATGTGGGTATGTAGCGGAGTTGATTCCTTCATTTGATTGGCAGAGAGCACAAGGTGTATGTCCAAGACGTGTTGGAACACAACAAGGTGACACCTGGAACGTTGTGTAAAACCATGGACACATCTACATCTGTGGTTGTGTAGCAGGTCTATGCTATTTGATTGGTGTAGAGCACAAGGTCTACGTTCAACACGAGTGGAACAGAACAATGTCTGTAGTGTGCTAACAGATAACCACAGACACTGATGTGTAGCGGGTTAGATTTAATGTATTCATTTGATTGGTGTAGAGCACAAGGTGAAATTCAGAAACCTCGTATCTCGATTTTTTTATATTTTTAGTTAGATACATAGTCAGCTCTCTCATTTTCCCCGCCACATTCCACCAAAAGCTCGTATCTCTAACGACTTTCTATCTGCGGTAAATGAGGTTGTGTAAATAGAAGAAAAACTTGTAAGTCCCAAATTCAGATCTACTTAAGAACAAAAACTGTATCTTCGTTCTTTTTAAGTATAAAAAAAAGTAATTTAACAAAATGCAGGACTAAACTCGCAATGTCTTGAACAACATAATTCATCATAGTTAGTAACTTGTGGTAAAGGCGGTTACTTTTTAAAGTTTTTTTCATTTTTTTCAAAACTACCCAAATCGAGATGAGAGGTTTCTGAATTTCACCGACGTTGTGCATCCCCTGCTGTAACAGAACATAGTGTTTGTGACTAACTGGAGAGGTTCAAGGGTTTTTTTGTTTTTTGTTTTTTTTCCAAAAAAGCCCCTTGGGGGTACATGGGAAAACAAAAACAAAAAACAAAAACAAAAATATATAAACAATGAAAAAAGTAAAAGTAAAAAAGAACAAACAATAAACGGACAAACAAACCTTTGACGACAACAGCAACATACAAAAACAAACAAACGAAAAAACAGAAAATATAGATCAATATCCAGTCACATTGAAGGGTTGCGGCAAGAACTGTTATGAATACGTACATCAATCAATGTAACAAAGCACACATAAAATAATTACTGCAACAAACATCGACCTTTCAAACGTATTAATTAACTTTTTTTTTTTTTTTTTTTGCTGTCCCATCTTCTGGGCCGTACAGTGGCGTTGCTCCCACGCCGCTCATTCCGAATCCCAATTCACAGCTACACCCGGGTTTGTTCAGGTCGCAGAATCCGAGACCAGCAGTCCAAGGGAAGCGAATCTATGTTAGGCCAGGAGGCAACCAACCGAGGAGACACTGCACTTCTGCTGAGTCACTTCGGTGGAGTTCAGTGGAGCCTGTTCAGGACACCACCTACTAAGCCTCCTACTGACGACACTATTCTCTTAGTCGTGGAGCCAGCGTGAGTGAGGTCCTCCTCCGAGGGCGCCACCACGACCGTCCACCGACAGCTCCCCAGAACACACTGATCCCCATGACTTTGACCCGAACGCACTAAGGCATAGACTGGATTGGAAACCGAAACTGAGGTCACCATGAGAGCAGGGCATGCAAAGCCACAGAATTTGAGACATTTTTAAATTTTATGATTGATGGAAAATGAGGCCGATGATAACGATGATGATGATGCTATGGAGTTTCGTATCGGTCTGAGACTGCATGGCAGGGCTGTATTCTACGCTTCCTTTCACGGATATCCCGGCGTTAACCAGGCCCGAGAACTACAGACACCTGCAGTGTTGGTCTTGCAATTAGAGCAACACTCTCAGAATCGCATCCGTTAAACGGATGAAACTCGACTGTGTGGTTTCAGTCTTCCCATTGAGCCCATAGCCACTCACTCTGGGTAGGAGTCGGTCCAGGACCGAAAAAACCCTCGCCTCTGATGGGATTCGAACCCAAGACCTCCCAGCCAGTAGTCCGCGACGCTAACCACTACACCACGGCGGCTGGTTTACGTATTAATTAACTTACAATGGTGCGGTTCACATAATTATGCACCCCATCCAACTAAATCACGACATACCAAATTGTCATATCACACATCACTACAATCAAACCTTTTACATATCAGTTACATTGATGTCAGTATGACCCCCACATGGTAGGCAATCGAACCTTCGCGAGGGAACATTAGTATTATTGACGATAATGTTACTACAGTACTATTATTACTACACTGCAGTGATGCACATTGCTGTAACAGAACATACTGTTTGTGTTTGTTAACGTTGGTATTATTATTGATGATAATGTTACTACAGTACTATTATTACTACACTGCAGTGATGCACATTTCTGTCATTTTCCGGTCATTGACCTATTAACATTTCAAATGTCAAATTGTCTTGACCTCTGATGGGACAATTGTCCTGTTGTATCACTATGGATGCGGACTTGTGTCCTATTAATTTTGTAAGAAAGTGGACAGCAAAGATTCTTTTTTTTTCTTGTGCCATGTGTGATGAAAGATCGTTCAGTAGGGGACAATCTCTGATGAAAGATTGTTCAGTAGGGGACAATCTCTCTCTGTGATGAAAGATCGTTCAGTAGGGGACAATCTCTCTCTGTGATGAAAGATCGTTCAGTAGGGGACAATCTCTCTCTGTGATGAAAGATCGTTCAGTAGGGGACAATCTCTCTCTGTGATGAAAGATTGTTCAGTAGGGGACAGTCTCTCTGTGATGAAAGATCGTTCAGTAGGGGACAATCTGTCTGTGTGATGAAAGATCGTTCAGTAGGGGACAGTCTAAAGATCGTTCAGTAGGGGACAATCTCTCTCTGTGATGAAAGATCGTCCGTTAGGGGACAATCTCTCTGTGTGATGAAAGATCGTTCAGTAGGGGACAATCTCTCTGTGTGATGAAAGATCGTTCAGTAGGGGACAATCTCTCTGTGTGATGAAAGATCGTTCAGTAGGGGACAATCTCTCTCTGTGATGAAAGATCGTTCAGTAGGGGACAATCTCTCTGTGTGATGAAAGATCGTTCAGTAGGGGACAATCTCTCTCTGTGATGAAAGATCGTTCAGTAGGGGACAGTCTCTCTGTGATGAAAGATCGTTCAGTAGGGGACAATCTCTCTGTGTGGTGAAAGATCGTTCAGTAGGGGACAATCTCTGTGATGAAAGATCGTTCAGTAGGGGACAGTCTCTCTGTGATGAAAGATCGTTCAGTAGGGGACAATCTCTCTCTGTGATGAAAGATCGTCCGTTAGGGGACAATCTCTCTGTGTGATGAAAGATCGTTCAGTAGGGGACAATCTCTGTGATGAAAGATCGTTCAGTAGGGGACAATCTCTCTGTGTGATGAAAGATCGTTCAGTAGGGGACAATCTCTCTGTGTGATGAAAGATCGTTCAGTAGGGCACAGTCTCTCTCTGTGATGAAAGATCGTTCAGTAGGGGACAATCTCTCTCTGTGATGAAAGATCGTTCAGTAGGGGACAGTCTCTCTCTGTGATGAAAGATCGTTCAGTAGGGGACAATCTCTCTCTGTGATGAAAGATCGTTCAGTAGGGGACAGTCTCTCTGTGATGAAAGATCGTTCAGATGGGGACAATCTCTATCTGTGATGAAAGATCGTTCAGTAGTGGACAATCTCTGTGTGATGAAAGATCGTTCAGTAGGGGACAATCTCTCTCTGTGATGAAAGATCGTTCAGTAGGGGACAATCTCTCTCTGTGATGAAAGATCGTTCAGTAGGGGACAATCTATCTGTATGATGAAAGATCGTTCAGTAGGGGACAATCTCTCTGTGATGAAAGATCGTTCAGTAGGGGACAATCTCTCTCTGTGATGAAAGATCGTTCAGTAGGGGACAATCTCTCTCTGTGATGAAAGATCGTTCAGTAGGGGACAATCTCTCTGTATGATGAAAGATCGTTCAGTAGGGGACAATCTCTGTGTGATGAAAGATCGTTCAGTAGGGGACAATCTCTCTGTGATGAAAGATCGTTCAGTAGGGGACAATCTCTGTGATGAAAGATCGTTCAGTAGGGGACAATCTCTCTCTGTGATGAAAGATCGTTCAGTAGGGGACAATCTCTCTGTGTGATGAAAGATCGTTCAGTAGGGGACAATCTCTCTCTGTGATGAAAGATCGTTCAGTAGGGGACAATCTCTCTGTATGATGAAAGATCGTTCAGTAGGGGACAATCTCTGTGTGATGAAAGATCGTTCAGTAGGGGACAATCTCTCTGTGATGAAAGATCGTTCAGTAGGGGACAATCTCTCTGTGATGAAAGATCGTTCAGTAGGGGACAATCTCTCTCTGTGATGAAAGATCGTTCAGTAGGGGACAATCTCTCTGTGTGATGAAAGATCGTTCAGTAGGGGACAATCTCTCTCTGTGATGAAAGATCGTTCAGTAGGGGACAATCTCTCTGTGTGATGAAAGATCGTTCAGTAGGGGACAGTCTCTCTCTGTGATGAAAGATCGTTCAGTAGGGGACAATCTCTCTCTGTGATGAAAGATCGTTCAGTAGGGGACAGTCTCTCTGTGATGAAAGATCGTTCAGATGGGGACAATCTCTATCTGTGATGAAAGATCGTTCAGTATGGGACAATCTCTCTGTGTGATGAAAGATCGTTCAGTAGGGGACAATCTCTCTCTGTGATGAAAGATCGTTCAGTAGGGGACAATCTCTCTGTGTGATGAAAGATCGTTCAGTAGGGGACAATCTCTCTCTGTGATGAAAGATCGTTCAGTAGGGGACAATCTCTCTGTGTGATGAAAGATCGTTCAGTAGGGGACAGTCTCTCTCTGTGATGAAAGATCGTTCAGTAGGGGACAATCTCTCTCTGTGATGAAAGATCGTTCAGTAGGGGACAGTCTCTCTGTGATGAAAGATCGTTCAGATGGGGACAATCTCTCTCTGTGATGAAAGATCGTTCAGTAGGGGACAATCTCTCTCTGTGATGAAAGATCGTTCAGTAGGGGACAATCTCTCTCTGTGATGAAAGATCGTTCAGTAGGGGACAGTCTCTCTGTGATGAAAGATCGTTCAGATGGGGACAATCTCTATCTGTGATGAAAGATCGTTCAGTAGTGGACAATCTCTGTGTGATGAAAGATCGTTCAGTAGGGGACAATCTCTCTCTGTGATGAAAGATCGTTCAGTAGGGGACAATCTCTCTCTGTGATGAAAGATCGTTCAGTAGGGGACAATCTATCTGTATGATGAAAGATCGTTCAGTAGGGGACAATCTCTCTGTGATGAAAGATCGTTCAGTAGGGGACAATCTCTCTCTGTGATGAAAGATCGTTCAGTAGGGGACAATCTCTCTCTGTGATGAAAGATCGTTCAGTAGGGGACAATCTCTCTGTATGATGAAAGATCGTTCAGTAGGGGACAATCTCTCTGTGTGATGAAAGATCGTTCAGTAGGGGACAATCTCTCTGTGATGAAAGATCGTTCAGTAGGGGACAATCTCTCTGTGATGAAAGATCGTTCAGTAGGGGACAATCTCTCTCTGTGATGAAAGATCGTTCAGTAGGGGACAATCTCTCTGTGTGATGAAAGATCGTTCAGTAGGGGACAATCTCTCTCTGTGATGAAAGATCGTTCAGTAGGGGACAATCTCTCTGTATGATGAAAGATCGTTCAGTAGGGGACAATCTCTGTGTGATGAAAGATCGTTCAGTAGGGGACAATCTCTGTGATGAAAGATCGTTCAGTAGGGGACAATCTCTGTGATGAAAGATCGTTCAGTAGGGGACAATCTCTCTCTGTGATGAAAGATCGTTCAGTAGGGGACAATCTCTCTGTGTGATGAAAGATCGTTCAGTAGGGGACAATCTCTCTCTGTGATGAAAGATCGTTCAGTAGGGGACAATCTCTCTGTGTGATGAAAGATCGTTCAGTAGGGGACAGTCTCTCTCTGTGATGAAAGATCGTTCAGTAGGGGACAATCTCTCTGTGTGATGAAAGATCGTTCAGTAGGGGACAGTCTCTCTGTGATGAAAGATCGTTCAGATGGGGACAATCTCTATCTGTGATGAAAGATCGTTCAGTATGGGACAATCTCTCTGTGTGATGAAAGATCGTTCAGTAGGGGACAATCTCTCTCTGTGATGAAAGATCGTTCAGTAGGGGACAATCTCTCTCTGTGATGAAAGATCGTTCAGTAGGGGACAATCTCTCTGTATGATGAAAGATCGTTCAGTAGGGGACAATCTCTGTGATGAAAGATCGTTCAGTAGGGGACAATCTCTGTGATGAAAGATCGTTCAGTAGGGGACAATCTCTCTCTGTGATGAAAGATCGTTCAGTAGGGGACAATCTCTCTGTATGATGAAAGATCGTTCAGTAGGGGACAATCTCTGTGTGATGAAAGATCGTTCAGTAGGGGACAATCTCTCTCTGTGATGAAAGATCGTTCAGTAGGGGACAATCTCTCTGTATGATGAAAGATCGTTCAGTAGGGGACAATCTCTGTGATGAAAGATCGTTCAGTAGGGGACAATCTCTGTGATGAAAGATCGTTCAGTAGGGGACAATCTCTCTCTGTGATGAAAGATCGTTCAATAGGGGACAATCTCTCTGTATGATGAAAGATCGTTCAGTAGGGGACAATCTCTGTGATGAAAGATCGTTCAGTAGGGGACAATCTCTCTCTGTGATGAAAGATCGTTCAGTAGGGGACAATCTCTCTGTATGATGAAAGATCGTTCAGTAGGGGACAATCTCTGTGTGATGAAAGATCGTTCAGTAGGGGACAATCTCTCTCTGTGATGAAAGATCGTTCAGTAGGGGACAATCTCTCTGTGATGAAAGATCGTTCAGTAGGGGACAATCTCTGTGATGAAAGATCGTTCAGTAGGGGACAATCTCTCTCTGTGATGAAAGATCGTTCAATAGGGGACAATCTCTCTGTATGATGAAAGATCGTTCAGTAGGGGACAATCTCTGTGATGAAAGATCGTTCAGTAGGGGACAATCTCTCTCTGTGATGAAAGATCGTTCAGTAGGGGACAATCTCTCTGTATGATGAAAGATCGTTCAGTAGGGGACAATCTCTGTGTGATGAAAGATCGTTCAGTAGGGGACAATCTCTCTCTGTGATGAAAGATCGTTCAGTAGGGGACAATCTCTGTGATGAAAGATCGTTCAGTAGGGGACAATCTCTGTGTGATGAAAGATCGTTCAGTAGGGGACAATCTGTCTGTGTGATGAAAGATCGTTCAGTAGGGGACAATCTCTCTCTGTGATGAAAGATCGTTCAGTAGGGGACAATCTCTCTGTGTGATGAAAGATCGTTCAGTAGGGGACAATCTCTCTCTGTGATGAAAGATCGTTCAGTAGGGGACAGTCTCTCTCTGTGATGAAAGATCGTTCAGTAGGGGACAATCTCTCTGTATGATGAAAGATCGTTCAGTAGGGGACAATCTCTCTCTGTGATGAAAGATCGTTCAGTAGGGGACAATCTCTCTGTGTGATGAAAGATCGTTCAGTAGGGGACAATCTCTCTCTGTGATGAAAGATCGTTCAGTAGGGGACAGTCTCTCTCTGTGATGAAAGATCGTTCAGTAGGGGACAGTCTCTCTGTGTGATGAAAGATCGTTCAGTAGGGGACAATCTCTCTCTGTGATGAAAGATCGTTCAGTAGGGGACAATCTCTCTGTGTGATGAAAGATCGTTCAGTAGGGGACAATCTCTCTGTGATGAAAGATCGTTCAGTAGGGGACAGTCTCTCTCTGTGATGAAAGATCGTTCAGTAGGGGACAGTCTCTCTGTGTGATGAAAGATCGTTCAGTAGGGGACAATCTCTCTCTGTGATGAAAGATCGTTCAGTAGGGGACAATCTCTCTCTGTGATGAAAGATCGTTCAGTAGGGGACAGTCTCTCTCTGTGATGAAAGATCGTTCAGTAGGGGACAATCTCTCTCTGTGATGAAAGATCGTTCAGTAGGGGACAATCTCTCTCTGTGATGAAAGATCGTTCAGTAGGGGACAATCTCTCTGTGTGATGAAAGATCGTTCAGTAGGGGACAGTCTCTCTCTCCCTGTTTCTCTGTTCCCCCTTTTCTCTCTGTATGTGCAAAGACAGAAAGACAAAGTGATATACATTTAATAGAAATTAGTAACATTTATTTATCATGACATTGCTTTTTTCTTCTTCTCTTTTTAGTTCTATAATATCATGTCATTCGCTGAATGCACGTAGCATGGCTAGAGACGTGCTGTCAACACTGGAACGCATCATCATGTCATTCACTGAATGCACGTAACATGGCTAGAGACGTGCTGTCAACACTGGAATATCATCATGTCATTCGCTGAATGCACGTAGCATGGCTAGAGACGTGCTGTCAACACTGGAACGCATCATCATGTCATTCACTGAATGCACGTAACATGGCTAGAGACGTGCTGTCAACACTGGAATATCATCATGTCATTCGCTGAATGCACGTAGCATGGCTAGAGACGTGCTGTCAACACTGGAACGCATCATCATGTCATTCACTGAATGCACGTAACATGGCTAGAGACGTGCTGTCAACACTGGAATATCATCATGTCATTCGCTGAATGCACGTAGCATGGCTAGAGACGTGCTGTCAACACTGGAACGCATCATCATGTCATTCACTGAATGCACGTAACATGGCTAGAGACGTGCTGTCAACACTGGAATATCATCATGTCATTCACTGAATGCACGTAACATGGCTAGAGACGTGCTGTCAACACTGGAATATCATCATGTCATTCACTGAATGCACGTAACATGGCTAGAGACGTGCTGTCAACACTGGAATATCATCCATGTCATTCACTGAATGCACGTAGCATGGCTAGAGACGTGCTGTCAACACTGGAATATCATCATGTCATTCACTGAATGCACGTAACATGGCTAGAGACGTGCTGTCAACACTGGAATATCATCATGTCATTCACTGAATGCACGTAGCATGGCTAGAGACGTGCTGTCAACACTGGAATATCATCATATCATTCACTGAATGCACGTAACATGGCTAGAGACGTGCTGTCAACACTGGAATATCATCATGTCATTCACTGAATGCACGTAGCATGGCTAGAGACGTGCTGTCAACACTGGAATATCATCATGTCATTCACTGAATGCACGTAGCATGGCTAGAGACGTGCTGTCAACACTGGAATATCATCATGTCATTCACTGAATGCACGTAACATGGCTAGAGACGTGCTGTCAACACTGGAATATCATCATGTCATTCACTGAATGCACGTAGCATGGCTAGAGACGTGCTGTCAACACTGGAATATCATCATGTCATTCACTGAATGCACGTAACATGGCTAGAGACGTGCTGTCAACACTGGAATAATATCATGTCATTCACTGAATGCACGTAACATGGCTAGAGACGTGCTGTCAACACTGGAATATCATCCATGTCATTCACTGAATGCACGTAACATGGCTAGAGACGTGCTGTCAACACTGGAATATCATCATGTCATTCACTGAATGCACGTAACATGGCTAGAGACGTGCTGTCAACACTGGAATATCATCATGTCATTCACTGAATGCACGTAACATGGCTAGAGACGTGCTGTCAACACTGGAACGCATCATCATGTCATTCACTGAATGCACGTAACATGGCTAGAGACGTGCTGTCAACACTGGAACGCATCATCATGTCATTCACTGAATGCACGTAACATGGCTAGAGACGTGCTGTCAACACTGGAATATCATCCATGTCATTCACTGAATGCACGTAGCATGGCTAGAGACGTGCTGTCAACACTGGAATATCATCATGTCATTCACTGAATGCACGTAACATGGCTAGAGACGTGCTGTCAACACTGGAATATCATCCATGTCATTCACTGAATGCACGTAGCATGGCTAGAGACGTGCTGTCAACACTGGAATATCATCATGTCATTCACTGAATGCACGTAGCATGGCTAGAGACGTGCTGTCAACACTGGAATATCATCATGTCATTCACTGAATGCACGTAACATGGCTAGAGACGTGCTGTCAACACTGGAATATCATCATGTCATTCACTGAATGCACGTAGCATGGCTAGAGACGTGCTGTCAACACTGGAATAATATCATGTCATTCACTGAATGCACGTAGCATGGCTAGAGACGTGCTGTCAACACTGGAACGCATCATCATGTCATTCACTGAATGCACGTAACATGGCTAGAGACGTGCTGTCAACACTGGAATAATATCATGTCATTCACTGAATGCACGTAACATGGCTAGAGACGTGCTGTCAACACTGGAATATTATCATGTCATTCACTGAATGCACGTAACATGGCTAGAGACGTGCTGTCGACACTGGAATATTATCATGTCATTCACTGAATGCACGTAGCATGGCTAGAGACGTGTTGTCGACACTGGAATATCATCATGTCATTCAATGAATGCACGTAACATGGCTAGAGACGTGCTGTCAACACTGGAATATCATCATGTCATTCACTGAATGCACGTAGCATGGCTAGAGACGTGCTGTCGACGCTGGAATATCATCATGTCATTCACTGAATGCACGTAACATGGCTAGAGACGTGCTGTCAACACTGGAATATCATCATGTCATTCACTGAATGCACGTAGCATGGCTAGAGACGTGCTGTCCACACTGGAATATCATCATGTCATTCACTGAATGCACGTAACATGGCTAGAGACGTGCTGTCGACGCTGGAATATTATCATGTCATTCACTGAATGCACGTAGCATGGCTAGAGACGTGCTGTCAACACTGGAATATTATCATGTCATTCACTGAATGCACGTAGCATGGCTAGAGACGTGCTGTCAACACTGGAACTCATCATCATGGACCAGGGTCACATGGACACTTATTGTTATGATTACAGTGACGCACGTAACATGGCTAGAGACGTGCTGTCGACAACATCATGGAACTCATCACGTAACATGAGACCAGGGTCACATGGACACTTATTGTTATGATTACAGTGACGCACGTAACATGGCTAGAGACGTGTTGTCGACGTTGAAATGCATCATCATGGACACTTATTGTTATTATGATTACAGTGACGCACGTAACATGGCTAGAGACGTGTTGTCGACGTTGGAACGCATCATCATGGACGAAGGTCACATGGACAAGGGCGCCGCCGAGGATTACATCAAGAAACTGCACAGCAAGGGGCGCTACTCCGCTGACGTCTGGAGCTAAGAACAGCACGCAAACTTCAGCAACATTGGCTTGTGTGATAATAATTGAGGGTTGAAGGTCAAAATGCACTATCATATTGGTATTCCTTTAATTGTCACAGAGACAACATTGGCTAGTGTGATAATTATTGAGGGTTGAAGGTCAAAATGCACTATCATATTGGTATTCCTTTAACCTTTACCGGACTTCTGGGGTCACCAACGACCCCTTGACATACAAAACATGTTATATCTCTAAAACTATTTAAGCAATCTTCATGAAATTACATGACTTTGTCAAAAACGTAAGTGTGTTAAATTTTATTAATGTGTATAAAATATAAATGACGTAATATGACGCATAATTTTGATATACCTGTCCGGATGACGGGGGTCTCCCACGACCCCTACTTTAAAGAGCACTGCAGTGCCGCATTGAGTAGGGGTCGTGGGAGACCCCCGCCATCCGGACAGGGATAAACACATGGTGTCTCTTTGACAAGTAGGGGTCGTGGGAGACCCCCGCCATCCGGACAGGGATAAACACCTCGGAATTTGCTCTTTGCTGAGTAGGGGGTCGTGGAAGACCCCCGCCATCGTGTCCGTGTAGTCAAAAGCATGATCCGGTAAAGGTTAATAGTCACAGAGACAACATTGGCTTGTGATAATAATTGAGGGTTGAAGGTCAAACTGCACTATCGTATTGGTATTCCTTTAATAGTCACAGAGACAACATTGGCTTGTGTGATTTTAGCTAATGAAGAGCTAAGAGGTGACAGATGTAATTGTACAGATAGTGGGTTGATCCTGGAGGTACTGCAATACCAGGAAAGACCCTAGTTAGCTAATGCAGAACTAAGAGGTGACAGATGTAATTGTACAGATAATGGGTTGATCCTGGAGGTACTGCAATACCAGGAAAGGCCCTAGTTGGCTAATGCAGAGCTAAGAGGTGACAGGTTCACCCTATTGTATTTTCCAGATATGGACAAAGCTCCATTGGATTTTTATTTTTTCAGCTTTTATTTATTTTTATTTTTTATATTCAAAAGTGCCATTTCTCGAAACTTACAATTTATATATCAGCAACTCACATTCCTTTATTTGAAAGTAAGTTTTTCATGTTATTTTGTTTTTAAATGCTGCAGCACTCTTGTCTGAAATGTGGTCTTTGTGACTGAATTATTATTTGTTCAAAGGGGGGTTAAAAATGGAATGTTGTGGAGCCTTTTTTTTATATGTAATTGTTCATGACTTCATGCTGTAAATTATACGATGGATCTGAGATCTATTCAACTGGATGTTTGTAAACAATGGTCTTTTTGTTATTACAAAATATAAATATTTTACAGTTGTTGCAACATTTTTAACAATTGTTGATTTGTGCCCACGAGTGATATATATATTAATATTTTGTGATGTTGCTGAACATTGAAAAAGCTTTTATGTGATAAAAAAACATAATGAACTGATGAGCATTTTTGAAAAATTATTGTTATTCAAATCATGAACATGGGATATAAGACTGTTACTTCTTTTGAAAGATTTTTCAGCAAAGGTGTAGATTTGTCATCCCCCTCATGTTTACAACCCTCAATATCAAAGGTGTAGATTTGTCATCCCCCTCATGTTTACAACCCTCAATATCAAAGGTGTAGATTTGTCATCCCCCTCATGTTTACAACCCTCAATATCAAAGGTGTAGATTTGTCATCCCCCTCATGTTTACAACCCTCAATATCAAAGGTGTAGATTTGTCATCCCCCTCATGTTTGCAACCCTCAATATCAAAGGTGTAGATTTGTCATCCCCCTCATGTTTGCAACCCTCAATATCAAAGGTGTAGATTTGTCATCCCCCTCATGTTTTCAACCCTCAATATCAAAGGTGTAGATTTGTCATCCCCCTCATGTTTGCAACCCTCAATATCAAAGGTGTAGATTTGTCATCCCCCTCATGTTTGCAACCCTCAATATCAAAGGTGTAGATTTGTCATCCCCCTCATGTTTGCAACCCTCAATATCAAAGGTGTAGATTTGTCATCCCCCTCATGTTTGCAACCCTCAATATCAAAGGTGTAGATTTGTCATCCCCCTCATGTTTGCAACCCTCAATATCAAAGGTGTAGATTTGTCATCCCCCTCATGTTTGCAACCCTCAATATCAAAGGTGTAGATTTGTCATCCCCCTCATGTTTGCAACCCTCAATATCAAAGGTGTAGATTTGTCATCCCCCTCATGTTTGCAACCCTCAATATCAAAGGTGTAGATTTGTCATCCCCCTCATGTTTTCAACCCTCAATATCAAAGGTGTAGATTTGTCATCCCCCTCATGTTTGCAACCCTCAATATCAAAGGTGTAGATTTGTCATCCCCCTCATGTTTGCAACCCTCAATATCAAAGGTGTAGATTTGTCATCCCCCTCATGTTTACAACCCTCAATATCAAAGGTGTAGATTTGTCATCCCCCTCATGTTTACAACCCTCAATATCAAAGGTGTAGATTTGTCATCCCCCTCATGTTTACAACCCTCAATATCAAAGGTGTAGATTTGTCATCCCCCTCATGTTTGCAACCCTCAATATCAAAGGTGTAGATTTGTCATCCCCCTCATGTTTGCAACCCTCAATATCAAAGGTGTAGATTTGTCATCCCCCTCATGTTTGCAACCCTCAATATCAAAGGTGTAGATTTGTCATCCCCCTCATGTTTGCAACCCTCAATATCAAAGGTGTAGATTTGTCATCCCCCTCATGTTTGCAACCCTCAATATCAAAGGTGTAGATTTGTCATCCCCCTCATGTTTGCAACCCTCAATATCAAAGGTGTAGATTTGTCATCCCCCTCATGTTTGCAACCCTCAATATCAAAGGTGTAGATTTGTCATCCCCCTCATGTTTGCAACCCTCAATATCAAAGGTGTAGATTTGTCATCCCCCTCATGTTTGCAACCCTCAATATCAAAGGTGTAGATTTGTCATCCCCCTCATGTTTGCAACCCTCAATATCAAAGTGCTTCTTTCTGTTTTATAAAAATAATCCTAGGCTGATCCTAACCATAGCCCTTCCCCCACAATGACAGAATGTTGTTTCTCAGTGAAAGTTTTCATGGTCAAAAATTGGAGGGAGAGGGTGACGAATCTGCATGTTTGCCGACTGAATTGGAGGGAGGGGGTGACGAATCTGCATGTTTGCCGACTGAATTGTTGGGAGAGGGTGACGAATCTGCATGTTTGCCGACTGAATTGGAGGGAGAGGGTGACGAATCAACATGTTTGCCGACTGAATTGGAGGGAGGGGGTGACGAATCTGCATGTTTGCCGACTGAATTGGAGGGAGAGGGTGACGAATCTACATGTTTGCCGACTGAATTGGAGGGAGAGGGTGACGAATCAACATGTTTGCCGACTGAATTGGAGGGAGAGGGTGACGAATCAACATGTTTGCCGACTGAATTGGAGGGAGGGGGTGACGAATCAACATGTTTGCCGACTGAATTGGAGGGAGAGGGTGACGAATCAACATGTTTGCCGACTGAATTGGAGGGAGAGGGTGACGAATCAACATGTTTGCCGACTGAATTGGAGGGAGAGGGTGACGAATCTGCATGTTTGCCGACTGAATTGGAGGGAGAGGGTGACGAATCTACATGTTTGCCGACTGAATTGGAGGGAGAGGGTGACGAATCAACATGTTTGCCGACTGAATTGGAGGGAGGGGGTGACGAATCTGCACGTTTGCCGACTGAATTGGAGGGAGAGGGTGACGAATCTGCATGTTTGCCGACTGAATTGGAGGGAGAGGGTGACGAATCAACATGTTTGCCGACTGAATTGGAGGGAGGGGGTGACGAATCTGCATGTTTGCCGACTGAATTGGAGGGAGAGGGTGACGAATCTGCATGTTTGCCGATTGTTCCTGGGTTGGAGCTTACCACTGATGAAGCTCTGCATGCTTTCACATTGTACATTTAGATTCCACTGCGTTGGAGCTTACCACTGATGAAGCTCTGCATGCTTTCACATTGTCCATTTAGATTCCACTGCGTTGGAGCTTACCACTGATGAAGCTCTGCATGCTTTCACATTTAGATTCCACTGGGTTGGAGTTTACCAGCTCTGCATACTTTCACATTGTACATTTAGATTCCACTGCGTTGCATGCACACACGTCTAAAATATTTTTTTCATAATCTCCATCATCAAATTATCATTTTGTTCTCACTTATGCAGCATTTTTGTTTTAGTATTCCAATGGTATTTATGGAATTTGTGGTTATTCTGTACACACGCTTGCTGTATAGTATTAATAGCAAAGAATCGTTAATCAGAAGATAATGATATAATCCTGGTTTTCAGGTGGACGATTTTAAATCAAACCAGATTTTGCAGTTGGGGCAAGGTATCTGTTCAACTGACGTTTTCCTGCTTTCACATTGACCAACATGAACACCATGGTGTCTGTAGCCTCTGTGCTGCACTAGTCGCCATTTCCCCCCTTTCACACTGACCAACATGGACACCATGGCCTCTGTGCTGCACTAGTCACCATTTCCCCCTTTCACATTGACCAACATGGACACCATGGCCTCTGTGCTGCACTAGTCGCCATTTCCCCCCTTTCACACTGACCAACATGGACACCATGGCGTCTGTGCTGCACTAGTCACCATTTTCCCCCTTTCACACTGACCAACATGGACACCATGGCCTCTGTGCTGCACTAGTCGCCGTTTTCCCCCTTTCACACTGACCAACATGGACACCATGGCCTCTGTGCTGCACTAGTCGCCGTTTTCCCTTTCACATTGACCAACATGGTGTCTGTGCTGCACTAGTCGCCATTTTCCCTTTCACACTGACCAACATGGACACCATGGTGTCTGTGCTGCACTAGTCGCCATTTCCCCCTTTCACATTGACCAACATGGACACCATGGTGTCTGTAGCCTCTGTGCTGCACTAGTCGCCATTTCCCCCTTTCACACTGACCAACATGGACACCATGGCCTCTGTGCTGCACTAGTCGCCATTTCCCCCTTTCACATTGACCAACATGGACACCATGGCCTCTGTGCTGCACTAGTCGCCATTTTCCTGTGGGGAAACACATTGGGGAGTTTTGTTCTGAAAAGAGTGGGACATTTCTTTGCTTTGTTATAAAGACAATAAAATAGGTCTCATGAATTTCATGTTAAGAGTACTCCACTCTCTTGGGTTTTTGAGTTTGTGTTGTCCTTGACAAGGAATCTTCAAAATGCAAGCTGTGTAAGTCTATGAAGGCGCTTTGAATTAAATCTACACCCGGAATTGATTTTGTTTGTCATATTTCAATGGCAAAGGTGTAATTTCGGTACCACTTACCGAATTTCCACATAGCGATAAGGAACATCATGCTATGCACGGGTAAGGGATAGGATTAGATTGGTGGTAGGGGGGGAAGAAAGCAATGCTTGCAAGATTGAAAGCTGAAAATATTGTCTTTGCCTTTAATTGTTGATAAGCGTTGGTTTTCAGAATATTGTTTAAATTGGACAATGTGATTTGGTTTTACGTAGATTCAACGAGTAAAGAGATACATTTTTTCTCGTGCGTTGTTTCAACAAAATTTTGTACAAGAACTGAATTATGAAATGTTTGTGATTTTTCTGGTCAAAGTTATAATAATAATAATACATAGCATTTATATAGCGCCTTTCTTTAGAATTTAACTCAAGGCGCTCACATTCAGAGTCACACGATTCTTCAATTGTTATCAAGACAATTCGGTCTAAATTCACAGTAATCATGACATAAGTAATTATCCTTTTTATTGTAATTCTTGACGTTATGTAACGAAAAATTATGAAAAGTTGTGATTGGTCTAGCGTGTGTTGATGCTCTCAGTAGAGATTTGTGCGTTTTGTTTGGGGGGTTTTCATGAGCAAAACTGATACCGGTCGTGTTGGTGTTCCACTTGGTTCGTTTGTTTTTTTCTAATGTGATTGATGAAGTTCCAGACAATGGATTTTTGTGTGAGAGGTAAAGGAGATACAGTGGGGTGAGGAGGGTGCGGGGCTGCCTACCCCATTGCAGTTTCCAGGGACAATCTACTGCCTACCCCATTGCAGTTTCCAGGGACAATCTACTGCCTACCCCATTGCAGTTTCCAGGGACAATCTACTGCCTACCCCACTGCAGTTTCCAGGGACAATCTACTGCTTAAAAACCAGGCCCAGTAGTCATGGGTGCGTCTTAGACATTCAAAACGAGGATTAGTATGTAAATTAGGCTAGGCAGCCAATCATTTTGAGTTTAACCCAATTTACACTGTTCGCCGTGTTGACGGGCTAATTTGCCCTCATGACTACAGGCAGGGCCAGGGATACCTTTTTATAGACAGACATCTGATCTCATGACTACAGGGCCAGGGATACCTTTTTATAGACAGACATCCTGATCTCATGCATCAGGGTCAACAAGAACATAATTTGGGATCTAGCAACATTTCTGCAACTTTGGATTCTTGTTGTCTTTTTTTTTTTAACGCTTTTTGGTGTCAACGTGTTTCAATATTCAAGATCCTTTGGTGCTCAGTAACCTATGCATAACAGTACTAACACGTGTTAAAATTTAGCAGTTTCTGTTGTTTTGGGTGTTCCTATGTTCAATGACAATAGTAAGGCTAGTTAACAAGAAACTGCCCTTCAGTCTGTGGTTCTAGCTTCTACTCTGTTTCCAGGGTCGCTAAACAAGGGACAGGGTGTCCCTTTCTAACTTTTCCAGGGACAAATACCCCTTAGGGGGACAGTAGGCAGCCGAGGTTGTGTAAAACAAAAACTGAAATAAACATGAAAATCCACTGCTATGAAATGCAACCAGACTGTGTGTTGTGTGTGTGCGATTGTCAAGAATCAAAATGGGAATTCCATATAATCTTGAGTAACTCGGTGCGTGTAAAAGAACCCAGAAGCAACAAGCTAGCTTCCCACGGTCCAGATTCGTCTCTGTGACACAAGGACAAGCCCAAGAACCATAATCATGAGCGCGTCTTAAACAGTTAAGATGGGTAGTAACATGTAGATTATAACAGCCAACCGTTTGGGCAGTTTATTATAATCTACATGTTACTTCACAGTTTAAGACGCCCTAACGATTATGGTTCCAGATGCTGGGAAAAACCTTTTTCTGACAACACAGCGATACTTTTTCCCCAGGAGACCCCTGCACCTTACAATGTCACTACTAATCTAACAAGAAAATAAGATGACAAAATCCCAGTTTGGCATCAAATTTTGAGGGTGCGCCTTATAGTCAGAAAAAATGCGGTAATTGCGCTGCGACAGGGTTATTGTTAGGTTCCACGAAACGACTAATCCATTCAGCTTGGCCTCAACCATCAATAGTAACACTACCGATAATGGCAGCAAACAGGACCCTTTCAGCCAAACGTGGGATGCATTATTGAAAGCACCCTCATGCTAAAGTCAAAGAAAACTGCTCAAGTAACAGACGAATGACTAAGTTCAGTAAAAGATGAACTAGCAGCAATAATTCAGCAAAGGTTGTAGTTTAGACTCCCATCAAATGTTCAGCGAGAAGCAACTTTCTGCCATTCTCTGGATAGGGCTAGGATCAGCCTAGGGTTAGTCATGAAACTGACAGAACCAGACTTTGACATCGAGTTGTATTCTTGTCAACATCAGTGTAAAAACCATTTGCCCATAATTGTGGTATGTGAACTATTGTTTAATCCAATGCTATCAGAAATGCTCTTACTTTGCACCTACCACTGCAGGGAAAGTGGAGTACAGTGGAACCTCCCCAACAAGACCTTCAAAAATCATCCAAAATAAGGTCTTATAAGGGAGGGGTCTAATAAGGGAGGTAATTTTAATACTTACAAAGAAGGGCAATGTCTCAGGGAATGCGAGGGAGTCGTATAATGGGAGGTCTTATAAGGGAGGTTCCACTGTATAAAACGCCTGGCCAACTGGCATCCAACACCATTGACATAGGACACACACTCGTTTCACACAACAGGAACAGTGAGGGACAGAATGTGCTAAGTTTATTCATGATTCTCTTCAGCGTGCTACAATTCTCATGTTCTTTGTTTCTTATTCTTCTGCGCAATAGACCAAGCTAGCTGAAATTGGACAAGCATCAATACATCCATGTCAAAATCTCACCTGCACAGAACAAAATGGAAGAGAAAAAAAGAACCACCCTCATACACAGATACTTTTGTGTCTTTTGACTAAACCGCCTCTGTTTAATGAAACGTAACGCATTTTCATCACCAGCAAAACATGCTTCTTTTAAACTGAACTACATGTTTCCCACCCACCCACCCTTAACTTCAAAATCTGTTGGTGTTTTAACAAAACATTCCAAAAATCATTCTCTATGCTAGACAAAAAACAACCAATTCACATGTCAGATATGTGAAATTTCATATGATCCAGGAAGCAAATATTACGGCGTAATCATAAAGAAAGCTAGAAATGAGCATATTTTTGTTAATGTTTTACTTCTAAACAATACTGCATGGGGAAAAACATCCGTCGATTTATTTTGGCCTGCACAGTGAATTAAGTCATGACACTTATCGAGACAAGAAACCAAACATTAAAAAACCCACTAAATTATAAAACAAATGACATGACTTTAATCAAAATTGGACATGGGTTTGTGTTGACCCTTAGCATGAGGTTCAGGTACAAAAAAAGGGCGACTAAGTAGAGACAATGATCATAAATCACACGGAGACATACTGCTGTCTTAACGTGGAGACAAATGGCTAATCGAGTCTTACTTCAGAGAGGAGACATACTGCTGTCTTAACGCAGAGACAAATGGCTAATCGAGTCTTACTTCAGAGACAAAGTACATTCTTAATGCAGAGACAAATTACCGTCTTAATTCATACGATACATGACCCGTCCCAACTAGAGCGAAAAATACCTGGTCTTCTGAACAGCTTTTTTTTTCAAACTAGGGACCCAAGGGCCTGAACAGATTGCTGCTACTATTACTACTACTACCACTTGCAATTTGTAACAGTTCTTCACTGCCGTATTTCAATCATGTATACTGAACGTCCTTTACTGTTCATTGCAGTATTTCAAACGTGTATACTGAACATCCCTTTACTGTTTGCAACAGTTCTTCACTGCAGTATTTCAATCGTGTATACTGACCGTCCATTTACTGTTCACTGCAGTATTTCAATCGTCCATACTGAACGTCCCTTTACTGTGTATACTGAACGTCCCTTTACTGTTTGTAGCAGTTCTTCACCGCAGTATTTCAATGGCGTATACTGGACGTCCCTTTACTGTTCACTGCAGTATTTCAATGGTGTATACTGAACGACCCTTTACTGTTCACTGCAGTATTTCAATGGCGTATACTGAACGTCCCTTTACTGTTCACTGCAGTATTTCAATGGTGTATACTGAACGACCCTTTACTGTTCACTGCAGTATTTCATTTCAATCATGGGGGGGGGGGGGGGGGGGGGGGGGGGGGGGGGAGGGGGGGGGGGGGGGGGGGGGGGGGGGGGGGGGGGGGGGGGGGGGGGGGGGGGGGGGGGCTGGCTAATCTGTTCCATGCCTGATATTTCTTCTTCTTTTTCACCCATTCTTCGAGCACGGCTTGCTCTTCAGACGCCATTTTGGAAGTGATGACGTCGGGAGGAGGAGAAGGCGCGAAATGATGATCGTGTCATTTAAAGACCCAGCATGCAGTTTTTAGTTGATTTTTTTTTTTTAAGGCGGAGATTGGTCGATTTCGCAACAAAATTAGGCTGAGAAAATGGAGATGTTTTCATGCCTGACTACACAGGGTGGGCTTCATCAGGTACTGGTGACTAACTTCATGCCCACTTCCTCAGCTCTTAACACACACTTCAGTATTAATGCTGAACTAAGGACAAAAAGAAAAATTATGACTATTTGATGGGCTCCGAAGCAAACTCAAGGGTTTGATCGATATCCTGTCCTAACTTTCGCTGCTTTTTCAATCTTTCACAGGCAAGCCCCATTGTCCATGCCTCAGTACACAGCCAGAGACCAGAACAATTCTTACTAGACCCAACGTTTGCCAGCCACCTGCTTTCAACTGGGCGCGACAACAGCAGATTAAAAGTCATGAACAAAGTACTGAAAAATTGTGATTGTCCAAACGGAGCGCGTCATACTAACATCGCAAGGGTTAGCACCTATGCTTTCAGCCACATTCACTCCAAAACAACTATTTGGGAACAATGAAAAAGGGGTAAAAAGACAGAAGAAAAATAAAGTTAAGACTGATATAGCTTGTAACCAGATATCCACATGGACACGCACAATAAGTAGCCCGACCTTCTATTTCCAACTGGTGTACACCTAATGACCTGTGTTAAGAAACAACCACAAGACCCCTACTCTCGTATGACTAAGCTCCATCAACATTGGATCAGCAGAAACAGACCTTTACGAGATGATGGAAAGACCTCTTCTTTACAAAGTATATGATGATGGCAATCGTTAACAAACCATTAATTTTCTTTTTCATTCAGGTTCAAACTCAAATTTTCCTTTTTTGGGGAGGGGGGGGGATGTTTGTTCCAACAATAAAGAACAGGAGAAACCTAAACCAATCTGGTTTTAAAATTTTGATCGACTACACACACACACAGACATCTGCTTGGAAACTGATTTTTGTTTATAACATGCGTCAGTCTTACACTTAGAGAAGAAACAATCGATTCAGGAGGGTCAGGTTTTTCGTTCAAATTTTTGTAGTTTTAATTCTGCCTGACTGACGACAATTCGACCTGAAAAACCAGCCCAAAACATTGACCAATACAGGTCTTTTTGTCAGCCACTGAGCCTAACCCATACCACAAAACAGAAACACACACACATAACTCATAGTCCCTCGAAATGTTATTTTTCTAAATACCTGTTGAAACGTTATGTGCTTACGTTAAATGTTCATGTCCTAACAAGGGTTTTTACAGAAAGAAAAAAAGTGTTGTAGACAAAAATAATACCAGTCCTGATGATGTGGCTTGCTTTTCCAAGATACACAATAATAATTAATCAATAATCATCCTCATCATAATAATAGTAGCAGGTGAAAAAGGAAGGTGCTCTTGGCAGGAAAGGAAACCCAGGCAGTAGAGATGCGTGTGTGGTGGGTGGAGGGGGCGATGCTTGGTTGGTGCGAAACACAGACTGACACACACACCATCCATCGTCGTCATCATCACATCCACTGGTCCCCCCCCCCCCCCCCCCCCCCATTCTCTCCAGCCGTTTCCTTTCCCTGGGTGCTGACTCGAGGTTCACCAGCTTATCTCCTCACCTGAAACACAAAGGGCAGATAACCATTACACACACGCCTTTCTTTTCAGATCAGCTAATCTGATAGGACTGGGTCAATCATACCGTATTTTACGGTACTTAGACACCCCCCCGTCGGGATACTGGGGGGTCTTTTGAATAAATAGTTCTCCCACCTTCTGTGCTTGTAACTTCCTCAAATCTGTCACTCTCTTTCACTCTGCCTTTTCCCTTTGCTTACTGTCATCTGCTATCTTTCTGCCTTTCCGGTCCATTCTGCCTTTTTTCATGAAACACTTTCAAAAACATTTCCTCCAGCCAAAGTCGGACTTGCTGGGCCTAACTATTTCTAAGTTACAGGGATGTGAGAGGACCCAAAATAAAAAAGCTTACTGGATCCATCGGCCACCTCAGGTCCCCGGTGTGGACTGTGTGGTAGGAGTGTAAAGAGCATAAATGTGGTGTACATGTGTGTAAATAAAGTTTAAAGAGCATATAATTATATAAACATGGTGTGTGTGTGTGTATGTCTATGAGTGTGTGAGTTAAGTATAAAACTAGATGTGTGGGTGTGTGTGTAACAATAAATATGTGAGCAAAGTTCAAAGACTATACATGTACAGATGTGTGTGTGACTGTGTGTCCGTGTGTGTGAGAGAGATATACTATACTTGTATGTGAGCAAAGATTAAAGACTATACATGTATGCATAGCCATAGGCCTAGATGTGTGTATGACTATGTGTGTGTGTGAGAGAGAGGGAGAGTGAGAGACTAAAACGGTGAGAAAAGGATAAAGTGTGTGTGTGTGTGTATGTGTGTGTGTTTCTCACTCAAGCTGACTCAACGAGTCATTGGATGTTGAAGATGAAGTTGAACTTGAAGAAGCACCTTTGAAAAATGTCGAAGATAACACGTAATTCATGCTTCGAATCTTTGCATCAGACCTGTTTACCACCTACACAAGTCTTGAGTAGTCTGGGTGGCTGACATGAGTAGTTTGGGTGCAAAATGTGTAGTTTTATTCATTAAACCATCAAACAATGTTAACTGAAAATGAGTAATTAGAGCATGTTTTTCAATTTTGAAGAGTAGTAGAGGTCCAAATTGAGTAGAATGCTACTCGAAAAGAGTAGAGTAAACAGGTCTGTTGCATTGTCATGGTGCTTTTTATTTTTTATTTTTTACGTAGTCAACTAGTCAAGCACGGCAGCCTTCCCCCTGTTTGCATAGTTGAGGGTATCGTCACACCACTCACACAAAACTGCCCGCCACATCTGAAATCAACTTTCAGGAGTTTCCGATTCAACTTTCCGGATGAAATCGCCGACACGTATCTTATTGTCCTCCGCAGTTTCAACCAGCCAAGCCCAGTCAAATTTGCATCGGCATCCTTTGTCGATCTCCTCGATATTCACATCGACAGTGCGATGAAGAATGTTCATTGTTGCGCATAAAACAATCGCTCAAGATCACTCGCCTACACCGCCATTCATCGAACAAACGCAAAGGTAAATGAGAATCGCGCAGTCATTGGGCGAAATTGACCAATCACAAAGCTTCTTACGCTTTTCAGTCAAGGGAGAGTACTACACGCTAAACTCTGCTTTCGGCTTGCTTGTAAGCATGCGGGAACCTTGGCGAAATCGACCATCATTACGTTTCTTTGCTTTCGTTTTTTGTGGGGGGGTTTTCCCGAATAGAAAAAGCGTTTATGCGCAACGCTCACATCCCTGTAGTTAGGCGCATAACGGCAGCATGACGCATCTGCGCTCATAATTGACAGGAAACTAAGCGATCGAATAAGAAGACCCCTGCGCCTTATAATATGACTGATAATATAGTTTAAAAAAAAAGTATAACAAAATCTGAATTTTTTTGCAAAATTTGGGGAGTGCGCCTTATAATCAGGTGCGCCTTGTAGTCCGTAAAATACGATACTCTGTCACACACACACATCGTATTGCTTCAGGCATAGCCATCAAACTACTGGAAGTGTTCACCATCCCACAGCAACACATCACTACCTGATTGAGTTCACTGCTCTTGACGAGCCAGACACTTGT
The DNA here is from genome assembly GCA_017654935.2 of Phymorhynchus buccinoides. Taxonomy (NCBI): domain Eukaryota; kingdom Metazoa; phylum Mollusca; class Gastropoda; order Neogastropoda; family Raphitomidae; genus Phymorhynchus; species Phymorhynchus buccinoides. Next base: position 889,826 of record CM065700.1, on the reverse strand, counting down.
TTAAAACAGTCACACCCTACTGATTTGACAGCTCTGCATCCAAGCATACTGATTGATTCAATGATTTGAGGATGCAGATGAACTTTCCATACAATCAACTGTCACCATGTAAAATGTTAGAAAGAAATGCGCATGGTTTTTTTTAAAATTTATACTATGCATAGAAGTTATGCGTTTCTTTTTTGGGGACAGTATAATTTCATCCACATGGAGCCAAAATTGTGGGGGTTTTTAAAGGTCCAACATCAAAAGCCTCACATCATCACAGTCAAATGCCCAAGCATTGTTTTAAACATTCAAATTGTGTAGAAGTAGAAGCGAGTGAAAGAAAGTAGAGGGAGAAATCAAAACTTTTGCCGTTATGATTGTTTATCACCGATGCAAATTGAGGACCATGGGTGCTACTCCCAAAAACGAAAAATACTGATATGCAGGGGTCCAGGGGCACACACACACACAGACATATTTGCACTATACACATGGGCACACAGATATAATTCAAGCACTCCACACACAAGTACACACACACACAGTGACAGACGGTTCAACACAAATTTACAAAGAATGCATACAAGTACAACTCTTTTAAAAGTTGGCATTCAGAAATATAACATTAACAATTCCATCATTTGTTTCTTTGTTGTCTCAAATAAAACCTTGTTACAATTTTTAAGAACAATGAAACTGATTCTGATAGTCATACAGTGATACACACACACACACACACACACACAGGCTATCTGCTGTTACTCTCATACAAAGACAGAGTGAAGTTTTACATCCTCTTGGTCCATAGACACATATGGGTCCTTTTTTCTGATGAAGATGTGGTAAAAGACAGAGACAGAGAGAGGGTTTTAAATATATGGTGGGTGGGGTGTGGGTGTGTTTATATATGTTTCAGAATCTGGATAAACAGAATGGGTGAGGAACATATTACGATTTGACATCATACAGGGCTTCTGATAAGCTGATGTTTCTTAGGGTCCCAGGGACCCCTTCATCAGATTTAAAACGAGTCCCAGGCTAACTTCAGTAGGTCCCCTGTACCACATCAAGAAACATGTCTATAAACATGTACAAATACACTTATTGCACATACCTCAAATTCGGCAATTGCTCTCTGCCGTAAAGCCGGGCACTAACACCCACGAATTTAAAGACATTTTGTTGTTAGTCGAGTAGCGTGAAAGGCTTTTTCCGGTACAACTCTCGCATCATAGCAGACTATGCCTGTGGCCGACATTCAATGTTGGACAGTGTCTTTATTCGTTTTTGCATTCGTTTTTCATGATTTTTTGAGTGCGTGACAAACATTCAATGTGTCCTTTTAACGCGTCAGGGACGCTAGTTTTTGCGTTATCAGAAGCCCTGATCATAGTTCTGTTGGCAGACGACAGTTGACACTTTGTAAAGTGACTAAGTTGAACATAGTGAGGCATGACAAGTCACATTACCTTTTTACAAGAAATACAAAAGATGGTTAAAATCATATTTTCATGACTAAGATTTTTTATACTGACATTTGAGAAACACAACTATAAAGTCATACAGCCGTTCAATAGAAGATAATGATTAGATCATAAGTTAATGCGATGTCAGTGGATCCAAACAATGACTCTCAATTGAGTTTTTCTAAGCAACATTTTTAACATATTCATACGTTTAACATCATAAATATCATTTAGTGAATTGAAATATAGTTGTAACTTACCTTTCTGTGAAGTTTGTAGCTTTTATGACACAAAATTCATGCGTTGATTTTAATTCAAGTAAGTATGAGTGAATATGACTCGGCCGCCATTTTTGTTATTGTATTTTCACTTCCGGTGGTTGGAAGACCCAGATTCAAAATGCCCCCAAATTATAAAAATACGGATTTTCCGTCTCAGCAGAAAACACAATTTACGGATTTCCGTTTATAAGGAAGGTAGTAGCACCCCTGGAGGACGCAAACCGTTGCCTGCATTTTGGTTTCTAGGTTTTTAGATCACCAGAAAGAAAAAGCGTCCCTACGTTAGCGTTTCCTTGTTCCCGAACTGACCTTGGCAAGGACCTCGTCGCAGGTGATGTCGTCAGGGCCGTCCACCATGAACTCTGGAATATCCTCGTTGATCATCTTCTTCACCGCGTCCTTCGACGACGCGTACAACATCCTCTGCTTGATGTTCGCGTTGCAGGGGCACCTGCACACATCATTGACAGCGATAAACACACAACATCCTCTGCTTGATGTTTGCGTTGCTGGGGCACCTGCACACATCATTGACAGCGATAAACACACAACATCCTCTGCTTGATGTTTGCGTTGCTGGGGCACCTGCACACATCATTGACAGCGATAAACACACAACATCCTCTGCTTGATGTTCGCGCTGCTGGGGCACCTGCACACATCATTGACAGCGATAAACACACAACATCCTCTGCTTGATGTTCGCGTTGCTGGGGCACCTGCACACATCATTGACAGCGATAAACACACAACATCCTCTGCTTGATGTTCGCGTTGCTGGGGCACCTGCACACATCATTGACAGCGATAAACACACAACATCCTCTGCTTGATGTTTGCGTTGCTGGGGCACCTGCACACATCATTGACCGCGATAAACACACAACATCCTCTGCTTGATGTTTGCGTTGCTGGGGCACCTGCACACATCATTGACAGCGATAAACACACAACATCCTCTGCTTGATGTTCGCGCTGCTGGGGCACCTGCACACATCATTGACAGCGATAAACACACAACATCCTCTGCTTGATGTTCGCGTTGCTGGGGCACCTGCACACATCATTGACAGCGATAAACACACAACATCCTCTGCTTGATGTTCGTGCTGCTGGGGCACCTGCACACATCATTGACAGCGATAAACACACATCATCCTCTGCTTGATGTTCGCGTTGCTGGGGCACCTGCACACATCATCAGGCATGGGAATTAGAAGTAAAAAAAAACTGAAAAGTGGGGGTCTGGGGGCCCAGTGGGGGTCCGGGGGGCGTTGCCTGGTGGGGTCCAGGGGGCGAAGAAGCTGAAGCTTTTTTTTTTATTATAGTAATTGAAGCATAAAAAAAGCATTAGAATTCATAGTTTAAGATCATTTTCAGCTCACTCAAAATAAGAATTGAAGCATAAAAACAGCATCAGAATTGATAGTTTAAAATAATTTTTAGCTCACTCAAAATAAGTGATTCTATTCTCAGCACACACAAAGAATGTGTCTTTGTGTGTGCATGCCATTGTGTGTGTATACATGTGTGTGTATGTGTTTGTGTGCAAGTGTCTATGCACGCACATGTGTGTGAGTGCATTTGTGTGTGTCCTCTGGATATGTGTGTCTGTGTGCTGGGTGTGTGTGTGTGTGTGTGTGTGTGTGTGTGTGTGTGTGTAAAATAGCCTGAGTTATATTTAGCCACATGAGGTTCAATAGCACTGCCTTAAAAAAAAATCCCCAACTAAACGTTGATTGTTCGTTTTATCTGACCGCACTTTCACTTGCTTGATAGTGCCGAGATGCGCAATCCACCACCGCGACTGTCGTAACTCACATGCTTATTGCAAGCCAAGCACAACGCCTGACCTGAAAGGCTGACCTTTCGAATGTTCAGCCTCAGCTCTTCTCCGTTCACTGCAGCGGACAACCAGTCCCATCTCCACGCATTTTCGCAGCCACTAGGCCTATCATCAAATTGTTCTCCACGTTGAACAATTCTTGACACGGACGCCATTTTCTTTGAAAGAGGAAGTAATGACCTATAGCGCATGCGTAAATGATCGCATTCCGGGAAGCGCGGGGTGCGACCGGTGTCGCGTTTATTTGTACACCCCTCCTTGCGTTGTTTCTGCGGACAGATTTTTTTCCCGGCGGACAGATTTGTTTTTCTGTGGAAATTTGCTGAACAGCGGACAATTCCCATGCCTGATCATTGACAGCGATAAACACACAACATGCGCTGCTTGATGTTCACGTTGCTGGGGAACCTGCACACATCATTGACAGCGATAAACACACATCCTCTGCTTGATGTTCGCGTTGCTGGGGCACCTGCACACATCATTGACAGCGATAAACACACATCCTCTGCTTGATGTTCGCGTTGCTGGGGCACCTGCACACATCATTGACAGCGATAAACACACATCCTCTGCTTGATGTTTGTGTTGCTTGGGCACCTGCACACATCATTGACATTGACAGTGATAATTTAATACATGTACATTTGATTGTCAGACTTCAGTGCTAATTCCATTATCCTGTACATCAAGCTCCCCCACAACCCCTCTTAAATTTTCGAATTGAATTTGTGGGGTTTTTTAAAACTGAAAAGCAACATTCTGCCATTTTCAGGAAAGAGGTAGGCTTATTATCAGTTCTAGGATTATTTTTATAAAACTGAAAGCAGTCTATTGAGGGTTGTGAATATGAGGGGGATTTGCCGTTAACTCTTAGTCTTAGTCTTATGCACAGACGTGCGTCTTTTGATGCTAAAAACTCATCTGACGCAGGATTTCAGGCCTATGTGTCACTAAAACAGAAAATATTTGCCTGACACACAGTGTTCCCAGAGTAAGTTGGCAGTGTCATCCAAATACAGTATGTCATGTCGCACATTAAGAACTTCATCAACATCAGTGGGAAGAAATTTGCGATCAAGTTAATAATTTGTTGATAAAACTAAAAGATCGACTTGTGAGCATAGCTCATTAATATTAGTCAGCTTTTGGTAGGTTATTCTTCTTTTTCTTCTGCGTTCCCGGGCCATAATGGGTAAGGTACATATGTGTCCGTTTTCAGTTTTCACTGGTCTCCCCGCTGTGTACAGCTGACACATTCCGAGTTCAGAGGAGCTCAAAGAAGAAAAATTCTTTGGAAGATTTTTTTTTTAAAGGCAGGAGAATGGGCCAATAAGTCAGAAAGATATAAGATGGAAGAAAGCAAAGGGAAAAGGCAGAGTAAAAAAGAGTGACAGATTAGATGAAGTTACAAGCACAGAACTTCCGGAAGGTGGGGAGTTAACTACTTTTACTTAAGACCCCCGGTATCCCCACGGGGAGAGACTCGCCCAGCTCCCCGTATGGAGGCATGAGGTATCCACCTACTGCCCCGTAAGTTATTTAATTTACTAGGCCTTGGAGGCTTAGTAATTTTTGTGACTTCTCAAGTCATTGCTTAGCGGCTTGACAGGGACTGATTTGAGGGTTAACACATAAAACGTGTTCTTGGGATGCTAATTTTGAAAATGTGTCCACCATTGTAAAAATGCAACATTTACTCACATTCTTGCAATAATTGTGTCCCCTGAACTGCAAGTGAAAAACAAAAAGAGGAGGAGGAGGGGGTGGGGGGAAAAAGCAGGATACTGACCATAATACTAAGATGAGTTTGGATGTTTCTGCTCCTGACTTAGATGTGAAGGGGTAGTCAAATATAACGTAACGCCCGTCGTCTTTTGGCAACGCTCTCAGAAGACCGTGGAAATCGTCAAATTCCTGCAAACAAGCAAACAAAAACCATTATAAATATGACTTGACTGGCAACCATAGTAAACCCTAACTCACTGTTTGCTGCTCTTGAGAAGGGGAGGAAGGGAGGCGGTGGTGTGGGGAGTCCAGCTACTTATCATCAAAAAGACAAGACAAACTCTCACAAATACAAGCTAACGACACTAACACAGCTAATAGCAAGTCATCGACACTAACACAGCTGATAGCAAGTCCGACACTAACACAGCTAATAGCAAGTCATCGACACTAACACTAGGACCCAGCAGAGGGCTAGCTAGAGTGTCCACAGCAGTCAACACTGGGTGAAATCGCCCCACTTTCACACCAAAATAATTCTGGTTATCATCATTGCACATAAAATATTTTAATACAGAAATAAAGATGAAGCTTTTTACTTTTCATTGGTGTTTTTGTTTTGTGTGTATGATAATGATGAGCGTGTGATTTGTTATAATTTTATGAAAATCGGTGCCACGGGCTAGTCAACAGCTCGCGATGCGCTTGCCGGTATCAGGCCGATTGACCCTTCCTCGCGACAGGAGCTCCCACGCAGTGTTGCTAAAAATAGCTCAAACCACCTCATTCACTTCGCAAAACACTAAGCAACATGGCAATATAATTTTGTTTAGTTTCGTTGAAAAAATCTTGAAAAAATGTGAGGAAGTTTTCAAAGCCGATTTTGACAGATTTCCGTAAAAAATACCCATATATCGCTGGGATTGCTTTAAAGTATGAAAATTCAGCTTTAAAATGAGCTAAATAACAGCCCAATTGTGTGCAGGGGGAGGCGCTGTGAGCTGTTGAAAGCCGCATACCCATTGGCTGAAAAGCCTTTTCCCTCACTGAGCCATACTGAAAGTGACAAAATGGCGAAGTGCCCAACACTGAATCTATCGAAAGCGTTCGCGGCAAACTTGGCTGGAATAATATTGTTTTGCTCAGATAAAAAGTTAGTAGTTGTAATTTTGAATTATTTCTTTTTAAAATGGTACGATTTTATGCTTTGGCCGAGTTGTCAATCGATCGACATATTTGGTCAACGTGGGTCACTGTCGGTCGACTCGACCACGGTCCAGTTAGGCCTACGATCGGCCATTTACGTTGAACAGTTTGTTGTTATTTTAGTAACTTGTAGCCTGTGAATGCCTGTGTCATTTTCATCATAAATTCTTCGTTAAGGCAATGTGCGGCAGTGGAAATTGTGAAATTATGGTCAAATGGTCCACTTTCATATTTTAGCTGTTTAGTACATTTTTGGTGCAATAAACTTGATTTATTGATACCCACCATTGTGTTTATGTGTCATTTTATGTCTCATATTTGATCAAAATTCCTTTTTCAAACCTTAGCAACGACCATTTTTGTAATGAAAAAACCCATGTATTGCATATCAGTGTGAAGCTAATTATCTCCCCTACATCACGAAGCATTTCTTTTCCACGAATAGCAACCATACAATGATACAGACTAGAAATCTCTATTTTTGTCAGGGAATCCCATGAGGTCATTTTCCTTATATGGAGTGTTTGACCTTCGACCAGAAAATGGCACTCACTGATTCACTGAGAGGTCACGTAACACGTTATGACGCGTAATGGCTGCAGTTTATCACATGCCAGTTTGAGCAGACACGCTTTCAGTGAGAAAATAATGGCACTCACTGATTCACTGAGAGAGGTCACGTAACACGTTATGACGCGTAATGGCTGCAGTTTATCACATGCCAGTTTGAGCAGACACGCTTTCAGTGAGAAAATAATGGCACTCACTGATTCACTGAGAGAGGTCACGTAACACGTTATGACGCGTAATGGCTGCAGTTTATCGCATGCCAGTTTGAGCAGACACGCTTTCAGTGTGAAAATAATGGCTCGTAAAAAGATAACGCTTCAAACGACACCAAAAGGGAAATGAAGCCGTAAAAATCAATTAGCAACTGCGAAGTGCCGACAATCCCGTAAAAATGCTGAAGTGGTAGAACAAGTGGCTGCAAGTGCCCCAGTTTCAGAGACTGTCACAGCCTACAGCTTCGACATCAAGCTTGTGCACAAATGAACTTGACTTTCTTGGGCAAAAAAAGCGATCGCAGTTCAAGAAGGAGTCGTACACCTAAGTCATTAATGCAAAAACTCCATCATCATCACCCCAGCAAAGTGAAAACGACATCTCAGGTGCCTCTGAGAGAGCTGTTGTTGACATGAATAAAATCAGCTCTATGATCGAAAAATTGTGGTACCCGGATTGTAAGCAAAACAGTGTTTCATTCCGAACAGGAATCGAAGCGAACAAAGGGCTTGCAGTCTATGCTGACATCTACTGTTCAAACTGTGAGCAAACTGTTGATGGCACAAGTGGTTATCTTGCTGATAAAGGATCAGGTGGGGAAAGAGGGTTTGAAATGAACAGACAGGCAGTGTATTCAGCACTGAACACTGGATTGGGAGCACAGTCATTCAATAACTTCTGTGAATCCTTGGACTTCCCAGGCCTCCACCATAAAACATTCCATAAAAAAGCAGACAGAATCTACCAGAAACTGCCAGATTTAGAGGACAGAGTATTTTCAGAGACTGTGCAGTATGTTAGGCAAGTACACGCTGAGCAGAAAGCATCACACTGACAGATGATGATGTGATTGATATCTCTGTCAGTTTTGATGGAACTTGGCTAACTAGAGGCCACAGGTCACACATTGGAGCAGGTTGTGTCATTGATTTACTCACAGGCTTGTGCATGTCATGTCAACCTACTGACAAGTGTGTGAAACAAGTGGAAGAAAAGTTGTTGCTGAACAACCAGAGAAGAGTGCAGCATGGGCTGTCAGGCACTTTGCACACTGCGACAAAAACTATAGAGGTGTGTGTGTGTGTGTGTGTGTGTGTGTGTGTGTGTGTGTGTGTGTGTGTGTGTGTGTGTGTTCGTATGCGTGTGTGTCTGAATGTGTGTGTGTGGGTCTCTCTCTCTGTGTGCTTTGTGTGAATACTGATTTTGTGTGTGAAGAATATGGTGTATTATAATGTCAGTCTTTATGTGTACACTTGTTTGTGTGTGTGTGTGGGGTGGGGGTGGGGTGAACAACTATAAATGGTGAAAAACAATATATTTATTAATTTTCCATGTTATTTTCTGACAGGTTCATCAGACAATAGACCTCATTACTGTCAGTTTTGTCTTCAGGTTCTTCAGGGATGATGGAGGTGGAAGCTGCCCGGGTACTGTGGCGACGATCCATCCAGCAACACAAGCTCCGCTACACTTTGCTCCTGTCTGACGGTGATGCCAAGACCTTCACTGAGCTCAATAACATCAAGCCCTATGGTGAGGATGTTGTCATTGAAAAGGAGGAGTGCATCAACCATGTCAGCAAGAGGCTGGGGACAGCACTTCGCAATCTTGTTGCTGATTGCCAGAAGCGGGGCATCACACTCAGGGGGCGGGGTAGAGGTCAGCTGACACAAAACACCATTGGCAAGCTCACAATCTACTACAACAGGGCAGTAAGGGGTGGGAAAAAAGGGAGCAGTGTGGAGGAAATGAAGAAAGCAGTCATGGCTTCTCTGCACCACTGCTACTCCACAGATGAAAAGCCAAGGCATGAACTGTCCAGCGGGTGCAAACTCCTGGTGCTTCTTCCAGTCCGCCGTTGCCCAGGATAAAAATCCAGGACCGCATGAGAAGCTTGTGCATACACCCCTCAACCACAGCAAGCTTCATTCACATCTCCAGCCTATCTATGACAGGTTGACAGACCCAGTACTGCTGATTAGGTGCAGGGGGAAGACACAAAATTCCAACAAAAGCCTGCATAGCCTGATCTGGAGCCGGTGTGCCAAGGACAAATTTGCAAGCCGACGCCGCATCCACTTTGCCATCATCACCGCGGCAAGAGAATTCAACTTCGGATCAGCTGCTTCTCAGGACACTGCCAGTTTCTTTGGCTTCAGAGCAGGGAGTCACATGAAGAGACTGGGTGCTGCCAGGATGGCCAAGAGGCTGAGGAACAGTTCCAAGTACCAGAGGGACAAGGCCAACAAGACGCGGGACAAGGTGCGGGCCGCACGACTCAAAGAGGATGGAAGAGCTGATCCGCATTGAGGGAGGACCTGGTTATGGACCTGGACTGTTCTAAGCTTGTGCAGAAACCACCCATGTACATATCTTACCTTCCAAGGTCAGAAAATTGGTCTGAAAGAAACTAACATCTAATTTGCATGTTTGTTTGCGTTTTCCTGTTTTTCTCTGTTCGCCAAATTTTCACCTTGGAATTACTTTTTCTCATAAACTATTCATCATTTGTTTTTCAAAGTTGGCAGTTGTGTTGAATATGATACATTCTACAATATTACAGAAGGAATTGCTGAGAAAATGACAACTTTTATGTTACATAGGTTCACATTTTTGAAAAATAATCACTTTTTTTAGTATACGAATAACAAATAAATAAAAATAATTCATGAGACAGGAAGTTCCCTCTGTAATATTGTTAATCTACCCCTAGTTATTATTATATACTAGCGCAACGGCCCGTACCGGTAACACCTAGAACAGGTAACGCCAAGTACTGGTAACGCTGAGTACCAGTTTCGCCGGGTCCGCGAAATATTATATTTTTACTTTTGTGGCTGAAAACCCAATTTTAGACCCCTACCACTTTTAAGGCCTACCGATCTCCATGACCTTGATCAGTATGCAATGATCAGAACAAACATATGCCAAAGTACCTACATGCCAAGATTGAAGTCCCTAAGACCAACGATGTGGACGTTACAGCCCCTTAAATATTTTCGGTTGTCAAGGTCATACGCCAAGGTGAAGGTAACGACAGCGATAATTTATGCGCGGATGCCTTCCTCTCATGGTGACACGCCACCACACAAAATTGGAAACGATTCGGTGAAGCGGTTCGGAAGATATGCGTGGGGCAGAAAAACCCAATTATTAGACCCATACCACATTCAAGGCATACCGATCTCTCTGACCTTGACGTTGACCTTCATCGGTACGCCATCATCAGAACGGCCATAAGCGAAAGTACCTCCATGCCAAGTTTCATGACTCCAGGACCTGCGGTGTGGAAGTTATGGCCCCTGAACCATTTTGGGTTTTCAAGGTCATACGCCAAGGTCAAGGTCAGAGCGGCAAAAAGTTTTGTGCGGATGCCTTCCTCTCATAGGGACACACCACCACACAAAATTTGAAGTGATTCGGTCAAGCGGTTTGGAAGATCCTTAGGACAGACAGAAAAGAACAACAAACAAACAAAAAAAGGAAACAAACCTAAACGAAAACTTACTCCTTTGCGATCGTAGATTGGCAAAGGACAAAAACAGAAAAACGAACTGAAAGCCAACTTAGTTCGGCCTTTCGGCATGTGGAGCATTTGTAAATACAAAGATTGTGGGAACAATACTGGAGGCAATGCCCGGAGGCAGTGCTAAACCAGTAAAGTCCCGATTTTTTAATAATACAGATACGTGTAGTGTCATCCCGTTGTAATCTCCACTGCCCCCCCCCCCACCATCCCTCCGCCCACCCACCCACCCCCTACCCCACCCATAACCAGCTCGCTGACCTACTCATCACCCCAGCACGTGTGAACCAGGGTCTCATGCACACAGCAGCCCCCCCCCCCCCCCCCTTTAATAACAGCACGTTTGGACAGATCCTGTTTGGCCTAATCAGCGAAACTGTAAATTGGTGCATATCGCGCGCAATTATGAACGGGATGCTTTGCCCCGGCCATAGCAAGCCTGACAGCAAATTGGAAGCGAATCGGGGACGAGGGATGGGGCTGGGGTGGGGGGGCTGGAGGGGTGATGGTGAAATGCTGCCTTCTTCTTGGAAATGTAAAACCTAAAGTTTCACTTTCGTGTCTTTGAGACTGGCTGTCTGTTGAAAGCCACAATAACAAACAAGTGTGTCGCCGAGTGGCAGATAAGTCCCTGAGCAAGTAAATGTGGGGAGGGGGTAGGTGTAGGGAGGAGATAGCTGCCACGGGGTTAAAACTGCCGTGGGGTTAAAACTGCCACTGGAGTTAACTGCCACGGGGCGATTGCTAGTTTTCATAAAACGATGTCATGATCAATAATGTAAAAAAAAAAAAAAAAAGGAAATACAACTTCAGTGCAACAAAAACTGTTTTCTAGGACACTCTGTTGCAGTCAATTGTATAGTTTCAGTGCTTTCACAGACTGCATCTTCAAAGAATGACATGAGAAAAGGTTTTTTGTTTTCTTTTGTTTCTTTATAGTCATTTTTTTTTGGCATGAGAAAAGTTAGTACAGTACTATGCAATAACAGGGCAATTATTTGCACAGTTTATTGATTAACCAAAGTGAATCCGATCACTATGGAAATCAGTTGGAGCGTACATCAAAATCCTTAACCCTTTCACCGCCAGCCATATTTCAGCCAAAAATTCAATTATCTGTAGCTTTGAGGGGGATTTCAGTAGTCACGCAGCGTAGCGCGAAATCACTCAGAGATGGTGCTAGAAATTTCCACTTTAGGCCATTTGGCCTAAACAGCCACAAAACCGCAGGCCAATTTCAACAATTTTAGGCCCTCTCACTCGGTCAACATAAACTCTCAATGACAATGAATTTGTTTGGTTTTTTAACTGTCAGATCACTTCATTTTTTTTCTCAGATTCTCTCGCTTATAAGTTTTGTCTTCTTTTTGGGAGGCATTTCAATCAAAAACCAGTGAAACACTGACGCTAAAGGACGACAAGATCACACAGACTCACACTACGGTGTGGCAAACGTCCGCCATAAGCAGCAAGGGAAGCAACTCTCACGAGGCAATTGGCCTTGTGCTAGCAAAATCATGACGCGACAAAGTTAGCTTTTTGATCTCGGTCACACGCGGTGCAAGCAAACTTTGTTTCACTTCGTTGTTCATAAAAAAACCGGATACACTTCGTTGTTCATAATATGCCGTTTTGCTACAAAACGTACTTTGCGGTAACAGAAAATTGTAGAATTTGGTTATCAACTGTAGTTCCGTAGTTTATAGTCAAATTCCGTATGAACTATGGAAAAGGGTGAGTCTAAACACTGGAAAATGCCAAAAGATGAATGCCGGAAAATTAAAAATAACACACGGTCCAAGCCGGCAATATTAACATTTCTTCCCCTCAACCCAAAACGGTACAAATGCAGTTGTAGTGCACACGCACTATAACTTCACTTGCGACAAGTGCAGTTGTAGAGCACGCGCACTATAACTTCACTTGCGCTCCAAGTGTCAAGTGTACTATCCGGGACAGAAAATATTGGTGAAGTTTGTGACGGAAAAAGTGATATTTTCATTCATCAAATCCCCTATAGAGACAGCACTTTTTCCGTCTAAGATGGTTCAGATAGTGTTGTGAGGGGAAGAAATGTTAATATTGCCTCCAAGCCTAGGTCGCTACGTGCCCGGTGACGATCTCAGCCTGTGTGAACGGTGTGTGATGCCACAAAACCGCGTCTACTTAAAAATAATTGACATCTACTCATTGAGTTCTTTGATTTATGTTGAGCACTGATGTGTTTGTACGCTTGTGCGTCCTGTTTTGTTTGTAAACACGTCGATATGATGCGGTATGACGTGAATTCTATTCTACTGTGCAGGATAGCCGAACTACGGAAATGTGTCATTGGGACCGTGCTAATCACTTTGCTATTCAGCAATTTCACTTTCCATTGTAATAAATTTGGGGGGTTTCTGTAGAATGTTTTCATAATTCAGCCCTACCATTCAGTGTTTTGATCATTCCGCCTTCACCATTCGGCATTTTTTGGTATGTTTTGACCATTCGGCATTCACCTTTCAGCATTTCCAGTGTGTGTGTGTGTGTGTGTGTGTGTGTGTGTGTGTGTTTAATAACATTTATTGTTCTAAGTGAATTGCGTGTGTTTTTTAATGTAAATTTGTTCTGCTCTGTGAGTGTCATAGTTTATACTAAAAATCTTAATTGCCAGTTTTGATTTTAAGTGTACGCAGAGAAATACTTTTCTTCATTTTAATTGAAGACATTAAATATTTGTGAACTGGAATGAATTGTGAACTGTGAAGGAGAAACTAGTGTAAAAAAACAAAAACAAACAAACCCTAAATGACGTATGACGTGAATTCTATTCTAGTGTGCGGGATAACCGAACTACGGAAATGTGTCATCGGGACCGTGTTAATCACTTTGCTATTCAGCAATTTCACTTTCCATTGTAATAATTTGGGGGATTTCTGTAGAATGTTTTCATAATTCAGCCCTACCATTCAGTGCTTTGATCATTCCGCCTTCACCATTCGGCATTTTTCTGTGTTTTGACCATTCGGCATTCACCTACCAGCATTTTCCAGTGCATAGACACACCGACGGAAAATCTGTAGGGGGTAGCCCTAAACTTATTCTAACCCTATCTACCCGATTAAGTACAAAAGCTGGGTGAAAAATGCTCAAAATGATTTCCGATACTGGCGTAGATTTAACCCGGAGTGTGTGTTACAGATTACAATACAATGTACAACGCACACATCACAGACTGCATTGTGTGCTAGTCTAGAACCATATGTCTTCACTTCTTCTTCTCTTCAGGGCCCACGTTCAGTATGTTGACCATTCTGGCTCTTTGGGGAAAAAAGACTGAAAAAATGGGGTGTTCAGCGAAAGTTTAGAATTTGTATCTTTTAACATTTCAATCTGAAAATAAACTGACCTTAGGCCTTGTCGCAGCCAAAATCGTTGCTCGTTCAAATCTGTTGCCCGCTACTAGTACTATGAGAGGGGAACTGGTCGTTTCGTACCCAAGACATTTCGTACCCTGGACGTTTTGTACCTATTTTTCGTTGGGATAGGGTTAGGGTTAGGGATAGGGTTAGGGTTAGATGGTCTTTTCTTTTGCCACAAGCATGTTTTTTTGTCAAAATCATCTCTCGTCTTTAAAAAACGACTAAAATTTGGTACGAAACGTCCAGGGTACGAAAAGTCCAGGGTACGAAACGATCTGTAACCTATGAGAGTGTGTATTTGCAGCAACCACAAATTTCACTCTTTCTTTACTTGAGCCATTTACCTAACCCTAACAAAAAGTAAAATTTGTGGTTCATGCTCAATGTCGCAAATACACACTCTCATAGTAGCGGGCGACAGATTTGAACGAGCGACAATTTTGGCTGCGACAGGGCCTGTCGCAGTCAAAAAAGTCGCTTGTTCAAATAAATCGCCCGCTACTATGAGAGTGTGTATTTGCGACAACCACAAAATTCACTCTTTCTTTACTTGAACCATTTACCTAACCCTAACCCTATGGCTTGTACCCACGTGTCGTCATATCCGGCCACAAGGAGCGCCATATTATGGGAGACCGCCATCTTAGTCAGTAACTTTGAAAAATGCCAGATCGATGCTGCGTATTTGGCTGTTCCAATTCAAAACTTATCTAAACTGTATTTATAACATCTGGATGTTTACACATTTAGATAACATTTTCACTTTGTTTACACACAAATAAGGACTAAGATGGCGACAATTCCGTTGGAAGGGTCGAGATGCACACGCAGGTGGGGGGGAGCCATCCCTAGAAAAAAGTGAAATTTGTGGTTCATGCTCAAGGTGTCGCAGTCAAAAGGGGAACTGGTCGTTTCGTACCCAAGACATTTCGTACCCTGGACGTTTCGTACCTATTTTTCGTTGGGATAGGGTTAGGGTTAGGGTTAGGGGCAGGGATAGGGTTAGGGTTAGATGGTCTTTTCTTTTGCCACAAGCATCTGTTTGTCAAAATCATCTCTCCTGTCTTTAAAAAATGACTAAAATTTGGTACGCAAAGTCCAGGGTACGAAACGACCTGTAGGTTAGGTTACTAGGGACTAAAAACATAGCCGTTAGGCTTTCAAGCGTCCCATCCTTAATAATATGATTTTTAACGTACAAGGTTTTATCGTGCACTCAGGTTTTAGATAATCATTCATCATATTCGTATGTCAAATTTTTGTAATATTCCCAGTCATCTAATAGATTTTTGAAAGTGTTAGTATTGTGCTTGTTTAATATTAGTTGGTAACTTGTTCCACAAAGGTGCAGTTCTGTTAGTAAAACAGTATTTTCTAATGTTAGTCTTACTATATTCAATAAATATTTTGTCAACAGTTTCTAGTTTTGTCAACATTTGATAATTTAAAAAAATCTTGTATATTTAGGTCATCAATATTGTTAAATATTTTGAAGCATTGAATTAAATCACCCCTGACTCTTGTAACCACTCAAAAATGTAGCTCGTGCAAATCTGCCGCTCGCTACTATGACATGAGAGTGGGTCATGAGGCTGGGTCATTCTCTCGCTTGGCGCGGCATCATGTTAGGGACCGATTAGTGGGACCTGGCTGGCTGGGCCAAGCTTTCTATATTTCTTCTTTTTCTCCTGTCCACTACCTTCTTCTTGATAGTTGTCTTGCGCATTCCCGTAGATCCTCCCAAATACAGCGACATAATAGTCAGCAGTGACTGCGGTTGCTATAGGGAAAAGAAGAAGAGTGTGTATTTGCGACAGTGAGCATGAACCACAAATTTCATTTTTTTGTAGGGATAGGGTTAGGGTTAGGTAAACCAGGCATTAGAATAGGTTGAAGTCCAATCCTCTGAAAACCGCGGTAAAAGGGACATCAAGGCCCTTGCCTGAAGCGGGACATCACTGAAATGAGTTCCCAACACCACCAAAAAGGCTTAATAGTGATAAACCACTTTAAAATGCTATTTAACACAAAGGATAACACTATTAAAAAGGCAAAACCTCTGACAGTAGAACTAGAAGCCAATCCTCTGTCAAAAATTCTTAATCCTCTGATAATTCTGATGCCTGTAAATGGTTCAAGTAAAGAAAGAGTGAAATTTGTGTTTGTCGCAAATACACACTCTCATAGTATTAGTAGCGAGCGGCAGATCTATTTGCACGAGCTACACTTTTGACTGCGACAGGCCTAGGTAGACTTGCAGCCTTACCTTGGAGTCACAGTCGTCATCAGGAACAATTTCTGTATTCCCACTGCCAATTTTCAGCACAGTAAATTTGCGTTTAGTGGATTCGTTTTTCTTTGTGTTCATTTTCACTTCTGTGAATCTTGAACAACATTGGTCGTTCACTTTTACTCCAGACGCCATGGCGAAAATCCAACCTCTTCTACACAGACGAACACACTTCCTCGAAAACCAAAATGGCTGACTGCTCAATTCGGAGAGAAAATGAGACTCGATGTGTCACGTGACGAGAGCAGGCGGCCCGTGTAGTCTCGTGCACAGACTGAATGTGCAATATGTAAGATAACGTGGAAAGCAGATGGACACCGGTTTCATAAACAAATTATTTAACAACTAGTTGTGTGAAATCCTCAGTCAGAAAACAATTTATGCCAACAGAGAAGTGTTATGAGGCTTGTTCCATCCAAGTCCCCCTTTTATTGGCTGTTTATTTCGACATAGACCATTAGTCATAGAAAGATGTCCGAACACGCATCGAGCAACTTTGGAGATGAAGGTTCAGATGACCATATATGGTTACTGAATATAATATTTCTTGTCTGTGATCCCCGAAGCTCTTGGTTATAGAAGGTTAATCTAATACTAAGCTTAATAAAGGCAATAAGAAAAGTTCTGTTCTAAAACAAGTGTGAGTGTGTGTGTGTGTGTGTGTGTGTGTGTGTGTGTGTGTTTAATAACTTTTATTGTTCTAAGTGAATTGCGTGTGTTTCTTAATGTAAATTTGTTCTGCTCTGTGAGTGTCATAGTTTACACTAAAAATCTTAATTGCCAGTTTTGATTTTATGTGTACGCAGAAAAATACTTTTCTTCATTTTATTTGAAGACAATAAATATTTGTGAACTGGAATGAATTGTGAACTGTGAAGGAGGAACTAGTGTAAAAAAATAAAAAATAAAAAACCCTGAATGAAGGTACAAGGAACTTAAGTCATGGATTGTTCATTATGGTCCCTCTATTCAAATCTCCGTAAGACCTGTTCTAGAGTATGGAAATCCTGTGTCAGTGGTGCCCACACCTAATAAAGAATATAGATTTAGTTGAAGGGGTTCAGAAATGGTTCACAAAGGAAATTGAGGTCACCAACAATATGAGAGAAAATGAGACACAATGGGATCACAGACAAGAAATATCATATTCAGTAGCCATATATGGTCATCTGAACCTTCATCTCCAAAGTGTTCGGAAAGACTGATTTACTTAAAACTACCAAGCCTAGAATACAGAAGACTTAGGTGATCTTATAGAAGTATACTAATTCACCATGGGCTTTATGACTATATTACCACAAAACAATTACTAACTATGTGTGAGGATGAAAGAACCCGCGGTCATACTGTTAAACTATTATAAACTAAAAATAATACTAACACTAAGCTTGCACAAAACTTTTTCACTAACCGTATTACTAACGCGTGGACTTTGAAAAAAAACTTCCAAACGAAGCAGCCGAGTAAATGCATCGTCACTAAATGCATTCAAGAACTCATTAGATCGATATTTTCAGAATATCATGTATTCAGTAAATTTAAACAAATAAGACAAATAAAGCACGACTGCCTAAGTAGGATCGGTAATGCCGATACAACATAAATGATATCATATATGCTATGATGACATCGGATTATTGAATAACAATGTTCATTGATTTAACAAAATGCATAATCAAAGCGCCTACCCACCCAAAAACACAATTGGAAGAGGGGTTTTTTTCATCGGCAGAAGCCGGGGCAACAGAAGATGCTTGTCTTTTCTGTCTCTTCTTCTTCCTGGAGATGGACAGGGGCCATAATGGCATTCTAAGTCCAGTAACTTCACGCTAGACAGGCGGCGTGTGTTCTCATTTCCTAATCCTGAAACTGGATTAAAATCAGCTCTAAAAGAAAACTATACATGTACAACGAGCCCTGGCTTCATGCGAGTCCAGGCGTGGCGACTCTTCCAACCACCTGAGAAGCTTCAAGGCCAGGACGAACCGGCTGAGGAACTCCTTCCGGCTGTCGTCAGCAGTCCGCCTCTTCAACGCCACCTCCTGAAGACTACTGGGCTGACCTCCTGGGGCTGCCTGGTCCACTGAAATGGAATCAGAGAGAGAGAGAGAGAGAGAGAGAGAGAGAGAGAGAGAGAGAGAGAGAGAGAGAGAGAGAGAGAGAGAGAATGTGTGTGTGTAGTGTGTGTGTGTGCGTGCGTGTGTGTGTGTGTGTGTGTGTGTGCGTGCGTGTGCGTGTGCGTGTGTCACATTGTGCGTCTGTGTCTCTGTGTGTGCGTGCTTGTGTGTGTGCGCGCAAGTTTGCGTATGTGTATGTATGTGAGAAGAGAGACTGACTGAGAGAGAGACTGATAGAGTCGGAGAGAGAGAGAGAGAGAGAGAGAGAGAGAGAGAGAGAGAGAGAGAGAGAGAGAGAGAGAGAGAGAGAAGGAAGGGAGAGGAAGAGAGAGGGGGGGTGGGGTGGTGGAAGAAAATTACGAGAAAGAGGGGGGGGGGGGGGGGGGGGTGCGTTTAGCAATAATATTGTGCAATACAGTCGAACCCGCTAATAAGAAACCCGCTTATAAGAAAACCCGCTTATAAGAAAGCAATTCCCCCCCCCCCCCCCCCGCAGAATTCCTTCTTTCTTATGTATTATCAAAACTCGGATATAAGAAAACCGCTTATAAGAAAACTCGGTTATAATGAAGCAAATTCGTTCTCCCATCCGCGATGCAAACTTGGATATAAGAAAATGATTTCATACAAGGGAGTTGGTTTGCAGTTCATTTTCTTATAAGCAAGTTTGATTTTCTTATAAGCGATTTTTTAAAAATTAGGGCATGAACTGAGAGAATGTTGCAAAAAGTGCTGTCGTTCCAGAAAACAAACAAAAGAGGAAAATTTATGTCAGAGCAGATATGTCACAGACACTCTACCGGCACAGGCACTTGCTTTCCTTCAGTATTCTGTACAAAATAAATGCTGAGAAGAAGGAAAAATACGAATGCCTGTACTTTTGTGTTAGTTGTTTTCTTATAAGCGAGTTTGATTTTCTTATCAGCGATTTTTTAAAAATTAGGGCATGAACTGAAAGGATGTTCCCAAAAATGCAGTTGTTCCAACAAAACAAACAAAAAATAAAGAGGAAAATGTACGTCAGAGCAGCTAGGTCACAGACACTCTAACCTTAATATAGAAAGATACAGCCGAATCCGCTTATAAGAAACTCGCTTATAAGAAAACTTGCTTATAATGAAGCAAAAAAAAGTTCCCTGCCGAACTTCTTCTTTCTTATCTATGATCAAAACTCGGATATAAGAAACTCACTTATAAGAAAACTCGGTTATAAGCAAGCAAATTCCTCAGTTCTCACATCTGCAATGGGAACTTGGACATAAGAAAAGTATGTCATACAAGAGAGTTGGTTTGCAGTTCGTTGTTTTTTTATAAGCGAGCTCTAGCTATTTTCTTATACACGAATTACCATTGACAACATTTTCTTAAAGACCCACCAGATCACATGTCAAAATCACGAGTTCCACATGTTTTCCCTCTTATAGCTGGTACAAAATCTTGTTTTGATCAGGTTTGACTCCCATACAAATGCCCCCAAATTGAAAACAAAACATTTAAAGAGCAGCCTCAATTATAAGTTGGGGGAATTTGTATGTGGGTCACAGCTACCCAAAAAAAACAAGGGACTTAATCATGTTGGGTCAGTGTGTCTCTAAAAGTGAGTTGGACCTGAACTGAAAGGATGTTCCCAGAAAATTGAAGTTGTTCCAAAAAGGGAAAGTTTACCTCATACCAGTTGCGTCACAGACAGTCTAAACAGTACAGGCACTTGATTGCAAGACTAATTGAGTTGTTTTTGTTCCTTTATTCTATACTTTCCTTCAGTATTCTGTGCAAAATAAATGTTGAGCAGAAGAAAAAAATATGAGTGCCGGTACTTTTCTGTTGGTGGTAGAGAGACTGTCCATCTTTTTTATTTTCAGCAGCAATGGCAGAGAGGAACAGGCAATCCATTTCTTTAAGAAGATAAATACAAATAACTGAATATGTGGACGAAAATCCACATAAACAAAAGCAAACGATTGATAAAAAGTTGCATGGGTGGACAGTAAATGGTAATAGTTCAGTACAAGAAAGGTGAAGGGGTACATATTTGATAACAGTGAAAAGGAAGAAAAAGCTTGTTAGTTTGAGTGGTTGTAGGCACCTTTAAATCTTCTTCTTAGTAGACGATATTGATTTTATGATTAGGAAAAAGGATGTTCTCTTCATTTTGTTTGGGATATAAGAAAACTTGAATGTGGTAATAAGCAAAAAATGATCTCCCTTCGATTTTCTTATTACCGAGTTTTGCTGTATTTTGATTTTATGATGTAAAACATGAGTCATAGATAGCAAGTTTCTTTATGGTCCATTGGCATTGTACAAACGCAAATGCAAAAATTGTCTTCCACTGTGTAAAATGAGTTATACATCCAAATTAGAATATTGATTAAAAACAAGAAACAGAAATTTACATTTAAACAAATGTTGCTCTCACACCACACCCACTCATTCATCTGCTCTCCGCTATCTTGCTTGCTCATCATGCAACTCACACCACGTCTGCCTTCATTTTTGGCTCACGTCATTTTTTTAAAACAAAGTGAGTCTATAGTATCGTACGTGTTCGGTTGTGTGTCTGTGTGTGTGTGTGTGTGTGTGTGTGTGTGTGTGTGTGTGTGTGTGTGTGTGTGTGTGTGTGTGTGTGTGTGAGTGTGTGTGTGTGTTGCGTCCGTGGCCCAACCTTTAACCTTGCACTGCAAACTTTAACGCTGTCGTTTTCTCTAAAAATATAAGGTGTTGGAGGGTTAAAGTTAGCAGGATATTTGATTTTGACGTGAGCCTTCAAGTCACGATGATCAAAGTAGTCAGATGCATCAATAAAGGACACAAGAAAGACTATAATTTGTTGCAGAGATTACTGTTGTGCAACCTTTAACCTTGCAATCTCCAAACTTTAACATTGTCGTTTTCTCTAATTTTCTCTAAAAATACAAGGCGTTGGAGGGTTAAAGTTAGCAGGATACTTGATTTTGATATGAGCCTTCAACTCACAACGATCAAAGCAGTCAGATGCATCTACAAAGAGCATAAGAAATACAATCATTTGTTGCAGAGATTACTGTTGTGCTGTACAGATCAGATACTCATACTGGAAAGAAGACTCTCCATTAGATATACAAAAACGCTGTTTAAAAATAAACATAAGACTTCAGGTGTGTACAAATAGGTACATTTTAACGTCATTAACTTATATTTTCTGTAACAAAAAGGATGTACCGAGTGTGGGGCATTGACGGCCCGGTTGTTTCGTTTTATTTGCGCCTTTGACAATGCGCATCATCTCTGCCCATGCAATACTTATTATTGCACTTCCGGCGATAGCAAACACAACAAGGCCTAGGCCTACAGATCAAGCCTTACCTCATAATCAAGACGACGTACCTAACATTTAGCCCACAATCATTTCAGTCTTGAAAAAAATATACGGAAAATCCAGTGTTCGTCGATTTCACTGCCTTCGACGTACGAATCCAGATGAAGTTAGGCCTAGACGATTGATCACCATGTCACCGTATCATGCCATGTGACCCGGATGGATGAGCGTGCAGGCTGCGACCTTAACCTTTGCTTTGTGGCAGAGGGGGGGGGGAGGAATTAACGAAGCGAAAATAAAATATTAGGACTAAAGTATCTTACAGAAATGTTGATGATGTGGAACAAGTATCTATCGCATGAACAATCAGTTTAAAACAGTATCAGATCAGGAGTATGGCCTTACGAATTCCGCAACTTCAATTATTAATTTTCTAAGAGGCTTAGACCTACAGGTGTCCGTAGACCCCCCTTACCCCGGCGGGGGAGATGGGGGGGGGGGGGGGATTGGTCACTATGTTTTTCTGAAAGCTTTGTCAATATGCTTTTCAATTTTACTTGTTTGCCAAAAATAAAAATAGGGCTCCACTATGTTACATGCGCACATATAAACATACATATAATTAAATTTTAAAGAAAGAGGGAAAGGGGTAGGGGTAAATGAAAAATGGTGTTTTACATCCTCTCGGTCATAGACACATATGGGACATTTGTAAATGTAAAGTTGGTGGGGAAAATACTGGCTACAATGCCTGGAGGCAGTGCAACACCAGTAAAGTCCCGAGTTTTTAACAATATAGATAGGTGTAGCGGTAACCATGCCTCGGTTAAACCTCATTGGCTATGGTACCGCCACTTACATTGAGACACTGAGGGTAGGGGCAATTGAATGCACAGAAATAATTTAATTTACACAGTAAAATAAAAATTCATTCTGTTCTCAGATGCACAAGTGTCTACATAACAGTATTATAGTAATACAAATCAGACATGAGCCTTGAAGGCTTTGCCTCTTGTTGTTTTTAATTTTCTGTTCCGTTCTTTCTTTTTTCCTCCTTTGTTTTGCATTTTCCCCCTTTTTTTCATGCACCAAATTAGGTAAAAGCATTTTCTCTTTGTTTTATGTTTCTGTTTGTCTTTTATTTTATTATTTTCTCTTTTACTCTTTTATTTTTTCCCATTTTTCCCCATTCAAATCGGTTATAAGAAAACAAATTTAAAATGTTTTCTTATATCCGAGTATCTGATATAAGAAAACCCGGATATAAGAAAACAAAAAATTATCTCCTTTCGATTTTCTTATAACCGGGTTTTACTGTATGTTTTAATGTTAAAACCCTGTATTTCACTTTATATAATTTTGTTATTTTATCCTTAAATATTTTATACAAGCATACCTGTGTCTTAGTCTGTGAGTGTGTGGTATGTGTGTGTGTGTGTGTGTGTGTGTGTGTGTGATGTTTAATATGTTGGGGTCTCTGTGTATGTGGGCATTTTTCACTCTCACATGGTGGCACGGCGATGGGCAAGTTATAGGCCTATTGTGACTGGCCTGTCGCTCTGTTGCCGTGGTGGGGGTGGGACTGCTCACGTGTACAGACACCCACATTAGGGTGTTCGCATTAATTGCATTTTATTCTGCTTTTGTTTTTTGTATTGATCGATTGCAAGACAAATTTCCTTGTTTTAATGAGATTGGGACAATAAATGATTGATTGATTGTCGCATTGCTTCTGTTCGTCATCTTCTCTCTGAAGACGCCACCAAAACTCTCATCTCTGCCTTTGTTCTCGGCTTAGACTACTGCAATTCCCTTCTTGCTGGTTGCCCACAAAATCTTCTCGCTAAATTGCAGAAAATTCAGAACAATACTGCTCGCCTTGCGCTGAGGTGTTCCAAATTCTCTCACTCTACTCCAATGCTTGAATCTCTTCACTGGCTTCCTGTTGGAAGGCGTATCGAATACAAGCTCTCTCTGCTCTGTTACAAATCCCTGAATGGTCTCGCTCCTTCTTATCTCGCTGATCTTCTGAACCTTTACACACCTCTTAGACAGTTACGCTCCTCTTCTGACACTTCTCTCCTGTCCATATCCCTCGTTACCGCACCAAGACCCTTGGCGAACGCTCCTTCTCTTTCCAGGCCCCCTCCTCTTGGAATAGACTCCCTTTACCTCTCCGTTCTGCCAACTCCCTTTCTTCATTCAAGTCTTCTCTCAAAACTACTCTTTTCAAATCATAGCCTGCTATCATCTTTTTAAAGTACTGTGCCCCTTCCATCCGCGTGTGTTTGTGTGCATGCGTGTAGTATGTGCGTGTGTGTTGCGTGTGCGCGTGCGTGTGTGTGTGTGCGCGTGTGGTGCGTTCGTGTGTGTGTGTGTGTGTGTGTGTGTGTGTCTGGTTAGTGCGTGCGTGTGTCTGTGTTTAGTGCGTACGTGTGTGCGCGCGCGCGTGTGTATAATATATTTTTGTCATTTCTTTATTTATATTGCTTGCTGGTTTATTCATTTATTATTGTAAGCGCTTAGGGCTTTTTTAAGATTAGGCGCTATAAATGCTTATCATTATTATTATTGATTGATTGATTTTTGGTCCACTGTATCACAGCAGAAAGAGGCCTCGTGGCTGATGCTAATGCCACCGAGGCCTTCCCTGAACACATCTGGACTAATGGTCTCTGTCAGTGTCAAAGTTGTGGGGAGCAGGTTCCACTCTCAATTCAATTCAATTCAATTCAATCATTTCATTGTCTTCGCAAAAAGCAAAAAAATTCGCTGCCTGGCATGCACATTTTATAAATAATAAGACACGACACAAGTAATGTTTACGAAGACAACTTAGATAAGACTACAACACACACACACACACACACACACACACACACACACACACACACACACACACACACACACACACACACACACACACACATACACAACAACAACAATCCACTGCAATTAGGTACTGTTCAGAAAAATAATATGCATAAAATTATAAAGTATTACTCGTGAAAGCCATTGTCTTTAGAAAAAAGGAATGGTAGAGGACTGTGTGGCTTGTTCGTTCTTGGTGGAACCTCTGCGTTCCACGTGTTCTGGGGTCGATAGGGCGCAGATACTGGCCAGGATCTAAGTCAACCAGATTGTGATTAATTTTATGCAGTAGACACTAACCAGGATCTAAAATCAACCAGATTGTGATTAATTTTATGCAGTAGACACTGGCCAGGATCTAAGTCAACCAGATTGTGATTAATTTTATGCAGTAGACACTGGCCAAGATCTAAGTCAACCAGATTGTGATTAATTTTATGCAGCAGGCACTGGCCAGGATCTAAGTCAACCAGATTGTGATTGATTTTATGCAGTAGACACTGGCCAGGATCTAAGTCAACCAGATTGTGGTTGATTTTATGCAGTAGACACTGGCCAGGATCTAAGTCAACCAGATTGTGGTTGATTTTATGCAGTAGACACTGGCCAGGATCTAAGTCAACCAGATTGTGATTGATTTTATGCAGCAGGCACTGGCCAGGATCTAAGTCAACCAGATTGTGATTGATTTTATGCAGCAGGCACTGGCCAGGATCTAAGTCAACCAGATTGTGGTTGATTTTATGCAATAGACACTGGCCAGGATCTAAGTCAACCAGATTGTGGTTGATTTTATGCAGTAGGCACAGGCCAGGATCTAAGTCAACCAGATTGTGGTTGATTTTATGCAGTAGGCACAGGCCAGGATCTAAGTCAACCAGATTGTGGTTGATTTTATGCAGTAGGCACAGGCCAGGATCTAAGTCAACCAGATTGTGGTTGATTTTATGCAGTAGGCACAGGCGTTCATCTTCCTCTGCTCTTCGTTTGCTTTATTTATTTTTAATCTTCACAAAAGTGTGTTGCTGTTATCTACCACACTTTAATGTAGCAAAACTATAAAACGCTTAAGTCAATTTAACTCCAAAAATGTGTAAATGGGGCTGATAATTGTGTTGCTAAACTTGTTTCTATTATTTTATTAATTTTTGCTTGCTTCTGGAAGTGGGGCCTGGGCCCGTCCGGCTGCAACTGGGGGGTTAATGGTCTTAACCCAGGGTAAGCAGTAGGTCTTTCTCCTTCTATGTTTTCTATTAGGTTCATGCGCCCTCCTAGTTCCGTCGCGATTTATCGTCAGAAGTGGCGTCTGCGACGCATACAGAAACAGAAACACTGAGATACTGTGGTCTAGCTGGTTTGAGTCTGCTTCAAAATTTCATAATTTTCCGGCTGCTGGATTCTGAATGAGTTCTATGTAAGTCCTGGGGTAAGGTAGCAGAAGGATTGCGTGAATATTGCGTTCTAGATGCACCGTCTGGGAGTTTTTAATAATGTCATTATATTTGTCTGTAGCATGATTTGACGAGGGGGGTCATTTTACCCTCAACACCTACGACGGGAAGATCGGGAACTGCTCTTTCACATGACGTGCGGGCGCACCGGCATGTCAAACATGTGAGGTTCCGTATGGGAAACGAAGCAATAAAATATATATTTAAAAGTATAATTTTGTCAGCTTTCTCTCACCAGAAGCATGGGTTATTGTCACAATTTAAGAAAAAAGGAATGGTGGAAATATAAAGCATTTTAAGTCCTTTAAAACATATTCTTATTAGTGCTTGCGTCTTATAATAATATGGATTGCGCCCTTTGAAGAACCTTATTATTCGGTCTTTCGTGCACGCCGGTTGCAGCCGACGTCCATGTGCGAATCTTTATGGAACAAGTTGATAAGATGACGAAACTACTCTTCTCTTATGTGTCAGAGTCCGTCGAATGGATACCATTCGGTCGGATTTTAATCATTACATACTTTGTGGAAATCAATTCTCGCTTTACTTTCAATATCAAAAGCTCGATTGTGGCTGGAGCCGATGCCCTTATATGGACTTCTAACACACCCATAATCACCCGTTCTCTCCTTTGTGTCAGCTGGATTGGGGAGTCCTAAATGTTCTAAATTTAGAAACATTTGGCACTGTTACCTTTTAGAGCACTTGACAAGTCATAGTCATGCTAAAAAGAAAAAAAACGTATCAAAGGAAAAAAGTGAAAGGGGTTTGGCGCCAAGACGCCTAATAACGGGAACCTCTCATCTGTTAGGCCTACCGAAGTGTGCTTTCGCCAAGTCGGCCAAGTGACTCATACAACGCAGAAGTCTCGACTGTCGGTTTGAGATGAGGTTTTTTTACGTGCAGTTCTATGTGTGCAGGGTTTCCGAATAATGAACGTCTTGCATTGGCAGACAGACACAACTGCATGCGTGCCAACTGGAAGCTAAAAATAGACGAGAATGATGTGGAAGAAGTAGGCCTGGAGGAGAGTGAGATAGTGTGTGTGTGTGTGTGTGCGTGTGCGTGTGCGTGCGCGCGCGCGCGTTTGTGTGTGTGTTGTGTGTCAATGTGGAGGGGGGCGATACGGGAAGGGGGGTGGGGGGATAGTCAAACATGCGCCTAACTAAGAAATAGGCCCAGCAAGTCCGACTTCGACTGGAGGAAATGTTTTTTGAAAGCGTAAAAAAAGAACGGACCGGTAAGGCAGAAAGATAGCGGATGACTAGTAAGCAAAAGAAAAAGGCAGAGTCAAATTTTAAGAGAGTGACAGATTAGAGGAAGTTACTTCCAGAAGATGGGGGAGCTATTTATACAAAAGACCCCCCCCCCCCCCGGTAACCCCACGGAAGGAGAGAGATACACTCACACAGAGACATCTAGCCCCCCCCCCCCCCCCCCCCCCCAGCACCATAGGGGCCTACACTGATAGATTCAAACACTAACCCTAACCTCACACTAACCCTAACCTCACACTAACCGGCCCTAACCTCAACCTCACACTAGCCCTAACCTCACATTAACCCTCTGCCTTTGCCCAGCAAGGCACAATGCTGATTCTTCAGTAGTCAATATTTTCAATGAGAAGATTGGGTGGGGACAAAGCCTATGAGCATAGACACAGCTTATGTATCTCTGGACAAAGTCTATATATAATAATAATAATAATAATAGTGAATCATTTATATAGCGCATTCCTCCACCAATGTGGAGCTCTATGCGCTTAACAACAACAAAAATTAAGAAGCAACAAATTCAACAACAACACGAAATAATCGCTCACGCACATGCAAATAGGCATACACATACACACCCCACCCACACATACACGCACGTACCGGCACATACACACACACACACACACACACACACACACACACACACACACACACACACACACACACCGTTACCATCACCACCTGTCACCCCACCCAAAAAACACAATACAAAATACAATCAGTTGAACAAAGCATCAACACACACACACACACACACCCCTCTCTCTCTCTCTCTCTCTCTCTCTCTCTCTCTCTCTCTCTCTCTCTCTCTCTCTCTCTCTCTCTCTCTCTCTCTCTCTCTCTCTCTCTCTCTCTCTCTCTCTCTCTCTCTCTCTCTCTCTCTCTCTCAACAAAGCTGACGTACACATTGCAGTCAACACACAGTGAAACTAATATGGGGGGAGGGGAGTGTGTGTGTGAGAATAGAGTCCAGAAGTAATGTGGCCTAAAGGTTGTGATGTAGCTTGAACAGGTGGGTCTTGAGAGCTGATTTGAAACATTGCAAGGACTGGATATGGCGGATTTCGCGTGGTAAGGAGTTCCAAACTGATGGGGCCGAAAAGGAAAAAGAGCGCTCACCAAACATTTTTGTTCGTGTACTAGGAACACAGAGAATTTTGGAATCTGAAGATGACCGCAATTGCCTTGATGGAGCATAGACAGAAAGCATGTCAGAAATGTAGCTAGGGGCATTTCCAGACAAAGCATGAATGCACACAGGCTTTGACTGCAGTGAGTCCGTGCTTTCTAATCCGTAATGAAAGAGGTTGCGTGTCTGGCATAGAAACAGCAGCCTACTTCTCTTCTGGACTAAACATACGATTTAGTTCCATGCAATACAAGGACCCTGCTGCATTGAAAGACTTCACCCCGAGGACAGGCATGGGGATGTGGCGATGTGCCCCCGTCTCTGTGTGTCTCCAGACACTGACCTTCACCCCTATCCCTAGCCCTATTGTGAAAGGCTTCACTCCTAGGACAGGCATGGGGATGTGGCGATGTCAGTGCCCCCGTCTCTGTGTCAAGAACAGTATATTTATATACATATATATATATATAGCGTCATTGATAGAGCAAATAAATTACTTACATATAGTACATAAAAACTCGGGACTTTACTGGTGTTGCACTGCCTCCGGGCATTGCAGCCAGTATTGTTCCCACCATCTTTGTATTTACAAATGTCCCATATGTGTCTATGACCGAGAGGACGTAAAACACCATTTTTCATTCAGAGCAAATAAATATTGCAGCCAGCAGCTTAACGCGCGCGGGTGGAGAGGAGTTGGTGAGCTGGCGCGGACAGGTTTTGGGTGCCAGTGGTCTGTCATAGCGTCATTGTCTGTGTGTCTCCAGACACTGATCTTCACTTGATCCTAACCATAACCCTAATCCGAGGGGACATACAGAGAAGGGGGCACAACGAGGATGACACAGAGAGACGGGGACACATAGAGACGGGGACACATAAAGACGGGGACACATAGAGACGGGGACACATAGAAATGGTGACACATAGAGGTGGGGGCACATGGAGACAGGGGCACATGGAGACGGGAACACATATAGATAGTGACACATAGAGACGGGAACACATAGAGACTGTGACACATGGATACGGTGATACATAGAGACAAGGGCACATGGAAACGGGAACACATAGAGACGGTGACACATAGAGATGGGGGCATAATTATGGAGATGGGGGTACACAGAGACGGTGACACATAGAGACACGGGCACATGCAGACAGTGACGGGGCACAATGAGGGTGACCACATGGAGACGGGGGCACAATGAGGGTGACACATAGATACGGGGGCACATGGAGACGTGGGCACATGGAGACGGGGACACATGGAGACGGTGACACATGGAGACGGTGACACATGGAGACGAGGACACATGGAGACAGGGACACATGGAGACAGTGACACATGGAGACGGTGACACATGGAGACGGGGGCACATAGAT
This sequence comes from Phymorhynchus buccinoides, assembly GCA_017654935.2. NCBI lineage: Eukaryota > Metazoa > Mollusca > Gastropoda > Neogastropoda > Raphitomidae > Phymorhynchus > Phymorhynchus buccinoides. Next base: position 859,779 of record CM065700.1, on the reverse strand, counting down.
GTGACCCCACTGTGATCACTGGGCTCACTTAGCTAGGTAAAACACAGTGGCAAGC
>CM065700.1:847224-857224 GCA_017654935.2 Phymorhynchus buccinoides | reverse complement strand
ACACACACATACACTCACACGCGCACATGCGCACACACGCACACACTCACTGACACGCACACATACGTTTCTAACAAACCTTTAACTATATAGAACTAGCGCAACGCCCCATACCGGTAACGCCTAGTGCCGGTAACGCCTTGTACAGGTAACGCCAAGTACCGGTACCGCTGAGTACCGGTTTTGCCAGGTCCGCAAAATATTATATTTTTACTTTTGGGGCTGAAAATTAAAAAATTGGAGCCCTACCACTTTCAAGGCCTACCGATCTCCATGACCTTGACCTTGACCTTGATCGGTATGCAATCATCAGAACAACCATAAGCCAAAGGACCTACATGCCAAGTTTGAAGTCCCTAAGACCAACGGTGTGGACGTTATAGCCCCTTAAAGATTTTCGGTTTTCAAGGTCATACGCCAAGGTGAAGGTCATGACGGCGATAATTTATGCGCGGATGCCTTCTCTCATGGTGACACGCCACCACACAAAACTGGAAACGATTCGGTAAAGCAGTTCGGGAGATATGCGTGGGACAGTAAAACCCAATCATTAGACCCCTACCACTTTCAAGGCATACCGATCTCCCTGACCTTGATCTTGACCTTCATTGTTACGCCATCATCAGAACGGCCATAAGCGAAAGTACATCCATGCCAAGTTTCAAGACTCTAGGACCTGCGGTGTGGAAGTTATGGCCCCTTAACGATTTTCGGTTTTCAAGGTCATACACCAACGTCAAGGTCAGGACGGCAAAAAGTTTTGCACAGATGCCTTCCTCTCATGGGGACACACGACCACACAAAATTTGAAGCGATACGGTCAAGCGGTTCGGGAGATCCTTGGGACAGACAGAAAAGAACAAACAAACAAACAAAAAAAGGAAACAAACCCGAACAGCTCGGATTTACTAACCGCAAGTGCGCGTGGAGCTGCGTGTGGTCCCCCCCCCTCCCCACGACCCCTTGGCGGAGGTTTCCGAAAAGTAAGGACGGCATGACCTTCCGAGGGTGCCAAGGATGCTTGATACCAAATTTGGTGTCGATCGGTTGAGAACTGTGGCCCCCTCCAGCCCACCCCCCTGAACACCCCCCCTCCAGCCCCCCTCCCCCCAGCCCCCCTCATCCCCTCCCTCCTCCCCTCAACCCCCTCCCCCCCTCCACCCCCCTCCCATCCCCCCCCCCCACGCTCACAGCTCACACGCACTTGCTGTTAGTAAATCCGAGCTGCGTGTGCCCCCCCCTCCCCACGACCCCTTGGCGGAGGTTTCCGAAACGTAAGGACGGCATGACCTTCGGAGGGTGCCAAGGATGCTTGATACCAAAGTTGGTGTCGATCGGTTGAGAACTGTGGCCGTGCATAAGGGACACACAGACAGAAACAGACAGATTTCGAAAATATATATAAGATAAATATATAATTCAGGGGCCTGAGAATATTTTAAAGGTTGTCCAAATCAAGACCATTCGTTCATATTAGTATTATGGTTAATGAATAGGCTTTGGTAGTATATGGATATAACTGTATACATTTGGTTTGGCATGCTTATTCCTACAAGTACAGAGAGAGAGAGAGAGAGAGAGAGAGAGAGACTGACTGACAACTTTTATTGACAATGACTTACAGTCTTCATGTCAATGGGGTGAATACGGGATCAAAACGAAAAACAAAAGCATAACATTACGCTTGTACATAAACATAAGCAATTCAAGCAACACACACACACACACACACACGCACGCATATACACTCACACACACGCGAACACACACACACACGCACGCACGCGCACACTCACAACTGAACATATTCATCCACTCACACAACAAACAAGTATATATTAGTATCATGCTCAATGAATAGGCTTTGGTAGTATATGGACATAACTGTAGGCATTTGGTTTGGCATGCTTATTCCTACAAGTACACAGAGAGAGAGAGAGAGAGAGAGAGAGAGAGAGAGAGAGAGAGAGAGAGAGAGAGAGAGAGAGAGAGAGAGAGAGAGAGAGAGAGAGAGAGAGAGAGAGAGAGAGAGAGAGGAGATTTGATCAGGTTCCGGATACGGAAGTGTCCCATCGAAACGACTTCCTGTTGACCGTCTTATGACCGGAACCCAAACCGTCTGAGAGATGGAGAAGCGACCTCGGTAACTTTTCTATTGCATGCAGGCTTAGAGCAAAGCGGAGCTGTGTGTGACAGCGTAAAATGTAACAACGGCGCAAAATGTAACAATGTTCGATTTTGTTACATTTTGCGCTAGGCGCCCACCTTTTGATGAAATTAGCACAAAAAATGGCAGAGTTTTTCGTCAATACAGATCAAATCGAAGTAAAATCTTCAAGGAGTTGATGAATTTGTTTTCATCATAATATACCAAATCGAAAGATAAAAAAAAGTCTACATCTAAATTTCCAAATGTTTGTTTGTTTGCTTGTTTGTTTCACTCGTTCTTTATTCGATTTAGTATTATTACTTATTATTACAAGGTGCAAAGTATGCAGGTTGTTTTATTGATTTTTTTCTCTCGTGTGTTATTTCTTTCTTGCTTTCTTCTTGGGTACAGCGGGTTTTTCGCCTGAACAATGCCGAATTACTGTTGTGTTTATGGATGTAACAAATCACAGCTACGATATTTTCTGAACTGTATTTATGATTATGTTCCTTCGAATCTCTCTCTCTCTCTCTCTCTCTCTCTCTCTCTCTCTCTCTCTCTCTCACGCACGCACGCCGATAACTTAGCACACACCCCCCCCCCCCCCCCCCGAAAAAAACAAAACAACAAAAACGCTGACAACAATATGAAGCGAAATACCCATGGCTGAAAGACATGGCTTGAATGTCACACAATAAGAATCTGATCAAATTTCACTGACAGTTAATTGCATGAAAAGACGTCATGAGGTCGGGCTTTAAACACAGCTACTCGTAGCTATTATGACGCACTTCCATGAGCACCCATATCGTCTGAATATTAAGTTGTTAAACTCTGCTTAACGTGCTGTAATGGGCTATCCCCTGTTAACCACAAGTTGATTTAGCTTTGGCCGCAGGTTAAAAACTGCTAAAAATTGTAGCTTGTTTCTTTCAAGGTTTCTTCAGTCATCCCATATTTATCGTTTTTATCTAAATGTGAAGAAGATTAATGTATTTTTTATGGTAAAGACCTTTTTTTACATCTGGAATAGAGTGCATCTCAGGCTTACTTTGTACCTTGTGTGACGTAAGTGTCCCGCGCGACCCCTCTTTCTTTATCTACACCCCCCCCCCCCCCCCTCTCCTTTTCTTTTCTCTGTCCGGCCGCCACGTTAATTGCCACCCACCATCTAAAGAATGCCGATTCCGGGATTGGTCCCTTTCAAGTTCGAATTGTCTCCCCGGTCGGGTCGGCACGTACCACCTACCGAGGTTATCTCCCTTCACCCCCCCCCCCTTTCTACCGTCTCATCACAAGAAAGTGACAACCACGGTTATCTCCCTTTGAAGATGGTTTTGCTTTTCCAATCACAAGGTTAGGAATGTCAGGAATGTGATAAGGATGGAATAGGCGCGTGATTGTTCGGTACAATTAGAACAGCATCTTGTGACGTGTGGACTGTAATACACCAATAGCAGGCTTTCATTGCTTGAAAGTGAAGGCTATAATTGGCGTAGTGAGAAAAAGTTTTTCACACAAGACGCTGAAACTGACTAGAGCAACACCTCTCCCAGCCAGAATAGCCCACCTAGTAAGTCTTATTGATGACTGGTGATTGAGACTGGTTGTTTGTTTGACTCTAGTTTTGATCTAGATCCTATGTTCAATGATGAATAAGGAGTAGATAGATATGTTATAGAAAAGAAGTGGTAAACATTCTATTCTATTTATGTGCACTGATTATTTGTGTGTGTGTGTTTTTGACTTGAACACTTTTGGTACCAGAACCGGAGTTTATGCCTACTAACCCTTTTGTCTATTTTTAGTAGGAAACCTATGGGCCGCAATCTTGCACTATTTTTAGTAGGAAACCTATGGGCCGCAATCTTGCACTTTATGATACCATTCCTTTCCAGGTGTTGGATGGAGAATGATGTTGTCTTGATCACCTTTTATGTTTTACTGATCTCAGTTTGTTAACTGAAATTCAGTTTATTTATTAACTACATGTAGTGCTATTGTACAAGGGAAGCCTTCAAGCCGGTTGGGATTCACTAATTCCCTGCCGACTGAAGCCCCTTGTCTCTAAGCCATAGAGATCTACATCCACCTTCTCCTGTGATTATCAGCAGGGCATCGTGGGCCGGAAGATCATCCCGGACTCCACCACGCACCAAGACGGGACTGTCGCCAAGACGACCCGCACCCAGAATCCGCGAGGAGACCACGCCTGAACCGTGCCATCCCGCGAAGCCGTAACCGGAACGACTGGGAGCTACTCTCACCTGACGAGCAAGCCCAGAACTTCAAACAGCTAAGTCTACCTGACTGCGCCAATCATTTGAACTTTCCTACGGACACCGAAGATAATTAGTAACCCTTCCGGCATGGGGCGAACCTTATAGAAAGACAAAAGTCTTGTGAATCCTTTCGGATTTCATTGTTTTTTATCCATATTTTGTTTTGGCGCCATTGAGCTGCTTTATTATTATTGTTGCATAATCTTATGCAGATTTTGGGAGTAAATAAAATACAAGTGTCAAATAATCCTGAACCCTTTGGTCAGACTGATGAGAGTGGGAGTCTTGTAATTTCATGTAAAACCCTACTTCTCTCTGTCTGCCATTTAGAGCAATTCAACCACTTGTATTTCTTACAACCATCTGACGAGCCAGAACCCGGGCACAAATATAAATTTATTAGATGAAAAGGGGCCGGGAAAGTTGCTCATCTCCCATACCCTAGAGAAGTGGGCTAAAGGCAAATTATCTAAAGTCTTCCCTAGGGACTTAGCCTTTTAACCCATTACCTCGTCACATCTAATTGGGGGCTCGCGTCCGGGATATTTTTTTTCATAAAGTCTAACAAATTTCAATTCAAACTGTAGTTCCTTTTCAAAACTTATCTTGTGTCCACTGGGAAAGTTATTGTGATTTGGTTCACTGTGTTTTGATTTGATTTGTTTGAATGCTATTTATGACTTTATTTTGATGTGCATGCTATTTCTGTTTATGCTGAAATAGTTAAGTGTTGATTGATACATTCAACTCAGCAGCTTTGTTTTTATTTTGAATAGTTGTATTTACAACCATGGCTGAGATTGTTAAACTTAGGCGGGAGCTTAAAGAATGGGGAGAGTCTCTAGGAATGTCAGGCCAAGAGTTAGCAAATTTTGTCATATCTGAATATGACAAAGAGAAAACTCGCGAGGAGGCCGAGAAAGACAAACAGAGAGCTCATGAGGCTCAAGAGGCTGACAAAACTCGGGAGGCTCAAGAGGCTAATAAGCAGAGAGCTCATGAGGCTCAAGAGGCTGATAAAGCTCGGAAAGAGGCTGAGAACGACAAACAAAGAGCCCATGAGGCTCAACAAGCAGATAAAGATCGCGACGCTCAAGAGCAAATCCGTACTCATGAGTTAAGGCAGAGACAACTAGTGCAGGATGCCAAAAATAAAGAACTCGAACTTGAGGCCACTGAGCGAGAAAAGGCGCGAGACCATGAGCTAGCTATGAAGCAGCTTGAAAACTCAGCAGACTCTGAGACTGCTGCCCCTCAAAATTTTCCCCCTCCCATTCATACCTCAGCCATGACCTTCACATTGGAGGCATTCAATGAGGCAACCGAGTCTATCGATGCATTCCTCGATAGATTTGAAAGACTGGCCCAGGAATTTGAGCTTGCTCCGGAAAAGTTCAACCTCAAGCTTGCCCAAAGTCTCAGGGGTGTGGCTTATGAGGTATACAGTAAACTTCCGTCAAGCCAAATTACCGACTACCCAGCTTTGAAAGAAGCCCTGCTCAACAGATACGAGTTGACAGCTGACGCCTACCGGAAAAAGTTCCGGTCAACCAGAAAAGGTAGGGGAGAGTCCTATGCCCAATTTTCAGATAGACTGGGGAACTATCTGACTAAATGGGTGTCGCTTTCTGCCAAATCAGAGTCCTATGAGGATCTCCGGGAACTGATGGTTGGCGAGCAACTGCGCGAAACCATGTCCCCAGAGTTACGCACCTTTACTGCCGAACAAGGTGCCACAACTCTGGCTGACCTCATCCAGCTAAGTGATAGGTACACTCTAGCCCATGATGAACCTAGCGCCCCTAAAAGGCCAAAACTACAGCAAGTAGTTGGGTCCACTGCTTCACAGCAGAGCAGGTTTAACCCCAACTCCAACAGTGGGTCCCACGGTTCTACCCATGAACGACAACCACTGGGGCAACCCTTATTCTGCTCATACTGCAAGTCGAACACCCACAATCGGGATGACTGCAGGAAACTTGCTTACAAGCGGCAAAATGTTGCAACTATGCAAGTCGTCTCGACTTCGCAGAATTGCACAAACCCCTCCCCAGTACAGTGTCCAGGCACACCGTCAGTCGTTGGACAGGCGACTGTCAACAACATCCCTGTTCAGTGTCTCTATGACACTGGACTGTCATGCGACGCCATCGTCTGCGGATCTTTAGTCCCCGCGTCAGCATACACGGGAGACTTCATCTCTCTGCAAGGCCCTGATGCTGCAATCCCCCCTTCCACTTTGCCAGTCGCCATAATCAATGTCGACACCAGATTTGTAAAGGGACCCATCAAGGCAGTGCTCATGGACAGTCCTGTCTATGACCTCATACTGGGATCACAGTATGTGTTTTTAGGGCACCCCTCTCAACCTGCCCTAGTTTCAGCAGCATTCCCTTCTCCCCAATCCACAAACCAACTCCCTCCCTCCTTCCCAAAGAGCAAATCTCCCTCAGCAGGGAAGAAACCTCTCAACGCGGCAAACCAAATTGCCGCGCGAGCAAATCCAGATTGTCCCAAGTCCCCAAGTCCGCCACAACTTGGAAAATCCTTCCCAAGGAATGTCCGCCTAACGACCCAAGACCACTCGCCACAGGTACCTCAGGTGAAAGGCAGCACTGTACCCGCAAACACCCACCGAAGGTACTATCGGGACAGGCCGCCGCACGTACAGCCGTCACCTACCCCTCCCTTTCAGCGAGTGGCAGTCGACTTGGTCGGGCCTCTACCTAAACGGAAGAAGAAATTCCGGTATATAGTCACCGTGGTCGACATATGTACCATGCAGTGCGATGCCGCCCCAATCTCCTCACTTGATGCTAGCCAGATAGCCGCGGCACTCAAAGCCATTTTCACCCGAATCGGCCTACCAAACCACATCATCAGCAATGATGAATCCAGGCTAAAGGGGAAACTCAGGCAAGAGGTGTTTGCTATTCTGCAATCAACCTTGGGACAACTCAACACAGGATTGCCGCACCAACCTCAGTCGGAATCCATTCCACTGATCTCTAACCCACCTGCTCCTTTGAACTCTGTGTTGCGACCAGATGTTCCACCATTCCAGCCGACCCAGTCTCCCCACTAATTTGTCCCTGTCGCCCAAGTCGAAAGTGGAGTCGGCGTTCCACAGGAAGATTCCGGTACCAGAATCTTTTCTTCGGGGGGCCTCTGTGACGTAAGTGTCCCGCGCGACCCCTCTTTCTTTATCTACACCCCCCCCCCCCCCCCCCCTCTCCTTTTCTTTTCTCTGTCCGGCCGCCACGTTAATTGCCACCCACCATCTAAAGAATGCCGATTAAGGGATTGGTCCCTTTCAAGTTCGAATTGTCTCCCCGGTCGGCACGTACCACCTACCGAGGTTATCTCCCTTCACCCCCCCCCCCCCCTTTCTACCGTCTCATCACAAGAAAGTGACAACCACGGTTATCTCCCTTTGAAGATGGTTTTGCTTTTCCAATCACAAGGTTAGGAATGTCAGGAATGTGATAAGGATGGAATAGGCGCGTGATTGTTCGGTACAATTAGAACAGCATCTTGTGACGTGTGGACTGTAATACACCAATAGCAGGCTTTCATTGTTTGAAAGTGAAGGCTATAATTGGCGTAGTGAGAAAAAGTTTTTCACACAAGACGCTGAAACTGACTAGAGCAACACCTCTCCCAGCCAGAATAGCCCACCTAGTAAGTCTTATTGATGACTGGTGATTGAGACTGGTTGTTTGTTTGACTCTAGTTTTGATCTAGATCCTATGTTCAATGATGAATAAGGAGTAGATAGATATGTTATAGAAAAGAAGTGGTAAACATTCTATTCTATTTATGTGCACTGATTATTTGTGTGTGTGTGTTTTTGACTTGAACACTTTTGGTACCAGAACCGGAGTTTATGCCTACTAACCCTTTTGTCTATTTTTAGTAGGAAACCTATGGGCCGCAATCTTGCACTATTTTTAGTAGGAAACCTATGGGCCGCAATCTTGCACTTTATGATACCATTCCTTTCCAGGTGTTGGATGGAGAATGATGTTGTCTTGATCACCTTTTATGTTTTACTGATCTCAGTTTGTTAACTGAAATTCAGTTTATTTATTAACTACATGTAGTGCTATTGTACAAGGGAAGCCTTCAAGCCGGTTGGGATTCACTAATTCCCTGCCGACTGAAGCCCCTTGTCTCTAAGCCATAGAGATCTACATCCACCTTCTCCTGTGATTATCAGCAGGGCATCGTGGGCCGGAAGATCATCCCGGACTCCACCACGCACCAAGACGGGACTGTCGCCAAGACGACCCGCACCCAGAATCCGCGAGGAGACCACGCCTGAACCGTGCCATCCCGCGAAGCCGTAACCGGAACGACTGGGAGCTACTCTCACCTGACGAGCAAGCCCAGAACTTGAAACAGCTAAGTCCACCTGACTGCGCCAATCATTTGAACTTTCCTACGGACACCGAAGATAATTAGTAACCCTTCCGGCATGGGGCGAACCTTATAGAAAGACAAAAGTCTTGTGAATCCTTTCGGATTTCATTGTGTTTTATCCATATTTTGTTTTGGCGCCATTGAGCTGCTTTATTATTATTGTTGCATAATCTTATGCAGATTTTGGGAGTAAATAAAATACAAGTGTCAAATAATCCTGAACCCTTTGGTCAGACTGATGAGAGTGGGAGTCTTGTAATTTCATGTAAAACCCTACTTCTCTCTGTCTGCCATTTAGAGCAATTCAACCACTTGTATTTCTTACAACCATCTGACGAGCCAGAACCCGGGCACAAATATAAATTTATTAGATGAAAAGGGGCCGGGAAAGTTGCTCATCTCCCATACCCTAGAGAAGTGGGCTAAAGGCAAATTATCTAAAGTCTTCCCTAGGGACTTAGCCTTTTGACCCATTACCTCGTCACACCTTGTAATAATAAGTAATAATGCTAAATCGAATGAAGAACGAGTGAAACAAACAAGCAAGCAAACAAACATTTGGAAATTTAGATGTAGACTTTTTTTTTATCTTTCGATTTGGTATATTATGATGAAGACAAATTCATCAACTCCTTGAAGATTTTACTTCGATTTGATCTGTAATGACGAAAAACTCTGCCATTTGTTTTATTTATTTATTTATTTATTAATTGCTAATTTCGTCAAAAGGTGAACGCCTAGCGCAAAATGTAACAATTGTTACATTTTGCGCCGTTGTTACATTTTACGCTGTCACAGCTGTGTAACAACTGAAATGAGAGTGGAACAGTATACTATCACTTCCTTGTACTATCATCAGAGCTTCCCCGGTCATAAAGAAGTGAAGAGACCACAAATTATATCATTCCAAAAGTCTACGTAGGAAGGTAAAAAAAATCAGTTTCTGTCAAATCTCTGGTTCTTAATTTCTACATCTAACTTGAGTTGTTTGATGGCCAACCGAGAGAGAGAGAGAGAGAGAGAGAGAGAGAGAGAGAGAGAGAGAGAGAGAGAGAGAGAGAGAGAGAGAGATGTGCAATGATTTTCCATTACCCTGTAAAATACTATACAGCTCTCACTGTCACTTTACTTTTGGCCCCAGCTTTAG
>CM065700.1:829724-832224 GCA_017654935.2 Phymorhynchus buccinoides | reverse complement strand
ACCGACTCACAATCAGCAGAACACCTAACCGCAGTAACGTCCTCACCACCGACTCACAATCAGCAGTCGTGGCTGCATGGAGGCAGCAGAACACCTAACCGCAGTAACGTCCTCACCACCGACTCACAATCAGCAGTCGTGGCTGCATGGAGGCAGCAGAACACCTAACCGCAGTAACGTCCTCACCACCGACTCACAATCAGCAGTCGTGGCTGCATGGAGGCAGCAGAACACCTAACCGCAGTAACGTCCTCACCACCGACTCACAATCAGCAGTCGTGGCTGCATGGAGGTAGCAGAACACCTAACCGCAGTAACGTCCTCACCACCGACTCACAATCAGCAGTCGTGGCTGCATGGAGGCAGCAGAACACCTAACCGCAGTAACGTCCTCACCACCGACTCACAATCAGCAGTCGTGGCTGCATGGAGGTAGCAGAACACCTAACCGCAGTAACGTCCTCACCACCGACTCACAATCAGCAGTCGTGGCTGCATGGAGGCAGCAGAACACCTAACCGCAGTAACGTCCTCACCACCGACTCACAATCAGCAGTCGTGGCTGCATGGAGGTAGCAGAACACCTAACCGCAGTAACGTCCTCACCACCGACTCACAATCAGCAGTCGTGGCTGCATGGAGGTAGCAGAACACCTAACCGCAGTAACGTCCTTACCACTGACTCACAATCAGCAGTCGTGGCTGCATGGAGGCAGCAGAACACCTAACCGCAGTAGCGTCCTCACCACTGACTCACAATCAGCAGTCGTGGCTGCATGGAGGCAGCAGAACACCTAACCGCAGTAACATCCTCACCACCGACTCACAATCAGCAGTCGTGGCTGCATGGAGGCAGCAGAACACCTAACCGCAGTAACGTCCTTACCACTGACTCACAATCAGCAGTCGTGGCTGCATGGAGGCAGCAGAACACCTAACCGCAGTAGCGTCCTCACCACTGACTCACAATCAGCAGTCGTGGCTGCATGGAGGCAGCAGAACACCTAACCGCAGTAACGTCCTCACCACCGACTCACAATCAGCACAGCCAGTAAGGCAGAAAAACTGCAGATGGCATAAAGAAAAGGCAGAGTCAAAGAGAGTGATAGATCAGAGGAAGTTGCTAGCACACAGCTTCCAGAAGGTGGAGAAACTATTTGTACAGAAAGATCCCCCGGCACCCCTACGTGGTAAGAACAGTAATGATGACTATCTGGCATGTAAACAATTGTAAAGTCGCCATGTGTGTATGTGTAGTCACATTTGTTTTAATGACAATACTCATCAGATGTACACACCTTCTGTGAGTCTTTGTGTATGGCTTGTTATCTTGCTGCGGGTTTAAATTTTCCCACTAACTCAGCGTAGGGGGCGTTTTACCATTGTCATCCAAAGGTCCAACACTTGGCGATAATTAATCTGTGCTTTTTTATCTTCTCGACGCCATTGTGATTTCATAGCTTTGACTAATAGATTAAGGTTAGATGTACATGAATGCTGAGTCAAGACAGTGTGATAGATTGACACTGAGAGAGAGAGAGAGAGAGAGAGAGAGAGAGAGAGAGAGAGAGGAGAGAGAGAGAGAACGAGAAAAAGAGAGAGAGAGAGAGAAGAGAGAGAGACAGAGAGAGAGAGAGAGAGAGAGAGAGAGAGAGAGAGAGAGAACGAACGAAAAAATTTTATTGAGGGAAAAAGAGTAAGCACACAATGGGCTTTTTTACATCTTGCCCTCAAACAAACATGCAAGAAAATCAATATATTCAACACAAAAATAATGAAGAAGCATGCAAAAAGTAATCATCGAAGAATTATCCATGAAGAAGAAAAAATAGATACAACAAAACTGTCTATCTATCCCCCCCCCCCCCCCCCCCCCCCCCCCCCCCACACACACAAGAGACGAGAGAGAGAGAGAGAGAGAGAGAGAGAGAGAGAGAGAGAGAGGAGAGAGAGAGAGAGAGAGAGAGAGAGAGAGAGAGAGAGAGAGAGAGAGAGAGAGAGAGAGAGAGAGAGAGAGAGAGAGGGGGAGAGAGAGAGAGAGAGAGAGAGAGGGAGAGAGAGAGAGAGAGAGAGAGAGAGAGAGAGAGAGAGAGAGAGAGAGAGAGAGAGAGAGAGAGAGAGAGAGAGAGAGAGAGAGAGGGGAAACACATGAAATAAGGTAAATACAAAACTTGTTAATAATTTAACAACAAAGTAGATAATATGCATACATGTGAACATATCAAAAGTGGAAACATATTTGAAACTAAGAATGGGGTTAAACAACATTGCTTGTATGTTTCAACATAAGATACTTATGGTACTCTTTTAAAAAAACATTAATGCCCGAGTATACATTAAAGGAAGATGAAATAGTATTCCATAAGCAGCCACCTGAATATACAAGACTAGATTTTAAAAGGTCAACTCTTGGAAGAGGTATTTTTATTTTAAAAACATTACGGACAAGGTTAATTTCAAATTTATTTTTTAATGTTGGAGGAGCATTATCGGACATTAA
>CM065700.1:712224-824724 GCA_017654935.2 Phymorhynchus buccinoides | reverse complement strand
CGGTACAAAGGCTGCTCTTGCCTGACCAATCCCGGCTGTGACATCCCAGTCAGTGCCTCATTACCGGCACAAAGGCTGCTCTTGCCTGACCAATCCTGGCTGTGACATCCCAGTCAGTGCCTCATTACCGGTACAAAGGCTGCTCTTGCCTCACCAATCCTGGCTGTGACATCCCAGTCAGTGCCTCATTACCGGTACAAAGGCTGCTCTTGCCTCACCAATCCTGGCTGTGACATCCCAGTCAGTGCCTCATTACCGGTACAAAGGCTGCTCTTGCCTCACCAATCCTGGCTGTGACATCCCAGTCAGTGCCTCATTACCGGTACAAAGGCTGCTCTTGCCTGACCAATCCTGGCTGTGACATCCCAGTCAGTGCCTCATTACCGGTACAAAGGCTGCTCTTGCCTCACCAATCCTGGCTGTGACATCCCAGTCAGTGCCTCATTACTGGTACAAAGGCTGCTCTTGCCTCACCAATCCTGGCTGTGACATCCCAGTCAGTGCCTCATTACCGGTACAAAGGCTGCTCTTGCCTGACCAATCCTGGCTGTGACATCCCAGTCAGTGCCTCATTACCGGTACAAAGGCTGCTCTTGCCTCACCAATCCTGGCTGTGACATCCCAGTCAGTGCCTCATTACCGGTACAAAGGCTGCTCTTGCCTCACCAATCCTGGCTGTGACATCCCAGTCAGTGCCTCATTACTGGTACAAAGGCTGCTCTTGCCTCACCAATCCTGGCTGTGACATCCCAGTCAGTGCCTCATTACCGGTACAAAGGCTGCTCTTGCCTCACCAATCCTGGCTGTGACATCCCAGTCAGTGCCTCATTACCGGTACAAAGGCTGCTCTTGCCTCACCAATCCTGGCTGTGACATCCCAGTCAGTGCCTCATTACCGGTACAAAGGCTGCTCTTGCCTCACCAATCCTGGCTGTGACATTCCAGTCAGTGCCTCATTACCGGCACAAAGGCTGCTCTTGCCTGACTAATCCTGGCTGGTACATCCCCGGCAGTGCCCCCCTGTACATCCACCACACCTCCAAGATAAACAAAAGTCCACTTCCCTGATGGGCTCTCCACCGACTGTGATTGGTGTGTTGGCAGTGGAGTTCATCTTCGTGAGCTCCGTCTTCCTCTTGTTGATCTTGAGCCCTGCCCCTGCTGACATTGTTTCCAGGCACAGCAGCAACAAGCGATCCAGGGTGGTCGTCTTCCCAAAGATTGGTCAGTATGTCTTCCTCCTGTTGTCAATAATCCATGGGACGCATTTCCTGCGTCCTTCTGTCCTCTCTCCATTTCTCCATCAGCTACATCGTCTTGTCGTGGGTTTCTTGCTGTATTTGTGCTCCCATAGATGAAAAGAAAACCTCTCTCTCACTCCACCTAATCTATCCATTTGACGCCAGTTTCTGCGCCCATCTTTCCTCTCTCTATTTCTGCACAAGCCGCGTCATCTTGTTGCCAATATCTTGCTGTTTTAGGCACAAGAAATGAAAGCCTGCAAACTTGTGCTCTAATCTGTCCTCTCTCCAGTAACTGCGTCATTTTGTTGCTGGTCTGTAGCTGTCTTTGTGCAGCCAAACGCTAAACAAACTCACCCTGGAAACTTCCCTGAAGACCCCTGTCTATCTGTTTGATGCCAACTTTGTGCTCTTCTCTCCTCTGTCCATTTCTGCATCAGTTTATCATTGGTTTCTAGCTGCTTTTTGTAAAGGCTAAAGAAACCCCTCCCCACAAAAAAACCCCAAACCAACAACCCCAAAAACCTTCCCTGAAGACCCCTGTCTATCTGTTTGAGGCCAACTCCTGTGCCCTCCTGTCCTCTCTCCATTTCTGCATCAGCTGCATCATCTTAGTACTGATTTCTTGCTCTGTTTGTGTACACACATCCCAAAGAAACCTCTCTCCAACTCCAGCTAATCTATCTGTTTGAGGCCACCTCTTGCGCCCTCCTGTCCTCTCTCCATTTCTGCATCAGCTGCATCATCTTAGTACTGATTTCTTGCTCTGTTTGTGTACACACATCCAAAAGAAACCTCTCTCCCACTCCAGCTAATCTATCTGTTTGAGGCCAACTCCTGCGCCCTCCTGTCCTCTCTCCATTTCTGCATCAGCTGCATCATCTTGTCGCTGGCGTCCTGCTGTTCCTGGGCTGGCATGCCCTCGAACTCCCCGGGCTGCAGGCGATGACCGAACACTTCCACCTGTGCCTCCTTCAGGTCCGCCACGTTCTGACGCACGTATCCCTCCGACTCTCGGTCCAATCGCTGACGATCCGGCCCGTCGCCATGGGCAACTGGAGACAGAGAAAAAAACAAGAGGGTATAGTTTAGTGCTAAGTAAATTGATAACGTTTGTACAGTACAAGTGTGTGTGTGTATGTGTGTGTGTGTGTGTGTGTGTATGTGTGTCCATTTGAAAGTGTGTAGAATACGCATGTGCGTGTGCAGGTGAAAATATACCCAAGTGAATGTGTGTCATTGTTAGTGTCTGTCTATATCTGGAATGCATGCATATCACACTCACTTGTTTCCAAACAAGACATGTTTTCATATTTTCGCCAGTAAACCCACAACTGCATCAGCTTGCTGGATGGGAGTGGGCTTTTGGTTGGGGTGAATGCGTGCATGTGTGAGCGCATACGTACATGTGTGTGTGTTTGTCTGTCTTGTATGTATGTGTCCATACACTCATATATACGCATGTATTGGGGTGAATGCATGCGCGTGTGAGTGCACATACATGTGTGTATGATTGTCTGTCCTGTATGCAGGTGTGAGTGCATGTACATGTGTGTATGATTGTCTGTCCTGTATGCAGGTGTGAGTGCATGTACATGTGTGTATGATTGTCTGTCCTGTATGCAGGTGTGAGTGCATGTACATGTGTGTATGATTGTCTGTCCTGTATGCAGGTGTGAGTGCATGTACATGTGTGTATGATTGTCTGTCCTGTATGCATGTGTGAGTGCATGTACATGTGTGTATGATTGTCTGTCCTGTATGCGCGTGTGAGTGCATGTACATGTGTGTATGATTGTCTGTCCTGTATGCATGTGTGAGTGCATGTACATGTGTGTATGATTGTCTGTCCTGTATGCGCGTGTGAGTGCATGTACATGTGTGTATGATTGTCTGTCCTGTATGCATGTGTCCACGCGTGGCTTGCTTGCATCCACAGTGGAAACTGGTAAGTCAACATTAGAAGGACTGAAGATTTATTTTGAGACAGCTGACATTTTGAGATTTAAAACAATTTTGCCATAATAAACATTAGATTAAGACAAAAAAACTACAGTGATTTATCAAAGCTTTTGAGATGAAAGAAAAGTTTTGCCAAAGGACACATTAGATTGAGACCCAAAAATTATTGCGATTTATCAAACTTTTTCTGGTAAGCATTTTTGAGTTACTCACTCCAGGCTATGTCGCATCTTAGCCATGAAGTTCATGACGAGGCCTGGTCTGCTGCTTTACACACATCAACAGATATAACTGATTGACTCACTGGTGTCCAGGCTATGTCGTATCTTGGCCAGGAAGTCCATGACGATGGCCTCAGTCTGCTGCTGGGGGGTGGGGGTGGGGGGTGGGGGTGGCCTGTCCACTTTACACACATCAACAGATATAACTGATTGATTCACTGGTGTCCAGACTATGTCGTATCTTGGCCAGGAAGTTCATGACGATGGCCTGGTCTGTGCTAGGGGGGGGGGGGGGGGTGGCCTGTCCACTTTACACACATCAACAGATATAACTGATTGATTCACTGGTGTCCAGACTATGTCGTATCTTGGCCAGGAAGTTCATGACGATGGCCTGGTCTGTGCTAGGGGGGGTGGCCTGTCCACTTTACACACATCAACAGATATAACTGATTGATTCACTGGTGTCCAGACTATGTCGTATCTTGGCCAGGAAGTTCATGACGATGGCCTGGTCTGTGCTAGGGGGGGGGGGGGGGGGGGGGGGTGGTGGTGGCCTGTCCACTTTACACACATCAACAGATATAACTGATTGATTCACTGGTGTCCAGACTATGTCGTATCTTGGCCAGGAAGTTCATGACGAGGCCTGGTCTGCTGCTTTACACACATCAACAGATATAACTGATTGACTCACTGGTGTCCAGGCTATGTCGTATCTTGGCCAGGAAGTCCATGACGATGGCCTCAGTCTGCTGCTTTACACACATCAACAGATATAACTGATTGACTCACTGGTGTCCAGGCTATGTCGTATCTTGGCCAGGAAGTCCATGACGATGGCCTCAGTCTGCTGCTTTACACACATCAACAGATATAACTGATTGACTCACTGGTGTCCAGGCTATGTCACATCTTAGCCATGAAGTTCATGATGAGGCCTGGTCTGCTGCTTTACACACATCAACAGATATAACTGATTGACTCACTGGTGTCCAGACTATGTCGTATCTTGGCCAGGAAGTCCATGACGATGGCCTCAGTCTGCTGCTGGGGGGTGGCCTGTCTGGCGGGGGTGCGGGGCGGTGCCTCGTGGATCGTGGCCAGCTGCACTGGCTGAGACACCCCTGAGGCTGGGGTGGGGGGTGGGGGGATCAGCACTCGACTGGGAAAGAAAAGAAAACAGAAATACAGGTAAAAAATGACAAACAACATAGATGCTTCCATGTTTCGAATAAAACACAGAGAGAAAAATGATAACATGAAATAAATTAATGAACGAATAAATAAATAATTTTGACTTGACTTGACTTGACAGACAGACACACACACACACACACACAGACCCCCCCCCCTCTCACATACACACACACACAGACACACACAGACCCCCCCCCCCCCCCACACACACACACACACACAGACACCCCCTCCACACACACACACACACACACACACAGAGTTGCTGATACCTGATGAAGGAGCTGACGCTGTAGACGGAGGGAGCAGGGGATCTCTGGAAAAACAAACACCATCATCAATACGATCAATATCCATCAACAACATCAATATCATCAACATCAACATCATCAATATCCATCAACATCAACAATATCCATCAACAACATCAATACAATCAATATCCATCAACAACATCAATATCCATCAACAACATCAATATCCATCAACAACATCAATATTGTCAACGACACAAGTATGATTAATATTGTCATTGATCTCTGGGAAAAAACAACTACCATCAATATGATCAATGACATCAATATTGTCAATAATCTGGAAAAAACAACACACCACCAACACGATCAATAGTATCAATAGAATCAATATTGTCAATGACATCAGTGTGGCCAATGTCGTCAATAATGTCAACGTCACCA
The DNA here is from genome assembly GCA_017654935.2 of Phymorhynchus buccinoides. Classification (NCBI taxonomy): domain Eukaryota; kingdom Metazoa; phylum Mollusca; class Gastropoda; order Neogastropoda; family Raphitomidae; genus Phymorhynchus; species Phymorhynchus buccinoides. The sequence continues at coordinate 819,402 of CM065700.1, read as the reverse complement.
ACAGACTCACTGACATCAGTGTCATCAATAATGTCAACGTCACCAACAGACTCACTGACATCAGTGTCATCAATAATGTCAACGTCACCAACAGACTCACTGACATCAGTGTCATCAATGTTGTCAATAATGTCAATGTCACCAGCAGACTCACTGACATCAGTGTCATCAATAATGTCAACGTCACCAGCAGACTCACTGACATCAGTGTCGTCAATAATGCCAACATCACCAGCAGACTCACTGACATCAGTGTGGTCAATAATGCCAACGTCACCAGCAGACTCACTGACATCAATAATGCCAACGTCACCAGCAGACTCACTGACATCAGTGTTGTCAATAATGCCAACATCACCAGCAGACTCACTGACATCAGTGTGGTCAATAATGCCAACGTCACCAGCAGACTCACTGACATCAATAATGCCAACGTCACCAGCAGACTCACTGACATCAGTGTTGTCAATAATGCCAACGTCACCAGCAGACTCACTGACATCAGTGTGGTCAATAATGCCAACATCACCAGCAGACTCACTGACATCAGTGTGGTCAATAATGCCAACATCACCAGCAGACTCACTGACATCAGTGTGGTCAATAATGCCAACGTCACCAGCAGACTCACTGACATCAGTGTGGTCAATAATGCCAACGTCACCAGCAGACTCACTGACATCAGTGTGGTCAATAATGCCAACGTCACCAGCAGACTCACTGACATCAGTGTGGTCAATAATGCCAACGTCACCAGCAGACTCACTGACATCAGTGTGGTCAATAATGCCAACGTCACCAGCAGACTCACTGACATCAGTGTGGTCAATAATGCCAACGTCACCAGCAGACTCACTGACATCAGCCAGGGGTTCACTTACAGTGGTGTGCAGAAAAGGCATCCTAAAGCATTTGACGTCAACACATTAGTGCAATGCAGCTGACAGAATGGAAACCCAACTTTCTTTGCAAGCTACAACAAAACAGAGAAAAACCTTCACACACACATACACACACACACACACATTAAGGCATTGTTTGGGCCATCCCCCACCCCCCTCCCCCCCCCCCCCCCCACACCCCTAACCTTTCTGTTCATTCCAATGCACAACACACTTTTCATAAGAAATTTATTTCCCGATAAGAACCGCCAAGGTACTCACCGGTTTGTGACGCAGAGCCTCAATTTCACGTCTCAACGTGGCGATCTGTTCCTGGGCACGTCTCTCAGCCTCCAACCGACGACGTCTCTCCTGCAAAACAAAACAAAATTACAGTTATCACCATTTAAAATCAAAGGAATCCCATTTCCCTCTTTTACCAGCAACACATGAAGGATCTCCACGGCCGAGGGGTAGGGACAGCGTCGCCGTCCTGGAGTCAGACTCAACCATTTCTTAACATTGGCAACAAGTTTCCTCATTTCATTTCCCCTCTTTTGAAATGCGTCGTTTTGCATCTAGTGGATCTCAGCTCCAACACACACAGATATAACAAACTTAAAATGACATTTCTTTCCGTCCATACATCCACAAGTCAATCAATTAAACCATCCATCAATCCTGATCCATCCATCATCCATAAGTCGATCAATTAAACCATCCATCAATCCTGATCCATCCATCATCCATAAGTTGATCAATTAAACCATCCATCAATCCTGATCCATCCATCATCCATCAACAACCAACCAACCAGCCAAGCAACCCACAACCATCCAACCAATCACAAATCCGCCCATCAATCCATCCATCCATCCATCCATTCATTCCCCAACCACTCTGTCCCTACCTCAGCCAGTTTCTGTTCCAGGTCCATCCATCCATCATCCATCCGACCATTCTATCCCTACCTCGGCCATTTCCTGTTCCATCCATCATCCATCCAACCAATCAGTCCCTACCTCAGCCATTTCCTGTTCCATCCATCATCCATCCAACCAATCAGTCCCTACCTCGGCCATTTCCTGTTCCAGGTCCATCCATCCATCCATCATCCATCCATTCTGTCCCTACCTCGGCCATTTCCTGTTCCAGGTCTATCCATCCATCCATCATCCATCCAAACATTCTGTCCCTACCTCAGCCAGTTCCTGTTCCAGGTCCATCCATCCACCCATTCATCCATCCATCCATCCAACCAATCAGTCCCTACCTCAACCAGTTCCTGTTCCAGGTCCATTCATCCAACCAATCAGTCCCTACCTCAACCAGTTCCTGTTCCAGGTCCATCCATCCACCCATTCATCCAACCAATCAGTCCCTACCTCAGCCAGTTCCTGTTCCATCCACCCATTCATCCATCCAACCAATCAGTCCCTACCTCAGCCAGTTTCTGTTCCAGGTCCATCCACCCATTCATCCAATCAGTCCCTACCTCAGCCAGTTCCTGTTCCAGGTCCATCCATCCATCCATCCAACCACTTTGTCCCTACCTCAGCCAGTTCCTGTTCCAGGTCCATCCATCCATCCATCCAACCACTCTGTCCCTACCTCAGCCAGTTCCTGTTCCAGGTCCATCCATCCATCCATCCAACCACTCTGTCCCTACCTCAGCCAGTTCCTGTTCCAGGTCCATCCATCCATCCATCCATCCATCCAACCACTCTGTCCCTACCTCAGCCAGTTCCTGTTCCAGGTCCATCCATCCATCCATCCAACCACTCTGTCCCTACCTCAGCCAGTTCCTGTTCCAGGTCCTTCCGTGCTCGGTCCAGTCGCATTCTTTCTGCCGCCGCCGCTTTTAAATATTCATCATCCCCTTGCCTGTGTGCGATTAACATAATGTTGTCATGGTGTTGCAATTTGCATAAAGTTGTTGAGACATGATGAACACGCATTGTCATGGTAAAATATTTGACATACACCGTCAGCTTAAACATAATTAGAATGCATTGTTTTGGTAATAATAATAATAATAATAGTACATTTACATAGCGCTTTACAATCAATTTTTCATCAACAAATCATCATCCTATTTCTCTGCCACATCAATGACCTGCCAAACGCTGTCAATCAAACATCAAAAATCAGATTATTCGCTGACGACTGCCTTCTTTATAGGGAAATTAATAACTTTAAGGACCATCAGACCCTGCAAGAAGATCTGCAACAGCTTGAGACCTGAGCGAACACTTGGGGCATGCGCTTCAACGCTTCCAAGTGCTACATTCTATCTTTACGCAACAAATCCAACTTCTATTACCAACTAAGCAACACCATCCCCCAGCATGTTCCAACAAATCCAACTTCTATTACCAACTAAGCAACACCATCCCCCAGCATGTTCCAACAAATCCAACTTCTATTACCAATTAAGCAACACCATCCCCCAGCATGGTAATCCAACTTCTATTACCAACTAAGCAACACCATCCTCCAGCATGTTCCAACATAATCCAACTTCTATTACCAACTAAGCAACACCATCCTCCAGCATGTTCCAACAAACCCAACTTCTATTACCAACTAAGCAACACCATCCCCCAGCATGTTCCAACAAATCCAACTTCTATTACCAACTAAGCAACACCAATCCAGCATGTTCCAACAAATCCAACTTCTATTACCAACTAAGCAACACCATCCCCCAGCATGTTCCAACAAATCCAACTTCTATTACCAACTAAGCAACACCATCCCCCAGCATGTTCCAACACATCCAACTTCTATTACCAACTAAGCAACACCATCCCCCAGCATGTTCCAACAAACCCAACTTCTATTACCAACTAAGCAACACCATCCCCCAGCATGTTCCAACACATCCAACTTCTATTACCAACTAAGCAACACCATTCCAGCATGTTCCAACTCCAACTTCTATTACCAACTAAGCAACACCATCCCCCAGCATGTTCCAACAAATCCACTTCTATTACCAACTGCAACACCATCCTCCAGATCTGCAACAAGCTTGAACTTCCTACCAACTAAGCAACACCATCCCCCAGCATGTTCCAACACATCCAACTTCTATTACCAACGCAACACCTTCCAATGTTCCAACAAATCCAACTTCTATTACCAACTAAACAACACCATCCTCCAGCATGTTCCAACACATCCAACTTCTATTACCAACTAAGCAACACCATCCCCCAGCATGTTCCAACACATCCAACTTCTATTACCAACTAAGCAACACCATCCTCCAGCATGTTCCAACAAATCCAACTTCTATTACCAACTAAGCAACACCATCCTCCAGCATGTTCCAACAAATCCAACTTCTATTACCAACTAAGCAACACCATCCCCCAGCATGTTCCAACAAATCCAACTTCTATTACCAACTAAGCAACACCATCCCCCAGCATGTTCCAACAAATCCAACTTCTATTACCAACTAAGCAACACCATCCCCCAGCATGTTCCAACAAATCCAACTTCTATTACCAACTAAGCAACACCATCCCCCAGCATGTTCCAACAAATCCAACTTCTATTACCAACTAAGCAACACCATCCTCCAGCATGTTCCAACAAATCCAACTTCTATTACCAACTAAGCAACACCATCCTCCAGCATGTTCCAACAATCCAACTTCTATTACCAACTAAGCAACACCATCCTCCAGCATGTTCCAACAAATCCAACTTCTATTACCAACTAAGCAACACCATCCTCCAGCATGTTCCAACAAATCCAACTTCTATTACCAACTAAGCAACACCATCCTCCAGCATGTTCCAACAAACCCAACTTCTATTACCAACTAAGCAACACCATCCCCCAGCATGTTCCAACAAACCCATACCTGGGCATTCTACTATCTGGGGACCTAAAATGGGGACCACATATTTCCAACATTACAAAGAAAGCAAGCTGTACCCTTGGTTTCCTCAGACGAAATCTCCGTCGCTGCCCACCACGGTGTAAAACCAATGCCTATCTAGCTCTAGTCAGACCTGTACTAGAATATGGTGAAGTTGTGTGGGATCCAGGTCACCCTTATCTACAGGAAGACATTGACAGTATAGAACGCATACAACGAAATGCTGCCCGCTTCATCACTGGCGACTATAAGTCCACAACACCTGGCAGTGTCACCAAACTTCTTGACAAAACTGAACTCCCATCCCTTCAGCAAAGGCGCCATCACCTCCGCCTGACCATGCTCTACAGAGTGGTTGAGGGGTTAGAACCGGCCTTACCCCCTGAAGACTTCATCACTTATCACAAATCGAGCAGACTGATAAGATCCCGACTTCCTTACTCGTCGAACCCAATCAGATCTTCAGTTAGAAACAACAACAAAGCAATAAAAGTTCCCTCCTTAAACACCGACCAGCTCAAAAACTCTTTTTTTGTTAGAACACCAACAGAATGGAACCATCTGAACAACAGCACCGTCCAAGCCAACTCTGTTGAGGCCTTCAAAAAAGAGCTATTAATCAACCAACATCAATAAACCGCCTCTGCGCAATCTCTCCCCGTCGCAGTTATGCCAGACTACTGGATTGTAGCGACGTATTTGAAAGAAGAAGAAGAAGACAACAAAAACAGCATTCAAGAATGACACCAACCAGCAACAACGCATACATACAAAGCAACTCTCTCTCTCTCTCTCTCTCTCTCTCTCTCTCTCTCTCTCTCTCTAACACACATACACACACACATTTAACAACACCAACTCGTTCATCCCCCATTCAGTAAGCACACATCAACTGAGCCGCACGGACTGACCACATACACCAACACATACAGAAACACCCTCACACACAACGTATGCACGCAGACAGACAAACACACACGCACACAGACACACACATGCGTGCACACACAACCCACAGACCCAAAACACACACAAGCACACATGTATGCACACATGCATGCTCACACACACACAACACACACACACACACACCACAACACAAACCTCTTATTCAATCTTCCCTCACGTGCACACAAGATAGACAACTGATCAAATATTTAGGGCGCAGCAGGAAAAAGATGGGTTTTAAGAGAGGTTTTGAATGAGGAGACTGAGTTGGAGTGTCGGAGAGGCGCGCTGGAACATAGAGATGAAGGAGATCAGAGAGATATAAGGGAGCTTGATCATTCAGTGACTTGAAGGCAAGGAGGAGAATTTTGTAGTCAATACATGATTGAACTGGGAGCCAATGTAGAGAACGAAGAACCGAAATAATATGATCGTACCTAGGGGAGCGAGAAATGAGACGAGCAGCATTATTCTGGACCCGTTGGAGCTTAGAGATCATATTAAGCATGCAATGCTGAGACAATGCAATCAGTAGTAACGCAATGTGTGTACTAAGAAACATATCATACATATAAACATAATATTGACAATTTAAAACATAACACTACACGCACAACGTCATAGCAATTCATTTAACATACCTTGTGTCATGATAACACAATAATTAATATACATCACCATAGCAACCCAACTGACATATTATTATGGTGTCATGATAATGTAATTAGCATACATCTAGTATCTTCATAAAAAGATTATCAACATGCATGATGTGATGTTACAGTTATCAACACAGACTGCACGATGGCATAGTCAATATCAACATGCATGATGTGATGTTACAGTTATCAACACAGACTGCACGATGGCATAGTCAATATATCAACATGCATGATGTGATGTTACAGTTATCAACACAGACTGCACGATGGCATAGTCAATATATCAACATGCATGATGTGATGTTACAGTTATCAACACAGACTGCACGATGGCATAGTCAATATATCAACATGCATGATGTGATGTTACAGTTATCAACACAGACTGCACGATGGCATAGTCAATATATCAACATGCATGATGTGATGTTACAGTTATCAACACAGACTGCACGATGGCATAGTCAATATACATTGAAACAGAACAGCATACATACTATACTTACTTGCATGCAGGTACACACACGCACACACACACACACACACACACACACACACACACACACACACACACACACACACACACACACACATATACACACTTATAATTACAGAGGCACACACACACACGCATACACACACCAAGCAGTCAACGTGTCAAGTTGTCAATTTAACACCAACATCAAACAACTCACAAAGTTAGCCACAGCAATTAATTCAATTAATGAAGTTTAATTGGTTTGTTAATTAATTTTATATTTCACACACTTTCCCATTTTGATAAAGAAAAAATGAAAAAATCAATTAAAGATTTTTTCTTTTTCCTTTGGTTAAACAGGAGTAAAATTCATTGGTAAAAATAAGGGAGAACAAAAATGACACATCCATCACACAGCAACCCTTCAGCTTCACACAGTTAGAAACAAACTGCTTCACAATTTTAGCATTGTTGAATAAAAACTTGTCTTAAAAATAAAAAGGTTTTCCTTTCTTTCTTTCTTTGCTTCTCTTGGTTTTTTTTTATTGTGTGGTCTGCAGTACCTACACCATCAGCCTTAGGAGGCAACCAACTGGTTGACTGTTTTATTGTGTGGTCTACACCATCAGCCTTAGGAGGCAACCAACTGGTTGGCTGTTTATTGTGTGGTCTGCAGTACCTACACCATCAGCCTTAGGAGGCAACCAACTGGTTGACTGTTTTATTGTGTGGTCTACACCATCAGCCTTAGGAGGCAACCAACTGGTTGGTTGTTTATTGTGTGGTCTGCAGTACCTACACCATCAGCCTTAGGAGGCAACCAACTGGTTGGCTGTTTTATTGTGTGGTCTACACCATCAGCCTTAGGAGGCAACCAACTGGTTGGCTGTTTATTGTGTGGTCTGCAGTACCTACACCATCAGCCTTAGGAGGCAACCAACTGGTTGACTGTTTTATTGTGTGGTCTACACCATCAGCCTTAGGAGGCAACCAACTGGTTGGCTGTTTATTGTGTGGTCTGCAGTACCTACACCATCAGCCTTAGGAGGCAACCAACTGGTTGACTGTTTTATTGTGTGGTCTACACCATCAGCCTTAGGAGGCAACCAACTGGTTGGCTGTTTTATTGTGTGGTCTACACCATCAGCCTTAGGAGGCAACCAACTGGTTGGCTGTTTTATTGTGTGGTCTACACCATCAGCCTTAGGAGGCAACCAACTGGTTGGCTGTTTTATTGTGTGGTCTACACCATCAGCCTTAGGAGGCAACCAACTGGTTGGCTGTTTTATTGTGTGGTCTACACCATCAGCCTTAGGGAGCAACCAACTGGTCGGTTGTTTTTATTGTGTGGTCTACAGCAACCAACTGGTCGGTTGTTTATTGTGTGGTCTACACCATCAGCCTTAGGGAGCAACCAACTGGTCGGTTGTTTTTATTGTGTGGTCTACAGCAGCAGCCTTAGGAGGCAACCAACTGGTCGGTTGTTTATTGTGTGGTCTACACGAGCAGCCTTAGGAGGCAACCAACTGGTCGGCTGTTTTCTGTAACATTCAGACTCTCAGGAGACAACCACCAGAGGAGACACTGCCTTGCTGCTGAGTCACATCGGTGGAGTTCAGTGGAGCCTGTTCTGGTCTTACATACGTTAAAACACCATACAGTGAGCCCTCGACTGATGACAAGAATGGCTTGATTGTGGAGTCAGCGTGAGTAAGGTATTCTTCGGAAGGTGCCATCATATTTGTCCAATGACCATTTTTTACCTGCAATCTTGCTGACTTGGATCCTTTTTTTAATAATCATGGACTCATTTTTTTATTTTAATAAAGCGGAAAAAAGTCAGTTTTGGGCATTGTTAGAAATAAAATGTTAATCACATCAAAACTCTGACATTTTCGCCAAACAATTGTGTTGTTGTTATTATTGTTGTTGTTGTTATTCTCTTTGTTGTCGTGGTGTTATCATTGTCACACCCTTACCCCTGCGACATTCTTCGCGGCTGGACAAAGGCGCGCAACATGTGTTCACTGGGGAATCACAGGCACATGATGTGAACACAACATTCCACACTAACTGTTGGACAACATGTGTTCACTGGGGAATCACAGGCACATGATGTGAACACAACATTCTACACTAACTAACTGTTGTAAATCACTGTAAACTAAAGACAACGCTTCATACAGCATAACTATGACACTAAATACAGTAAATCACTGTAAAGACAACGCTTCATACAGCATAACTATGACACTAAATACAGTAAATCACTGTAAAGACAACGCTTCATACAGCATAACTATGACACTAAATACAGTAAATCACTGTAAAGACAACGCTTCATACAGCATAACTATGACACTAAATACAGTAAATCACTGTACAGACAACGCTTCATACAGCATAACTATGACACTAAATACAGTAAATCACTGTAAAGACAACGCTTCATACAGCATAACTATGACACTAAATACAGTAAATCACTGTACAGACAACGCTTCATACAGCATAACTATGACACTAAATACAGTAAATCACTGTACAGACAACGCTTCATACAGCATAACTATGACACTAAATACAGTAAATCACTGAACAGACAACGCTTCATACAGCATAACTATGACACTAAATACAGTAAATCACTGTACAGACAACGCTCACTAAAACTTACTTCTTCTCTTGTGTCCTAAAACTTACTTCTTCTCTTTGTCCTCTTTTTCCCTGCGTAACGTTTCTGCCTCTCTCTTCTGCTGCTGAACCCTGGGAAGACAATGGCCTTCAACGTTAAAATGATGTCGCTAATGATGTCATAACGTCTGATGTTACAATTGTGGAATACAGATTTTTTTTTTAAACAGTCAAGAGAGCTTATTTCTAGACATTTCTTGTTGCTAGATTGACTCTTAACAGGTGACTTTTCTTTATTATTAACAAACTTCATACAATCTCTATCAATCCTCTCTTCTCTTCTGCCCCCCCCCCCCCTTCTCCCACTCTCTCTTCTTTATATAGAATTGTACACACAATAGGTTTGGGTTTTCTCCATCTTTCTCCCCCCCCCCCCCCCACTTCCATTCACTCTCTTTTTACTCCTCTCCCCAAACCTTCTCTTCCTATTCCTCTTTCCTTCTGCTTCCCCCCACCCTCTCCCTCTCTCAGCTCCTTGACTGCCAGAGAAAAGTAAAGAAAAAATGATAGGGCAAATCATGCCATGAAAAAGACAACTGATAGAGCCAATCTGGCCAAATGGTCTGGGGATATAACTCTCTTGACTGCGTTAGAGCAAAAGCCAGCTTATCAGGGTTATTCCTCTTCATCTGATGACGTCATCAGGTCAGTACGTAATACGTTGGTGGCAGTCAAGGGGCTAGAATATACTTGTGGTCTTAGAACATTAGAGTGATCAAAGCATCAGGTGGTCTTTCTCTCTCATAGTTCTCTTGCTTTTTCCTGTCTTGTGGTTTGGTGTGGGGAGACCATCTCTTTCATCTCTCATCCCTATCTCTCTCTATGTTTCTCTCTCTCTCTTTCTCTCTCTTCATGTCTCTCCCCTCTCTCTCTCTAGCTCTCCCTCCTCTCTCTCTCATCTATCTCTCTCTGTCTGTCTGACCTCTGTCTCTCTAGCTCTCCTCTCTGTCTCTCTCATCTCTCTCTGTCTGTCTGACCTCTGTCTCTCTAGCTCTCCTCTCTCTCTGTCTGTCTGTCTGTCTGACCTCTGTCTCTCTAGCTCTCCTCTCTGTCTCTCTCATCTCTCTCTCTCCATGTCTGTCTGTTTGTCTGTCTCACCTCTCTCTCTCTAGCTCTATTTCCTCTCTGTCTCTCCTCTCTCTCTCTCTCTAGGTCTCTCTCCTCTCTCTCTCTCTAGCTCTCTCTCCTCTCTCTCTCACCTCTCTCTCTCTAGCTCTCTCTCCTCTCTGGCTCGTCGCCTGTCCCAAGTGTCTGTCTGTTTGTCTGTCTCACCTCTCTCTCTCTAGCTCTATTTCCTCTCTGTCTCTGTCTCTCCTCTCTCTCTCTCTAGGTCTCTCTCCTCTCTCTCTCTAGCTCTCTCTCCTCTCTCTCTCACCTCTCTCTCTCTAGCTCTCTCTCCTCTCTGGCTCGTCGCCTGTCCTGGGGTTTGGTGTAGGGGGGAATCAGGTCGTTGTACCAGTGACGCCATGGCGGGTGGATAGCTGATAGCAGCACAGCAATCAATCAGTCAATTAATCAACCTATTAATCAGTCAGTCAATCAGATAGACAGCCAACCAATCAGGCCATTAGCTTATCAAACCAGCCAGCCACCCACTCACTAGCCAGATACTCAACCACCCTACCAACCACCTCACCAATCAACTATCCAACCAGTTAATATGTTTGCATGTGGAAGCCCACAGACTGGCCTTCTTCGGTACACCCAGCAGGCTGACAAGATTTTCGTCCAAAATATTAACTCGCCCTATGTGTGACATCATTCTGTTTTTCTATTTTGTTGTTGTTGGTTTTTCTGTTAAAAGTTTCTACGAAAGTGTCAGTGAGCCCTTTACTCAGATAAGTAAAGGACAATACCAAGGTGAGAGTGAGAGATGTCAATTAACTGACTTTCTGCAATGATGGAAAACAAATAATGTCATAGCTTTAGAGGCTTTTAGTGAATGACTACGGCTGTCAAACTGCAGGAAGCATGAGCACCGTAGTTAGTCAGGCTTCAGAAATCCTCGCCCTACACAATACTCCCTACGGGGTTAGTTAGGCTTCAGAAATCCTCGCCTTACACAATACTCCCTAAGGGGTTAGTCAGGCTTCAGAAATCCTCGCCCTACACAATGCTCCCTAAGGGGTTAGTCAGGCTTCAGAAATCCTCGCCCTACACAATACTCCCTAAGGGGTTAGTCAGGCTTCAGAAATCCTCGCCCTACACAATACTCCCTACGGGGTTAGTCAGGCTTCAGAAATCCTCGCCCTACACAATGCTCCCTAAGGGGTTAGTCAGGCTTCAGAAATCCTCACCCTACACAATACTCCCTACGGGGTTAGTTAGGCTTCAGAAATCCTCGCCCTACACAATACTCCCTAAGGGGTTAGTTAGGCTTCAGAAATCCTCACCCTACACAATGCTCCCTAAGGGGTTAGTCAGGCTTCAGAAATCCTCACCCTACACAATACTCCCTACGGGGTTAGTCAGGCTTCAGAAATCCTCACCCTACACAATACTCCCTACGGGGTTAGTTAGGCTTCAGAAATCCTCACCCTACACAATGCTCCCTAAGGGGTTAGTTAGGCTTCAGAAATCCTCACCCTACACAATGCTCCCTACGGGGTTAGTCAGGCTTCAGAAATCCTCACCCTACACAATACTCCCTACGGGGTTAGTTAGGCTTCAGAAATCCTCACCCTACACAATGCTCCCTAAGGGGTTAGTCAGGCTTCAGAAATCCTCACCCTACACAATGCTCCCTAAGGGGTTAGTTAGGCTTCAGAAATCCTCGCCCTACACAATGCTCCCTAAGGGGTTAGTTAGGCTTCAGAAATCCTCGCCCTACAAAGCTCCATGTGGTGCAGAGAGTGATGATGCTCCCTGGGGAAGGAATCTACTATCAGCAAACAACAGCCCAGCTCTCAGGAATACCCACTGCCTCATCCACAATGTTATCAGACAGACAGGAACAGGCCAAGTATTTCACAATCAACAACAGCCCAGCTCTCAGGAATACCCACTGCCTCCTCCACAATGTCATCAGACAGACAGGAACAGGCCAAGTATTTCAGGTGCCATCTGTTCTACTCAAAGCTACATTTTGACCCAAAATGTCAGTCACTTTTAACCCTATCAGCACCACAGTCACCTTTTTGCACCCACTATGACTTAACCACCCGTGTTTCTCAAAAGCATCCAATTAAGGCCGCATTTGATTCGTGTCATAAAAGCTATCCTCAACATCGCAGATGGAATCTTTGCAATACCCAGGTAAACCTGACGGAAATGTTTGGCTGAACAAAAGTCTCCCTGCATAAGGGTTAACTGGGTTGGGGCTGAAAGGGTTAAAGTGATGCTTACCTTGTGTGGGGTCCAGCACAGGCAGGGCCGCCTTCTGTTCTGACATCAGCATGGAGAACAGGTCACGATAATGGTGACGCTTCACCTGACACCGACATCATTATCATCATCACTGACATCAGCATGGAGAACAGGTCACGATAATGGTGACGCTTCACCTGACACCGACATCATTATCATCATCACTGACATCAGCATGGAGAACAGGTCACGATAATGGTGACGCTTCACCTGACACCGACATCATTATCATCATCACTGATGTCAGCATGGAGAACAGGTCACGATAATGGTGACGCTTCACCTGACACCGACATCATTATCATCATCACTGACGTCAGCATGGAGAACAGGTCACGATAATGGTGACGCTTCACCTGACACCATTATCATCATCACTGACGTCAGCATCATAATGGTGACGCTTCATCATCATCATCATCACTGACGTCAGCATGGAGAACAGGTCACGATAATGGTGACGCTTCACCTGACACCGACATCATTATCATCATCACTGACGTCAGCATGGAGAACAGGTCACGATAATGGTGACGCTTCACCTGACACCGACATCATTATCATCATCACTGACGTCAGCATGGAGAACAGGTCACGATAATGGTGACGCTTCACCTGACACCGACATCATTATCATCATCACTGACGTCAGCATGGAGAACAGGTCACGATAATGGTGACGCTTCACCTGACACCGACATCATTATCATCATCACTGACGTCAGCATGGAGAACAGGTCACGATAATGGTGACGCTTCACCTGACACCGACATCATTATCATCATCACTGACGTCAGCATGGAGAACAGGTCACGATAATGGTGACGCTTCACCTGACACCGACATCATTATCATCATCACTGACGTCAGCATGGAGAACAGGTCACGATAATGGTGACGCTTCACCTGACACCGACAACATTATCATCATCACTGACGTCAGCATGGAGAACAGGTCACGATAATGGTGACGCTTCACCTGACACCGACATCATTATCATCATCACTGATGTCAGCATGGAGAACAGGTCACGATAATGATGACGCTTCACCTGACATCATCATCATCATCATCAACATCACTGACGTCAGCATGGAGAACAGGTCACGATAATGGTGACGCTTCACCTGACACCACCATCATCATCACTGACATCATCATCGTCATCATCATCATCATCGTCATCATCATCATAGTCATCATCATCATCATCATCATCATTATCTTTGTTATCACCATCATCATCATCTCCATCATCATCATCATCATCATCATCATTATCTTTGTTATCACCATCATCATTATCATCATCTCCATCATCACCATCACCATCACCATCATCATCATCTCCATCATCATCATCACTGATGTCAGCATGGAGAACAGGTCACAATAATGACGATGATTCACCTGAGACAGGTGTATAATAATATGATGATAATAATAATAATAATAATAACAGTACATTTATATAGCGCTTTACCTCAGATGAGCCCAAAGCGCTTTACAATCAATTATTCATCAACAGATAACAAAAAACAACATTCAAGAGTGACACCAACCACCAACAGTGCATATGCAAAGCAACTCTCTCTCTCTCTCTCTCTCTCTCTCTCTAACACACACGCACACACACACGCACGCACACACACACACGCACACACACACAATTATTGACGCCAACTCGTTCATACCCCATTCGGTAAGTCACAGCAACTGAGCCGCATGGACTGACCACATACACCAACACGCAGACACAAACACCCTCACACACAACGTACACACGCAGACAGACACGCACACAAACACACACATGTGTGCACACACAACCCACAAAACCAAAATACACACAAGCACACATTCATGCTCACACACACACACACACACACACACACACACACACACACACACACGCACCACAAAACACAGCACAAACCTCTTAAATCAATCTTCCCTCACGTGCACACAACGATAGACAACTGATCAAATATTTAGGGCGCAGCAGGAAAAAGATGGGTTTTAAGAGAGGTTTTGAATGAGGAGACTGAGTTGGAGTGTCGGAGAGGAGAAGGCAGAGAATTCCACAGAGATGGTGCTTGACAAGAAAAAGAACGTTGGCCAGCAGATTTGAGACGGATGGAGGGAATGGAAAGGAGACGAGAATCAGAAGACGAACGTAGTTGGCGAGCTGGGACATAGAGATGAAGAAGATCAGAGAGATACTGGGGAGCTTGATCATTCAGTGACTTGAAGGCAAGGAGGAGAATTTTGTAGTCAATACGTGATTGAACTGGGAGCCAATGTAGGGAACGAAGAACCGGAGTGATGTGATCGTACCTAGGGGAGCGAGAAATGAGACGAGCAGCATTATTCTGGACCCGTTGGAGCTTAGAGATGAGAATTGATGGACAGCCAGCAAGAAGTGAGTTACAGTAGTCAAGGCGAGACAGGACAAAAGCACATACTAGAGTCTTCAGGGCATCCTGAGAGAGGAAACGACGGATGGAACTAATTCTTCGAAGTTCTAGATAGCAAGCCTTGCAAACATTGGAAACATGCTGTTTGAAAGAAAGGGTTTGGTCCAAAGTAACACCTAGATTGCGGACGGATGCCGATAGCTTGATCTCAGTGCCATCAATGTCTACAGAACCTGGGAGAACCTGAGTTTTAATTGTGTGGTTAGAGGCTACAAGAATCATCTCTGTCTTATCAGCATTCAGTTGCAGTTTGTTGTAAAACATCCATGTTTTAACAGCAGAGATGCACAACTTAGAAGAAGAAATCATTTGATCTAATTGACTCAGGTGGGCAGAAATGTACAGTTGATTGTCATCAGAAAAGCTATGATGTAGAATAGAATGCTGGTTGATGATGGCGGAGAGAGGTTGGGTATAAAGAACAAAAAGGATAGGGCCTAAGACTGAACCTTGGGGCACACCGAACTGAAGACCTTTTGGAAGAGATGGAGAACCATTGACAACAACTTTCTGTGTGCGATCAGAGAGGTAGGAAGAAAACCAGGAAAGAACAGCCCCAGATAGACCAAAGGAGGTGTGAAGTCTAGAAATGAGGATGGAGTGGTCGATAGTGTCAAACGCTGCAGAAAGATCAAGGAGAGAGAGAAGAGAAACCTTGTTTTCATCCAAGGCAGTGAGCAGGTCGTTCGTTATCTTTAAGAGGGCTGTCTCAGTACTGTGACCTGCTCGATAAGCAGACTGGTTTGGATAGTAGAGATCATTTACCTGAAGATGATCAGACAGCTGTTTAAGAACCACCTTTTCCGTAAGCTTAGAAAGGAATGAAAGATTAGAGACAGGCCGATAGTTCTTTAGATTTTCAGGATCAAGACTAGGCTTCTTTAAGAGAGGTTTGACAACTGCAGATTTGAAATGAGTTGGAAAGCGGCCTGAACATAGAGATTCATTGATGATGGATGTAAAGTAAGGAAGGAGATCATCAAGACACTGGGAGAAGAGAGATGAAGGTAGAGGGTCTAGTTCACAGGTTTTAGTCTGAGTTCGGGTCAAAATCTTCTTAACCTCATCAGTGGAAACAGAACGGAACTCAGACCACATACTGCCAGAAAAGGAGGGATCAGGGACAGAGTCAGTTGATGGTGGAGCAGATTGAGAATCAAGATTGTGGCGGATGGTGGCTATCTTGCTGTGAAAGAAATCAGAGAAACGTTGAGGGAGTTCAGACACAGGGATAGAAGAAGGTAGAGGTGTGGACTTTGGTTTACCAAGGAGGGAGTTGGCTAAACTAAACAATTGACGTGAAGTGGTACAAGCGAGAATTTGGGCATTCAAACAAGAGCATTTGGCCTTATTTATAATGTCAGACACAATTTTGTTCATGGCTCGAAAAATCTGTTTGTGAATTTCAAGTCCAGTCTTAACCCACTGGCGCTCTGCACGGCGGCGTTCTTGTTTACCCTGAGTCACCTCAGGTGCCATAGAAGCATACCACGGTGATGATCATAGTTATCATTGTCATTGTCATTGTCACTGTCATCATCATTGTCGTCGTCATGATTATTGTCAACATCGCTGCTAACAAGCATTGCACAGAGAGTATGGCAACCAGTTACTGTGCAGGACACAGCTTCAGGTAATATGTTGAAGTCATTCTGTGCAGCAGTTCACAACAAGCATTGCACAGAGTATGGCAACCAGTTACTGTGCAGGACACAGCTTCAGGTAATATGTTGAAGTCATTCTGTGCAGCAGTTCACAACAAGCATTGCACAGAGTATGGCAACCAGTTACTGTGCAGGACACAGCTTCAGGTAACATGCTTTAGTGATTCTGTGCAGCAGTTCACAACATACTGCACAGAAGAAAAAAAAGACCCCAAAGAAACAGACATAAACAACCATACAAGCTTTGGCTGAAAGAGACAGAGACAAGTAAAGAAAGAGAGAATGAGAGAAAAAAGAGAGAATGAGAGAGACAGAGACAAAGCCACATAACGCTGCTGTTCACTACCTGATACTGGAACTGTGGCACAGCCAACAGACAGAGAGACAGAGACAAAGCCACATAGCGTTGCTGTTCACTACCTGATACTGTAACTGTGGCACAGCCAACAGACAGAGACAGAGAGAGAGAGAGACAGAGACAAAGCCACATAGCGTTGCTGTTCACTACCTGATACTGTAACTGTGGCACAGCCAACAGACAGAGACAGAGACAGAGAGAGACAGAGACAAAGCCACATAGCGTTGCTGTTCACTACCTGATACTGGAACTGTGGCACAGCCAACAGACAGAGAGACAGAGACAAAGCCACATAGCGTTGCTGTTCACTACCTGATACTGTAACTGTGGCACAGCCAACAGACAGAGACAGAGACAGAGAGAGACAGAGACAAAGCCACATAGCGTTGCTGTTCACTACCTGATACTGTAACTGTGGCACAGCCAACAGACAGAGAGACAGAGACAGAGAGAGACAGAGCCAAAGCCACATAGCATTGCTGTCCCTACCCGATACTGGAACTGTGGCACAGCCAACAGACAGAGAGACAGAGATAAGGCCACATAGCATTGCTGTCCCTACCTGATACTGGAACTGTGGCACAGCCAACAGACAGAGAGAGACAGAGACAGACAGAGATAAGGCCACATAGCGTTGCTGTCCCTACCTGTTTCGTTTGCGTACTCTCAGCACAGAAGACAAGAAAAGCTTTCTACAATGATTCTATGTCTTTACTCTCTGCTGTCTGATACACAACTGATATGGTTACACTCACAACGAATAGTGTTCACTTCAGAATGGACAATCACATTGCGCTATCCCTATTATCGTGCTGCATGCTATCAGCAAACTGAGCACTATTAACTACATACGACACACTACCTGATACTGGAACTGTGGCACAGCCAACAGACAGACAGAGAGACAGAGACAGAGACAGAGATAAGGCCACATAGCATTGCTGTCCCTACCTGATACTGGAACTGTGGCACAGCCAACAGACAGAGAGAGACAGAGACAGAGACAGAGAGAGACAGAGACAAAGCCACAAAGCGTTGCTGTTCACTACCTGATATTGGAACTGTGGCACAGCCAACAGACAGAGAGAGACAGAGACAGAGACAGAGAGAGACAGAGACAAAGCCACATAGCGTTGCTGTTCACTACCTGATATTGGAACTGTGGCACAGCCAACAGAGGGCTCTCTCTTCTCACTATATTCTCCATAGCGGCCGGCTGTCAACGAACAAACATGACACAATTTCAAATCAAAGGCAACATACCATGCTAACATGAAGGATTTCTCAAAGACTTTTTGTGGATTAAAAATGGACATTGTCCTGAATTCCAGACCATGCAAAGATTAGAAACATCACCTTTTAAATCATTAACGTCACAACACGCATGCACACACCACCACCACTAACATCCCTTTCCTCTCTCTCTCTTCTCATCACCCCCCCCCCCAACCTCTCCCTCCCTCTGATACAACACACTCAGAGGGGAAGAAATGAAGAAAAGAGAATGGAGAGGAGAGGGGCAGAGAGACACAGAGAGAACATCACTTCTTCCAAGATTTCCTCAACTCATTCCTACGTCAACTTATTCCTACATCATTAGAGGTATCACTTCTTTCAAGATTTCCTCAACTGATTCCTACATCATACATCATAAGTCATTCCTATGTCAACTGATTCCTGCATCATTAGAGGTAGTTTCTAGCAGCACAGAACTTCCAGAAGGACGAACCGTTTGTACGAAAGAACCCTGGTATCCCCACGGAGGGAAAACTTCCACAATAACTACCATCCTCTCCCCAACACCCCTCTCTCTCTTCCCCCACCCTCTTAACCCTTTCACTGCCAATGTCGCATTTTAGCACCACAATGATTTAACACCCATGTCACGAAAGGCCTCAAACCAGGGTCTGTTATCCAAAGACCCTATTTTCATAATTTTGGGAGGTAAGGACAGGCCTTACTTTATACACATCATAGAGGAATCCCCCATATTGCAGACAATTGCTTTTCTCTACCCAGGTAAGGCTAATGGATATTTTTTTTACTTAAAAATTGCTGGCGGCAAAAGGGTTAACACCCCCCCCCCCCTCTGTCTCTCTCTCTGTGGTGTGCACAGACTGACCGACTTGGCCTCCCTCAGTTTGTCCTGCAGTAGAGCCAGCAGCGAGGCACACACCACCGCCAACCACTCCCTCCTACCCCCCCCCCCCCCCACTCCCCACTCTCTCTCTCTGTGGTGTGCACAGACTGACCGACTTGGCCTCCCTCAGTTTGTCCTGCAGTAGAGCCAGCAGCGAGGCACACACCACCGCCAGCCACTCCGTGCCGAACCCCGGCACATCCATGCCGATCACATACTGGTCCCAAACGTACTGCAACGTCTCCATGTTGAGGTAGCCTACAATATAACAACACAAACAACCTACAACATAACAACAACACTAACATCCATGTTGAGGTAGCCTACAACACAACACAAACATCCATGTTGAGGTAGCCTACAATAACAACACAAACATCCATGTTGAGGTAACCTACTACAAAATCCTACAACATAACAACAACACTAACATCCATGTTGAGGTAGCCTACAACATATTGAGGTAACAACAACACAAACATCCATGTTGAGGTAGCCTACAATAACAAACAACATCCATGTTGAGGTAACCTACAATATAACAACACTAACATCCATATTGAGGTAGCCTACAACACAACAACACAAACATCCATGTTGAGGTAACCTACAATATAACAACACTAACATCCATATTGAGGTAGCCTACAACACAACAACACAAACATCCATGTTGAGGTAGCCTACAATATAACAACACAAACATCCATGTTGAGGTAGCCTACAATATAACAACACAAACATCCATGTTGAGGTAGCCTACAACACAACAACACAAACATCCATGTTGAGGTAGCCTACAATATAACAACACAAACATCCATGTTGAGGTAGCCTACAATCCATATTGAGGTATAACAACACAAACATCCATGTTGAGGTAGCCTACAACATAACAACACAAACATCCATGTTGAGGTAACCTACAATATAACAACACAAACATCCATGTTGAGGTAGCCTACAATATAACAACACAAACATCCATATTGAGGTAGCCTACAACATAACAACACAAACATCCATGTTGAGGTAGCCTACAATACAACACAAACACTAACATCCATATTGAGGTAGCCTACAACACAACAACACAAACATCCATGTTGAGGTAACCTACAATATAACAACACAAACATCCATATTGAGGTAACCTACAATCCATGTTGAGGTAACAACACAAACATCCATGTTGAGGTAACCTACAACATAACAACACAAACATCCATGTTGAGGTAGCCTACAATATAACAACACTAACATCCATGTTGAGGTAGCCTACAACACAACACAAACATCCATATTGAACATCCTACAATATAACAACACAAACATCCATGTTGAGGTAACCTACAATATAACAACACAAACATCCATATTGAGGTAACCTACAATATAACAACACAAACATCCATGTTGAGGTAGCCTACAATATAACAACACAAACATCCATGTTGAGGTAGCCTACAAATAACAACACAAACATCCATGTTGAGGTAACCTACAATATAACAACACAAACATCCATGTTGAGGTAACCTACAATATAACAACACAAACATCCATGTTGAGGTAACCTACAATATAACAACACAAACATCCATGTTGAGGTAACCTACAATACAATATAACAACACTAACATCCATGTTGAGGTAACAACACTAACATCCATGTTGAGGTAACCTACAATATAACAACACAAACATCCATGTTGAGGTAACCTACAATATAACAACACAAACATCCATGTTGAGGTAACCTACAATATAACAACACAAACATCCATGTTGAGGTAGCCTACAATATAACAACACAAACATCCATGTTGAGGTAACCTACAATATAACAACACAAACATCCATGTTGAGGTAACCTACAATATAACAACACAAACATCCATGTTGAGGTAACCTACAATATAACAACACTAACATCCATGTTGAGGTAACCTACAATATAACAACACAAACATCCATGTTGAGGTAACCTACAATATAACAACACAAACATCCATATTGAGGTAACCTACAATATAACAACACAAACATCCATGTTGAGGTAACCTACAATATAACAACACAAACATCCATGTTGAGGTAACCTACAATATAACAACACAAACATCCATGTTGAGGTAACCTACAATATAACAACACAAACATCCATGTTGAGGTAACCTACAATATAACAACACAAACATCCATATTAGAGGTAACCTACAATATAACAACACAAACATCCATGTTGAGGTAACCTACAATATAACAACACAAACATCCATGTAGAGGTAACCTACAATATAACAACACTAACATCCATGTTGAGGTAACCTACAATATAACAACACAAACATCCATGTTGAGGTAACCTACAATAACAACACAAACATCCATGTTGAGGTAACCTACAATATAACAACACAAACATCCATGTTGAGGTAACCTACAATATAACAACACAAACATCCATGTTGAGGTAACCTACAATATAACAACACTAACATCCATGTAGAGGTAACCTACAATATAACAACACAAACATCCATGTTGAGGTAACCTACAATATAACAACACACTAACATCCATGTTGAGGTAACCTACAATATAACAACACAAACATCCATGTTGAGGTAACCTACAATATAACAACACAAACATCCATGTTGAGGTAACCTACAATATAACAACACAAACATCCATGTTGAGGTAACCTACAATATAACAACACTAACATCCATGTTGAGGTAACCTACAATATAACAACACAAACATCCATGTTGAGGTAACCTACAATATAACAACACTAACATCCATGTTGAGGTAACCTACAATATAACAACACAAACATCCATGTTGAGGTAACCTACAATATAACAACACTAACATCCATGTTGAGGTAACCTACAATATAACAACACTAACATCCATGTTGAGGTAACCTACAATATAACAACACAAACATCCATGTTGAGGTAACCTACAATATAACAACACAAACATCCATGTTGAGGTAACCTACAATATAACAACACTAACATCCATGTAGAGGTAACCTACAATATAACAACACAAACATCCATGTAGAGGTAACCTACAATATAACAACACTAACATCCATGTTGAGGTAACCTACAATATAACAACACAAACATCCATGTTGAGGTAACCTACAATATAACAACACTAACATCCATGTTGAGGTAACCTACAATATAACAACACAAACATCCATGTTGAGGTAACCTACAATATAACAACACTAACATCCATGTTGAGGTAACCTACAATATAACAACACAAACATCCATGTTGAGGTAACCTACAATATAACAACACTAACATCCATGTTGAGGTAACCTACAATATAACAACACTAACATCCATGTAGAGGTAACCTACAATATAACAACACAAACATCCATGTAGAGGTAACCTACAATATAACAACACAAACATCCATGTTGAGGTAACCTACAATATAACAACACAAACATCCATGTTGAGGTAACCTACAATATAACAACACAAACATCCATATTGAGGTAACCTACAACACAAGAACACAAACATCCATGTTGAGGTAACCTACAACATAACAACACAAACATCCATATTGAGGTAACCCTACAACACATGTTGAGGTAACCAACAACATAACAACACAAACATCCATATTGAGGTAGCCTACACAATAACACAAACATCCATATTGAGGTAGCCTACAATACAACAACACAAACATCCATGTTGAGGTAACCTACAACATAACAACACAAACATCCATATTGAGGTAACCTACAATATAACAACACAAACATCCATGTTGAGGTACCTACAATATAACCAAACATCCATATTGAGGTAGTCCTACAATATAACACAAACATCCATGTTGAGGTAACCTACAATATAACAACACAAACATCCATATTGAGGTAACCTACAATATAACAACACAAACATCCATGTTGAGGTAGCCTACAATATAACAACACAAACATCCATGTTGAGGTAACCTACAACATAATAACACAAACATCCATGTTGAGGTAACCTACAATATAACAACACAAACATCCATGTTGAGGTAACCTACAATATAACAACACAAACATCCATGTTGAGGTAACCTACAATATAACAACACAAACATCCACATTGAGGTAGCCTACAATATAACAACACAAACATCCATATTGAGGTAGCCTACAATATAACAACACAAACATCCATATTGAGGTAGCCTACAATATAACAACACAAACATCCATATTGAGGTAGCCTACAATATAACAACACAAACATCCACATTGAGGTAGCCTACAATATAACAACACAAACATCCACATTGAGGTAGCCTACAATATAACAACACAAACATCCATGTTGAGGTAGCCTACAATATAACAACAC
This sequence comes from Phymorhynchus buccinoides, assembly GCA_017654935.2. Classification (NCBI taxonomy): domain Eukaryota; kingdom Metazoa; phylum Mollusca; class Gastropoda; order Neogastropoda; family Raphitomidae; genus Phymorhynchus; species Phymorhynchus buccinoides. The sequence continues at coordinate 795,423 of CM065700.1, read as the reverse complement.
AAACATCCACATTGAGGTAGCCTACAATATAACAACACAAACATCCATGTTGAGGTAGCCTACAATATAACAACACAAACATCCATGTTGAGGTAGCCTACAAGGTATAACAACACAAACATCCACATTGAGGTAGCCTACAATATAACAACACAAACATCCATGTTGAGGTAGCCTACAATACAACACAAACATCCATGTTGAGGTAGCCTACAATATAACAACACAAACATCCATGTTGAGGTAGCCTACAATACAACAACACAAACATCCATGTTGAGGTAGCCTACAACACAACAACACAAACATCCATGTTGAGGTAGCCTACAACATAACAACACAAACATCCATGTTGAGGTAGCCTACAATATAACAACACAAACATCCATGTTGAGGTAGCCTACAATATAACAACACAAACATCCATGTTGAGGTAGCCTACAACACAACAACACAAACATCCATGTTGAGGTAGCCTACAATAGCCTACAACAACACAAACATCCATGTTGAGGTAGCCTACAATATAACAACACAAACATCCATGTTGAGGTAGCCTACAATATAACAACACAAACATCCATGTTGAGGTAGCCTACAATATAACAACACAAACATCCATGTTGAGGTAGCCTACAATGCAACAACACAAACATCCATGTTGAGGTAGCCTACAATATAACAACACAAACATCCATGTTGAGGTAGCCTACAATGCAACAACAACAAACATCCATGTTGAGGTAACCTACAACATAACAACACAAACATCCATGTTGAGGTAGCCTACAACACAACAACACAAACATCCATGTTGAGGTAACCTACAATATAACAACACAAACATCCATATTGAGGTAGCCTACAACACAACAACACAAACATCCATGTTGAGGTAGCCTACAATATAACAACACAAACATCCATGTTGAGGTAGCCTACAATACAACAACACAAACATCCATGTTGAGGTAGGTAACCTACAATATAACAACACAAACATCCATGTTGAGGTAGCCTACAATATAACAACACAAACATCCATGTTGAGGTAGCCTACAATATAACAACACAAACATCCATGTTGAGGTAGCCTACAATATAACAACACAAACATCCATGTTGAGGTAACCTACAATATAACAACACAAACATCCATGTTGAGGTAACCTACAACATAACAACACAAACATCCATATTGAGGTAGCCTACAATATAACAACACAAACATCCATGTTGAGGGTAACACAAACATCCATGTTGAGGTAGCCTACAATATAACAACACAAACATCCATGTTGAGGTAGCCTACAATATAACAACACAAACATCCATGTTGAGGTAACCTACATAACACAAACATCCATGTTGAGGTAGCCTACAATATAACAACACAAACATCCATGTTGAGGTAGCCTACAATGTAACAACACAAACATCCATAATATTCAGGTTTTCTCTTCTGCAATTCCACATTGAAATCAGCACACACACCATGAAGAAAGGTGGCAAAGTGGTTAAGACGTTCGCCTGCCAATTTCTATGCATGAGTGACCCGGGTTTGAATCCTCGCCTCCCCCTTTCTTTCTAGTTTGACAGGAAAATCGAACTGAACGTTGAGTCCTTTGGATGGCGACTTAAAGTTAGTCTGACCCTTGCACTCTACGCATGTAAAATTTCCACAGCAGATAAAAGTCGGCAAGACTAGGGAGAAATCCTGCTGCCTGGTATGACCAAAGTGAAAGCTAGTCCCACCCCCCAAAAAAATATCCCGGCACATCCATATGTATCACGAGTATTAGCAATGAAAAAAGAAACAACAAAGAGAGAGAGAGCAAGATAACGACAGAGATGTAAAGAGACAGAGAGACAGACACAGAGATGTAAAGAGACAGAGAGACAGACACAGAGATGCAAAGAGACAGACACAGAGATGTAAAGAGACAGAGAGACAGACACAGAGATGTAAAGAGACAGACACAGAGATGTAAAGAGACAGAGAGACAGACACAGAGATGCAAAGAGACAGAGAGACAGACACAGAGATGTAAAGAGACAGAGAGACAGACACAGAGATGTAAAGAGACAGAGAGACAGACACAGAGATGTAAAGAGACAGAGAGACAGACACAGAGATGCAAAGAGACAGAGAGACAGACACAGAGATGCAAAGAGACGGAGAGACAGACACAGAGAGATGTAAAGAGACAGAGAGACAGACACAGAGATGTAAAGAGACAGAGAGACAGACACAGAGATGTAAAGAGACAGAGACAGACACAGAGATGTAAAGAGACAGAGAGACAGACACAGAGATGTAAAGAGACAGAGAGACAGACACAGAGATGTAAAGAGACAGAGAGACAGACACAGAGATGTAAAGAGACAGAGAGACAGACACAGAGATGCAAAGAGACGGAGAGACAGACACAGAGAGATGTAAAGAGACAGAGAGACAGACACAGAGATGTAAAGAGACAGAGAGACAGACACAGAGATGTAAAGAGACAGAGAGACAGACACAGAGATGTAAAGAGACAGAAAGACAGACACAGAGATGTAAAGAGACAGAGAGACAGACACAGAGATGTAAAGAGACAGAGAGACAGACACAGAGATGTAAAGAGACAGAGAGACAGACACAGAGATGCAAAGAGACAGAGAGACAGACACAGAGATGTAAAGAGACAGAGAGACAGACACAGAGAGATGTAAAGAGACAGAGAGACAGACACAGAGATGTAAAGAGACAGAGAGACAGACACAGAGATGTAAAGAGACAGAGAGACAGACAGACACAGAGATGTAAAGAGACAGAGAGACAGACACAGAGATGTAAAGAGACAGAGAGACAGACACAGAGATGTAAAGAGACAGAGAGACAGACACAGAGATGTAAAGAGACAGAGAGACAGACACAGAGATGCAAAGAGACAGAGAGACAGACACAGAGATGTAAAGAGACAGAGAGACAGACACAGAGATGTAAAGAGACAGAGAGACAGACACAGAGATGCAAAGAGACAGAGAGACAGACACAGAGATGTAAAGAGACAGAGAGACAGACACAGAGATGTAAAGAGACAGAGAGACAGACACAGAGATGTAAAGAGACAGAAGAGACAGACACAGAGATGTAAAGAGACAGAGAGACAGACACAGAGATGTAAAGAGACAGAGAGACAGACACAGAGATGTAAAGAGACAGAGAGACAGACACAGAGATGTAAAGAGACAGAAAGACAGACACAGAGATGTAAAGAGACAGAGAGACAGACACAGAGATGTAAAGAGACAGAGAGACAGACACAGAGATGTAAAGAGACAGAAAGACAGACACAGAGATGTAAAGAGACAGAGAGACAGACACAGAGATGTAAAGAGACAGAGAGACAGACACAGAGATGTAAAGAGACAGACACAGAGATGCAAAGAGACAGAGAGACAGACACAGAGATGTAAAGAGACAGAGACAGACACAGAGATGTAAAGAGACAGAGAGACAGACACAGAGATGTAAAGAGACAGAGAGACAGACACAGAGAGATGTAAAGAGACAGAGAGACAGACACAGAGATGCAAAGAGACAGACACAGAGATGTAAAGAGACAGACACCGAGATGCCCAGGTCATTGCTGAACTCACCCACTAGCATGGTTCTCACTAGCGGCCTGAGCAGTTCAGTCAGCCCTTCCTTCAGCAAGACGTTGGACCCTGTCTCTGTGGCCACAATCTTCTCTGTAAAGACACAATACATACATTATAGAGTACAATACCACACACTATCATACAATACTATATGATACACTATGATACAATATAATAAGATACAATACATACATTATAGAGTACAATACCACACTATGATACAATACTATATGATACACTATGATACAATATAATAAGATACAATACTATATGATACACTATGATACAGTTCTCTCTCTTCATCTCTGTATCTCTCTCTCTCTCTCTCTCTGTCTCTTTGTCTGTTATCTCTCTCTCTCTCTCTGTCTCTGTCTCTCACCTCTGGCAGGTATGTATGCATCAGAGATGGAGGAGGCCAGCTCAGGATAGTGTTGTAGCAACATGTCTGTAACATTATCTCTCTCTCTATGTCGCTCTCTCTGTGTCTCTCTCTCTGTCTCTCTCTCTCTCTGTCTCTCACCTCTGGCAGGTATGTATGCATCAGAGATGGAGGAGGCCAGCTCAGGATAGTGTTGTAGCAACATGTCTGTAACATTATCTCTCTCTCTATGTCGCTCTCTCTGTGTCTCTCTCTCTGTCTCTCTCTCTGTGTCTCTCACCTCTGGCAGGTATGTATGCATCAGAGATGGAGGAGGCCAGCTCAGGATAGTGTTGTAGCAACATGTCTGTAACATTATCTCTCTCTCTGTGTCTCTCTCTCTGTCTCTCTCTCTGTGTCTCTCACCTCTGGCAGGTATGTATGCATCAGAGATGGAGGAGGCCAGCTCAGGATAGTGTTGTAGCAACATGTCTGTAACATTATCTCTCTCTCTATGTCGCTCTCTCTGTGTCTCTCTCTGTGTCTCTCTCTCTCTCTGTCTCTCACCTCTGGCAGGTATGTATGCATCAGAGATGGAGGAGGCCAGCTCAGGATAGTGTTGTAGCAACATGTCTCCCACTTTTTGGGCAAAACCCTTCATCTCCTCCTGTTGACTCTGTATCATCATCAACATCATTATCAGCATTGTCATCAGTCAATATTGTCCTTATCATCATCACAATCATCTCCTTATCATCATCATCATCATCATCATCAGGTCAATCATCAGTCATCATTATAGCATAGACTTAATAGGCTTTCATCAGGCTTCAGCCTGCTATATAAGTTTTTCTTTTTGCAGAATCATATACTTGGTGTGTAGGTGGCTCAATTGATCAAAGGTGTAGTTTCCTATTTAAAAATTCTGATATGTTTGGAAGTAATAACTCTTCCCAGTATTTATCTAGATTGTTTTTGAAACTGTTGAGTGTTTTTGTGGTGACAACATTGTTGGGTAAAGAATTCCCATTATTTATGATTCTATTGGTATAAAAATGTGCATATTGGGTAGTTGTCATGTATGGTTTACTTAATTTTAATATATGTCCTCTAGTGGTTGAGTTACTTTGAGAAAAAAGGTTATTAGTAGTATCATTATCATAGTATTTATGATTATTGTTATTATTATCAGTCATTATTGTCATTATCATCATGATCACCATCATCATCATCGTCATCATCCTTGTCATAAGAATCATATCACCATCATAATTTGAAAATAGGGCTGTAGTAATTTCCAACCTTCTAAAATGAAACCTTTTGTTTTGTAGAAAATTGATATGAATGAAAATAGTTCTGGCTATTTTTCTCTAAAGAACTGGATTTATAATGCGTGCACCCGTCACAATTTAATGTGTGACCCTGTCTCCACCATCAGAAGATAATGAATATTCATGATTACTACTGACCTCTGACCCTGTCTCCACCATGAACCCAGGCCTGGTGTCCATGTAGGTCAGGTATTCTTCCACCATCAGAAGATAATGAATATTCATGATTACTACTGACCTCTGACCCTGTCTCCATCATGAACCCAGGCCTGGTGTCCATGTAGGTCAGGTATTCTTCCACCATCAGAAGATAATGAATATTCATGATTACTACTGACCTCTGACCCTGTCTCCACCATGAACCCAGGCCTGGTGTCCATGTAGGTCAGGTATTCTTCCACCATCAGAGCCACAATGGTGCCGGGGGCTGGCTCCCTCCTGTGGGAAAACAAAAAATAAATTGAATTTATACAAATTGAAGAAATGCCTTCTTCCTTTGTTGAACCCACTCCATGGGCAGACAGAGCATATATGTATTATGGGCAGACAGAGCATATATGTATTATGGGCAGACAGAGCATATATGTATTATGGGGTAGATGGAGCATCTATGTATTATGGGCAGACAGAGCATATATGTATTATGGGCAGACAGAGCATATATGTATTATGGGCAGACAGAGCATATATGTATTATGGGCAGACAGAGCATATATGTATTATGGGCAGACAGAGCATATATGTATTATGGGCAGACAGAGCATATATGTATTATGGGGTAGATGGAGCATCTATGTATTATGGGCAGACAGAGCATATATGTATTATGGGCAGACAGAGCATATATGTATTATGGGCAGACAGAGCATATATGTATTATGGGCAGACAGAGCATATATGTATTATGGGCAGACAGAGCATATATGTATTATGGGCAGACGGAGCATATATGTATTATGGGTAGATGGAGCATCTATGTATTATGGGCAGACGGAGCATATATGTATTATGGGCAGATGGAGCATATATGTATTATGGGCAGACAGAGCATATATGTATTATGGGCAGACGGAGCATATATGTATTATGGGGTAGATGGAGCATCTATGTATTATGGGCAGACGGAGCATATATGTATTATGGTAGATGGAGCATGTATGTATTATGGTAGATGGAGCATATATGTATTATGGCAGATGGAGCATATATGTATTATGGTAGATGGAGCATGTATGTATTATGGGTAGATGGAGCATATATGTATTATGGTAGATGGAGCATCTATGTATTATGGGTAGATGGAGCATATATGTATTATGGTAGATGGAGCATGTATGTATTATGGGCAGACGGAGCATCTATGTATTATGGTAGATGGAGCATATATGTATTATGGGCAGACGGAGCATATATGTATTATGGTAGATGGAGCATGTATGTATTATGGGCAGACGGAGCATCTATGTATTATGGTAGATGGAGCATATATGTATTATGGGTAGATGGAGCATATATGTATTATGGTAGATGGAGCATATATGTATTATGGGCAGACGGAGCATATATGTATTATGGTAGATGGAGCATATATGTATTATGGGCAGACGGAGCATATATGTATTATGGTAGATGGAGCATATATGTATTATGGGCAGACGGAGCATCTATGTATTATGGTAGATGGAGCATATATGTATTATGGGTAGATGGAGCATCTATGTATTATGGTAGATGGAGCATATATGTATTATGGTAGATGGAGCATCTATGTATTATGGTAGATGGAGCATATATGTATTATGGGTAAATGGAGCATCTATGTATTATGGTAGATGGAGCATATATGTATTATGGGTAAATGGAGCATCTATGTATTATGGTAGATGGAGCATATATGTATTATGGGTAAATGGAGCATCTATGTATTATGGTAGATGGAGCATCTATGTATTATGGTAGATGGAGCATATATGTATTATGGGTAGATGGAGCATTTATGTATTATGGTAGATGGAGCATATATGTATTATGGTAAATGGAGCATATATGTATTATGGTAAATGGAGCATCTATGTATTATGGTAGATGGAGCATCTATGTATTATGGGTAGATGGAGCATCTATGTATTATGGTAGATGGAGCATCTATGTATTATGGTAGATGGAGCATATATGTATTATGGTAGATGGAGCATCTATGTATTATGGTAGATGGAGCATCTATGTATTATGGTAGATGGAGCATATATGTATTATGGTAGATGGAGCATCTATGTATTATGGTAGATGGAGCATATATGTATTATGGGTAAATGGAGCATCTATGTATTATGGTAGATGGAGCATATATGTATTATGGTAGATGGAGCATCTATGTATTATGGTAGATGGAGCATGTATGTATTATGGGTAGATGGAGCATCTATGTATTATGGTAGATGGAGCATGTATGTATTATGGGTAGATGGAGCATCTATGTATTATGGTAGATGGAGCATCTATGTATTATGGGTAGATGGAGCATATATGTATTATGGTAGATGGAGCATATATGTATTATGGTAGATGGAGCATATATGTATTATGGTAGATGGAGCATATATGTATTATGGTAGATGGAGCATATATGTATTATGGGTAGACAGAGCATATATGTATTATGGGCAGATGGAGCATATATGTATTATGGGTAGACAGAGCATATATGTATTATGGGCAGATGGAGCATATATGTATTATGGTAGATGGAGCATATATGTATTATGGGTAGATGGAGCATATATGTATTATGGGCAGACGGAGCATATATGTATTATGGGTAGATGGAGCATATATGTATTATGGGCAGACGGAGCATATATGTATTATGGTAGATGGAGCATCTATGTATTATGGTAGATGGAGCATATATGTATTATGGGTAGATGGAGCATGTATGTATTATGGTAGATGGAGCATGTATGTATTATGGGCAGACGGAGCATCTATGTATTATGGTAGATGGAGCATGTATGTATTATGGGCAGACGGAGCATATATGTATTATGGTAGATGGAGCATGTATGTATTATGGGCAGACGGAGCATCTATGTATTATGGTAGATGGAGCATATATGTATTATGGGTAGACGGAGCATATATGTATTATGGTAGATGGAGCATATATGTATTATGGGCAGACGGAGCATATATGTATTATGGTAGATGGAGCATATATGTATTATGGGTAGACGGAGCATATATGTATTATGGTAGATGGAGCATATATGTATTATGGGCAGACGGAGCATATATGTATTATGGTAGATGGAGCATATATGTATTATGGGCAGACGGAGCATATATGTATTATGGTAGATGGAGCATATATGTATTATGGGTAGATGGAGCATATATGTATTATGGTAGATGGAGCATCTATGTATTATGGTAGATGGAGCATATATGTATTATGGGTAGATGGAGCATCTATGTATTATGGTAGATGGAGCATATATGTATTATGGTAGATGGAGCATCTATGTATTATGGTAGATGGAGCATATATGTATTATGGTAAATGGAGCATCTATGTATTATGGTAGATGGAGCATATATGTATTATGGGTAAATGGAGCATCTATGTATTATGGTAGATGGAGCATATATGTATTATGGGTAAATGGAGCATCTATGTATTATGGTAGATGGAGCATCTATGTATTATGGTAGATGGAGCATCTATGTATTATGGTAGATGGAGCATATATGTATTATGGTAGATGGAGCATATATGTATTATGGTAAATGGAGCATATATGTATTATGGTAAATGGAGCATATATGTATTATGGTAAATGGAGCATATATGTATTATGGTAGATGGAGCATCTATGTATTATGGTAGATGGAGCATCTATGTATTATGGTAGATGGAGCATATATGTATTATGGGTATGGAGCATCTATGTATTATGGTAGATGGAGCATCTATGTATTATGGTAGATGGAGCATATATGTATTATGGTAGATGGAGCATATATGTATTATGGTAGATGGAGCATATATGTATTATGGTAGATGGAGCATATATGTATTATGGTAGATGGAGCATCTATGTATTATGGTAGATGGAGCATATATGTATTATGGTAGATGGAGCATATATGTATTATGGTAGATGGAGCATCTATGTATTATGGTAGATGGAGCATATATGTATTATGGTAGATGGAGCATCTATGTATTATGGTAGATGGAGCATGTATGTATTATGGGTAGATGGAGCATCTATGTATTATGGTAGATGGAGCATGTATGTATTATGGTAGATGGAGCATCTATGTATTATGGTAGATGGAGCATATATGTATTATGGGTAGATGGAGCATATATGTATTATGGTAGATGGAGCATATATGTATTATGGTAGATGGAGCATATATGTATTATGGTAGATGGAGCATATATGTATTATGGTAGATGGAGCATATATGTATTATGGGTAGATGGAGCATATATGTATTATGGGCAGATGGAGCATATATGTATTATGGTAGATGGAGCATATATGTATTATGGTAGATGGAGCATATATGTATTATGGGTAGATGGAGCATATATGTATTATGGTAGATGGAGCATCTATGTATTATGGTAGATGGAGCATCTATGTATTATGGTAGATGGAGCATCTATGTATTATGGTAGATGGAGCATCTATGTATTATGGTAGATGGAGCATCTATGTATTATGGTAGATGGAGCATCTATGTATTATGGTAGATGGAGCATCTATGTATTATGGTAGATGGAGCATGTATGTATTATGGTAGATGGAGCATCTATGTATTATGGTTGATGGAGCATGTATGTATTATGGTAGATGGAGCATCTATGTATTATGGTAGATGGAGCATGTATGTATTATGGTAAATGGAGCATGTATGTATTATGGTAGATGGAGCATCTATGTATTATGGTAGATGGAGCATATATGTATTATGGTAGATGGAGCATATATGTATTATGGTAGATGGAGCATCTATGTATTATGGTAGATGGAGCATCTATGTATTATGGTAGATGGAGCATGTATGTATTATGGGTAGATGGAGCATCTATGTATTATGGTAAATGGAGCATGTATGTATTATGGTAGACGGAGCATGTATGTATTATGGTAGACAGAGCATATATGTATTATGGGTAAATGGAGCATCTATGTATTAAGGTAGACGGAGCATCTATGTATTATGGGTAAATGGAGCATATATGTATTATGGTAAATGGAGCATGTATGTATTATGGTAGACAGAGCATATGGAGCATCTATGTATTATGGGTAGATGGAGCATCTATGTATTATGGTAGATGGAGCATCTATGTATTACGGGTAAATGGAGCAGGAAGGACTCATCGGCTGTGCAGACAACCTTCCTAGCAGAGGGAAACTCTGACTTCAAACCCACAATGGGCAGGAAGGACTCATCGGCTGTGGCAGACAACCTTCCTAGCAGAGGGAAACTCTGACTTCAAACCCACAATGGGCAGGAAGGACTCATCGGCTGTGGCAGACAACCTTCCTAGCAGAGGGAAACTCTGACTTCAAACCCACAATGGGCAGGAAGGACTCATCGGCTGTGGCAGACAACCTTCCTAGCAGAGGGAAACTCTGACTTCAAACCCACAATGGGCAGGAAGGACTCATCGGCTGTGGCAGACAACCTTCCTAGCAGAGGGAAACTCTGACTTCAAACCCACAATGGGCAGGAAGGACTCATCGGCTGTGGCAGACAACCTTCCTAGCAGAGGGAAACTCTGACTTCAAACCAGAGACACTTTGCTCACGCAAAGACACAGCACTTGGCTCGCAGCTTGACCCTAATTTAGAGTCTTCCTCTTACCAGAGACACTTTGCTCACGCAAAGACACAGCACTTAGCTCGCAGCTTGACCCTAATTAAGAGTCTTCCATCTTACCAGAGACACTTTGCTCACGCAAAGACACAGCACTTGGCTCGCAGCTTGACCCTAATTTAGAGTCTTCCATCTTACCAGAGACACTTTGCTCACGCAAAGACACAGCACTTGGCTCGCAGCTTGACCCTAATTTAGAGTCTTCCATCTTACCAGAGACACTTTGCTCACGCAAAGACACAGCACTTGGCTCGCAGCTTGACCCTAATTTAGAGTCTTCCTCTTACCAGAGACACTTTGCTCACGCAAAGACACAGCACTTGGCTCGCAGCTTGACCCTAATTTAGAGTCTTCCATCTTACCAGAGACACTTTGCTCACGCAAAGACACAGCATTTGGCTCACAGCTTGACCCTAATTTAGAGTCCTCCTCTTACCAGAGACACTTTGCTCACGCAAAGACACAGCACTTGGCTCGCAGCTTGACCCTAACTTAGAGTCTTCCATCTTACCAGAGACACTTTGCTCACGCAAAGACACAGCACTTGGCTCGCAGCTTGACCCTAATTTAGAGTCTTCCTCTTACCAGAGACACTTTGCTCACGCAAAGACACAGCACTTGGCTCGCAGCTTGACCCTAATTTAGAGTCTTCCTCTTACCAGAGACACTTTGCTCACGCAAAGACACAGCACTTGGCTCGCAGCTTGAGGCCGATTTCACTAGCACCCCTTCCTACCACTCACCCTTTAGCACACCGGTCCAGGGGGGAGTGGCAGGTTTAACATCTGGCTTCACTCACACTGCAACTGTGAGCAGCGTAGGTGTTCAGGCTGAGACCAGTCTTTGCGTAAGCTAAGCATCTTGGATCCTAGTAAAGGGAGACCAGAGTGTCAGTGACCTGGAGAGGTGTGGGCTGGCCACCATGACGAAGGGGACGACCAGCATGTAGTCAGCATCACGCAGCCGGCTGTGGGTTCTCATCATGGCGTGGTGGTAGGACAGCACTGCCTTCATGCCGTAAAACGCCCCTGTAACGATAAACATCACAATGACAATCAAAATGACATCACGCAGCCGGCTGTGGGTTCTCATCATGGCGTGGTGGTAGGACAGCACCGCCTTCATGCCGTAAAACGCCCCTGTAACGATAAACATGACAATGACAATCACACAGAGCCTGAAAAATAGCGACAACTTCCACAGCATGTAGTCAGCGTCACGCAGTCATGATGGTGCGGTGGTACGACAACACTTTGCCTTCATCCTGTAAAACACTCCTGTGAAACAAACAAAAACAAATCACCATTTTCATGCCATTTCCTGCACCGTCTAGTATTTAAGCTCTTCTCTCTCTTCTAGTTTGCACATATACTTTGTTCTCAAACTCTCTGAGCATAGCACTGAATCCAGACATGCAGTTTGCTGACAAGACAACATAGGTGGCTCCCTATGGCTTCTAGTTTGCACATATACTTTGTTCTCAACTCTCTGAGCATAGCACTCAATCCAGACATGCAGTTTGCTGACAACTTAACATAGGTGGCTCCCTATGGCTTCTAGTTTGCACATATACTTTGTTCTCAACTCTCTGAGCATAGCACTGAATCCAGACATGCAGTTTGCTGACAACTCAACATAGGTGGCTCCCTATGGCTTCTAGTTTGCACATATACTTTGTTCTCAACTCTCTGAGCATAGCACTCAATCCAGACATGCAGTTTGCTGACAACTTAACATAGGTGGCTCCCTATGGCTTCTAGTTTGCACATATACTTTGTTCTCAACTCTCTGAGCATAGCACTCAATCCAGACATGCAGTTTGCTGACAACTCAACATAGGTGGCTCCCTATGGCTTCTAGTTTGCACATATACTTTGTTCTCAACTCTCTGAGCATAGCACTCAATCCAGACATGCAGTTTGCTGACAACTCAACATAGGTGGCTCCCTATGGCTTCTAGTTTGCACATATACTTTGTTCTCAACTCTCTGAGCATAGCACTGAATCCAGACATGCAGTTTGCTGACAACTCAACATAGGTGGCTCCCTATGGCTTCTAGTTTGCACATATACTTTGTTCTCAACTCTCTGAGCATAGCACTGAATCCAGACATGCAGTTTGCTGACAACTTAACATAGGTGGCTCCCTATGGCTTCTAGTTTGCACATATACTTTGTTCTCAACTCTCTGAGCATAGCACTCAATCCAGACATGCAGTTTGCTGACAACTCAACATAGGTGGCTCCCTATGGCTTCTAGTTTGCACATATACTTTGTTCTCAACTCTCTGAGCATAGCACTCAATCCAGACATGCAGTTTGCTGACAACTCAACATAGGTGGCTCCCTATGGCTTCTAGTTTGCACATATACTTTGTTCTCAACTCTCTGAGCATAGCACTCAATCCAGACATGCAGTTTGCTGACAACTCAACATAGGTGGCTCCCTATGGCTTCTAGTTTGCACATATACTTTGTTCTCAACTCTCTGAGCATAGCACTCAATCCAGACATGCAGTTTGCTGACAACTCAACATAGGTGGCTCCCTATGGCTTCTAGTTTGCACATATACTTTGTTCTCAACTCTCTGAGCATAGCACTCAATCCAGACATGCAGTTTGCTGACAACTCAACATAGGTGGCTCCCTATGGCTTCTAGTTTGCACATATACTTTGTTCTCAACTCTCTGAGCATAGCACTCAATCCAGACATGCAGTTTGCTGACAACTCAACATAGGTGGCTCCCTATGGCTTCTAGTTTGCACATATACTTTGTTCTCAACTCTCTGAGCATAGCACTCAATCCAGACATGCAGTTTGCTGACAACTCAACATAGGTGGCTCCCTATGGCTTCTAGTTTGCACATATACTTTGTTCTCAACTCTCTGAGCATAGCACTCAATCCAGACATGCAGTTTGCTGACAACTCAACATAGGTGGCTCCCTATGGCTTCTAGTTTGCACATATACTTTGTTCTCAACTCTCTGAGCATAGCACTCAATCCAGACATGCAGTTTGCTGACAACTCAACATAGGTGGCTCCCTATGGCTTCTAGTTTGCACATATACTTTGTTCTCAACTCTCTGAGCATAGCACTCAATCCAGACATGCAGTTTGCTGACAACTCAACATAGGTGGCTCCCTATGGCTTCTAGTTTGCACATATACTTTGTTCTCAACTCTCTGAGCATAGCACTCAATCCAGACATGCAGTTTGCTGACAACTCAACATAGGTGGCTCCCTATGGCTTCTAGTTTGCACATATACTTTGTTCTCAACTCTCTGAGCATAGCACTCAATCCAGACATGCAGTTTGCTGACAACTCAACATAGGTGGCTCCCTATGGCTTCTAGTTTGCACATATACTTTGTTCTCAACTCTCTGAGCATAGCACTCAATCCAGACATGCAGTTTGCTGACAACTCAACATAGGTGGCTCCCTATGGCTTCTAGTTTGCACATATACTTTGTTCTCAACTCTCTGAGCATAGCACTCAATCCAGACATGCAGTTTGCTGACAACTCAACATAGGTGGCTCCCTATGGCTTCTAGTTTGCACATATACTTTGTTCTCAACTCTCTGAGCATAGCACTCAATCCAGACATGCAGTTTGCTGACAACTTAACATAGGTGGCTCCCTATGGCTTCTAGTTTGCACATATACTTTGTTCTCAACTCTCTGAGCATAGCACTCAATCCAGACATGCAGTTTGCTGACAACTCAACATAGGTGGCTCCCTATGGCTTCTAGTTTGCACATATACTTTGTTCTCAACTCTCTGAGCATAGCACTCAATCCAGACATGCAGTTTGCTGACAACTCAACATAGGTGGCTCCCTATGGCTTCTAGTTTGCACATATACTTTGTTCTCAACTCTCTGAGCATAGCACTCAATCCAGACATGCAGTTTGCTGACAACTCAACATAGGTGGCTCCCTATGGCTTCTAGTTTGCACATATACTTTGTTCTCAACTCTCTGAGCATAGCACTCAATCCAGACATGCAGTTTGCTGACAACTCAACATAGGTGGCTCCCTATGGCTTCTAGTTTGCACATATACTTTGTTCTCAACTCTCTGAGCATAGCACTCAATCCAGACATGCAGTTTGCTGACAACTCAACATAGGTGGCTCCCTATGGCTTCTAGTTTGCACATATACTTTGTTCTCAACTCTCTGAGCATAGCACTCAATCCAGACATGCAGTTTGCTGACAACTCAACATAGGTGGCTCCCTATGGCTTCTAGTTTGCACATATACTTTGTTCTCAACTCTCTGAGCATAGCACTCAATCCAGACATGCAGTTTGCTGACAACTCAACATAGGTGGCTCCCTATGGCTTCTAGTTTGCACATATACTTTGTTCTCAACTCTCTGAGCATAGCACTCAATCCAGACATGCAGTTTGCTGACAACTTAACATAGGTGGCTCCCTATGGCTTCTAGTTTGCACATATACTTTGTTCTCAACTCTCTGAGCATAGCACTCAATCCAGACATGCAGTTTGCTGACAACTCAACATAGGTGGCTCCCTATGGCTTCTAGTTTGCACATATACTTTGTTCTCAACTCTCTGAGCATAGCACTCAATCCAGACATGCAGTTTGCTGACAACTCAACATAGGTGGCTCCCTATGGCTTCTAGTTTGCACATATACTTTGTTCTCAACTCTCTGAGCATAGCACTCAATCCAGACATGCAGTTTGCTGACAACTCAACATAGGTGGCTCCCTATGGCTTCTAGTTTGCACATATACTTTGTTCTCAACTCTCTGAGCATAGCACTGAATCCAGACATGCAGTTTGCTGACAACTCAACATAGGTGGCTCCCTATGGCTTCTAGTTTGCACATATACTTTGTTCTCAACTCTCTGAGCATAGCACTGAATCCAGACATGCAGTTTGCTGACAACTCAACATAGGTGGCTCCCTATGGCTTCTAGTTTGCACATATACTTTGTTCTCAACTCTCTGAGCATAGCACTCAATCCAGACATGCAGTTTGCTGACAACTCAACATAGGTGGCTCCCTATGGCTTCTAGTTTGCACATATACTTTGTTCTCAACTCTCTGAGCATAGCACTCAATCCAGACATGCAGTTTGCTGACAACTCAACATAGGTGGCTCCCTATGGCTTCTAGTTTGCACATATACTTTGTTCTCAACTCTCTGAGCATAGCACTGAATCCAGACATGCAGTTTGCTGACAACTCAACATAGGTGGCTCCCTATGGCTTCTAGTTTGCACATATACTTTGTTCTCAACTCTCTGAGCATAGCACTGAATCCAGACATGCAGTTTGCTGACAACTCAACATAGGTGGCTCCCTATGGCTTCTAGTTTGCACATATACTTTGTTCTCAACTCTCTGAGCATAGCACTGAATCCAGACATGCAGTTTGCTGACAACTCAACATAGGTGGCTCCCTATGGCTTCTAGTTTGCACATATACTTTGTTCTCAACTCTCTGAGCATAGCACTCAATCCAGACATGCAGTTTGCTGACAACTCAACATAGGTGGCTCCCTATGGCTTCTAGTTTGCACATATACTTTGTTCTCAACTCTCTGAGCATAGCACTCAATCCAGACATGCAGTTTGCTGACAACTCAACATAGGTGGCTCCCTATGGCTTCTAGTTTGCACATATACTTTGTTCTCAACTCTCTGAGCATAGCACTCAATCCAGACATGCAGTTTGCTGACAACTCAACATAGGTGGCTCCCTATGGCTTCTAGTTTGCACATATACTTTGTTCTCAACTCTCTGAGCATAGCACTGAATCCAGACATGCAGTTTGCTGACAACTCAACATAGGTGGCTCCCTATGGCTTCTAGTTTGCACATATACTTTGTTCTCAACTCTCTGAGCATAGCACTCAATCCAGACATGCAGTTTGCTGACAACTCAACATAGGTGGCTCCCTATGGCTTCTAGTTTGCACATATACTTTGTTCTCAACTCTCTGAGCATAGCACTCAATCCAGACATGCAGTTTGCTGACAACTTAACATAGGTGGCTCCCTATGGCTTCTAGTTTGCACATATACTTTGTTCTCAACTCTCTGAGCATAGCACTGAATCCAGACATGCAGTTTGCTGACAACTTAACATAGGTGGCTCCCTATGGCTTCTAGTTTGCACATATACTTTGTTCTCAACTCTCTGAGCATAGCACTGAATCCAGACATGCAGTTTGCTGACAACTCAACATAGGTGGCTCCCTATGGCTTCTAGTTTGCACATATACTTTGTTCTCAACTCTCTGAGCATAGCACTGAATCCAGACATGCAGTTTGCTGACAACTCAACATAGGTGGCTCCCTATGGCTTCTAGTTTGCACATATACTTTGTTCTCAACTCTCTGAGCATAGCACTGAATCCAGACATGCAGTTTGCTGACAACTCAACATAGGTGGCTCCCTATGGCTTCTAGTTTGCACATATACTTTGTTCTCAACTCTCTGAGCATAGCACTGAATCCAGACATGCAGTTTGCTGACAACTTAACATAGGTGGCTCCCTATGGCTTCTAGTTTGCACATATACTTTGTTCTCAACTCTCTGAGCATAGCACTGAATCCAGACATGCAGTTTGCTGACAACTCAACATAGGTGGCTCCCTATGGCTTCTAGTTTGCACATATACTTTGTTCTCAACTCTCTGAGCATAGCACTCAATCCAGACATGCAGTTTGCTGACAACTCAACATAGGTGGCTCCCTATGGCTTCTAGTTTGCACATATACTTTGTTCTCAACTCTCTGAGCATAGCACTCAATCCAGACATGCAGTTTGCTGACAACTCAACATAGGTGGCTCCCTATGGCTTCTAGTTTGCACATATACTTTGTTCTCAACTCTCTGAGCATAGCACTCAATCCAGACATGCAGTTTGCTGACAACTTAACATAGGTGGCTCCCTATGGCTTCTAGTTTGCACATATACTTTGTTCTCAACTCTCTGAGCATAGCACTGAATCCAGACATGCAGTTTGCTGACAACTCAACATAGGTGGCTCCCTATGGCTTCTAGTTTGCACATATACTTTGTTCTCAACTCTCTGAGCATAGCACTCAATCCAGACATGCAGTTTGCTGACAACTCAACATAGGTGGCTCCCTATGGCTTCTAGTTTGCACATATACTTTGTTCTCAACTCTCTGAGCATAGCACTCAATCCAGACATGCAGTTTGCTGACAACTCAACATAGGTGGCTCCCTATGGCTTCTAGTTTGCACATATACTTTGTTCTCAACTCTCTGAGCATAGCACTGAATCGAGACATGCAGTTTGCTGACAACTCAACATAGGTGGCTCCCTATGGCTTCTAGTTTGCACATATACTTTGTTCTCAACTCTCTGAGCATAGCACTGAATCCAGACATGCAGTTTGCTGACAACTCAACATAGGTGGCTCCCTATGGCTTCTAGTTTGCACATATACTTTGTTCTCAACTCTCTGAGCATAGCACTCAATCCAGACATGCAGTTTGCTGACAACTCAACATAGGTGGCTCCCTATGGCTTCTAGTTTGCACATATACTTTGTTCTCAACTCTCTGAGCATAGCACTGAATCCAGACATGCAGTTTGCTGACAACTCAACATAGGTGGCTCCCTATGGCTTCTAGTTTGCACATATACTTTGTTCTCAACTCTCTGAGCATAGCACTGAATCCAGACATGCAGTTTGCTGACAACTCAACATAGGTGGCTCCCTATGGCTTCTAGTTTGCACATATACTTTGTTCTCAACTCTCTGAGCATAGCACTGAATCCAGACATGCAGTTTGCTGACAACTCAACATAGGTGGCTCCCTATGGCTTCTAGTTTGCACATATACTTTGTTCTCAACTCTCTGAGCATAGCACTCAATCCAGACATGCAGTTTGCTGACAACTTAACATAGGTGGCTCCCTATGGCTTCTAGTTTGCACATATACTTTGTTCTCAACTCTCTGAGCATAGCACTGAATCCAGACATGCAGTTTGCTGACAACTCAACATAGGTGGCTCCCTATGGCTTCTAGTTTGCACATATACTTTGTTCTCAACTCTCTGAGCATAGCACTCAATCCAGACATGCAGTTTGCTGACAACTCAACATAGGTGGCTCCCTATGGCTTCTAGTTTGCACATATACTTTGTTCTCAACTCTCTGAGCATAGCACTGAATCGAGACATGCAGTTTGCTGACAACTCAACATAGGTGGCTCCCTATGGCTTCTAGTTTGCACATATACTTTGTTCTCAACTCTCTGAGCATAGCACTCAATCCAGACATGCAGTTTGCTGACAACTCAACATAGGTGGCTCCCTATGGCTTCTAGTTTGCACATATACTTTGTTCTCAACTCTCTGAGCATAGCACTCAATCCAGACATGCAGTTTGCTGACAACTCAACATAGGTGGCTCCCTATGGCTTCTAGTTTGCACATATACTTTGTTCTCAACTCTCTGAGCATAGCACTGAATCCAGACATGCAGTTTGCTGACAACTCAACATAGGTGGCTCCCTATGGCTTCTAGTTTGCACATATACTTTGTTCTCAACTCTCTGAGCATAGCACTGAATCCAGACATGCAGTTTGCTGACAACTCAACATAGGTGGCTCCCTATGGCTTCTAGTTTGCACATATACTTTGTTCTCAACTCTCTGAGCATAGCACTCAATCCAGACATGCAGTTTGCTGACAACTCAACATAGGTGGCTCCCTATGGCTTCTAGTTTGCACATATACTTTGTTCTCAACTCTCTGAGCATAGCACTCAATCCAGACATGCAGTTTGCTGACAACTCAACATAGGTGGCTCCCTATGGCTTCTAGTTTGCACATATACTTTGTTCTCAACTCTCTGAGCATAGCACTCAATCCAGACATGCAGTTTGCTGACAACTCAACATAGGTGGCTCCCTATGGCTTCTAGTTTGCACATATACTTTGTTCTCAACTCTCTGAGCATAGCACTGAATCCAGACATGCAGTTTGCTGACAACTCAACATAGGTGGCTCCCTATGGCTTCTAGTTTGCACATATACTTTGTTCTCAACTCTCTGAGCATAGCACTCAATCCAGACATGCAGTTTGCTGACAACTCAACATAGGTGGCTCCCTATGGCTTCTAGTTTGCACATATACTTTGTTCTCAACTCTCTGAGCATAGCACTCAATCCAGACATGCAGTTTGCTGACAACTTAACATAGGTGGCTCCCTATGGCTTCTAGTTTGCACATATACTTTGTTCTCAACTCTCTGAGCATAGCACTCAATCCAGACATGCAGTTTGCTGACAACTCAACATAGGTGGCTCCCTATGGCTTCTAGTTTGCACATATACTTTGTTCTCAACTCTCTGAGCATAGCACTCAATCCAGACATGCAGTTTGCTGACAACTCAACATAGGTGGCTCCCTATGGCTTCTAGTTTGCACATATACTTTGTTCTCAACTCTCTGAGCATAGCACTCAATCCAGACATGCAGTTTGCTGACAACTCAACATAGGTGGCTCCCTATGGCTTCTAGTTTGCACATATACTTTGTTCTCAACTCTCTGAGCATAGCACTCAATCCAGACATGCAGTTTGCTGACAACTTAACATAGGTGGCTCCCTATGGCTTCTAGTTTGCACATATACTTTGTTCTCAACTCTCTGAGCATAGCACTCAATCCAGACATGCAGTTTGCTGACAACTCAACATAGGTGGCTCCCTATGGCTTCTAGTTTGCACATATACTTTGTTCTCAACTCTCTGAGCATAGCACTCAATCCAGACATGCAGTTTGCTGACAACTCAACATAGGTGGCTCCCTATGGCTTCTAGTTTGCACATATACTTTGTTCTCAACTCTCTGAGCATAGCACTCAATCCAGACATGCAGTTTGCTGACAACTCAACATAGGTGGCTCCCTATGGCTTCTAGTTTGCACATATACTTTGTTCTCAACTCTCTGAGCATAGCACTCAATCCAGACATG
This sequence comes from Phymorhynchus buccinoides, assembly GCA_017654935.2. Lineage (NCBI taxonomy): Eukaryota > Metazoa > Mollusca > Gastropoda > Neogastropoda > Raphitomidae > Phymorhynchus > Phymorhynchus buccinoides. Next base: position 774,173 of record CM065700.1, on the reverse strand, counting down.
CAGTTTGCTGACAACTCAACATAGGTGGCTCCCTATGGCTTCTAGTTTGCACATATACTTTGTTCTCAACTCTCTGAGCATAGCACTCAATCCAGACATGCAGTTTGCTGACAACTCAACATAGGTGGCTCCCTATGGCTTCTAGTTTGCACATATACTTTGTTCTCAACTCTCTGAGCATAGCACTCAATCCAGACATGCAGTTTGCTGACAACTCAACATAGGTGGCTCCCTATGGCTTCTAGTTTGCACATATACTTTGTTCTCAACTCTCTGAGCATAGCACTCAATCCAGACATGCAGTTTGCTGACAACTTAACATAGGTGGCTCCCTATGGCTTCTAGTTTGGGGGGGTCTGTGACATGACTAACCAGGGTGTGGCTGTGAGTTGGAACTTGGAATGAGCGACGCAAGAGTAATGCAATAGGATGGCCCAGAAGACAGAACAGCCAAAAGAAGAAAAACAAAACCAACTTCTTCTTTATCGATCGCTCACACTGGGACGCCAGTGGCACGACTGAAGGCTGCATTTGTCGAAGACTCTCCAATGGGGCGAAGATCTGCAGGTGAACTGGTGTGTCAGACAGCCAAGCTTTGTCCCTGAGCTTCTGGAATGTACCACAATCCTGGAGGAGATGCTCAACAGTCACGTCTGCGGCACCACAGGGGAGACTCCAATGTGGAATTTTGTGTACATGTGATATCTGAGTCTGAAGTGTCTAGTTCTCAATCTCATCTCCCACTTGGACTTGTCTGGAAAGAAGTAATGTATTTTATGCATACAGTATAAGGCCTTTCACGTTATAAGGCACACCCCCTTATTTTACCAAATCTAATTTTGCAATATAGCGACTTATTCATTAATAAGGCACAGAAGTCTCAATGAAGGGAAAAACATCCCCTTCCAGTCTATAAACTATGGTAATGTGTCTACTGACCCACACATCCCCTTCCAGTCTATAAACTATGGTAATGTGTCTGCTGACCCACACATCCCCTTCCAGTCTATAAACTATGGTAATGTGTCTACTGACCCACACATCCCCTTCCAATCTATAAACTATGGTAATGTGTCTACTGACCCACACATTCACTTCCAGTCTATAAACTATGGTAATGTGTCTACTGACCCACACATCCCCTTCCAGTCTATAAACTATGGTAATGTGTCTACTGACCCACACATCCCCTTCCAGTCTATAAACTATGGTAATGTGTCTACTGACCCACACATCCCCTTCCAGTCTATAAACTATGGTAATGTGTCTGCTGACCCACACATCCCCTTCCAGTCTATAAACTATGGTAATGTGTCTGCTGACCCACACATCCCCTTCCAGTCTATAAACTATGGTAATGTGTCTACTGACCCACACATCCCCTTCCAGTCTATAAACTATGGTAATGTGTCTACTGACCCACACATCCCCTTCCAGTCTATAAACTATGGTAATGTGTCTACTGACCCACAGATCCTTTGAGTTCGTGCAGGGTGGGCTCAGAGATGAGCAGCTGCTCACATTTCTGGGAGATCTCCAGGTCCAGGGGGGATATGGCACTGCGCGGGTTGCCCCCCAATAGCTCCATGTAGGTCTTACGTGCTGCAACACACACAACATGACGATTGGGAGCCCTCAGGCAGACAGACAGACAAACAAACCAGCAGCCAGACAGACAAACAAACCAGCAGACACACAGACAAACCAGCACACACAGACAAACCAACAGACACACACGCAGACATACATACAGACAGACAGACATACAGACAGGCAAACCAGCAGACACACAGACATACAGACCAGCAGACAGACAGACCTTTAGGGTTGCTAAGGAACAGTCTCCATGCCAACTGTCGGATGGGAGCGGCCAGAGGCTGGTTCAGACACACATGCAGTTTGGATTTCATCTCTGGCCACCTCTTCAACAAACTGACCACCTGCAAGGGACAGTAAACGGTCATTAACACTGACCCACACTTACTATATACTTTGCAGTGGAAAACACACAGACCACCTGCAAGGGACAACAAACGGTCACTGATACTGACCCACACTTACTATCTATATGTTGCAGTGGAAAACACACAGACCACCTGCAAGGGACAACAAACGGTCACTGATACTGACCCACACTTACTATCTATATGTTGCAGTGGAAAACACACAGACCACCTGCAAGGGACAACAAACGGTCACTGATACTGACCCACACTTACTATCTATATGTTGCAGTGGAAAACACACAGACCACCTGCAAGGGACAACAAACGGTCACTGACATTTGAAGAAAATATGTTTAACATCCTCCGACCTGGTACAGGCACTTATGGGACAAGTTTACTTATGCAGATAGTGAGTCGATCCTGGAGGTACTGCAATACCAGGAAAAAACATGTAACTGTAAAACTAACTGAAGTTTACTGACACTTACTATTTTTATACCTTAGAATGTAAAAGGGTAGCAGTAGTCGTGTTTCACTGCGACTTCTTTTACACTCTAAGGTCTAAAAATAGTAAGTGTCGGAGAGTCTTATTGTTATCGTTGTTTTTCTTTTTTTCTGCATCGATGATGATGATGATGATGATAAGGAGGATGAATGTGAGATGATGATGATGATGATGATAAGGAGGATGAAGGTGAGATGATGATGATGATGATGATAAGGAGGATGAATGTGAGATGATGATGATGATGATGATAAGGAGGATGAAGGTGAGATGATGATGATGATGATGATAAGGAGGATGAAGGTGAGATGATGATGATGATGATGATAAGGAGGATGAAGGTGAGATGATGATGATGATGATGATAAGGAGGATGAAGGTGAGATGATGATGATGATGATGATAAGGAGGATGAAGGTGAGATGATGATGATGATAAGGAGGATGAAGGTGAGATGATGATGATGATGATGATAAGGAGGAAGAGGAGAAAGGAAAGCATTTTATAATGACAATGATGATGATGATGATAAGGTGAGGATGATAACAATAATGATGATGATGATGATGATGATGATAAGGAGGAAGAGGAGGAAGGAGAGCATTTTATAATGACAATGATGATGATGATGATGAGGTGAGGATGATAACAATAATGATGATGATGATGATGATAAGGAGGAGGAGGAAGGTGAGGATGATGACAATAATGATGATAACGATGATGATGATGATGATGATGATAGTGATGATGATGATGATGACATCAATGATGATGATGATGAAGATGATTATGATTATATCAATGATATGATGATAATGATATCAATGATGATGATGATGATTATCATGATGATGATGATGACAATGATGGAAACTGTGCTGCTGCTGATAACACTGAAGATGACAATGACAATAACAACTTTGAAGCTGACAACAATGACAATGATGACGTCGATGATGACGACAGTGGTGAACTGACCCCCTCCTCAGCCCCCTCGATAACGAGGTCCGTCTTGGTGTCCATGGGTGAGTCCTCCATCAGCTGCCGGGACACTTCCTCGTTGAGGTGCTGGTCCATCAGCATGGACACCTTGCCGAACATCGACTGGAAACTGCGACCTGCACAGCACAGAATAGCTCAGTTGTATACTGAATAGCATGAACATTGAGCTATAGACACACTTCCTCATTGAGGTGCTGGTCCATCAGCATGGACACCTTGCCGAACATCGACTGGAAACTGCCACCTGCACAGAATAGCTCAGCTGTATACTGAATAGCATGAACATTGAGCTATACACACACTTCCTCGTTGAGGTGCTGGTTCATCAGCATGGACACCTTGCCGAACATCGACTGGAAACTGCCACCTGCACAGAATAGCTCAGCTGTATACTGAATAGCATGAACATTGAGCTATACACACACTTCCTCATTGAGGTGCTGGTCCATCAGCATGGACACCTTGCCGAACATCGACTGGAAACTGCCACCTGCACAGAATAGCTCAGCTGTACACACTTCCTCATTGAGGTGCTGGTCCATCAGCATGGACACCTTGCCGAACATCGACTGGAAACTGCCACCTGCAGAGCACAGTTGTACATTTTATATTACAAGAGACCTGTAGGTCAGTAAAGAACTGAACATTGTTCTTCATACATTCATTGTTTAACTAATTACTTCATCAATTACAGCTCACCCCCTTCAATGGCTTTAGTTGCCCTGTGCATGAAGAGTTCCTTCTCAGCGTCAGACAGGTCAGTAAAGAACTGGACATGGGTCTACATATATTAATTACAGCTCACCCCCTTCAATGGCCTTGGTGGCTCTATGCATGAAGTGTTCCTTCTCAGCATCAGACAGGTCGGTGAAGAACTGGACATGGTTCTACATATATTAATTACAGCTCACCCCCTTCAATGGCCTTGGTGGCTCTATGCATGAAGAGTTCTTTCTCAGCGTCAGACAGGTCAGTGAAGAACTGGACATGGTTCTGGGTCAGCTGCTGCTGGATGGCCTCGTTCAACTCGTGAAGGAAGTTGTTCCATTCCTGAAACAACAACGGCAGTTCATGTGTGTGTGTGTGTGTGTGTGTGTGTGTGTGTGTGTGTGTGTGTGTGTGTGTGTGTGTGTGTGTGTGTGTGTGTGAGAGAGAGAGAGAGAGAGAGAGAGAGAGAGAGAGAGAGAGAGAGAGAGAGAGAGAGAGAGAGAGAGAGAGAGAGAGAGAGAGAGAGAGAGAGAGAGAGAGAGAGAGAGAGAGAGAGAGAGAGAGAGAGAGAGAGAGAGAGAGAGAGAGAGAGAGAGAGAGAGAGAGAGAGAGAGAGAGAGAGAGAGAGAGAGAGAGAGAGAGAGAGAGAGAGAGAGAGAGAGAGAGAGAGAGAGAGAGAGAGAGAGAGAGAGAGAGAGAGAGAGAGAGAGAGAGAGAGAGAGAGAGAGAGAGAGAGAGAGAGAGAGAGAGAGAGAGAGAGAGAGAGAGAGAGAGAGAGAGAGAGAGAGAGAGAGAGAGAGAGAGAGAGATTGTTTCAATTGTATCGAGGTCTTAGCCCATTACAATATACATTAAATTTGACCTTTCTATTTGAGACAGAAAGAGAGAGAGAATCAGCAACTCATAGATGGCTTCATAAACCTAGTGATGGAAGTTCTTCTTCTTCCCATCAATTGGCCAACTACATCAGGCTGAAAATAATTGCCGATATATTGAAAAAAAGAAGAAAAAAGAAAAACAAAGTCACCATTCCTACAACCATATTATTATGCTAAGAACTCTTTCTCTTTTTTTCTTTCTTTCAGACTTCTTCATCACAGAAAATTCTTAGAAATGGGTTTCTGATAGAAATTCAAGTATCAATTATCTCCCTTTACTTTACTAGGGGGGTTCTCGACCTAGACTTCTGAGAGTCAAGGTCAAAACAGTGAAAGCAAAATGGGAGATTATGAGAAATGCATTCAGAGTCAATAAAGATGTGAAAGAACAAAAAGACAGGATCTATATAAACCCAGATTACACCCCAGCCGAAAGGGTTCAACAGAAGGAACTAAGGGAAGAGTTGAAACGCAGGACTGCCGCAGGTGATAAGGATCTGAAGATTCGCGGAGGAAAGATTGTGACTGTCAAGCAGTTTGTGACTGTGACAGATAACAATCAAAATTGACATCAAAAACAGCAAAACAAACAAGTACATAATGTAAATAAAAGTGATACTGTAAATAAACAATGTCAAGTACTATACACTAATATTGATGGGCTATTAAACAAAAAAGAAGAATTGTTGCTTTTAATTAAAGAACAGGAACCTAGCATTATTGCCATTACTGAGTTTCTTGGTAAAAATCAGCAAGTTTGTAACATGTCGGAATATGCCATCCCAGGATATGTGTTATTTACTAATGAACAAAGTAGAAGAGGTGTGTTGATTTATATGAACAATGAAATAAATGTACAAGAATGTACAAAATCAAACTCAGCGGAATTTGAGGAGAGTGTATGGGTTCACTTCAAAACAAATGATGGATTAAATGTTCTTTTAGGATGTATCTATAAAAGTCCTAATACCACTCTGGAAAATGAAGAAAACTTATATAAATTACTGAACAATAAATACTTAACCACTTTTGATAGTAGGAGATTTTAATTTCCCAAATATCGACTGGAAAGGCACATGGGCAGGCAGCAGGGAAACCAGATTTATGGAGTGCTTAAATGATTCATTTTTAATCCAAATGGTAAGATTTCCAACAAGAAGGAGGGAAGGTCAAAAATCAAATATGTTAGATTTGGTGTTGGTAAATGAAGAGGAATTTATATCAGAGATTAAGCATTATTGCCCTATACTATAGGCAAAAGTGATCACGAAGTGCTGGTGTTTGAGCTGTATATACAGACATCTAACACAAAAAATGAAAAAAAGTATAAATTTGACTTTAACAGAGGACAGTATAACAAAATGAGGGAAGAACTGGGTCAGGAAGATTGGACAGTGTTAAATTCCATGGAGGTAGATGAAGCATGGGAAGCCATAAAAAATCAAATTTTGCAGTCCATGGAGCTAAATATTCCGAAAATAAAAATAAATGGTTATGTAAAACCCAAACCTGTCTGGTTAAACAATAAAGCACTGAGAGAAATAAAAAAGAAATATTACCTCTTTCAAAGATTTCTAAATACTAAAAAGGGTAAAGATTATCTTAAGTATATTGACCAAAGGAACAAGTGTAATAAAGAAATTAAAGCGGCTAAAAAGGAGCATGAAAGGAATATTGCTAAAGATTGTAAGAATAATCCAAAGAAGTTTTGGAAATATGTACGGTCAAAAACTAAAGCTAAATCAGGTATAAGCCCCTTAATAAATAAGAATTGTGATGTTGCCGTTACCGATAGTGACAAAGCAAATGTTTTAAATGAATATTTTGGGAGCGTGTTTGCTAAAGAAGACTTGCAGCAAACAAACAACTACACGACAAGTGCAAAGTGACGTTATTTTATTCACAAGAGACAAAACAAAACTACTGGATATTTCGGCGAATGCGCCTTTATCAACACAGACAAGCAATTAAACAGCAAACATCAAATATAGCAAAAGGAGCAAAAAGTAGGCAACAGAAGGAGCAAAAAATAAAAACACACACATCAAGATCAAAATAAAAACAATACTTCCCCTCTACAGTCCAACGTGTAAATGATACAACAAAGTTGAAACCAAAGAGCAAGGCTGTGAACACAAATCAAGGGGGGGGGGGGGGGTGGGGGGGGGGGGGGGGGGGGGGGGGGGGGGGGGGGGGGATTGAAGTGAGAGAGGTTGGGGACAGTGAGTACGCAATCACAGATGGTAGAAGTTGGAAATAAGGGTCAGTTGTGTTTAAGGGGTGGGGAGGGGGAGGTTTGGTGAAGAGAACAAATCTCGTGCTAAAGTGAACACATGTAGCAAAAGTTGACATTACATTTCAATTGAAAAATGAAAAGGACAGAGAGAGAAGGGGGGGGGGGGTTATGGAAATAGAAATAGAGGGGGGGGGGGGTTCGCCGCCTAGCGCATCAAACCCATGTCTGACCCCAAAGTGGGTTGCCCCACCCTGGCACCGAGGGGTGAGGGGGGAAAACGGAAGTTCTCCGAGAAAAAAACCCCTAGTCAGACACACTTGTCTAAGACATGAAAAATGTAAACAAATTTAAAGGAATAAAGGATTAAGGGGGAAAAAACTCTCTGGGAGAAAAAAACCCCTGCGCAAGTGGTCAAAGACAAGTGCAACAAACCCCTCTCACATGCACACACAAACACATATACACACACTCTCTCTCTCACTCTCACACACAACCACACACTGGGACTAGAGGAATGCAAAATAAGCAATGGTATACATTGGAGTGTTTGGAAGGGAGGGGTGGGGAGGGGGTTATGGGAAGGAGGGGGTGGGTGGGTATTGGGCGGTAGATATGGATAGGAATCAAATTGATCATTAGTGATTACAATCAAGCTTGTAAATTAATTGGGAATGCTGGGGTCCACGCCGGGGGAGGGGGCTTCGGGCAGTGGGGGGAACCTTCTTCGCTTAGCTGTGGCTATTGAACCCTACCACACTGCCCAGTATACAGGGGTCATTCCTTCGCTTAGCTGTGGCTATCAGACCCCTGTCCCCCCAACCCAGACGGGACACACAGGGAAATGGGGGAAATGAAAACTAGACATTCCATTACAAGCAAGTTTGTAAAATAATTAGGAATACAGAGGTCCACACCGGGGGAGGGGGCTTCGGGCAGTGGGGGGAACCTTCTTCACTTAGCTGTGGCTATTGAACCCTACCACACTGCCCAGTATACAAGGGTCACTCCTTCACTTAGCTGTGGCTATTGGACCCCTGTCCAAGAAGACTTGGTAAATTTACCACCTGTTAATACAGCTATTTGGTCTGATTGTAAAACTGTAACAGACTTGATTGTAACTCCAAAGGCAGTTGAAATTAAGTTAATGGAATTGGATGTAAACAAGGCTCAAGGGCCGGATAATATTCCTCCTAGGGTGCTTAAAGAACAATGTAAAGAATTATCTGTTCCACTTTGTATGTTATTTAATAAATCTATGGAATTGGAAACAGTTCCTACTGAATGGAAAAATGCTTATGTTACTGCCTTGTTTAAAAAGGGTATGAAGAGTGATCCTAGTAATTATAGACCAGTGAGTCTAACATCAGTAACTGGTAAGGTATTTGAAAGTATTATTAGAGATGTTATCGTTGATCATATGATAATTAATAAATTGTTTTCAGAGTGTCAGCATGGTTTCCGTCAGCATAGGTCATGCACCACACAGTTACTGCAGGTAATAAATGACTTAACTAAATTAATAGATAAAGGTAATAACGTAGATATTATTTATTTAGATTTTAGAAAAGCGTTTGACACTGTACCCCATCAGAGATTACTTATTAAACTGCAATATTATGGTATAACAGGTAAATTATTAGCTTGGATTGAAAACTTTTTGAATGATAGAAAACAATTAGTTAGAGTTGGTGACGCTTACTCTGATAATGTAGATGTAACTAGTGGTATACCTCAGGGAAGCATCCTTGGTCCGTTACTTTTTACGATTTTTATAAATGACTTGCCACAGGATATAACTAGCTTTTGTAAGATATTTGCAGTTGACACAAAAATATATAATACATCCGTAAATAAAGATGAGATACAAAATGATCTAGATTCATTAGTGAAGTGGACAGATACTTGGAAATTATACTTTAATGCCTCAAAATGTAAAGTTTTACATCTGGGTAACAATAACACTTGTAATAATTATACTATGATTAAAGATGGTACCAACTATGTTTTATCAAAGTGCACAGAAGAAAAGGATCTTGGTGTAATTTTTGATGAAAATTTTAAATTTGATAACCATATTCATTATGCTGTTAAGAAATCAAATAAAATGCTTGGTATTATTAAAAGAACTTTTTCATATTTAGATCAGGATACTTTCCTGCATTTATACAAAGGCTTAATTAGACCGCATATAGAATATGGTAATGTTATCTGGTATCCCAAATTGAAAAGACAATCAACATTAATAGAGAAGGTGCAAAGAAGGGCAACTAAATTAATTGATGGATATAATAACTATTCGTATAGAGAGAGAATGGAACGCCTGAATCTTCCAAGTTTGAAAGCAAGGAGAATAAGAGGTGATCTAATACAAAGTTATAAAATATTTAATAATATTGATGATTTAAATGCAACAGAATTTTTCAAACTAACAAATTATGACAGAACAAGAAATAGCACTGATAAAATATTTATTGAATTTTGTAAAACTAACACAAGAAAATATTCTTATACTAACAGAGTTGCACCTTTATGGAATCAACTACCAACTAACATTAAGAGAGTGCTCACCTAATGGCTAATACTAACAGCTTTAAAAATGAGCTCGACCAGTTAAAATTTTATAAAGACATAATGTATGAATACGATGATTAATTCAACGCAAAAACCTGAGTGCACGATATATCTTGAGTATGTAAAAATAAAAATAAAAACACAAAGATGGGACTTTGAAAGCCTAACGGCTATATTTGTTTTCGTCCCTATTTCTAATCTAATCTATTCTAATCTAATGAAGCCATGTCTCTCCCTGTTGTTCCCCTGTTAGAAAACTCCTGGAACTGCCTTTTCTCACATAGGAAAGTGAATTGCTAAGTTCCACATAGATAATAGGCATAGTTCGTGCTAAGGTGTGTTTAAGCAGATCTTGAAGCTACCTTGGTTTCTGTGATATCTTCTTTACAATTCTGCAACCACTTCGGAAAACTTTTAGGCCCCGCCATCTTGTAAACAACTCCTGCAGTCAAGCAGGCATTCTGCTAACCGTATTTTGATTGGACAGTTTCTAGTCGATTGCCCAATCACAACTAATGTAGCATAATGAAAAGGTTTGACCGGAAGCTGTCGTGTGTGACCATGGCGTCTGCTTTCAAATCTGCAGGGAAAACTCTGATTATAAGTTTTCTTTTCCGTAAGATTGCCCTATTTTTCTGTTGAATTTCACAAACTTTCCATAAAAGCTATCGTGAGAATGCTTTGCAAAGATTTTTCATTGAATTGACGGGTGAAAAGTAGCGTAAAACATCACACCTAGCTGATGTGATGACTTGAACATAGACAGACTACTTAGATTCTTCTTCTTGATCTTGATCTTGATGATGTTCATCGGCAGAATCCAATTTTGGATATAAACGCCAACGTGGGGAAAACTGGGGAGAGCACCTAAACCTATTGATCCCTAACTAATCAACTTATCAACTGTTGAGCCATTTACCTAATAACTGGAAAGAATTGCTATTCTCGTTTTACCAAAAATGTTGGTTAAATGAAGCTCTTCCCAAAATCTGGAAGCAGTCAATTGTAGTTCCTATCCCTAAACAAGGTAAACCGCGATCAGCAGTAAATAGTTATCGACCAATAGCTTTAACTTCTCATGCCAGTAAAATATTAGAAAATTATTCAGAAAAGATTGTTCTATCACTGCGAAAAATATAATATTATTCCTACATGTCAAGCTGGGTTTAGAAAAGGACGTTGCACAATAGATAACCTAGTTAAGCTTACAACTCAAATTAAAAAACAGTTCTCCTAAAGAAAAAGTACACTTGCCACATTCTTTGATGTACGGAAAGCTTATGATAGTGTTTGGCAGGCAAGACTGTTATATAAATTGAAAAAAATCGGAATAACAGATTTGACTTATCAGTACGTCAAAAATATACTTTCAGATAGGTCAATACGAGTAAGATTGGGGAATGTTTACTCTTCAGCTAAAACAGTTGACATAGGCATTCCACAAGGATCTGTAATAGCACCACTGCTATTTAATATATTGATTCATGATCTACCAAATTGTCTATCGAAGACAACAAATGCTGTGCAATACGCAGATGATATAGCTATTTGGGTCAACACATCTTTAAGAAAACATACTAACAAAAGATCAGTTAATCATGTTCAGAACATATACCAAAGAGAACTTGATAATTTAAATCAATATATGAAAGAAAATGGATTGATGTTATCAAAAGAAAAAACTTATCTTATGCTTTTCAATAATGGTGAAAATCCTAAAACTCTACCTCAGTTAGTATTGGATGGAAACATTCTTGCTTATAAGCATTCAGTTAAATTTTTAGGTGTATATTTGACATCAAAATTAAATTGGACAGTTCATATTGAGTATTTGATTTCAAAAGCGAGAAAAAGACTTAATATTCTGAAAATTATAAACAAACAATCATGGAGTCAAAATACCAAAACATTACTACATCTTGCAAATTCTTTAGTTCGATCAGTACTATCCTATGGGCAAGAGGTTTATTTCAGTGCATCAAACACTCTTCTAAATAAGTTGCAAAGCATAGACAGTAAAGCTATTAAACTAGCACTTGGTATTCCTATGCACTCTAACACTCTTAGAACATATAAAGAGAGCAATATAATGTCATTAGCTGAATATAGAAAGTTATCTGCCTCAAAATATATAGTAAGAGGTCTCTCTATTGACAACAATATAAAGGAGGAAATATTCACAGACTCAGAGACAGATTATCCAAAGCGAGCAAAAAATATAACGTTTCTTCAGCCAATCAAGAATTTCACTGAAGACGTTATAAGTAGAAGTAAGGTAGATATCCACAATATCTCAGCCATGCCTATTATACCACTAATGCCACCATGGGAACAAAGAAAGGCAAAATTTGATATAGAATATACCAGTTACAAAAAAGATGAAGAAGTTAATCAATTAGTTTCTGACGTTCGACTTCATTTAGATTCAAAATATTCAAATCATCTAAAAATTTACACTGATGGTTCAGTCTTAGAAACGTCAGACAGTGGAGCAGGTTTTGTTATTCCATCACTTAGAATAGAAAAGTCATACTATTTAGGCAAAGGCATTTCAATATTTACTTCTGAATTATATACAATAATGCGAGCTTTAGAATTTGTTTATGATCTACCATATTCAATTTATAACATTTTAGTTTGTGTGGATTCAAAATCAGTTTTACAAACTCTAAACCAAAGTAACAGTAAAACTCGTAACGACATTGTCTTTGAAATTAAACAGTTGATTCATTGTATTGTTGCAAAAGGTATTGGTATTGATTTTTGCTGGGTGCCATCTCATTGTGGACTCTTTTGGAATGAAGTTGCTGATAGAGCTGCCAAAAGAGGGGCTTTTAATAACTCTAACTTGGTTTCTAATGAGAAACTGCCATTATCAACACATGAAATCTACTGTTTATTGGAAAAAGCTACTTACATCAACTCATCTGACTTTAGATCTAACATTTTTATGCACAGTAGATCGATAGTTAGCTTAGTGTACAAGATACGACTCAATTCATAGAAAACTAAATACTTGGATACTAACTGTCTTTGTAGTGATAAATTATCAATTCATCACTTACTACTAGAATGCCCAGTATTGATCTCTAAATATCGAATGATCAATATGGACTTTTTTCGTAAGTATGATAATACCAAGGATATTTTAAATGACGCAGAAATTGACATTACTGTAATTGCAAAAGCAATGCTGTCCTCAACTATTGGAAGACTACTGTAGAGGTTTTCTTTACTTTTTTTAATTTTAATATGTCGTTCTTATGCATGTTATTTTACCTGTTTGTTTTTTGTTTTTTGGTGCATGCTGTCTAAAATCACGATCTATGTGAAAAGACATTAAATTAAAGATTCATTCATCCCTAACTAAAAAAAAACAAAGGGGGGGGGGGGGGGGGGGCGTTATGATCGGCAGGCTACAACGTTCCACTTTTCATCCAGCTGAAAAAAACAGCTGGACCATCCGACCCCCAGCACCATCTAGCATGGTAGCTGGGGCCCCCTCCTACAGTTCTTTATGGTGGTTTCTGGCTGTGCCTGAAACCAGACACAGCCGTCCTGAACTGGCTCGCCGACGACAGTGTGACTATTTCGTCTGAAGTACAGAAAATCCACCTTCTTTCCCCGCACTATCCCTCAGTGGAACAGTCTCCCCGAGCAAGTTGCCTCCAATCAGTCACTGGATGCATTCAAAACAGCACTCCATAAACACCTCCACCAGCCCACCCTGTCTCAGTCCTCCCCCCCCCCCCCCCCCCCCCCCCCCCCCCCCCCCCCCCCCCTCTTGCCCCATCCTCACATCAAAACTAAATTAGGGAACTAGGGTCCATAGATCAAAGTGGTGGTAAATGAAGGGCTGGACCCCGGAGGCCGCTACAGTAGCAGGATTGGTCCTGCCTAGATACTGCGAAAGGTCTGTGGTCCTTCTCTGCACGCAACATGTGTGGCCTTACTCAACTTACTGTCACACATGCCCCCTATTCCTCTGCAAGCATCATGTGGGGCCAGAGTTTCCCCAGCTGATCCGGGGGGACTTAACGGTCGTGCATGACACACTCTGCATACATCATGCGGGGCCCGGGTGTCTCCGGCTAGACCGGGGCATTTAACAGTTGTGTATGACTTTTAACTCGTTTTTCCCTCACACGTCTCTCCCCCCCCAGTAAGTTGAAAAATTCGCCTTAGGCAGCCATCTTCATCATGCTGAAGATTCTGCTGCACTTTAGGGGGTAGTACGAAAAAAGAAAGAAAATAAGTTCAGCAAAGATAGGGTAGATAGTGAGTTATTATGGGGAAAAGATAGAGCCAAGATAGTCAGGAATAATTTAAGTATTTTGATACTCCGTTTGCTATATGTAAAGGATATGTGGGGCCCGTGTTTCCCCGGTTGATCTGGGGGGACTAAGCGGTCGTGCATGACACTCTACATGCATCATGTGGGGCCTGGTGTCCCTGGCCAGTCTGGGTACATTTAATGGTCGGGCATGACCTTTAACTCATCTTTCCCTCTATCACACCCACCCACCCCAACCCCCCTCCATCCCCCCTTCCCAAATCAAATCCTCACATATTTAACTTTTTTCCGGTTTTAAATTTCATTAATTCTTTCTACATAGTAAACTGTGTATCTGTAAATACTCAGTTATTTCCTGACTATCTTGCAATCATTTCTCTCTTTCTATTTCCCCATAATGTTATGAAACGAGTTAAAAGTCAGACACGACTGTTAAATGCCCCGGTCTAGCCGGAGACACCCGGGCCCCGCATGATGTATGCGGAGTGTGTCATGCACGACCGTTAAGTCCCCCCGGATCAGCCGGGAAAACTCTGGCCCCACATGATGCTTGCAGAGGAATAGGGGGCATGTGTGACAGTAAGTTGAGTGTTTTTAGGCCACACATGTTGCGTGCAGAGAAGGACCACAGACCTTTCGCAGTATCTAGGCAGGACCAATCCTGCTACAGTAGTGGCCTCCGGGGTCGAACCCCAACCGGCACAGCTCCAGCCCTTCATTTACCACTACTTTGATCTATGGCCCCTAGTTCCCTAATTTAGTTTTGATGTGAGGATGGGGCAAGTGGGGGGGGGGGGGGGGGGTGACTGAGACAGGGTGGGCTGGTGGAGGTGTTTATGGAGTGCTGTTTTGAATGCATCCAGTGACTGATTGGAGGCAACTTGCTCGGGGAGACTGTTCCACTGAGGGATAGTGCGGGGAAAGAAGGTGGATTTTCTGTACTGAGTTGTATGGCTGGGGATGTCATATGATGCTGAGTGGGATTGACGGAGACTTTTCTTTTGCAGAGAGTTTGTAGGAAGGTGCTTAGAGTTGATATAGTAGTGAGAAGTCCTGTATGAAATTTGTGGAAAGTAGTGAGGCAGGCTTCAGTTTGTCGAGTCTGCAGGAGAGGCCATTTTAAGTGTTTGATGAGGTCTGCTGATCTTGTAGACTGATGGTAGTCTTGGGCCACCCATCTTGCAGCTCGGCTTTGAACTTTTTTAATGGCGTCAATGCTGCCCTTGTTGTGTGGGGTCCCAGACTGGACTGGCGTACTCTAGGAGGGGGCGTATCATTGCTTTGTAAGCCTGTACCTTGACTTTCTTGTTGTTAATTTCCAAGGACCTCCTCAGAAACCCAAGGGTTTTATTTGCTTTGCTGACCATGTCATTGTCATTGATGTGAGTGTCCCACTTCAGATCAGCGGTGATTGTGACACCCAGGTATTTTGCATGGGGTACGCACTGGAGCTGGTGTCCATGAAGGATGTAGGCCTTCTCCAGGGTGTTTCTGCGTCTGGTCATATGCAAGACTGAGCACTTCTGTGAGCACTTTCCATCGGTCTTCCCAGGAAGCAAGACTGGTGAGATCATCCTGGAGTAGGCTCTGGTCACTGGCGGATTGGATGTCTTGATGACAGAGGGTGTCATCGGCAAACAGTCGAGCTGTGGAGTGGAGTCCTTCGGGCAAATCATTTATGTAGAAGAGAAATAGGGACAGTCCCAGCACAGACCCTTGAGGGACTCCCGACTGGACGGGTGCAGGGGCCTATTTCTCTCCTCCTACAATAATTGATTGGTGCAGATCTTACAAGTACCGTAGTTGTATTGCCCTATTTATACTGAGATTTGATCGTGTAACTTACATAAATTTGCAATAAATTGACTCTCTCTCTTTCTCACACACACACACACACATATGTGCGCATGCAGAGGCATGCTGAGCTGTAGCATCGCGCGATGACATCCCGCTATCACTGTATCAGTATCATTACGTATTGATAACACTGTTTTAAGGAGTATGTCTATTCACCGGAAAATGCTGAAAGGTGAATGCTGGATGGTCACTGTTTGATAGATTTTCACATTTATAGTGAGCCCATTTTTCGCAAACATCGCAAAAAATGCAGTTGATGTTACACTGCTGACCACAACAGGAACAAGGGTAATCGGACATTGTGATCTTAAAAACGGGCAATCTTTTAAAAAGGTTAGCTTTTAAAAATAGCACACAGCCCAGGCCTAGGTCGCTACGTGCCATCCTGTGTGAACGGTGTGTGATGCCACACACACACAAAAGTTGACATAGAACTCATTGATTGAGTTCTTTGATAGCTCCGATGTGTTTGTAATTGTACGCGCGCATGCTGTTTTGTTTGTAAACACGTCGATATGATGCAGTATGACGTGATTTCTATTCTAGTGTGCGGGATGGCTGAACTACGGAAATGTGTCATTGGGGCAGTGTTATGTTAATCACTTTGCTTTTAGGCAATTTCACTTTCCATTGTAATAAACTTTTTGGGGTTTTCTGTAGAATGTTTTCATAATTCAGCCCTACCATTCAGCATTTTGATCATTCCGCCTTCACCATTCTGCCTTTTCGGTATGTTTTGACCATTCTACATTCATTTTCCGGCATTTTCCGACCATTCTGCATTCATTTTCCGGTGTATAGACATAGCGGTTTTCAGTAACAAAATAGTCAAATGTGACTGGTCACTCAGACAGACTGAAGGAAGGAAGGCTAAATCACTACGGCAACCTACTACTACGTTTGCATAACATTATTACCTGATACAAGTGATAGGGTTAGGTTAGGAATAAGTGTGTGCGTGCATGTGTGTGGGTGGGATGTTTACATGTTATTTATTTGTATGTTTGTTATTTATGTATCTATTTATTCAGATTTTGGCGCTTTATAAATAGTGTACTGTTGGGTGAACGAGTTAGTATCAAAGTATGAATGGTGGGAGCAAGCGCATTGAGTTGCATAGCAAAACATGCGCTTTATTATATACACTAAATATTATTATTACTATTATAAGGGTTAGGAATAGGGTGAGGGTTAGAATAGGGTGCGTAGTGATAGGGGGACATCCCGCTATCACTACCCACTATAGTGTTAGTTCTTTCGATACATAGTGATAGCGCCACGCACCCTAATGCTAAGTGTTCCTGTGGCCCTGGAACCCTTTATAGTGGTAGTTCTTTCCATACGTAGTGATAGCGCCACGCACCCTAATGCTAAGTGTTCCTGTGGCCCTGGAACCCTTTATAGTGGTAGTTCTTTCCATACGTAGTGATAGTGATAGCGCCACGCACCCTAATGTTAAGTGTTCCTCTGGCCCTGGAACCCTTTATAGTGTTAGTTCTTTCCATACGTAGTGATAGTGATAGCGCCACGCACCCTAATGCTAAGTGTTCCTCTGGCCCTGGAACCCTTTATAGTGGTAGTTCTTTCCATACGTAGTGATAGTGATAGCGCCACGCACCCTAATGCTAAGTGTTCCTGTGGCCCTGGAACCCTTTATAGTGTTAGTTCTTTCCATACGTAGTGATAGTGATAGCGCCACGCACCCTAATGCTAAGTGTTCCTCAGTGGCCCTGGAACCCTTGATAGTGGTAGTTCTTTCCATACGTAGTGATAGCGCCACGCACCCTAATGTTAAGTGTTCCTCAGTGGCCCTGGAACCCTTGATAGTGGAAGTTCTTTCCATACATAGTGATAGCGCCACGCACCCTAATGCTAAGTGTTCCTCTGGCCCTGGAACCCTTGATAGTGGAAGTTCTTTCCATACATAGTGATAGCACCACGCACCCTAATGCTAAGTGTTCCTCTGGCCCTGGAACCCTTGATAGTGGTAGTTCTTTCCATACATAGTGATAGTGATAGCGCCACGCACCCTAATGCTAAGTGTTCCTCTGGCCCTGGAACCCTTGATAGTGGTAGTTCTTTCCATACATAGTGATAGTGATAGCGCCATGCACCCTAATGTTAAGTGTTCCTCAGTGGCCCTGGAACCCTTGATAGTGGAAGTTCTTTCCATACATAGTGATAGCGCCACGCACCCTAATGCTAAGTGTTCCTCTGGCCCTGGAACCCTTGATAGTGGTAGTTCTTTCCATACATAGTGATAGTGATAGCGCCATGCACCCTAATGTTAAGTGTTCCTCAGTGACGAAATTGAACAAAGGGTAATTACTCTCTTTTTCTAATTAACTCCCCTCCACCAAAGTTGATTACGATACCATTCACCTAGCATTGCGTGGTTGAGAACCAAAGTGAGACAAGCAAAGCATCATTCTTAAAAAAGAATGTGCCAAGCTCGCCTTTATGACCCTCACCCACACAGTACACATCAACAATGGTGGAGAGGACAACATACAAACAAATCAACACATGTCCAAGAGTGGCATAGCCTTCTAACCTTGAACATGTTACACATAAACAACATACAACACAGAACAAACTGGTAAGCCTCGAAATAAAGTTTGGTTAATCAAAGAATGAAATAGTGAGGCCAAGAGAGGAGATGACGAAATTGAACAAAGGGTAATTACTCTCTTTTTCTAATTAACTCCCCTCCACCAAAGTTGATTACGATACCATTCACCTAGCATTGTGTTGATTTGTTTGTATGTTGTCCTCTCCACCATTGTTGATGTGTACTGTGTGGGTGAGGGTCATAAAGGCGAGCTTGGCACATTCTTTTTTAAGAATGATGCTTTGCTTGTCTCACTTTGGTTCTCACCCACGCAATGCTAGGTGAATGGTATCGTAATCAACTTTGGTGGAGGGGAGTTAATTAGAAAAAGAGAGTAATTACCCTTTGTTCAATTTCGTCATCTCCTCTCTTGGCCTCACTATTTCATTCTTTGTTCCTCAGTGGCCCTGGAACCCTTGATAGTGGTAGTTCTTTCCATACATAGTGATAGTGATAGCGCCACGCACCCTAATGCTAAGTGTTCCTGTGGCCCTGGAACCCTTGATAGTGGAAGTTCTTTCCATACGTAGTGATAGTGATAGCGCCACGCACCCTAATGCTAAGTGTTCCTGTGGCCCTGGAACCCTTGATAGTGGTAGTTCTTTCCATACGTAGTGATAGCGCCACGCACCCTAATGCTAAGTGTTCCTGTGGCCCTGGAACCCTTGATAGTGGTAGTTCTTTCCATACGTAGTGATAGTGATACGCCACGCACCCTAATGCTAAGTGTTCCTGTGGCCCGGAACCCTTGATAGTGGTAGTTCTTTCCATACGTAGTGATATCGCCACGCACCCTAATGCTAAGTGTTCCTCTGGCCCTGGAACCCTTTATAGTGGTAGTTCTTTCCATACATAGTGATAGTGATAGCGCCACGCACCCTAATGCTAAGTGTTCCTCTGGCCCTGGAACCCTTGATAGTGGTAGTTCTTTCCATACATAGTGATAGCGCCACGCACCCTAATGCTAAGTGTTCCTCTGGCCCTGGAACCCTTGATAGTGGTAGTTCTTTCCATACGTAGTGATAGCGCCACGCACCCTAATGCTAAGTGTTCCTGTGGCCCTGGAACCCTTGATAGTGGTAGTTCTTTCCATACGTAGTGATAGCGCCACGCACCCTAATGCTAAGTGTTCCTGTGGCCCTGGAACCCTTGATAGTGGTAGTTCTTTCCATACGTAGTGATAGCGCCACGCACCCTAATGCTAAGTGTTCCTCTGGCCCTGGAACCCTTTATAGTGGTAGTTCTTTCCATACATAGTGATAGCGCCACGCACCCTAATGCTAAGTGTTCCTCTGGCCCTGGAACCCTTTATAGTGGTAGTTCTTTCCATACGTAGTGATAGCGCCACGCACCCTAATGCTAAGTGTTCCTCTGGCCCTGGAACCCTTTATAGTGGTAGTTCTTTCCATACGTAGTGATAGTGATAGCGCCACGCACCCTAATGCTAAGTGTTCCTGTGGCCCTGGAACCCTTGATAGTGGTAGTTCTTTCCATACATAGTGATAGCGCCACGCACCCTAATGCTAAGTGTTCCTGTGGCCCTGGAACCCTTGATAGTGGTAGTTCTTTCCATACGTAGTGATAGTGATAGCGCCACGCACCCTAATGCTAAGTGTTCCTCTGGCCCTGGAACCCTTGATAGTGGTA
Source organism: Phymorhynchus buccinoides (assembly GCA_017654935.2). NCBI lineage: Eukaryota > Metazoa > Mollusca > Gastropoda > Neogastropoda > Raphitomidae > Phymorhynchus > Phymorhynchus buccinoides. The sequence goes on along the minus strand of CM065700.1, from coordinate 753,915 downwards.
GTTCTTTCCATACGTAGTGATAGTGATAGCGCCACGCACCCTAATGCTAAGTGTTCCTGTGGCCCTGGAACCCTTTTTGTGGAAGTTCTTTCCATACGTAGTGATAGTGATAGCGCCACACACCCTAATGCTAAGTGTTCCTCTGGCCCTGGAACTCTTTGGGTTGGCCCCTGCTGGGTTTATTTCCCAAATCCCACCCTTTTTTCTTTTAATCACAATCAATTTGCCCTTTAAAAAAATGTCAATGCATGATTTTGAAATGTGGATTTTTTATTTTTAGATACTGCATGGTGCAATGATCTTCCCCCAGGATCCACTGAAAAGAAAGGTAAAGGATTCTGTGATGGTTTGTAAACAACTTTTAAGCCACTGTCACTTAGCAAGTTAACTGTGATAGTTTGTAAAGAGAACTTTTAAACCACTGTCACTTAGCAAGTTAACTGTGATGGTTTGTAAACAGAACTTTTAAACCACGTTCACTTAACTTCCACCAAGTGATATAACATCCTTCTTCTTTTTCTTCTGTGGTGGTGGCCACCTTCTTTCTATGGAAGTAATTGCACACACATTTTGCAGTGCAGAAAACGTAGTGTAAATCGTAAGACATTTAAGATGAGAAGAAAAAATCAATGTTTTGGTCATTTCAGGTCAAATGATGTTGTTTTTTGTTCTATGGTGCACCGTCTGTGTTTTATCTTTGCAAATTGTTCATTTACAGCTTTGTTAGATTGTGTACCTTGCCTTGATCAACTGCTAAGTCCAAATCATCAAAGTTTATCAATTTTGAGTCCCCCCCCCCGTGGGGATACCAGGGGCTCTTGTAAAAGTAGCTACCCCACCTTCTGTGCTTGTAACTTCCTCTAATCTGTCACTCTCTTTGACTCTGCCTTTCCCTTTGCTTTCTATTTCTATCATCTACTATCTTTCTGACTTATTGGCCCATTCTCCTGCCTTTTTTCAAACAAAATCTTCCAAGTAATTTTTCTCCTTTGAGCTCCTCCAAAATCGGAAGGTGTCGGCTTACGCAGCGGGAAGACCAGAGAAAACTGAAAAACAGACACATATATATCTGACCTATTATGGCCATATGGCCTGGGAACGCAGAAGAAGAAAAAGAAGAGTTTCTAAAGACAGTTTAATTTCCGATTTCTTTTTTTTCTTTTATGGATTTAAAATAGAAATATTATGTATTTAACTGTGGCTTTGTTGAATAGTGTGCTTTTCTCTTAGAAAATAGAAATATTATTGGCTTAAATTTGTGAAGTGTGCTTTTCTCTTGTTTCTTTATTTTATATTTTCTGTTATGGTAAAATTGTTTGTGAAATGGACTTTTGGGGGGTGGGGGTGGGGGTTAAGGTTTGGTGTGTTCAATAAGTACTGCTAATATTCATATCTTGACCTTCACACCTTGACCTTTCCCCCTTGACCTTTGCTCTTGTTGCGGTGACCTTGATTCAGGGTTGGAGTTGAAGGACATTGTGGTGTTGGTGCTGACCCAGCCACACCCTTACCACGCGCAGAGAGCGGAGGTCTTCAGACAGCACTTCACCCAGCAGCTGGGTCAGTTCAAGAAGGTAGGTTAACGTCTGTCTGTCTGTGTGTGTCTGTCTGTCTGTGTGTGTGTGTGTCTGTGTGTGTGAGAGAGCGGAGGTGAGCAGAGATCTTCAGACAACACTTCACCCAGCAGCTGGGTCAGTTCATGAAGGTAGGTTAACGTCTGTCTGTCTGTCTGTGTGAGAGAGCAGAGGTGAGCAGAGATCTTCAGACAACACTTCACCCAGCAGCTGGGTCAGTTCATGAAGGTAGGTTAGCGTCTGTCTGTCTGTCTGTGTGAGAGAGCGGAGGTGAGCAGAGATCTTCAGACAGCACTTCACCCAGCAGCTGGGTCAGTTCATGAAGGTAGGTTAATGTCTGTGTGTCTGTGTGAGGTGAGCAGAGATCTTCAGACAGCACTTCACCCAGCAGCTGGGTCAGTTCATGAAGGTAGGTTAATGTCTGTGTGAGTGTGAGTGAGCGGAGGTCTTCAGACAGCACTTCACCCAGCAGCTGGGTCAGTTCATGAAGGTAGGTTAACGTCTGTCTGTCTGTCTGTGTGAGAGAGCGGAGGTGAGCAGAGATCTTCAGACAGCACTTCACCCAGCAGCTGGGTCAGTTCATGAAGGTAGGTTAACGTCTGTGTGAGTGAGTGAGCGGAGGTCTTCAGACAGCACTTCACCCAGCAGCTGGATCAGTTCATGAAGGTAGGTTAACGTCTGTAACGGTTGAACCGTCTCTGTCGCCAGCAGCGAGGTGAATGAGATCTTCAGACAACACTTCACCGTGCAGCTGGGTCAGTTCATGCCGGCTCTGGGTTTAACGTCTGTGTGTGTGTGTGTGTGTGAGAGAGAGAGGTGAGCAGAGGTCTTCAGACAACACTTCACCCAGCAGCTGGGTCAGTTCATGAAGGTAGGTTAGCGTCTGTCTGTCTGCAGCTGAGCATCAGTTCAGCTGCAGGTGGTAGGTTAACGTCTGTGTGTGTGTGTGTGTGTGAGAGAGCAGAGGTGAGCAGAGATCTTCAGACAACACTTCACCCAGCAGCTGGGTCAGTTCATGAAGGTGTTAGCGTCTGTCTGTCTGTGTGTGAGTGAGCAGTGTGTGAGAGAGAGAGAGCAGCTGGGTCAGTTCATGAAGGTAGGAGGTCTGTGTTGAGCAGAGATCTTCAGACAACACTTCACCCAACAGCTGGATCAGTTCATGCAGGTGGGTTAACGTCTCTGTGTGTGTGTGTGTGTGTGTGTGTGTGTGTGTGTGTGTGACAGCACTTCACCCAGCAGCTGGGTCAGTTCATGAAGGTAGTTAACGTCTGTGTGAGTGAGTGAGCGGAGAATCAGACAGCACTTCACCCAGAGGTCTTCAGACAACACTTCACTCAACAACTGGATCAGTTCATGCAGGTGGGTTAACGTCTGTGTGTGTGTGTGTGAGAGAGAGAGAGAGAATGGAGGTCTTCAGACAACACTTCACTCAACAACTGGATCAGTTCATGCAAGTGGGTTAACGTCTCTGTGTGTGTGTGTGTGTGTGTGTGTGTGTGTGTGTGAGGTGTGTGTGTCAACAACTGGATCAGTTCATGGTGTTAACGTCTGTGTGTGTGTGTGAGCTGTGTCTACTGACAACACTTCACCCAGCAACTGGATCAGTTCATGCAGTGGGTTAACGTCTGTGTGTGTGTGTGTGTGTGTCTTTGTGTGGGTGGGTGTTTGTGTGGGTGTCTCTATGTGTGTGTCTGTGTGTGTATTTGTGTTAGAACATAGTGGAGCTCTACTGAACACATTGTAGCCATTAACTGTCTGATTTCTGGTAACTGTATCAGTTTTGGGTGAAATTGGCTGTATTAAACACCAATAATTCATGATTGCATAACTTTGTGTATTCAACTATTGCGTGAAACGCTTTTCTTGTACCCATGCCATTTTGTTTTCAGTATTAGCATTCTCAATGACTGCATGTGCAGTGTTGTATTATTAAATAAAAAAATAAAAAAATGTCTCGATAATAGTTTTGTTAATAATATTAATGAATACTTGTATGTCTGTTGCTGCCTTATTAGTCTATGAAAAGATCCCTTTGTTCTACCCTTAAAACAAAGTGTAAGTCATTTGACTGAAACAAAGATGTCACTTTAGATGCTGTGGAAGGACTTCCACAACAAAACAGTGTTAGCTTTGTTTTAGCGCAGCATTCTTTGTGTTAGCTTTGCTGCGTTGTGTCACATCACTATTAGAACAACACAGCTGCAGGTCTTCATTCCACACAAATATCTGAAGTTGAAGACATTGTGCACCATACAAGAATGTATCATTCATTGGGTTTTTTATGTCTTCAGGCTATTGATGTTTATCTTTCTCTTCTTCTTTTTCTTTGCAGGACGATCATCCCGAGTTGTTCCTGTCGCATGAAGAATGGCCAGACATGCAGGGAGCCTGGACACTGTTCCCCCTTATGGCAATGTCAGTGTGTGCGTGTGCGTGTGTGTGTGTGTGTGTGTGTGTGTGTGAGCCTGGACACTGTTCCCCCTTATGGCAATGCCAGTGTGTGTGTGTGTGTGTGTGTGTGTGTGTGTGTGTGTGTGTGTGTGTGTGTGTGTATGTGTGTGAGCCTGGACACTGTTCCCCCTTATGGCAATGCCAGTGTGTGTGTGTGTGTGTGTGTGTGTGTAAGTGTATGAGTGTGTGAGTTTGTGTGAGTGTGTGTGAAATGGAGAGATAGATTGTAAGTTATGTTTCAATCATGGATCTACATATCAATTTGATATTTGTGAACCAGTGAGTGCATATGTCAGTCTGTGACTGTGAGTCCATGTCACTGTGTGTGTGTGTGTGTATGTGTGTATGTGTGCAGTCTGGCACAGCGGTTCGGAGACAAACGATGGATCATCGTGTGTGAAGAAGAAACACGATTGGATGTGCTTCAACTTCCTGTCTTTTTGCAGAAATATCATGAAACAAAGGTTAGCGATGCTTCTGGTATTGTTCTAAACTTTTATTTTATTTTCAGTATTTTGTTTAGTTTATATTCAGCACATTTTGGGTTGTGTTTCCCTCAATTTGTGTAAAGGAGCCATTTCTTGGATGAGCATTGTACGACTCTCAAGCGGCCATCTTTGCATTTCATGACAATCTCACCTTGACTTAAGGCTGTGTCAAATCAATTATGGGCTAGAACACCAAGGCTACATCAAAATGTTGCTATGTTATACATAGTTATGCAGGGATTGACTTTAGCCATGACAAGCATAACATCATCACTGACATCAGTCTCCCAAATCCCCCGAAGTCTGAGTGTGGCTGCCCAAGAAAAAACGGTGACATATGTAATGTTCTCATCCCTAGCTGATGCACTTGTACATTAGTGTTCAAGTGCTTCCGCTGTTGGGATGATTCCTGGAGTCTTTTAGCCAGGGTACAAAGACAACAACAACATGATGACCTTTTGGTTATTTTTTTAATGGCTTTTTGATGATTCTCTCACAAGTCTTTGCTTGCTTGAGCATTTTAGTAGTCATGAGACTGCATTTATATTATTTGCTGTTTTGCATTTGTATCTTTCTATGGTGCAATTTTGGTAACAGGAGCCATTTGTTGGTCGAGCGTTGTACGACTCTCAAGCGACCATCATCCACCATTTTGCCTTTCACGATGACACTTCCTCCTTCGCCTTCCCCGACTTTGGTGCTGGCGTGGCCCTCAGTCTGCCTCTGGTCCACAGGTGAAGGAATAATGTGATGCATGGGTGAAGGGAAGATGGAATAATATGATGCATGGGTGAATGGAAGATGGAATAATGTGATGCATGGGTGAATGGAAGATGGAATAATGTGATGCATGGGTGGAAGATGGAATAATGTGATGCATGGGTGAATGGAAGATGGAATAATGTGATGCATGGGTGAAGGGAAGATGGAATAATGTGATGCATGGGTGAAGGGAAGATGGAATAATGTGATGCATGGAAGATGGAATAATGTGATGCATGGGTGAAGGGAAGATGGAATAATGTGATGCATGGAAGATGGAATAATGTGATGCATGGGTGAAGGGAAGATGGAATAATGTGATGCATGGGTGAAGGGAAGATGGAATAATGTGATGCATGGGTGAAGGGAAGATGGAATAATGTGATGCATGGGTGAAGGGAAGATGGAATAATGTGATGCATGGGTGAATGGAAATGGAATAATGTGATGCATGGAAGATGGAATAATATGATGCATGGAAGATGGAATAATATGATGCATGGGTGAAGGGAAGATGGAATAATATGATGAATGGAAGATGGAATAATATGATGCATGGGTGATGGAAGATGTAATAATGTGATGCATGGAAGATGGAATAATGTGATGCATGGAAGATGGAATAATGTGATGCATGGAAGATGGAATAATGTGATGCATGGGTGAATGGAAGATGGAATAATGTGATGAATGGAAGATGGAATAATATGATGCATGGGTGAAGGGAAGATGGAATAATGGAAGATGGAATAATGTGATGAATTGAACATGGAATAATATGATGCATGGGTGAATGGAAGATGGAATAATGTGATGCATGGGTGAATGGAAGATGGAATAATGTGATGCATGGAAGATGGAATAATATGATGCATGGGTGAATGGAAGATGGAATAATGTGATGCATGGAAGATGGAATAATGTGATGCATGGGTGAATGGAAGATGGAATAATATGATGCATGGGTGAATGGAAGATGGAATAATGATGATGCATGGGATGGAATAAAGGGAAGATGGAATAATATGATGCATGGGTGAATGGAAGATGGAATAATATGATGCATGGAAGATGGAATAATGTGATGCATGGAAGATGGAATAATATGATGCATGGGTGAATGGAAGATGGAATAATATGATGCATGGGTGAAGGGAAGATGGAATAATGTGATGCATGGGTGAATGGAAGATGGAATAATATGATGCATGGAAGATGGAATAATGTGATGCATGGGTGAATGGAAGATGGAATAATATGATGCATGGGTGAAGGGAAGATGGAATAATGTGATGCATGGAAGATGGAATAATATGATGCATGGAAGATGGAATAATGTGATGCATGGAAGATGGAATAATATGATGCATGGAATAATATGATGTATGGGTGAATGGAAGATGGAATAATATGATGTATGGAAGATGGAATAATGTGATGCATGGAAGATGGAATAATATGATGCATGGGTGAAGGGAAGATGGAATAATATGATGTATGGGTGAATGGAAGATGGAATAATATGATGCATGGGTGAATGGAAGATGGAATAATATGATGCATGGGTGAAGGGAAGATGGAATAATGTGATGCATGGGTGAGTGGAAGATGGAATAATGTGATGCATATGGTGAATGGAAGATGGAATAATATGATGCATGGGTGAATGGAAGATGGAATAATGTGATGCATGGGTGAATGGAAGATGGAATAATGTGATGCATGGAAGATGGAATAATATGATGCATGTGGAAGATGGAATAATGTGATGCATGATGGAATAATGTGAAGATGGAATAATATGATGCATGGGTGAATGGAAGATGGAATAATGTGATGCATGGAAGATGGAATAATGTGATGCATGGGTGAGTGGAAGATGGAATAATGTGATGCATGGGTGAATGGAAGATGGAATAATATGATGCATGGGTGAGTGGAAGATGGAATAATGTGATGCATGGGTGAAGGGAAGATGGAATAATGTGATGCATGGAAGATGGAATAATATGATGCATGGGTGAGTGGAAGATGGAATAATGTGATGCATGGGTGAAGGGAAGATGGAATAATATGATGCATGGAAGATGGAATAATGTGATGCATGGAAGATGGAATAATGTGATGCATGGGTGAAGGGAAGATGGAATAATATGATGCATGGAAGATGGAATAATATGATGCATGGGTGAAGGGAAGATGGAATAATATGATGCATGGAAGATGGAATAATGTGATGCATGGAAGATGGAATAATATGATGCATGGGTGAGTGGAAGATGGAATAATGTGATGCATGGAAGATGGAATAATGTGATGCATGGGTGAATGGAAGATGGAATAATATGATGCATGGAAGATGGAATAATATGATGCATGGGTGAGTGGAAGATGGAATAATGTGATGCATGGAAGATGGAATAATATGATGCATGGGTGAGTGGAAGATGGAATAATGTGATGCATGGAAGATGGAATAATATGATGCATGGGTGAAGGGAAGATGGAATAATGTGATGCATGGAAGATGGAATAATGTGATGCATGGGTGAGTGGAAGATGGAATAATGTGATGCATGGAAGATGGAATAATGTGATGCATGGGTGAGTGGAAGATGGAATAATGTGATGCATGGAAGATGGAATAATGTGATGCATGGGTGAGTGGAAGATGGAATAATGTGATGCATGGAAGATGGAATAATATGATGCATGGGTGAAGGGAAGATGGAATAATATGATGCATGGAAGATGGAATAATATGATGCATGGGTGAGTGGAAGATGGAATAATGTGATGCATGGAATAATGTGATGAATGGAAGATGGAATAATGTGATGCATGGGAGATGGAATAATGTGATGCATGGGTGAATGGAAGATGGAATAATGTGATGCATGGGTGAGTGGAAGATGGAATAATGTGATGCATGGGTGAGCTTTTGGAAGATGGAATAATATGATGCATGGAAGATGGAATAATGTGATGCATGGAAGATGGAATAATGTGATGCATGGAAGAGTGGAAGATGGAATAATATGATGCATGGAAGATGGAATAATGTGATGCATGGGTGAATGGAATAAATGTGGAAGATGGAATAATGTGATGCATGGAAGATGGAATAATGATGCATGGGTGAGTTTTGGAAGATGGAATAATGTGATGCATGGAAGATGGAATAATGTGATGCATGGGTTTGGAAGATGGAATAATGTGATGCATGGAAGATGGAATAATGTGATGCATGGGTGAGTGGAAGATGGAATAATGTGATGCATGGAATAATGTGATGAATGGAAGAAGGAATAATGTGATGCATGGGAGATGGAATAATGTGATGCGTGGGAGATGGAATAATGTGATGCATGGAAGATGGAATAATGTGATGCATGGGAGATGGAATAATGTGATGCAGCATGGGAGATGGAATAATGTGATGAATGGAAGATGGAATAATGTGATGCATGGGAGATGGAATAATGTGATGAATGGAAGATGGAATAATGTGATGCATGGGAGATGGAATAATGTGATGCATGGGAGATGGAATAATGTGATGAATGGAAGATGGAATAATGTGATGCATGGGAGATGGAATAATGTGATGCATGGAAGATGGAATAATGTGATGCATGTGGTGAATGGAAGATGGAATAATGTGATGCATGGGTGAATGGAAGATGGAATAATGTGATGCATGGGTTTTGGAAGATGGAATAATGTGATGCATGGGTGAGTGGAAGATGGAATAATATGATGCATGGGTGAAGGGAAGATGGAATAATGTGATGCATGGGTGAATGGAAGATGGAATAATGTGATGCATGGGTGAAGGGAAGATGGAATAATGTGATGTATGGGTGAAGGGAAGGTGGAATAATGTGATGCATGGAAGATGGAATAATGTGATGCATGGGTGAGTGGAAGATGGAATAATGTGATGCATGGATGAATGGAAGATGGAATAATGTGATGCATGGGTGAGTGGAAGATGGAATAATGTGATGCATGGACGCTCTGAATGGAAGAGATGGAATGCACGGGTGATGTGGATTGATGGAATAATGTGATGCATGGAACTGAGTGGAAGATGGAATAATGTGATGCATGGGTGAGTGGAAGATGGAATAATGTGATGCATGGGTGAGTGGAAGATGGAATAATGTGATGCATGGGTGAATGGAAGATGGAATAATGTGATGCATGGATGAGTGGAAGATGGAATAATGTGATGCATGGGTGAGTGGAAGATGGAATAATGTGATGCATGGGTGAGTGGAAGATGGAATAATGTGATGCATGGAAGATGGAATAATATGATGCATGGGTGAGTGGAAGATGGAATAATGTGATGCATGGAAGATGGAATAATATGATGCATGGGTGAGTGGAAGATGGAATAATGTGATGCATGGGTGAGTGGAAGATGGAATAATGTGATGCATGGGTGAATGGAAGATGGAATAATGTGATGGCTCAGTTTGAGAGAGAGAGAGAGAGAAGGGGGAAGGTGTGCTGGAGAGAGAGAGAGAGAGAGAGGGTGGGTGGGCAGGAGTTCAAAAGAGAGAGCGAGAAAGAAAGGGAGTGAGAGAGCTCTGAACATTTTTAATGTAGGGCATATGCTGGATTTCTGTTGTTGTTTTTAGTGCCCAGAGTGTGGCTTCCAGTTTTTGGAATGTCCCAGAGTGTGGCTTCCAGCTTTTGGAATGTCCCAGAGTGAGGCTTCCAGCTTTTGGAGTGTCCCAGAGTGTGGCTTCCAGCTTTTGGAGTGTCCCAGAGTGTGGCTTCCAGCTTTTGGAATGTCCCAGAGTGAGGCTTCCAGCTTTTGGAATGTCCCAGAGTGTGGCTTCCAGCTTTTGGAGTGTCCCAGAGTGTGGCTTCCAGCTTTTGGAGTGTCCCAGAGTGGCTTCCAGCTTTTGGAGTGTCCCAGAGTGGCTTCCAGCTTTTGGAGTGTCCCAGAGTGTGGCTTCCAGCTTTTGGAGTGTCCCAGAGTGTGGCTTCCAGCTTTTGGAGTGTCCCAGAGTGTGGCTTCCAGCTTTTGGAGTGTCCCAGAGTGTGGCTTCCAGCTTTTGGAGTGTCCCAGAGTGTGGCTTCCAGTTTTTGGAGTGTCCCAGAGTGTGGCTTCCAGTTTTTGGAGTGTCCCAGAGTGTGGCTTCCAGCTTTTGGAGTGTCCCAGAGTGTGGCTTCCAGCTTTTGGAGTGTCCCAGAGTGTGGCTTCCAGCTTTTGGAGTGTCCCAGAGTGTGGCTTCCAGTTTTTGGAGTGTCCCAGAGTGTGGCTTCCAGTTTTTGGAATGTCCCAGAGTGTGGCTTCCAGTTTTTGGAGTGTCCCAGAGTGTGGTTGTCGGCTTCCAATTTTTGGAATGTCCCAGAGTGTGGCTTCCAGTTTTTGGAGTGTCCCAGAGTGTGGCTTCCAGTTTTTGGAATGTCCCAGAGTGTGGCTTCCAGTTTTTGGAGTGTCCCAGAGTGTGGCTTCCAGTTTTTGGAATGTCCCAGAGTGTGGCTTCCAGTTTTTGGAATGTCCCAGAGTGTGGCTTCCAGCTTTTGGAGTGTCCCAGATTGTGGCTTCCAGCTTTTGGAGTGTCCCAGAGTGTGGCTTCCAGCTTTTGGAGTGTCCTGGAGTGTGGCTTTCAGCTTTTGGAGTGTCCCAGAGTGTGGCTTCCATTTTTTGAAGTGCCCAAAGTGGCTTCTAATTTTTGAAGTGCCCAAAGTGTGGCTTCCAGTTTTTGGAGTGCCTAAAAGTGTGGCTTCCAGTTTTTGGAGTGTCCCAGAGTGTTGCTTCCAGTTTTTGGAGTGCCTAAAAGTGTGGCTTCCAGTTTTTGAAGTGCCTAAAAGTGTGGCTTCCAGTTTTTGGAGTGCCTAAAAGTGTGGCTTCCAGTTTTTGGAGTGTCCCAGAGTGTGGCTTCCAGTTTTTGGAGTGTCCCAGAGTGTGGCTTCCAGCTTTTGGAATGTCCCAGAGTGTGGCTTCCAGTTTTTGGAGTGCCCAACAACACAGAAACAGAAACTCTGGTTTTGGGAGTATGATGGGGATGTACCCTGGGCAAGGCATCTCCACTGTAAACAAATGATCCACCTGTATAGCACTGCTATCTGGCAGTTATAGGCGGAAACAATGGACTAGCATACTGGGGTAAACACAATTGGGCATGAATTACACTTGGACGCACACTTGGACGTAAATGTTAGGCGTGAAATTTGAAATTGACAGAGACTGAGAAGCTTGGAAGTCACTGACATATGTTTGTTGCACAGCTTGGCAAGTTTGGACAAAGCAGCAGTAGCCACTCTCACAGGTGCTTGCATATTAGTTGAGAGGCTAGCTTGGCTTTAAAAGTAGCGGTGTTCAAAATAACAAACGCTCTGGTATAACTCCTCTTTGGGGCGGTTAGATTTCCCTGGCCAGAGGAAATGCACGCCCCATGTTTGGTTTTCATTGCTGTTGTTTTCAGAGTGGCAGAGGAACTGTCCAGAGGGCTGGCAGTGGAAATGCACGCCCCATGTTTGGTTTTGATTGTTGTTGCTGTTTTCAGAGTGGCAGAGGAACTGTCCAGAGGGCTGGCAGTGGAAATGCACGCCCCATGTTTGGTTTTGATTGTTGTTGCTGTTTTCAGAGTGGCAGAGGAACTGTCCAGAGGGCTGGCAGTGGAAATGCACGCCCCATGTTTGGTTTTGATTGTTGTTGCTGTTTTCAGAGTGGCAGAGGAACTGTCCAGAGGGCTGGCAGTGGAAATGCACGCCCCATGTTTGGTTTTGATTGTTGTTGTTTTCAGAGTGGCAGAGGAACTGTCCAGAGGGCTGGCAGTGGAAATGCACGCCCCATGTTTGGTTTTGATTGTTGTTGTTTTCAGAGTGGCAGAGGAACTGTCCAGAGGGCTGGCAGAGAACATGAACTTTGCTATCGACCCTAAGCATGAGGTGGGTCTGAACAGCTTGGGCAGAAACTACTGTGTGTGTGTGTGTGTGTGTGTGTGAGAGAGAGAGAGTGAGAGAGTGTATGTGTGTGTGAGAGAGAGAGAGAGAGTGTGTGGGTGTGTGTGTGCAAACATATTTGTATGCATGAGTATGTATTTTTCAATCATGTGCAAAGTTCTAGACAAATGACTGCCAGAGTGTGTGTGTGAATTAGACAGTGTTCACATATCATGTTCACAAATCATTATCTGACCAGTATCTGTGTGTGTGTGTGCAAGCATGTTTGTGCTACTTCATGTGTGTTTGTGCTACTTCACGGTTTTGTGTTTTTTCAGTTTGCGAAGTTTTTACTGGACAATTTAGGAGAGCGGCTGACTCCGGTGTGTGAATTTTGCGGTGTTAAAATGCCGACCTCCCACCAATGTCGATGTGTCTCCTGGCAACCCACCACCTTCCCCACCCACTGCGTGAGTTCTGTCCCCTGTTTAACCCTTTTGTATTCGCTACACAAGCGTAGAAACATTTGATAGTGTTCATTGGTATCACATTATTATGGTCTGTTGAGCGCATCAAGGAATGAAGCCTGTTCATTATGAGCTTAGAAACATTTGATAGTGTTCATTGGTATCACATTATTATGGTCTGTTGAGCGCATCAAGGAATGAAGCCTGTTCATTATGAGCATAGAAACATTTGATAGTGTTCATTGGTATCACATTATTATGGTCTGTTGAGCGCATCAAGGAATGAAGCCTGTTCATTATGAGCATAGAAACATTTGATAGTGTTCATTGGTATCACATTATTATGGTCTGTTGAGCGCATCAAGGAATGAAGCCTGCTCCATTTTGTTCACACACTTTCAAAAGAAAGAAAAAGGAATTTGTTCACGCATAAACTTGGACATTTTATAAGGAGCTCTCTTTTCTTTTCTTTTCTTTTTTTCAACCGATTACTAACATCACCATTATCATTGTTAAAAGTGTTCGTTTTGTTGTCATTTATCTTTCTTCTTCTTGTCTTTTTTGTTGTCGTCATTACCATTATCACTGTTGTTGTTGTTGTCGTTATTACCATTATCACTGTTGTTGTTGTTGTCGTTATTACCATTACCACTGTTGTTTACGTTGTTGATTGGTGGATTCCAGGGCAGCCCTGTGGCAGAGGGGGACCCCCTTGTGGCTGTCATTACCATTACCACTGTTGTTGTTGTTTACGTTGTTGATTGGTGGATTCCAGGGCAGACCCCCTGGTGGCTGTCATTACCATTACCACTGTTGTTGATTGGTGGATTCCAGGGCAGCCCATTGGCAGAGGGGGACCTCCTTGTGGCTGTCATTACCATTACCACTGTTGTTGATTGGTGGATTCCAGGGCAGCCCTGTGGCAGAGGGGGACCTCCTGGTGGCTGTCATTACCATTACCACTGTTGTTGATTGGTGGATTCCAGGGCAGCCCTGTGGCAGAGGGGGACCTCCTGGTGGCTGTCATTACCATTACCACTGTTGTTGATTGGTGGATTCCAGGGCAGCCCTGTGGCAGAGGGGGACCCCCTGGTGGCTGTCATTACCATTACCACTGTTGTTGTTGTTTACGTTGTTGATTGGTGGATTCCAGGGCAGCCCTGTGGCAGAGGGGGACCCCCTTGTGGCTGTCATTACCATTACCACTGTTGTTGATTGGTGGATTCCAGGGCAGCCCTGTGGCAGAGGGGGACCCCCTGGTGGCTGTCATTACCATTACCACTGTTGTTGATTGGTGGATTCCAGGGCAGCCCTGTGGCAGAGGGGGACCCCCTGGTGGCTGTCATTACCATTACCACTGTTGTTGATTGGTGGATTCCAGGGCAGCCCCCTGGCAGAGGGGGACCCCCTTGTGGCTGTCATTACCATTACCACTGTTGTTGATTGGTGGATTCCAGGGCAGCCCCCTGGCAGAGGGGGACCTCCTGGTGGCTGTCATTACCATTACCACTGTTGTTGATTGGTGGATTCCAGGGCAGCCCTGTGGCAGAGGGGGACCTCCTTGTGGCTGTCATTACCATTACCACTGTTGTTGATTGGTGGATTCCAGGGCAGCCCTGTGGCAGAGGGGGACCTCCTTGTGGCTGTCATTACCATTACCACTGTTGTTGATTGGTGGATTCCAGGGCAGCCCTGTGGCAGAGGGGGACCTCCTGGTGGCTGTCATTACCATTACCACTGTTGTTGATTGGTGGATTCCAGGGCAGCCCTGTGGCAGAGGGGGACCTCCTGGTGGCTGTCATTACCATTACCACTGTTGTTGATTGGTGGATTCCAGGGCAGCCCTGTGGCAGAGGGGGACCCCCTGGTGGCTGTCATTACCATTACCACTGTTGTTGATTGGTGGATTCCAGGGCAGCCCCCTGGCAGAGGGGGACCCCCTGGTGGCTGTCATTACCATTACCACTGTTGTTGATTGGTGGATTCCAGGGCAGCCCTGTGGCAGAGGGGGACCCCCTGGTGGCTGTCATTACCATTATCACTGTTGTTGTTGTTTATGTTGTTGAATGGTGGATTCCAGGGCAGCCCCCTGGCAGAGGGGGACCTCCTTGTGGCTGTCAAGACCTGCTCCCTCTTCCATCAAGACAGAGGTGGGCTGTCCTGTCATCTCTTCTGTCTGTCTGTCTGTCTGTCCTCTTGCATATAATAATACTAATAATAATAACTAGAGGGCTTATGTTTGCCTTCAAGAGCCAACACGACAGGATTCTCCCCTCCACTAACCATAATATGATGTAAATATATTTTACGTCATCTTAGACTTCTATCGATGACATCAGTATCTTTTTCTATTTGAAGTCATTCTGTTTTCTCTCTCTCTCATAATGAAAATGATTGTGAAAAAGATGACAATGACAACACCAATGTCTACAGTATCAGCAGTCAGAACGGCATGATAGAATTCTACACTTGGTGATGACAATAATGATGATGATGTTGCTGAAAATGCTGCTGCTAATAATGATGTGTATCCTTTTCCTGTTACCAGTGCCAGTAGTGAAAGGCACGTGGGGGAAGCAAGCGCCCAACATGGAGTTCTTCAGCGACGTGGAAGACTCCTCCATTCCCACCATCAACCTGGGGGTACCCAACACAGAGAGAGGTAGCTTCAGTTAGGGACATGGGGCAGTGGCTGGATGCCTCGTGCCTCCATTCGGGGAGCTGGACGACCCCGACCTCTCCACGAGTCTCTCCCTGTGGGGATACTATTTTTAAAAAAAATAGTTCCGCCACCTTCTGGAAGTTCTGTACCTGTATTTTCCTCTAACCTGTCACTCTCTTTGACTCTGCCTTTTCCCTTTGCTTTCTGTCTTCTATCTTTCTGACTTACTGGTCCATTCTCCTGCCTTTGTTCTAGAAATCTTCCAATTAATGTTCTCCTTTGAGCTCCTCCGAACGTGAAATGTGTCCTTTTAATGCAGCGGGGAGACCAGTAAAAACTGAAAAGCGACACATGTACCTCACCCATTATGGCCATATGGCCTGGGAACGCAGAAGAAAGAAGAATGTTTAGGGAAAACAGGGGAAGGGGGAATGATAGGGGTGCTGTGATAGCTGGAACATGTTTCAACATCCCTGTGAGCAAGGATGTGGGGATGTGCCCTGGGCTATCCAACACAGAGAGGTCATTTGGAATTGGAAGGGAAACTGGGGAAGGGGAAATGATAGGGGTGGTGTGGTAGCTGGAAGCTTTTTATGCATGTTTTGACATCCTAGTGAGCAAGGAAGTGGGGATGTGCCCTGGGATACCCAACACAGAGAGGTGAATTGGAAGGGACAGGGGGAATGATAGGGGTGGTGTGGTAGCTTGAAGCTTTTTATATGATGGTCTGACATCATGGCACAGTGGGTAAGGCGTCTCCATCATAAACAAATTGTAGGCCAGCTTTCAAGATAGCAGTTCCCTCCTCTGCTGTCTTTAGGTCAATTTTGAATATGAAAAACATAGGCTGATACACACGCATGTGCGCATGCACACATGCACACACACACACATGCACACACAAACACACACACGCACACACACACACAGACATCTTACTCCTATTTCATCTGTCCATCCAATATCTTATGAACCACTGTAGTGAATCACCTCAAATGTGAAGTTTTCTATTCTATCATTAGTTATTATAAGGTGCAAGGGTTTCCCCCAAAAAATATGGCCTTATAGTTACACTCTGTAAAATGGATTAATGTTGCAATGTTTTCACTTCCTCTACAGGGCACTGTGGGAAGACTGCAGCCATTTTGCGTCACATTGCCAGTAGCAACAGACTGTCCCCGTCGTCATGGTTACTGATTGCCGATGATGACACCATCATAAAGTCAGTATGTTTTTCCCATTGATTTCTTATTGCGCGCAGAATGTTTTTATGAAGTTCAATATTTTTTCATCATTACAATAAAATACCATACCATACATTTAAAAAATATTTGTACTATATTATTAGTCACATTATAAGGCACAGGGGTCTCAGTCTGGTTAAAAATATCGCCTTATACTCAGACAAATATGGTCTGTGTTTTTACATTTGTTGTTATGAGTGTTGGTAAGCTTGGTTAGATCTGTTGCTTTATTTTGTCAATGTGTTGTCACACTGATTTTTAGCTGCATTATAGTAACGACCATGTTTCATGTGTGTTGTGTTTTTACAGTTTAGATCTATTATGTGATATTTTGTTGATATTTTATCACAATTATCTTTTTATTATTATGATGATGGATGGTGATGATGATATTGTTGTTGTTGTCATACCCTGGCTTAAAGACTCCAGGGATCGCCCCAACAGATGAAGCACTTGAACACTATGGTACAAATGCACCAGCTAGGAATGAGAACATTACGTGTGTGACCATTACCACTGTTTTGATTGGTATTCCCCCCAGCCACTGTGGCAGCCACACTTCGACTTCAGAGGATTTTGGACTGTTTATGTTATGCTAGGAGCTTGCCATGGCTAAAGACAGTCCCCGCATAACTATGCAGAACATAACATTTTGATGTAGCCTTGGTGTTCTAGCTTATGTTAATTGGTCTGACACAGCCTTATGCCAAGACCAATTATGATGGTGATTACCATTATGATGATGATGATGATGATGATGATGACCTTGATGTTTTCTGTGTGTCGTGTTGTTACAGTTTAGATCTGTGACGTCGTGATAATGACCTTCATATTCTCTGTGTGTTGTTACAGTTTAGATCTGTGACGTCGTGATAATGACCTTCATATTCTCAGTGTGTTGTTGCAGTTTAGATCTGTTATGTCGTGATAATGACCTTCATATTCTCTGTGTGTTGTTATAGATCTGTTACGTCGTGATAATGACCTTCATATTCTCTGTGTGTTGTTACAGTTTAGATCTGTTGCGTCGTGATAATGACCTTCATATTCTCTGTGTGTTGTTCAGTTTAGATCTGTTACGTCATGATAATGACCTTCATATTCTCTGTGTGTTGTTATAGATCTGTTACGTCGTGATAATGACCTTCATATTCTCAGTGTGTTGTTACAGTTTAGATCTGTTACGTCGTGATAATGACCTTCATATTCTCTGTGTGTCGTGTTGTTACAGTTTAGATCTGTTACGTCGTAATAATGACCTTCATATTCTCTGTGTGTTGTTACAGTTTAGATCTGTTACGTCGTGATAATGACCTTCATATTCTCAGTATGTTGTTGCAGTTTAGATCTGTTACGTCGTGATAATGACCTTCATATTCTCTGTGTGTCGTGTTGTTACAGTTTAGATCTGTTACGTCATGATAATGACCTTCATATTCTCTGTGTGTTGTTACAGTTTAGATCTGTTACGTCGTGATAATGACCTTCATATTCTCAGTGTGTTGTTACAGTTTAGATCTGTTACGCCGTGATAATGACCTTCATATTCTCAGTGTGTTGTTACAGTTTAGATCTGTTACATCGTGATAATGACCTTCATATTCTCTGTGTGTTGTTACAGTTTAGATCTGTTACGTCGTGATAATGACCTTCATATTCTCAGTGTGTTGTTGCAGTTTAGATCTGTTACGTCGTGATAATGACCTTCATATTCTATGTGTGTCGTGTTGTTACTGTTTAGATCTGTTACGTCGTGATAATGACCTTCATATTCTCTGTGTGTCGTGTTGTTACAGTTTAGATCTGTTACGTCGTGATAATGACCTTCATATTCTCTGTGTGTCGTGTTGTTACAGTTTAGATCTGTTACGTCGTGATAATGACCTTCATATTCTCTGTGTGTCGTGTTGTTACAGTTTAGATCTGTTACGTCGTGATAATGACCTTCATATTCTCTGTGTGTCGTGTTGTTACAGTTTAGATCTGTTACGTCGTCTGCTGTCGTGCTATCACACCAAACAGCCCGTGTTTCTGGGAGAACGCTATGGTTTTTCTGTTGCCGCGGGATACGGCTACAATTACATCACAGGGGGTGGAGGGTGAGGGTGTTTTAACCCTTTAGCTTTCGCTAAACCAGTAGTGGAATGTCTGCCAGTTTGCCTACCTTTGACCTTTCAAATTAATTTATTGCTGACTAATTGATTTGTAAATGATGTGGGCAACCTTTTTCTTTAAAAAAAAGTCTTTCTTTCAGTCTCACTTTTTCCCATCAAACAATCGGATAAAAAGGGTCCTGTCATCCAAATTTAGCTTCCATCAGTTAAGGCTTTTTCTTACAAGTGTATCAATTTACCAAACAGTTTCAATAGGCCTTGGGCTTGAGGAAGGAACCCGGGCATATTGGATGTATTATGTTTTGGGGGTTTCTTATATTGATGATTAGCATCAACATTGGCATAGTTGCTTTGATTATTATGATATGGGGTATAATAATGATATTATTATTATCGATGTTTAACCCCTTCAGAACCGTCTATTATGGTTGTGTGTGGCCTGTTGGTCAGCCCATTGTGGCTGCAGCCCAATGGTGAATAGCGCCCACCTACACAGGGGGTGGAAACAGAGGGTGAGTCTTTTTATGGACAAATAGTGCCCCACCTAGCTTTCGCTAAACTGTAATCTTGGTGTTCTAGTAGTCTGACACAGCCTTATGCCAAGTCTGCCAGATGATTGCCTGACCTTGACCTTTCAAATCGTAATGTTACAGTTTAGATCTGTTTGATCGTGATAATGACCTTCATATTCTCTGGGTTGTTACCTTTAGATCTTTACGTCGTGATAATGAAGTCTTTCTTTGTCATCTAGTCTCGTGATAATGACCTTTTATTCTCTGTGTGTTGTTATAGATCTGTTATTGATAATGACCTTAAATATTCTCCTGTGTTGTCCACAGTTTAGATCTGTCCATCGTGATAATGACCTTCATATTCTCTGTGTGTTGTTCTCTGTCATCTACTATCAAGTGTATCAATTGACCAAACAGTTTAGATCAATACGTCTTGATAATGACCTTCATATTCAGGGCACAGTTTAGATCTGTTACGTCGTGATTATGACCTTTGGGGGTTTCTTATGTTGTTGCATTTAGATCTGTTATCGTGATAATGACATTGGCATTCTCTGTTGCTTGATTAGATTATGATGATAATGACCTTCATATTCTATAGTTTAGATCTGTTATTATTGGCCCATTATTCTCTGTGTGTAACCCCTTTCATGACTATCTTCTACTTGTATGGTTTTAGATCTGTTGTCGTGATTGACCTTCAGCCTCATTGATCTGTTATTGACCTTCATATTGCAGCCCAGATGTCGTGATAATTTCTCCTGTGTGTTGCAGTTTAGATCTGTTACGTCGTGATAATGACCTTCATATTCTATGTGTGTCGTGTTGTTCAGTCTAGATCTGTTACTTTCGTGACTTAATGACCCATATTCTCCTGCGTTGTCTTACTATCATCTACTATCTTTCTGACTTATTGGCCCATTCTCCTGTTACAGTTTAGATCTGTTACGTCGTGATAATGACCTACATATTCTCTGTGTCTCGTGTTGTTACAGTTTAGATCTGTTACGTCGTGATAATGACCTTCATATTCTCTGTGTGTCGTGTTGTTACTATTTTCTGACGTTGATTGACCCATTCTCCTGCTTGTGTCGTGTTGTTATCATCTATCTTTATGTCTTATTGACCCATTCTCTCTGCCTTGTCTTTCTGTCATCTACTATCTTTCTGACTTATTGGCCCATTCTCCTGCCTTCGTGTTCTTCATCTACTATCTGTTCTGTCGTGATATTGGCCCATATTCTCCTGCGTGTTTTCTTTCTATCATCTACTATCTTTCTGACTTATTGGCCCATTCTCCAAACAGCCCGTCTTTCTATCATCTACGCTATGTTTTTCTGTTGCCGCGGGATATCATCTACTATCTTTCTGACTTATTGGCCCATTCTCCTGTTTTCTCCTCTTATTGGCCCATTCTCCTGCCTTGACCTTTCTATCATCTACTATCTTTCTGACTTATTGGCCCATTCTCCTGCCTTGTCTTTCTATCATCTACTTTCCCATCAAACAATTGGCCCATTCTCCTGCCTTAGCTTTCCATCATCTACTATCTTTCTGACTTATTGGCCCATTTTCTTGAGGAAGGAACCCGGGCTACTATCTATTATGTTTTGGTTTCTTTCTTGCCTTGTCTTTCTGTCATCTACTATCTTTCTGACTTATTGGCCCATTCTCCTGTCTTGTCTTTCTATCATTACTATCTTTCTGACTTATTGGCCCTATTCTCCTGCCTTGGCCTTTTGGTCATCTACTATCTTTCTGACTTATTGGAATTCTCCTGCCTTGTCTTTCTATCATCTACTATCTTTCTGACTTATTGGCCCATTCTCCTGCCTTGTCTTTCTAGTCATCTACTATCTTTCTGACTTATTGGCCCATTCTCCTGCCTTGTCTGTCATCTCTATCTTTCTGTCATTGGCCCATTCTCCTGCCTTGTCTTACTGTCATCTACTATCTTTCTGACTTATTGGCCCATTCTCCTGCCTTGTCTTTCTGGTCATCTACTATCTTTCTGACTTATTGGCCCATTCTCCTGCCTTGTCTTTCTATCATCTACTATCTTTCTGACTTATTGGCCCATTCTCCTGCCTTGTCTTTCTATCATCTACTATCTTTCTGACTTATTGGCCCATTCTCCTGCCTTGTCTTTCTATCATCTCTATCTTTCTGACTTATTGGCCCATTCTCCTGCCTTGTCTTTCTGTCATCTACTATCTTTCTGACTTATTGGCCCATTCTCCTGCCTTGTCTTTCTATCATCTACTATCTTTCTGACTTATTGGCCCATTCTCCTGCCTTGTCTTTCTGTCATCTACTATCTTTCTGACTTATTGGCCCATTCTCCTGCCTTGTCTTTCTATCATCTACTATCTTTCTGACTTATTGGCCCATTCTCCTGCCTTGTCTTTCTGTCATCTACTATCTTTCTGACTTATTGGCCCATTCTCCTGCCTTGTCTTTCTATCATCTACTATCTTTCTGACTTATTGGCCCATTCTCCTGCCTTGTCTTTCTGTCATCTACTATCTGTCTTATTGGCCCATTCTCCTGCCTTGTCTTTCTATCATCTACTATCTTTCTGACTTATTGGCCCATTCTCCTGCCTTGTCTTTCTGTCATCTACTATATGTCTTATTGGCCCATTCTCCTGCCTTGTCTTTCTATCATCTACTATCTTTCTGACTTATTGGCCCATTCTCCTGCCTTGTCTTTCTGTCATCTACTATATGTCTTATTGGCCCATTCTCCTGCCTTGTCTTTCTGTCATCTACTATCTGTCATTGGCCCATTCTCCTGCCTTGTCTTTCTGTCATCTACTATCTTTCTGTCTTATTGGCCCATTCTCCTGCCTTGTCTTTCTGTCATCTACTATCTGATTCATTGGCCCATTCTCCTGCCTTGTCTTTCTGTCATCTACTATCTGATTTATTGGCTCATTCTCCTGCCTTGTCTTTCTGTCATCTATTATCTTTCTCCTGCCTTTTTTCAAACAAAATCTTCCAAATATTTTCATCCTTTGAGCTCTACTGAAATCGGAATGTGTCTGATGAATGCAGCGGGAGATGAGTAAAAACAGAAAACCGGACCCATGTGCTCCTCACCCATTATGGCCATATGCCTTGGGAATGCAGAACAAACAGAAGAAGAAGGCAGAGGTTGGTCTTTTAGCTGAAGACTTGCAGTGTCCTGGCAGTGATTCTCCCAGTGACGTGTTGTTGGGTTGATGTATGTCAGTCTGTAGTTTCCAACCATGACGGTCTATCACGTTGAGACGACTTAGCATGATGCTAACTTAGATATCCAGACATTGGAAGGGCATGCAGCATGCTATCTCATGAATACCGTCCCTGGGCAGCTAGGATACAATTTGTTTATAGTGGAGATGCCTTGCTTCAGATACGTGCCCACTATCTCAGCTGAAAAGATTGTTTATGGTGGTCACTACTATCATTATTATTATGATCATCATTAATGTTTGTTGCATTGCGATGTCCCCAGCATGATGTTCAACAAAGCGGCAGTTGATCTGTTGGCCAAAGAGTTCCAGTGTCCCAGCGATGATTCACCCGATGACATGCTGCTGGGGCTATTCTTCACCAGAAAGCAAATACCCATCACACACAGTCGATACTTTCATCAGGTAAATAGTCATCATCATCACCACCATCATCATCATCATCACCATTGTTATCATCATTATTATTATCATTATTATTGTTATCATCGTCATCATTGTTATCATCATCGTCATCATTGTTATTCTTCTGATGACATGTTGGGTTTATTCTTTATCTTACAAAGGAAGTACCCATCACACAGTCCGTACTTTCGTCAAGTCGTCAGTCTATTAATCAATTGATCATTGTTGTCGCCATCATCATGATGATTGAACAATGTTTTGTACGTTTTCTTCTTCATCAGAAAGAAATGGCCTGTCGATCTGTGATCTGTTCATCAGATATTACCTCAACTATTCTTGTTCTTCTATACCTCTGCTGCTGCTTCTGATGATAATGATGATAGTGATAATGGTGATGGTGGTGTTGTTGATAATGACCACAACTATTCTTGTTCTTCTATACCTCTGCTGCTTCTGCTGCTGATAATGATAATGATGATGTTGATAGTGATAATGGTGATAGTGGTGTTGTTGATAATGACCACAACTATTCTTGTTCTTCTATACCTCTGCTGCTGCTGCTGATAATGATAATGATGATGGTGATGGTGGTGTTGTTGATGGTGATGGTGTTGCTGTTGATAAATGATGATAGTTTCATGTTCTACGTCAGCCTCTCTGCCTGTGCCTATGCGCCTTTGTGTGTGTGCACATGTGAGCATCTACACTTGTGCCTGCATTTACCGGTGGCCCTGTCTGTTTCAGGCTCGTCCTGAGGACTACAGCGCGGCGTGGCTCAGCCTGCAGATCCCCGTGTCCTTCCACAAACACTGGAACACCGACCCCTACAAAGTCTACCACAGACTGATGACCTACACACTGCCTCAACCACCATCCCATGAGAAACATGAAGAACTTTGAACTCCCCAATCATGAACTGTACGGAATTTACCCCAGATTGAAAACAGTCACTTTGTCTGAGCTAATACCTGATGATCAACACGAAGCAATCATAACTCATCATTCTGAAGTTGGACATCTGCAGAGTCTATAATTATAGTGAAAATCTGCAGATTTCAACAGTGAATTATAATTGATGCTCAGTTTCAAAATCCCTGTATATTTCCGCAGACAGTACAACACCAGCACTTATTAACTATGCAACAAACTAATATATGATGAATGTTGGAGGGTAATCAATGCAAAGAACAGGGAGTTTTATGAATTTGTATTGTATGCTACACTTGTTGCTCACTTGTTGCTCACTTGTCCGTCTTTCGGATGCCTCTGTGTGTGTGTGTGTGTGTGTGTGTGTGTGTGCTGCCAATTGTGTGTGTTCATCCATGTTAAGTGTGTGTGTGTTGTTGTAATGTATAAGTTGCTGCCAATTGTGTGTGTACATCCACGTTAAGTGTGTGTGTGTGTGTTGTTATAATGTATAAGTTGCTGCCAATTGTGTGTGTGCATCCATGTTAAGTGTGTGTGTGTGTGTGTGTGTTGTTATAATGTATAAGTTGCTGCCAATTGTGTGTGTGCATCCATGTTGTGTGTGTGTGTGTGTGTTGTTATAATGTATAAGTTGCTGCCAATTGTGTGTGTGCATCCACGTTAAGTGTGTGTGTGTGTTGTTATAATGTATAAGTTGCTGCCAATTGTGTGTGTGCATCCATGTTGTGTGTGTGTGTGTGTGTTGTTATAATGTATAAGTTGCTGCCAATTGTGTGTGTGCATCCACGTTAAGTGTGTGTGTGTGTTGTTATAATGTATAAGTTGCTGCCAATTGTGTGTGTGCATCCACGTTAAGTGTGTGTGTGTGTGTGTGTGTGTTGTTATAATGTATACGTTGCTGCCAATTGTGTGTGTGCATCCACGTTAAGTGTGTGTGTGTGTGTTGTTATAATGTATAAGTTGCTGCCAATTGTGTGTGTGCATCCACGTTAAGTGTGTGTGTGTGTTGTTATAATGTATAAGTTGCTGCCAATTGTGTGTGTGCATCCACGTTAAGTGTGTGTGTGTGTTGTTATAATGTATAAGTTGCTGCCAATTGTGTGTGTGCATCCATGTTAAGTGTGTGTGTGTGTGTGTGTTGTTATAATGTATACGTTGCTGCCAATTGTGTGTGTGCATCCACGTTAAGTGTGTGTGTGTGTGTGTGTGTTGTTATAATGTATACGTTGCTGCCAATTGTGTGTGTGCATCCACGTTAAGTGTGTGTGTGTGTGTGTGTGTTGTTATAATGTATAAGTTGCTGCCAATTGTGTGTGTACATCCACGTTAAGTGTGTGTGTGTGTGTGTTGTTATGTTGCTGCCAATTGTGTGTGTGCATCCACGTTAAGTGTGTGTGTGTGTGTGTTGTTATAATGTATACGTTGCTGCCAATTGTGTGTGTGCATCCAAGTTAAGTGTGTGTGTGTGTTGTTATAATGTATACGTTGCTGCCAATTGTGTGTGTGCATCCACGTTAAGTGTGTGTGTGTGTGTGTGTGTGTGTTGTTATAATGTATAAGTTGCTGCCAATTGTGTGTGTGCATCCAAGTTAAGTGTGTGTGTGTGTGTGTGTTGTTATAATGTATAAGTTGCTGCCAATTGTGTGTGTGCATCCAAGTTAAGTGTGTGTGTGTGTTGTTATAATGTATACGTTGCTGCCAATTGTGTGTGTGCATCCACGTTAAGTGTGTGTGTGTGTGTGTGTGTTGTTATAATGTATACGTTGCTGCCAATTGTGTGTGTGCATCCACGTTAAGTGTGTGTGTGTGTGTGTTGTTATGATGTATAAGTTGCTGCCAATTGTGTGTGTGCATCCAAGTTAAGTGTGTGTGTGTGTGTGTCTCTGTGTGTGTGTGAAGTTTTCATCTACATGTACTGCATGTTGTTGTTATACACACTCAGTGCCAACTTTGATATTGGCTTATGCATAATTTGCTCTTTGTCTGTGACTTTGTAATCATCACACCTGCTTTCCTTAAGCAAACTTTTCTTGTTCAAGGTTTAGACGCATCAAACAAAGGTCAGAGTATATCGTCGGTGAAATTTAAAAAACTTGCATCTCGATTTTATTTTATTTTTTGAGTTAGATACATAGTCAGCCACCTTCTACCAATAGCTCGTATCTCTAACGACTTTCTATCTGGGGAAAATGAGGTTGTGTAA
Source organism: Phymorhynchus buccinoides (assembly GCA_017654935.2). Taxonomy (NCBI): domain Eukaryota; kingdom Metazoa; phylum Mollusca; class Gastropoda; order Neogastropoda; family Raphitomidae; genus Phymorhynchus; species Phymorhynchus buccinoides. Next base: position 727,962 of record CM065700.1, on the reverse strand, counting down.
ATGGAAGAAAAACTCGTAAGTCCCAAATTCAGATCTAGTTAAGGACAAAAACCTTGTATCTTCATTCTTTTGAAGCATTAAAAAAAAAAGTAATTTTAATAAAATGCTGGACTAAACTCGCAATGTCTTGAACAACATATTCATCATAGTTAATCAATTGTGGTCAACGCGGTTAATTTTTAAAACATTTTTTTTTCATTTTTCTCAAAACTACCAAAATTGAGATACGAGGTTTTTGAATTTCACCGACGATGTGGTTTATTGATTGATTTGTTGGTGGTTGTCTTTACAGGGTCTGTTCTCATTGACTTTGTGTCTGACCTTTCAGGGTTACACATGTTTAAACAAAACTGAGCAAATAGTGTGTGTGTGTGTGTGTGTGTTCCAAGAGAATTGTGTATTTGTTGTAATTGCGAAATGAGTAATTTAAAAATTGGAGATGAATTTAATTGTATATAATGGAATGTCCAAAATAAAATGAACTTCGTAAAACTGCTCACCAAAATTTGCCATTTGGCTATTACATGGACACTTTGTTCTGGTTGAGTTTGATGTTTTTGTTCTCCTTGTATCCCCCATGCCCCAAGATCGTCAAAGGATTAAAATTATTGATTCTTGTGATGATGAGCGTGTGCTGTGCTGTGATGATGAGCGTGTGCTGTGCTGTGATGATGAGCGTGTGCTGTGCTTGTGATGAAGAGCGTGTGCTGTGCTGTGATGATGAGCGTGTGCTGTGCTTGTGATGATGAGCGTGTGCTGTGCTTGTGATGAAGAGCGTGTGCTGTGCTGTGATGATGAGCGTGTGCTGTGCTTGTGATGATGAGCGTGTGCTGTGCTTGTGATGAAGAGCGTGTGCTGTGCTTGTGATGATGAGCGTGTGCTGTGCTGTGATGATGAGCGTGTGCTGTGCTTGTGATGAAGAGCGTGTGCTGTGCTGTGATGATGAGCGTGTGCTGTGCTTGTGATGAAGAGCGTGTGATGTGCTGTGATGATGAGCGTGTGCTGTGCTTGTGATGAAGAGCGTGTGCTGTGCTTGTGATGATGAGCGTGTGCTGTGCTTGTGATGATGAGCGTGTGCTGTGCTTGTGATGAAGAGCGTGTGCTGTGCTGTGATGATGAGCGTGTGCTGTGCTGTGATGAAGAGCGTGTGCTGTGCTGTGATGATGAGCGTGTGCTGTGCTTGTGATGATGAGCGTGTGCTGTGCTTGTGATGATGAGCGTGTGCTGTGCTTGTGATGATGAGCGTGTGCTGTGCTGTGATGATGAGCGTGTGCTGTGCTTGTGATGATGAGCGTGTGCTGTGCTTGTGATGATGAGCGTGTGCTGTGCTTGTGATGATGAGCGTGTGCTGTGCTTGTGATGATGAGCGTGTGCTGTGCTGTGATGATGAGCGTGTGCTGTGCTTGTGATGAAGAGCGTGTGATGTGCTGTGATGATGAGCGTGTGCTGTGCTGTGATGATGAGCGTGTGATGTGCTGTGATGATGAGCGTGTGCTGTGCTGTGATGAAGAGCGTGTGATGTGCTTGTGATGAAGAGCGTGTGATGTGCTTGTGATGATGAGCGTGTGCTGTGCTGTGATGATGAGCGTGTGATGTGCTTGTGTGATGAAGAGCGTGTGCTGTGCTTGTGTGATGATGAGCGTGTGCTGTGCTTGTGATGATGAGCGTGTGATGTGCTTGTGATGATGATGAGCGTGTGATGTGCTTGTGATGATGATGAGCGTGTGATGTGCTTGTGATGATGATGAGCGTGTGCTGTGCTTGTGATGATGAGCGTGTGATGTGCTTGTGATGATGATGAGTGTGTGCTGTGCTTGTGATGATGATGAGCGTGTGCTGTGCTTGTGATGATGAGCGTGTGCTGTGCTTGTGATGATGATGAGCGTGTGATGTGCTTGTGATGATGAGCGTGTGATGTGCTTGTGATGATGATGAGCGTGTGATGTGCTTGTGATGATGATGAGCGTGTGCTGTGCTTGTGATGATGATGAGCGTGTGCTGTGCTTGTGATGAAGAGCGTGTGATGAGCTTGTGATGTGCTTGTGATGATGATGAGCGTGTGCTGTGCTTGTGATGATGAGCGTGTGATGTGCTTGTGATGATGATGAGTGTGTGCTGTGCTTGTGATGATGAGCGTGTGTTGTGCTTGTGATGTAAGAGCTTACACATTTGTGAAACAAAATGTATATGTGCTTGTGATGAGATGAGCGTGTGCTGTGCTTGTGATGTGCTTGTGATGATGATGAGCGTGTGCTGTGCTTGTGCATGCGTGTGTTGAACTTCTAATGTACAGGCTTACACATTTAAAAAATTAGAAACGAAACAAAATGTTATATATGCAGGGTAATGAGATAATCATTATGAAGCTGTTTTCCTCTCAGCCCTGAACAGTGCTTTGGCTGTTGGTGATTTTCAGTGTCTTTCTCACATTGATGCATTTTGCTGATGAATTGTAATAAAACGGGGACTCTTTTTACATTTCATTTGTTTGACTTCCTATGTTGCATTAATTGTAATAAAACGGGGACTCTTTTTACATTTCATTTGTTTGACTTCCTATGTTGCATTAATTGTAATGAAACGGGGACTCTTTTTACATTTCATTTGTTTGACTTCCTATGTTGCATTAATTGTAATAAAACGGGGTCTTTTTACATTTCATTTGTTTGACTTCCTATGTTGCATTAATTGTAATAAAACGGGGTCTCTTTTTACATTTCATTTGTTTGACTTCCTATGTTGCATTAATTGTAATAAAACGGGGACTCTTTTTACATTTCATTTGTTTGACTTCCTATGTTGCATTAATTGTAATAAAACGGGGACTCTTTTTACATTTCATTTGTTTGACTTCCTATGTTGCATTACTCTTCATATTAACATAGACTCACAGATCATTTTTTTTTTTTTAAAGATCCACCATTAAACTGTTGTTAAATGCCTTTACTATTGGAATAAAGCAAAGAGTTTATATCAGAATAATGATGTCAAGTCAGATGACTATTGATAGTGCTTTTCCCCTTGATCTCATGTCAAATTCTAAGTGCTGTATTATGATCAAATCAAATAAACAACAGTATCTTGATAAGGTAGAGCAGAACTTAGTTCTTACAAGCTGGCATTTCTTGTGTGTTTATGTGCATAATGTGTATATCATTGTTGCCCATAGTCATAAACTAAACAGCTTTTATGTTTTGGTTTTGTTGCTTTGTCTCTGTGTTCAGCTGTTAACGTCAGAACTTCTATGCATTTGTATGGATGGTTTGCAGCTGTGTTTTGAGGTTTCTCACAAAGTATGGCCTTACATTCAATAATTCATATGTCTGCATTTATGAAGTTAGTAGAGAGTTGCTGAATGTGGCTACTGCATCACACGTTTTGCTCATTTATAAAGTTGGCAAATACTTGCTGAATGTGGCTACTGCATCACACGTTTTGCTCATTTACTAGATCTCTTTGTGCTCAGTCTGAGGAAAAATCATACCTTTATTTTTGTGTGTACATGTAATATGCTTTCATTTGCTTACTTTCTTGGAGATTAGTTTGTAAGAAAAAATATTGACTTTGTTCACATTGCGTTGCTATGTTTGAAAAAATCTCCACGTCCAAATTGCCTTGTTCTTCAACTGTTCCGCACTTGTTGTGTGTGTTTCTCTTGCTGGGTATTGTTTAAGCATGAAACAACTGCTGGAGAAATAAAAAAGTAAAATAAAATCTCTGTGTGTTTGTGAGAGAGTGTGTGTGTGTGTGCCTAATTGTATTTTTGTATGTATTATTTCTCATCACAGAGACACGTCTCCACGAAATTCAGGTTGCTCTCACCTGGAGTGCATGTCGCCACAGTGCTGCATTACCCTTTTTTATGTGTGTATATGTGTTTGCATGTGTATATATGTGTGTGTGTGTTTGCATGTGTGCATATATGTGTGTGTGTCTGCTTGTTTTTATGTGTATATGTGTGTGTCTGCTTGTTTGCATGTGTGTGTGTGTGTGCATATATGTATGTATATGTACGAGCACATACATATAATATGTGTGCATGTATGCTTGTGTCTTGGGTGCATGGGTGTGTGTGTTCATATATGTATGTGCACAGATTTATGAGCACATACAGATTTGTGTCCTGATATGTCTTGAAGCTGGCAGAGGAGGTAACTGCTATTCTAAAGGGCTGGGCTCAAATTTGTTTATTGCAGAGATGTTTGGCCCAGGATACATCCCCACTCTCCATAACTTGAGCACAGCTAGCATTAGGGAAAGTCCCCAAAGGCCAAGTGATGAACTCCCTAAGGCTGCAGCACTAAGATATAGTGCAAGACCTCCTGCTTACCCTGGGTTAAGACCATTACACCCCCCAGTTCAGCCGGAAAGGCCTAGGCCCCACTTCCAGAAGCAAGCAAAAACAATAAAAACAAACCGTAATGACTTAGTGGTCAGTGGACGCAGGCTCAGATGGTGATCTGGTCAGCGCTGATGTAAATGTGCTGACGGGGCATGCGGTGACGGTAACCACCGGATCTGGATCTGCGTGCTAGCTAGTTTTCATAGTGACGAGGAAACAAAACTTGAATTTCCATCAGTTATAGACTTCAACAGACTGTTTGATCGGTCACATCCTAGCCCTTCACATAATTTATAATCATCTATTTAGTGTGATGGTGTCTAGTCTACTTTCGTTTTGATCATTCACAGATTGGATTGTAGAGGAAGTATTGTTGTTTTGTCGTTGTTGCTGTCTTTGCTGTTTTCTTGTGTGTCTATGTTGATAAAGGCGCATTCGCCGAAATATCCAAATGTTTCGTTGCGTCTCTTGTGAATAAAATAAGGTCACTTTTCACTTGTCGTTGTGACGAGGTAATGGGTTAAAAGGCTAAGTCCCTAGGGAAGACTTTAGAAAATTTGCCTTTAGCCCACTTCTCTAGGGTATGGGAGATGAGCAACTTTCCCGGCCCCTTTTCATCTAATAAATTTATATTTGTGCCCGGGTTCTGGCTCGTATGGTTGTAAGAAATACAAGTGGTTGAATTGCTCTAAATGGCAGACAGAGAGAAGTAGGGTTTTACATGAAATTACAAGACTCCCACTCTCATCAGTCTGACCAAAGGGTTCAGGATTATTTGACACTTGTATTTTATTTACTCCCAAAATCTGCATAAGATTATGCAACAATAATAATAAAGCAGCTCAATGGCGCCAAAACAAAATATGGATAAAAAAACAATGGAATCCGAAAGGATTTACAAGACTTTTGTCTTTCTATAAGGTTCGCCCCATGCCGGAAGGGTTACTAATTATCTTCAGTGTCCGTAGGAAAGTTCCAGTGATTGGCGCGGTTTTATAAACTTAGCTCTTGGCAAGTTCCTCCGTAATGATCGGCGAGTGCTGGGGTGGCTGGGCTGGCTCATCAGGTGAGAGTAGCTCCCAGTCGTTCCGGTTACGGCTTCGCGGGATGGCACGGTTCAGGCGTGGTCTTTCCCGTCTTGGTGCTTGTGAGGCAGGGGTAATCTTCCTGCCCACGATGCCCTGCTGATAATCACAGGAGAAGGTGGATGTAGATCTCTATGGCTTAGAGACAAGGGGCTTCAGTCAGCAGGGCATTAGTGAATCCCAACCGGCTAGAAGGCTTCCACAGGAGAAGGTGGATGTAGATCTCTATGGCTTAGAGACAAGGGGCTTCAGTCAGCAGGGCATTAGTGAATCCCAACCGGCTAGAAGGCTTCCCTTGTACAATAGCACTAGTTAATCAATAAACTGAATTTCAGTTAACAAACTGAGATCAGTAAAACATAAAAGGTGATCAATCCAACATCACTCTCCATCCAACACCTGGAAAGGAATGGTATCATAAAGTGCAAGATTGCGGCCCATAGGTTTCCTACTAAAAATAGACAAATGGGTTAGTAGGCATAAACTCCGGTTCTGGTACCAAAAGTGTTCAAGTCAAAAACACACACACACAAATAATCAGTGCACATAAATAGAATAGAATGTTTACCACTTCTTTTCTATAACATATCTATCTACTCCTTATTCATCATTGAACATAGGATCTAGATCAAAACTAGGGTCAAACAAACCAGATCTCAATGTTGCCCTAGCTAGGTTTCAGCGTCTTGTGTGAAAAACTTTTTCTCACTACGCCAATTATAGCCTTCACTTTCAAACAATGAAAGCCTGTCATTGGTTTATAGCAATTGACACATCACAAGATGATGTTCAAAATGTACAGAACAATCACGCGCCGATTACATCCTTATCACGTGCCGACATTCAAATCCTTCTCGTGATTAGAAAGGACGAGTTGTCTTACAAAGGGAGCCGACTGTTGATATCACTATCTCGTGATGGGGAACAGAGATAAGGGGGTGGGGGGTGAAGGGAGATAACCTCTGTAGGGGTTACATGCTGACAGGGGAGGGAAATTTCGCTTCAAAGGGACCAATCCCTTAATCGGCGTTCTCTTTGATGGTGGATGGCAATTAAAGTGGCGGCCGAGTAAAGAAATGAAAAGGAGAGAGGGTGGGGGGGGGGGGGGGGGGAGAAGAAATGGAGAAAGTGGGTCGCGCGGGACACTTACGTCACAGTCGTGTCACGTGCCTGTTTGTTTGTTGTACTTTCGTTTTGTTTGACCCCACCCCCACCCCCCAAACAAAACAATACATAGCGTTTATAACCACTGTCTTTCAGTTCTCTTCTTTTCAAAACAGTTTCTCTCCAATATATCAGCAAATCTCTTCAACCTGATGAAGTTGGCTGATTAGAAGAGGAACATTCCATTGTATTTGACTTCACACTATTTAGACTATCTTTCCCCCATTACTTAACATTATCCTACACTGATATTCTCTTCTCTTTTTTCTTTTTTCGTACTACCCCCCAAAGTGCAGCAGAATCTTCAACGTGCTGAAGTTGGCTTCCTAAAGGAGGAGCAGAAGAACTCGGTTAAGAAGCATCACCTTAAGCTTCTTCTATCTTGCATCTCACTAAATTTACTCAACCCCTCCCCCACCCATTTCAAGCCTACAAAATACTCAGACAAGTTAATCTTTTCATATATTTTATATCATCTTAAAACAACAAATGATGATCTAATATTATTCTTCTTCTTAGCTATGCGTGGCCACAATCAACACTGATTATTTTGCTACGGAACCGGGGAGGTTCTATACCACTTTTGCCGGAAGAAAGGCTCAAGGCCTGAGAAGAAATAGTGTGACAGAAGAGGGGATAGATAAAAGAGGGTATCCGGCCATTTAGCCAACGGACATTTAGTCACTGGCGGACACTTAGCCAACGGGCATTTAGTCAACGGACACTTAGCCAACGAACATTTGCAGGGGGGACATTTAGCCAACATTAAAAAAATTATATTAAGTTAATGTAATGATCACAATGTAATGTCTCATATTCTAAAACTGGTATATATATATGTGTGTGTGCGTGTGCGCGCACGTTCGCGGTTATAAATATGTGTGCTGTGATGTGTGTGTGTGTTGTGCGTGTTTTGCATGAATGTTGCGTTATTAGACCTGTGATGTGTTGGGTTTTATGTTTTACAATTAAATAAAACTTTTATAATAGTTTTCATATGCTGGAAACCTGTGAACCGCGAGAATGTTGAATGTTAATAAACAGCCTGTGGGCTATATGTAATATTCATGTTTGTAAGTTTTAGAAAACAGTGGAACCTCCCGTATAAGACCCCCCATTATAAAACTCCCTCCCCTTTATGACCTACTTCTACGAGACATCGCCCTTCTTTATAAGTATTAAAAGTACCTCCCTTATGCAACTCTCTCCCATTTAAGACCTCATTTTGGATGATTATTGAAGGTCTTATAAGGGAGGTTCCACTTATGAGACATTACATTGTGATCATTACATTAAGTTAATATAATTTTTTTCAATGTTGGCCAAATGTCCCCCCTGCAAATGTTGACTAAATGTCCGTTGGCTAAGTGTCCATGGGCAAAATGTCCGTTGGCTAAGTGTCCGTTGGCTAAATGTTCCGCCGGACTCATAAAGAGAACCATAAGCCTAGCCAGTAGCCAACTGTTGATCTGCTGGGTTGTTGGAAGAAGGGGTAGTGGGGATGGGGCGGAGGGGAGGAGAAGAAAAACGGGGGGAGAGTATTGTAGCTTGTTAGTCCGATGACACCAGAGTGGGGCCATCAGACAGCAGGTTGTCCCCTGAGGCGCTGCCAGACTGGTCGCGATGCCCTCTGGGGTTCTGGCCTCAACTGCTGCTGGTGGCAGGACGTTCCACTCCCTGATGGTACGTGGGAAAAATGAACTTTGTCTGTACTGTGTGCGACAATGGGGAACAAGGAATTGTTGTGAGTGTCCTCTTCTTTGTCGCTCTGGCTGTGGTTCAAGCTTGGTTTTGTTGATGCTCACCATGTCATTCTGTACTTTATGCATCATGGTGAGCCTTGCAACCTGCCGGCGTTGCTGCAGGGGATTCCAGCCAAGCCTCTGTACAAATTATATCTCATCTCGTGCTGCGCATCTTCGTCTTTGAACCCCTGTATATGTCAATAATTGCCGATAAACGGCAGATGGACATCACTGAAGAAGAAGAAGAAGCAAGCACTCCTGGTGCACTATGAACGGTACATCTGCACCCTAATGCAAATATTTGCACATGCGCAATGACTCATTTGCCCACCATTTGTAGATAAGCTGCAGCGTCTGTGTAGGTGTGAAGGTAAGTGACTGGAGATTTTGTGTGAATCAATGCGTTTCTGCCTACTTGGTGAGCTGGTCTGTTATTTCATATTATGTACCATTCAAACCAATCGATTAATTTGATCAAGGCAATAAGAAACCGCTCACGGATTCTAAAAAAAGAAATATTTGAAGGCAGGGTAGGCAACTCGTGGTGGATTTCATGTTGATCGTCTGCAAAAATATTCTTTAGCCTACGTCACAATATCATATAATTATGTGATATGATAAAGGTAACATAACTATTTTGTAAAACAGGAAGACTTCGTCTTCAGGAAAACCGTCCATAAGGGTCTGCGACCAGTTTGACGTAAATCTCATCTTCTCGTTGTAAAATGTTGATTATTGCATTATTGGTGGTAGTGTTTATCAACTTGAACTTGCTTATCTACGAAAGAAAGAAGCATTATAAACTGTTTTCATCATCATACTGATACTACTCAAAATACTTGTAGCGGTGCCATAGCCGATGAGGTTTAACCGAGGCGTGGTTACCGCTACACCTATCTGTATTAATAAAAAAATCGGGACTTTACTGGTTTCGTACTGCCTCCGGGCATTGCCTCCAGTATTGTTCCCACCATATTTGTATAATTTACAAATGTCCCATATGTGTCTGATTCAGACCTAGAGGACGTAAAACACCATTTTGGTCGTTTTCATCATCATCTTGTGTACAATTATAATTATACTCATACTAACTACTTGTGCCAAGTTGTGGCGGTACCATAGCCGATGAGGTTTAACTGAGGCGTGGCTACCGCTACACCTATCTAGTGTATTGTTAAAAAAATCGGGACTTTACTGGAGTTGCACTGCCTCCGGGCATTGCCTCCAGTATTGTTCCCACATCTTTAAAAGCACAATTTTTGATTCATTCTTGTGTACAATTACTTATATATTTAAAGAAGTTGGTCACCACCACAGAAGAAGAAGACTGAAAAAGGAAAAAAAAGCAACAAAAACATTGTTAGAACTTCATTTCAATATCTCCTTCCACCTTGTGAAGATTCTGATACTTTTAGTCATTTGTGTGTGTGTGTGTGTGTGTGTGTGTACTATAAGCTGTCAAAATGAAACGGCTGTCGAGATGAACAGGTGGAAAGGGGCAGGGGGAGGGGAGGGGGTGGAAGCAGGTAGCAGCAAGATGTGTGTCTGTCTATCTCTCTCCTTGTTAAATAAAGAAGTTGGTAAAGATAAAGATGTGCCAACCCCCCTGCATTTCTCGGTTAATTCCATTTTTCCGTTTTTGCCTTTCTTACCAAACCTAAAGCTGTATTTTATGAACCTTTTCAGCTAATTATCTTTTTGGAATATTAACCCTAACCCTAGATGTACCCCCTACCCCCCCCCCCCCCCCCCCACTATAAGACGGGAAAATGCAATGAACCACGACTGTGACAAATGCTGCGGTGTACTGCACTACATAGGGGTGGGGTGGGGGGTCCTATTACTGTATTAGATAATGGCCTTTATCATGACTGCAATTAATTATTGAACAAACATAATTAGCTGAAGATGTTCATAAAATACAGCTTCATGTTTGGTAAGAAAGGCAAAAACGGAAAAATGGAATTAACCGAGAAATGTAGGGGGGGTGGCACATCTTGACCTTTACCAAGATTTTTAGTATTCAGTCCCTCCGGGGCAGGGGCGGGGTCTTCCGTACAAATAGTTCCTCCACCTTCTGGAAGTTCTGTGCTTGTAAGTTAAATGTAACTTCCTCTAACCTGTCTCTCTCTTTGACTCTTGCCTTCTTCCTTGCTTTGTGTCATCTACTTTGTACTATCTTTCTGACTTTTTGGCCCATTCTCCTGCCTTCCTCCCCACCCCCCAAAAAAAAAAAATCCATTAGTTTTCTCGTTTGAGCTCCTCCGAAATTGGAATGTGTCGGCTGAAAGCGGAGAGACCAGTGAAAACTGGAAAATGGACACATACGTACTCATCCAGGTCAGGGAAAATGAGGGCAACTAGGCCTCGCGACCTCTGAAGTGCCCTTTCAATTTAGTTTTTGTAGTATTGAGCACAGCTGTGACGGTTTTTGATGACACAATCAGTCATGTTGGTATCTCAATTTTGTCAATTTAGGGTCTTTGTCCAGGAGGTTTTTAAACTGGTTAAGGTTTGGTGCAAGCTTGATTTGTGCAGAGAGGTTATTCCAATACTTGGCAACTCTGTTAGCAAAAAAATGTTTTCTAATGTTAGTTCTGCTGTATTGTATTAGTATTTTTAATTAACAGCTTCTAGTTTTCGAATAGGTCGAGAGCTGAAACAATCTTTTGTTAGTAAAGTCAGTATTGTTAAATTTTTTATAAACATTTATCAGGTCTCCTCGCAGCCTCCTGTATTTCAAGGATGGCAAATCCAGCCTGCGCAGCCTTTCACCATAGTCCTTATTTTTAAGAGATTTTATCAGTTTAGTAGCTCTCCTCTGGCATCTTTCAATTGACACAGACTGTCTTTTGAGATATGGGTTCCAAATTTGATTCCCATATTCTAAATGTGGTATCACCAAGCTTTTATACAGGTTTATAAACACATTATTTTTTATTCCTGAAAAAGTCCTAATCAGCCCCAGCATTCTATTTGCCTTGCCAACAGCTGTTGTGATATGTTTGTCAAACTTAAGATTAGGATCAAAGATCACCCCTAAGTCTTTTTCTTCTGTGCATGTCTCTAATTTATGTCCATTTGTGCCATGAGTCATTTCATATTCCCTCTGTGGATTTTTGAATCCTAAATGCATAACTTTACATTTGGCAGCATTGAAATACAATTTCCACCTCTCAGACCATTCAATAAGCTTATTTATATATTTTTGTATTATGTCCGATTCATGAGAAGAATTATAAATTTTAGTGTCGTCGGCGAATACTTTGCAAACACTTTCAACTTGGTCAGGCAAATCATTTATAAAAATAGTAAATAAAATAGGTCCCAAGTGATTGTGTCCTTATGGCCTGGGAACGCAGAAGAAGTGTTCAGTGCTCTCTCTCTCTCTCTCTCTCTCTCTCTCTCTCTCTCTCTCTCTCTCTCTCTCTCTCTCTCTCTCTCTCTCTCCCTCTCCCTCTCAGATTCTTGTTTGATTTTTTTCTTTTATATAATATAAAATTTCAATTTTGTTTATTTGTTTTATTTCTTTTCTTCCCCTATTGCCTGAGGGCTGGACAGAAACAAGCCTGTGTATTGTGTTTACTCTTATCCCTCATTAAACAAAATTCGTTCGTTCGTTCGTTCAGTTTCTGTCAGTGTCATTGTGACTCCCTGTCAGTCTGTTTCTGTCTCAGTGTGTGTCACTCTCTCTCTAGTCTACAGGTCACTTTCTCCCTCACATTTTTTGGTATTTGGTACTTTATAGTCACAGAGGCGTCTGTAAAATTCGGGTTGCTCCCATCTGGAGAGCGCGTTGCAGCCAGAGGCACGCCAGCCATTTTTCTTATTTATTTGCATGCGATTTTTGTGTGACTGATGAGGAAGGAAGGGTGTGTGTGTGTGTGTGTTGCATTTTGACCAAATGACAACTTTTTCGTTGCCACTGGGTTTAATGTGTGCTAAGTGCATGGGCACATGGGACCTCGGTTTATCGTATCATCCGAAAGACTGCATGTTCAGACCGTAAGGCCTAGTTCAGTGTGAGAGAAAAAATCCCCTGTACCATGTACTGCTACTCTACACTTACAGTGTGTGTGTGTGTGTGTGTGTGTGTCAAGTGTGTGTGTGTGTGTGGGTGTGTGTGTGTGTGTGTGTGTGTGTGTGTGTGTGTGTGTGTGTGTGTCCTCAAGTAGTCAAACACAGTTCCACACAACAACAAAAACAGGTAAAGATGTGCCACCCCCCATGCATTTCTCGGTTAATTGTATTTTTCCATTTTTTGCCTTTCTTACCATACATAAAGCTGTATTTTAGGAACATTTTTAGCTAATAACCTTTTTTGAATACTCTTGTTTTATCCCTTTAAATGGAGGGTAGTTTGTTCCATAAATCTCCACCTAACCCTACCCCCCACTATGTACTGCAGTACACCGCGATTTGTCACAGTTGTCTGTTCGTTGCGTTTTTCCGTCTTATACGGTGGGGGGTAGGGTTAGGGTTAGGGCTAGGGTTAGGGTTAGTTGTTAGTATTCCAAAAAGGTTATTAGCTAAAAATGTTCCTAAAATACAGCTTTATGTATGGTAAGAAAGGCATCAATACGGAAAAATACAATTAACCGAGATGTGTGTGTGTGTGGGGGGTGTGTCCACATCTTGACCTTTACCCACAGTTTTGATGGCTTTAGTTTACTGCTTTACACACATAGTTTGCACTGTTTGGTCAAAAGTTTGCCAGAGGGGTGCTAGTGCTGACCAAGTGTTGTGGAATTCAATAGTGCTGTTTGATGGCTGGTTTGAAAGCTAAGCTTGATACATTGCAAGTCAGCATTGAAATGATCTGGGGAATAAGCTGGTTAGCTTACCTGGAGAGGGATACAGATTAGTGTATTCCACTGTGGGAGAGGCATTGTAAAGTAAATGTGTGTGTGTGTGTGTGTGTGTGTGTGTGTGTGTGTGTGTGTGTGTGTGTGTGCACATGTGTGTGTTATAATTGTAAATATGTTGTGGACTTTGTTCACATTGTATCATACTTTTATAGCTTAGTATTAGTTGAGGGTTTTCAAGACTTTAGTTTATTACTAATATTAGCGGGTTGTTTATACACATGAAGTTATGTGGAAGTTCTACCATTTATTCTTTATATAAAAAAGAAGTTTATTTACCATTCAAATTAGTCTACAGTATGAAATATTTATGTATATATTTTTGTTTTAGAAGTTTCTGTTCATTTGTAGGAACCCAGTTTCTATTTTATGTGTGTTTAATTTAATGTTTGAAAGAGAATAAGTATAAAAGGTTCCCCTCCCCTTATTACTTCATGTATTATTTGCCCTCTCTATGCATGAACATATCATATTATGTCATGTGGTTAGCTGGGGGAGTGGGGGAGAGGATTGTGCCACTTAAAGCATTCCAATGTAACTGAAGTGTAATGAATTGTGCTTAGTGACTGAGTCAGTGCTTGAGGGAACAAGTGTGTGTCTATGGCTGCATTGTACGTGTATGTACTGTACATGCATGTGTGCATGAGATTGTGTCTGCAGGTGTATCACTGTACTATGTATGTAATGTACAGTACATGCATGTGTGCATGAGATTGTGTCTGCGTGTGTATCGCTATGTATGCATGAAGATTGTGTCTGCAGGTGTATCGCTATGTATGCATGAAGATTGTGTCTGCAGGTGTATCGCTATGTATGCATGAAGATTGTGTCTGCAGGTGTATCGTACTATGTATGCATGAAGATTGTGTCTGCAGGTGTATCACTGTACTATGTATGCATGAAGATTGTGTCTGCAGGTGTATCGCTATGTATGCATGAAGATTGTGTCTGCAGGTGTATCGCTATGTATGCATGAAGATTGTGTCTGCGTGTGTATCGCTATGTATGCATGAAGATTGTGTCTGCAGGTGTATCGCTATGTATGCATGAAGATTGTGTCTGCAGGTGTATCGCTATGTATGCATGAAGATTGTGTCTGCAGGTGTATCGCTATGTATGCATGAAGATTGTGTCTGCAGGTGTATCGCTATGTATGCATGAAGATTGTGTCTGCGTGTGTATCGCTATGTATGCATGAAGATTGTGTCTGCAGGTGTATCGCTATGTATGCATGAAGATTGTGTCTGCAGGTGTATCGCTATGTATGCATGAAGATTGTGTCTGCGTGTGTATCGCTATGTATGCATGAAGATTGTGTCTGCAGGTGTATCGCTATGTATGCATGAAGATTGTGTCTGCAGGTGTATCGCTATGTATGCATGAAGATTGTGTCTGCAGGTGTATCGCTATGTATGCATGAAGATTGTGTCTGCGTGTGTATCGCTATGTATGCATGAAGATTGTGTCTGCAGGTGTATCGCTATGTATGCATGAAGATTGTGTCTGCAGGTGTATCGCTATGTATGCATGAAGATTGTGTCTGCGTGTGTATCGCTATGTATGCATGAAGATTGTGTCTGCGTGTGTATCGCTATGTATGCATGAAGATTGTGTCTGCAGGTGTATCGCTATGTATGCATGAAGATTGTGTCTGCAGGTGTATCGCTATGTATGCATGAAGATTGTGTCTGCAGGTGTATCGCTATGTATGCATGAAGATTGTGTCTGCAGGTGTATCGCTATGTATGCATGAAGATTGTGTCTGCAGGTGTATCGCTATGTATGCATGAAGATTGTGTCTGCAGGTGTATCGCTATGTATGCATGAAGATTGTGCCATTGTGTGTGTGTATGCCATTGTGTGTGTGCCATTGTGGGTGTGTATGCCATTGTGTGTGTGTGTATGCCATTGTGTGTGTGCCATGAGAGTGTGTGTGTGCATGCCATTGTGTGTGTGTGTATGCCATTGTGTGTGTGCCATTGTGTGTGTGCCATTGTGTGTGTGTATGCCATTGTGTGTGTGTGTGATCACGCACGCGTGTGTGTGTGTATGTGTGTGTGTGTGTGACTAAGTGTGCACGTGTGTGTGTGTGTTATGTGTGTTTCACAGTGTGTGTGTGTGTGTGTGTGTGTGTGTGTGTGTGTGTGTGTGTGTGTGTGTGTGTGTGTGTGTGTGTGTGTGTGTGTGTGTGTGTGTGACATTATGTATATGTGTATGTGTGTGTGTGTTTCTCTGTGTGTGCGTTTGCATGCATTGTGTGTATGTGTGTGTGTGTGTAACGTGTGTGAGTCTGTGTGCATGTACATGTGTGTGACTGTGACACATGGCATACCCACTGATCCATCAAACTTATTTGTTGAATGTGCTGAATACAGATGGGTGATGGACAACAATGGACAGGGGGTGGTAAGGGAAAGGCGGGCAACATGGCCGTCAAACAAACTTCCCCTTCATAATGCATGTACATACACTTGCGTGCACATACACACACACACACACACACACACACACACACACACACACACACACACTCGTGT
>CM065700.1:689724-694724 GCA_017654935.2 Phymorhynchus buccinoides | reverse complement strand
ACTCACACTAAGGCTTGAGAATAATAAAATATCGCAATGTTTTTGGATTAGCGTTTGTACAAGCTTTTGACTGAACAGGAAGACAAAGGCAGTTCAGCTGAAAGCATGACGATTTGTATGTTTGAGTTCACAGGCTGTAGACTTTATGTTCATTATTATTTGTGCTTCCCCCCCGCTGTTTTCTTGTTGTTGTGAAAACATAAATCTGATTGTGTTTATCATTTGGTCCATGTTTAACATGTTAATCAATCATTAGAACAAAGTCTAATTGTAGATAGGATGTTTTCAAATTGATATCACTTTTCATTCAAATACTGCGTGTGTGTGTCAAAACGTCAATCATTTTGTTCTGGTCTCTGTCATGTGACCAATCCTCATGTGTGTCTTGTGGTTTAACCAATCGTCATGCAGGACAGTTGAGACGTTACGGACATGGTAAGTGAACCTAGGGGACACAACCCCGCCGGTGACTCGCCCAATGTGGACAGCGGGATTGTTCAGGTGTTGGGTTCCTCGTTTTGCCTGATTCCCACATGGTTAAGAAGAAACAAATCCCTGCTTTGTTCTTTGTTTTCTCAATCAATAACTGCTGCCCGGTACATTGTTGTTTTATTTATTACTTTATTTTTGTTTAATAATTGCAAAATTGCAATTCTTATACAAGTGTTTGATACATCATCATATTACATGGTAAGAGGGTGGACCTTAGTCAGTTTTTGTTATTTGGTTATTGTTGTTGTTGTTGGTGGTGGTGGTGGTGGTGGTGGGTGGTGGTGGTGGTGTGTGTGTGTGTGTGTGTGTGTGTGTGTGCATGTGTGTGTGTGTTCTTTGTCTGCTGGTCTTACAATAAAAAAAATGTGTGTGTGTGTGTGTGTGTGTGTGTGTGTTGGTCTTACAATAAAAAATGTGTGTGTGTGTGTGTGTGTGTGTGTGTGTGTGTGTCTGTCTGTCTGTCTGTCTGTCTGTCTGTCTGTGTGTGTCTCTGTGTGTGTCTCTGTGTGTGTGTATCTGTCTGTGTGTGCGCACTTGCATCCATCCGATAAGCCAGTGATCCCCACTCCACATTGCACAGAGGTTGATTTGCATGATCCTTTGTATTTTGGACATGGGATGATCTGGTCCTACCAGTTAGGATTGTTTTAATTTGGATTCAGTCAACTTCTATTCTTAGTAACTAAGCCAGTTCTGTCACTGGTTTTTAACAATTCTGCACCTCAGAACATAATATACACTCTGCCCCATCCTTATTATTGTCCTATTTTACTTTTTGTTTCCTTCTCCTATGTTGGAGCAGACAAAGAACACACACACACACACACACACACACACACACACACACACACACATCACCACAACCACCACCACCACCACCACCACCACCACTCAAAAAGTGTTCGTAGTTATTTATTTTTTACACAATGCCAAAACTGCTTTCCTATGTTCTTGGAAATGCATTTCTGTTAGTCTTTTGTCATGTGCATGTGTTAAAGTTAAAATCTCTTAATCTGCACGAGTTTGTCAATTTTGTGTCCTGGGATATTGTTTCTTCTCCAACAGAGAACTTTTACTAGTTTTAGTAGTGATCAGAAACTGATGGAATTGCTTGCAAGCTTGATTATTTGTGGTGAATTTTTCTGTTGTTTTGTTTGATCAAAATAAGAGTTAGGTATTAGGTACTTTACTGTCACAGAGGCGTCTCTGTGAAATTCGGGTTGTTCCCACCTGGAAGGCGCGTCGCAGCCAGAGGCCCTCCACCCCATTTAAATTTTTTGTGTGCATACGATTTTTGTGTGACTGATGAAGGAAAAGGGAGGGAGGTGTTAAATTTTGACCAGATGACAACTTTTTCATTGCCACAGGGTTTAGCGTGTGCTAAGTGCATGGGCACACTGGACCTCGGTTTATCGTCTCATCCGACTCCATGTTCAGACCGTAAGGCCTAGTGCAAAGTGAGAGGAAAAATCCCCTGTACCCAGGTTCGAACTCGGGTTTTCTTGACACGAAGCGAACGCGCTACCACTGTGCCACTCTACACCGCACTTTGCTTAAATTTTGTTGGATGTTTTTGTTGTCAGTTTGACTTTGCTTTCTAATGTTGAAGTAGTGGGTTCATGGTTTTTGACTCAGTTTGTGCTCATAATGTTGTGACCAGACCAAGAACTGATTCCATGCCTTGGCTTGTAATGATTTTGTTCTTTCATTCTTCTGTTCCATTGTTAATTTGCTTTTCTCTTTTGTTGATTTATTTGCTTAATGTATTTTATGGACTATAAGACGCACCACCCAAAACCTTACTCACAATTCTCATGTTCTTGTTATAATTCCTTTTATTACTGCTGTTCTTATGATAATTCCTTTATTATTGCTCATCATTTAAAGCACATGGGTCTTAGTCTGGGAAAAAGGAGTCGCCTTGTAGTCCATAAAATACGGTATCAGTGTGTTGCCTAATGTTGTTGGTTGCCTTGTTGCCGATGCTTAGCGGTGCATGTTGCTGTGTGTCGTTTGCGTTGCCTGCCTCTAGGTGCCTTAGTGAAGAGCGCCAGGGTTGCCGACTTGTCAGCCGCTACCTCTGCCGATCGCTTTGGCCTGCGTCTCTTGCCTCCCCCTAGCTATAAAGGTGATGGTGGCTTCCTTGGGTTGCTTATTAAATGTTACACTGTTGTCTCACCAGAGGGCCTATGCAGTCATCCATGTGTGTTACTGTTAGTGGCCTGTGCCTTTCATCAAACACTTTCTTTTTTGTTCTAAGCATGCAGTTCTTATGTCTGCAGTAATGGCACGGCCCCATGTGCTTTGTGTTTGTGCACATAGTTTAGAAAGTCATGGAAGTGTTTTTTAAAAGTATAAAGTCTTTAGCTTTTGCTGGTTCAAGCACTCCGTTCTTTTATTTTTATGTCTGTGTGGTACATGCATGGTTTTGTTTTTAACTAAAGAGCTGAAAATAAAGGTCATAATTTGAAGCAATGAATCTGTGGATGTTAACACTCACTGCTGTTGTTACTTAGTTACTGTGTTTGTTTACACACAACCGTACTACCTTTGCAAAACTTCCGAGTCGCTCTCAACATCCACATTATTCTTCCTTCCCAGGTCCGGAATCAGACGCAGGATCAGGCAGTGGCCTGGCAGGGGGAGGGGGAGGGGGGGACGATTTATGCCTGGGGGACCGAGTGTGGGTGGGGGGCAGCAAGCCCGGGGTGATCGCCTTCATCGGGGAGACGCAGTTCGCCCCCGGGGAGTGGGCCGGGGTGGAGCTGGATCAGCCCATCGGCAAGAACGATGGCAGTGTCATGGGTGTCAGGTACTTCCAGGTGAGACATGCAACGTTGTCAGTGTCACTGTCATAATGACGGCAGTGTCATGGGAGTCGGGTACTTCCAGGTACTTCCAGTACAACCTTGTCAGTGTCATTTGCACATCACACTAGAAATATGTGGTCACCACCTCAGGAAAGGAGACAGAAACATGATGACAGACATGCAGTACTCACACCCCCAACACACAAACACCTCACAGTGGAAATATGTGGTCACCACCTCAGGAAAGGAGACAGAAACATGATGACAGACATGCAGTACTAACACCCCCACACCCCCAACACACAAACACCTCACAGTGGAAATATGTGGTCACCACCTCAGGAAAGGAGACAGAAACATGATGACAGACATGCAGTACTAACACCCCCACACCCCCAACACACAAACACCTCACAGTGGAAATATGTGGTCACCACCTCAGGAAAGGAGACATGTTGTGCAGGAATGGGATCAGTCAGAGACCACTGAAATCTAGATCTACCATTTCAGGGATGAGAGAATTGTTCATCTTCATTGTTTTGCTTTGTTAGCGTTTTAGTTTCCAACTCAGTACATTTCATATTCTCTCTTCAAGAGAGAGAGAGAGGTTGACAAGAATGTGTGAGTTGGGAGTGTTTTGTTTGCATGTGCGCATGGGTATAATTCTTTGTGTGTGTGTGTGTGTGTTTAAGAGAGTGTGCACTGTGCGCGAGAGGGTGTGTGCGCGGGCACATGTGTTTGATAAGGTAAGTTTAGTGCGTTAAGCACAAAATAATGTTACGTAATAACTGCCCGTGTTTGAAAAAGTAAGTTCCATTGGCCCCTAAGCACTTGAAATCCGATCAAAGAACACAGAACGCTGACAACTGTCACGATCACTGTGGTATCGAGTGGCGTCACTCACTCTGATTAAATTGACACAGTCCACAGTACATGTAGTTTGAACTAAGCAAAGTTTGCTGATGTACTTGTACTGCGTGGCTCTTTGAAGTTAGGGAGAGGCAAAAAGAAGAAATAGGTGTCACCTCAGGGAGTAGACATTCAGAGCTTTTCAACTTCTTCTTCTTCTTCAGTGAGTGACAGGCAGGCCAGTCTTACTACTTCCTTTATTTTGTACAGACCTGGCACCTGCCTCTACATTTGAAGTGATGTTTTGCTTGCCAGTGTCAACTCTACCTTTGTAAGCAGGGGGTCGCAGTCAGCACATGAAATGTGCCTCTACATTTGAAGTGACGTTTTGCTGGCCAGTGGGAGGTTTGAGCGTTACAGATGCACATCTGTGTGACACACTGGTCTGAAGTCAGATGGGAGGTTTGAGCGTTACAGATGCACATCTGTGTGACACACTGGTCTGAAGTCAGATGGGAGGTTTGAGCGTTACAGATGCACATCTGTGTGACACACTGGTCTGAAGTCAGATGGGAGGTTTGAGCGTTACAGATGCACATCTGTGTGACACACTGGTCTGAAGTCAGATGGGAGGTTTGAGCGTTACAGATGCACATCTGTGTGACACACTGGTCTGAAGTCAGATGGGAGGTTTGAGCGTTACAGATGCATGTCTGTGTGACACACTGGTCTGAAGTCAGATGGGAGGTTTGAGCGTTACAGATGCACGTCTGTGTGACACACTGGTCTGAAGTCAGATGGGAGGTTTGAGCGTTACAGATGCACATCTGTGTGACACACTGGTCTGAA
>CM065700.1:677977-689224 GCA_017654935.2 Phymorhynchus buccinoides | reverse complement strand
TATATATATGAAATGCTGTTGTTGCCGAATGCTAATAGCCAACCTTCCTTTCCTCCTCTTGCCACAGCAGGGTTATATATATGAAATGCTGTTGTTGCCGAATGCTAATAGCCAACCTTCCTTTCCTCCTCTTGCCATAGCAGGGTTATATATATGAAATGCTGTTGTTGCCGAATGCTAATAGCCAACCTTCCTTTTCCTCCTCTTGTCAGTAGAACCGTGTCTCTAAAGATAGGCACCACATTCTTAGTATTGGGAGCTGCAGCTTTAGCCAAGCTGTGAACCTTTCCGAATGTTCACCCATGAAATTCAAAGTTTGTAAAGCGCCGTAACTTTGGTGTTTTTTTATTCCATCCCACACAGAACAACGCCAGCAACGGCATCCCCCCTCCCCCCTCCACCACCATGAGCACCTCCCTCACCTCCCCCCCTACCACCCCCCGCCCCACCACCCCTTGCCTGTCCCCATCCCCCACCACCCACCCGCGGGGGTTTAGGGGGAAGCAAGGCCCCCTCAGGCTCCTCCACTTCCCTCCACAAGTCGCCTAGCCCCTCGCCTGCCGCGGCCAAGACGGCCATGAACGTGGCAGCGGCCCGCGCGGGGCTGAAGATGGGTGACCGGGTGTTGGTCAGCGGCTCCAAGGCGGGGCTGTTGAGATACGTCGGCGACACAGACTTTGCCAAAGGAGTGTGGGCCGGGGTGGAGCTGGACGAGGCCTTGGGGAAGAACGACGGGGCCGTGGCTGGAAAACGGTGAGTTAGTGTGTCTTCTTTTGTGTGTCTTTGGTGCTGCAGCCTTTGGGATTAGTGTGGAGATATATTGCTGAGACAGATTTTGCTAAAGAAGTGTGGGCCGGGATGGACCTGGACTAGGCTTTAGGGGGAAATTGGTGGGGCCGTGGCTGGAAAACGGTGAGTTCTTGTGTCCTTCTCCCCATGGAGATACCGGGGAGTCTTTTATAAAAGCAGTTCCCCCACCTTCTGGAAGTTCTGTTGTAACTTTTTATAATCTGTCACTCCCTTTGACTCTGCCTTTTCCATTTGCTTTGAGTCATCTACTATCTTTCTAACTTATTGGTCCATTCTCCTGCCTTAATAAAAAAAATCTTCCAAATAATTTTCTGCTTTGAGCTCCTCCGAAATCCAAATGTGTCGGCTGTATGCAGTGGGGAGACCAGTGAAAACTGAAAACTGGACCCATACATGATACATACCTTAACCATTATGGCCATATGGCCTGGGAATGCAGAAGAAGTTGTGTCCTTTATTGTACACTTTTGGTGCTGTAGCCTTAGGGATTAATGTTGAGATTTGTCAGCAAGACTGACTTTGTATTATTGTAGTTGTCAATAAACAATTCTTTGTGTATGGCAGACATGATGTGCATTGGTCTCCAAAGAAGTTGATAATTTCATCCCTGATTTGATGGGATTGAAGTGTCAGATGAGTGAATTAGGGTGAGTCTGAACATGGAGGGAGGGAGGGGGCCATCATGCTGTGTGTGCTCAAGGGGAATTATTGTAAGCCCTTCAGTTATTAGTAATATAATTATCAATATTATAATACGCGTGCCGATAAGAATTTTTAATCTCTATTTTCTCCTAAGTTGCGGCAATTTTTGCCTTCAACTGTGAAATATAGGGGCACGTGTAGGTGCTTAACAGTTCTTCCAAGTGAAATTCGCCCGTTTAAAGCCGGGATTTCACATAAATTTTGCTTAACGGAGGGAGTGATTTTAAAGAAAGACAGTTTCAAGGAATAGCCGTGACAGTGGAATAGCCGTGACGTCATATCCTTTACGCGAAACTTAGATTTTTTGTGCTTGAGGGAACAGCCGTGATCCCTGTATGACCTTTATGTCGGAGGCCCCCAACAACAATCACCAGGTAAAAACACTCAAACTGCCAAAATGTTTTCAAAAACAATAGTGGATTAATCCTTAATCGGGCCCCTTCGTACATACCGAGGGGGGGCAAACACGATGCTGCAATAGCCTGAGTAGCAGAATGTGTCGTCTGCTAAAAACGGTTCATTTTTAGACTGTGCGTGTGATAACAAAAAGCCCAGGCTAGGCCTAACTCACTGCACCTAGAAACTTCTATGGTTGCTTTGGTTAGAAGAAGGGAGAGGGGGAGGGGTGGCTAGGAAGGAGAAGAGGGAGGCGAGTAGGGCTTTTTTACAAATAGTTCCTCTACGTTCTGGAAGTTTTGGTGTTTGGTCTAACCATATTTGTTTTGAAAGGTGCATAACGGAGAACAACGCATCTGCGCTCATGAATTGACAGGAAACCGAGCAAGCAATGATTCAGTGTGTGCTGTCTACTACAGTGTGTGTGTGTGTGTGTGTGTGTGTGTGTTTTCACAACATTTAGGCACCTACTTTTCTCAAAGTGACAAAACCTAAGTCTGTTCTGTGCGAGGCTTGCAATTGCTTTCATGAAGCTGGGTCAGGTGTCCGACTTGACTGCTTTCCCTTCTTCCTCTTATAATAATTTTTTTACATCGACTGTCTAAGAAGCCTTGATAACTCAATAGGTAAAGCGGCGCGTCCGCAAATCAGTAGGTCGCGGCACGCACCTCTACACACGTCCGTGGTCGCGGGTTCGAGTCGGCCCCTCGCCACACCTTTTTTTTTTGGGGGGGGGCATCATCTTTTTTAAAGGAGAGGGGAGTGGGCGGAAGGGAGGGGGCACCACATATTTTTTGGGTCTCTTTTCTTCATTATTTACATCTAACCAGTTCTTCTTCTTTTTCTTCTTCGATCGCTCAGACAGGTTCCTATCAATTATGAACGCAGATGCTTCATGCTGCCGTGCGGAGCATGGGTTTATCTAGTGTATTATAAGTCCGCAGATATTTTGAATGCAAGCCCCTGTTTGGCCTCTTCGCCCTGGTACACAAGGTAACTTGCCTGAGGAGTTCTGCCATGACTTATAGCATATTGTGATGATGATGATGATGATGATGATGATGGTGATGACTGTTCTAATCCAACAGGTACTTTGAATGCAAGCCCCTGTTCGGCCTCTTTGCCCCGGTTCACAAGGTAACTCGCCTGAGGAATTCTGCCATGACTTATAGCATATTGTGATGATGATGATGATGATGATGATGGTGATGACTGATTCTAATCCAACAGGTACTTTGAATGCAAGCCCATGTTCGGCCTCTTTGCCCCGGTTCACAAGGTAACTCGCCTGGGAATTCTTCTGCCATGACTTATAGCATATTGTGATGGTGATGATGATGATGTAATGAAGTGATGACTTATAGATGATGATGATGATGATGATGGTGATGACTGTTCTAATCCAACAGGTACTTTGAATGCAAGCCCATGTTCGGCCTCTTTGCCCCGGTTCACAAGGTAACTCGCCTGGGAAGTTCTGCCATGACTCTCAGCACCCCGGGCCCTTCGGGTGGAGCTCTGCGGCGCTCCTCTCTGGGCGCTCCTCATGGCCTGCACTCGGCCAGGGGGCGCTGCGGGAGTCAGGAGTCGGTTAGCTCCCTTAGCTCGTCGGCCAGCAGCGTCAGTCGCTCGCGGGTAAGGCTGGGCGTCACCTCCCTAGCCAATCAGGTACCTCCAGCAACTACGCACAGTTATGATTGGATCGTGGCTTTTTGGCATTTTTTGTTGTTGCTCCCCAGTGAAGTTGTTTTTTGGTGTTCCTTTCTTGGTTGCTTTGCTTCTTTCCCTGCTCTGCTGCTTTGTGGCTGATGATTGGATGGAGAACTAAAGACGGCTTGTGCGTTTTAGTGGGTAATATGGAAAGTTGAACGGTTGAGAGGAAAAAGCGTTCAAACCATTTGTATTTTTTAACGAAAGTTGTTGGACTATCACCTCCTACCAGGTTTACAGATTGAAAATAATATGTATACTAGTTAAACAAAACTTGTCAAAACCTGTCAAAAGTGAAAGATTGAAGCAAAAGATGCACTATCTTCTACATACAGAAAGTTATTGTCGCAAAATCAAATTCGTTTGTTAACAAAATTATTAATGCCAATGCTTTCAACTGGGTCAAAACATTGGTTCATTCTGCCAACTCCCTTTCTTCATTTAAGTCTTCCCTCAAAACCACTCTCTTCAAATCGTAGCCTGCTGTTTTTTCTTTTGGAAAGTAATTTTTGTCCCTTCTGTGCGTGTGTGTTTGTGTGCAGTGTGTGTGTTGTTTGTGTGCAGTGTGTTGTTTGTGCGGGCGTGTGTTGTGTGGTGTGGTGTGGTGTGATGTGTGTGTGTGTGCGTGTGTGTGTGTGTGTGTGTTGTTTTGTGCGGTGTGTGTGTTGTGTGGTGTGGTGTGGTGTGATGTGTGTGTATGTGTGTGCTTTGTTTTGTGTGTGCGCGTTTTGTTTGTGTGCACGCGTGTATGTGTGTGTGTGTGTGTATGCGAAGCAATTTTTGACATTCTCATATTTTTTACTGCTTTTTTTTTTTTGCTTTTTTTTTTTTTGGGTGGGTGGGTGGGGGGTTATTCATTTATTTGTTTATTATTGTAAGCGCTTAGGGCTTGTTTAAGAATAGGCGCATATAAATGCTCATTATTATTATTATTATTATTTGACCTCTTCACTGCCCCGTCATGGATATTTCCGTCAACTTCCGGTGACCTATAAACTGCCCCGTCACAGAAATATTCGTCATAGGAACATTCTTAGTGTTTCCCTTTTTGTATCCATACGTTTTTCGCAGTATGTTTGAATGTGTGTGAGAGTGTTCTGAAATGATAGTGTATTCAATTCCCTTTCAGAAAAGTATAGGTTATATGTTCTTTTATTCAGCAATTTTCGCGATAGACTTTGCAACCTAAAACGGCTTGGCAAATAGTTTCCTCAGAAATGGAAACAGGCTTGGCAGCGAAGGGGTTAAGAATCTGTTTTATTGCAGTATGGTTAGGGCATGGGTATGGTTAGGGCATGGGTCAGGTTTGTGGTGAAGAATCCGTTTTATTGCAGTATGGTTAGGGCATGGGTCAGGTTTGTGGTGAAGAATCCGTTTTATTGCAGTATGGTTAGGGCATGGGTATGGTTTGTGGTGAAGAATCCGTTTTATTGCAGTATGGTTAGGGCATGGGTCAGGTTTGTGGTGAAGAATCCGTTTTATTGCAGTATGGTTAGGGCATGGGTCAGGTTTGTGGTGAAGAATCCGTTTTATTGCAGTATGGTTAGGGCATGGGTATGGTTTGTGGTGAAGAATCCGTTTTATTGCAGTATGGTTAGGGCATGGGTATGGGTAGGGCATGGGTCAGGTTTGTGGTGAAGAATCCGTTTTATTGCAGTATGGTTAGGGCATGGGTATGGTTAGGGCATGGGTCAGGTTTAGGGTGAAGAACAAAGCAGGTTTACAACTATCAATAACAAAGGGTTAAAAATAAAAAGAATGGGGGGGGGGGGGGGGATTTGAAGGGTTACTCAAAGTAAACCAACCTGTTCTGGTCTGACAGCTGACAGGAAGCCTGATGATTTAATATTCGTAGCAGGGGTCAGTTAAATACTGAAATAAATCAACCAGTTCTGGTCCGAAAGGAAGCCTGATTTAATATTCGTAGCAGGGGTCAGCTGCAGGTCAGTGTGACAAGTCTTTCACTTGGGTGTCTTTGTGTTTATGTTCGTCTTCTGCTCTTTAATGTTTTGTGAGTGCTCACATCCCCAAATTGTTGATGTTTTGTGAGTGAACCAAACACTTGTGGTTGCTGTGGGTCCTGGTGTTGGCTTGGTTTATTAATTAATTGATTTATTGTATTTTATAAACCATAAGGCACACTTCGTTATAAGGCGCACCCCCCAAATTGTTGATGTTTTGTGAGTGAACCAGACACGTGTGGTTGCTGTGGGTCCTGGTGTTGGCTTGGTTTATTAATTAATTGATTTATTGTATTTTATAAACCATAAGGCACACTTCGTTATAAGGCGCACCCCCCAAATTGTTGATGTTTTGTGAGCGAACCAGACACGTGTGGTTGCTGTGGGTCCTGGTGTTGGCTTGGTTTATTCATTCAGTTATTGTTGTGTTTTTCGAACTACGAGGCACACTTCATTGCAAGGCGCACCCCACACATTTTACACCAAATTCAGATTCCTTTTCCAGCTGGACTGTGTTTGTTTTAAACCAAGTGGGTTGTTGGGACATAATACCTACCTTGCCTCAAATTTATGCCAAATATTTTAGTTGCTTTTATACAAACTTGCATTCCTTAACTTGGGGTGCTGCATTAAGTGTCCTATTGAATGTCCAAATTCTGGACAATTGTCCTATTGATTGCCTTAAGCCCGGACAATTGTCCTATTGATTGCCTTAAGCCCCGACAATTGTCCTATTGATTGCCTTAAGCCCCGACAATTGTCCCATTGATTGCCTTAAGCCCAGACAATTGTCCTATTGATTGCCTTAAGCCCAGACAATTGTCCTATTGATTGCCTTAAGCCTGGACAATTGTCCTATTGATTGCCTTAAGCCCAGACAATTGTATTGATTGCCTTAAGCCCAGACAATTGTCCCATTGATTGCCTTAAGCCCAGACAATTGTCCTATTGATTGCCTTAAGCCCAGACAATTGTCCTATTGATTGCCTTAAGCCCAGACAATTGTCCCATTGATTGCCTTAAGCCCAGACAATTGTCCCATTGATTGCCTTAAGCCCAGACAATTGTCCCATTGATTGCCTTAAGCCCAGACAATTGTCCCATTGATTGCCTTAAGCCCAGACAATTGTCCTATTGATTGCCTTAAGCCCAGACAATTGTCCCATTGATTGCCTTAAGCCCAGACAATTGTCCTATTGATTGCCTTAAGCCCAGACAATTGTCCCATTGATTGCCTTAAGCCCAGACAATTGTCCCATTGATTGCCTTAAGCCCAGACAATTGTCCTATTGATTGCCTTAAGCCCAGACAATTGTCCCATTGATTGCCTTAAGCCCAGACAATTGTCCTATTGATTGCCTTAAGCCCAGACAATTGTCCCATTGATTGCCTTAAGCCCAGACAATTGTCCCATTGATTGCCTTAAGCCCGGACACAATGTCCTGTAGGGGGGGTCATGAAATGTGCATCACTGAGTATCCTTAGCCCTTCCAGCATCATGGGACAATACATTCACCCAGTGCACCACTTCCACTGTCCTGTAGGGGACAATACATTCACCCAGTGCACCACTCTACACACTGTCCTGTAGGGGTCAATGCATTCACCCAGTGCACCACTCTACACAATGTCCTGTAGGGGTCACCCAATACACTCTACACAATGTCCTGTAGGGGTGCACCACTCTACACACTGTCCTGTAGGGGTCAATACATTCACCCAGTGCACCACTCTACACACTGTCCTGTAGGGGTCAATACATTCACCCAGTGCACCACTCTACACACTGTCCTGTAGGGGTCAATACATTCACCCAGTGCACCACTCTACACACACTGTCCTGTAGGGGTCAATACATTCACCCAGTGCACCACTCTACACACTGTCCTGTAGGGGTCAATACATGTGCACCACTCTACACACTGTCCTGTAGGGGTCAATACATTCACCCAGTGCACCACTCTACACACTGTCCTGTAGGGGTCAATACATTCACCCAGTGCACCACTCTACACACTGTCCTGTAGGGGTCAATACATTCACCCAGTGCACCACTCTACACACTGTCCTGTAGGGGTCACATTCACCCAGTGCACCACTCTCACTGTCCCAATACAGTGCACCACTCTACACACTGTCCTGTAGGGGTCAATACATTCACCCAGTGCACCACTCTACACACTGTCAATACATTCACCCAGTGCACCACTCTACACACTGTCCTGTAGGGGTCAATACATTCACCCAGTGCACCACTCTACACACTGTCCTGTAGGGGTCAATGCACCACTCTACACACTGTCCCAATACATTCACCCAGTGCACCACTCTACACACTGTCCTGTAGGGGTCAATACATTCACCCAGTGCACCATCTCTACACACTGTCCTGTAGGGGTCAATACATTCACCCAGTGCACCACTCTACACACTGTCCTGTAGGGGTCAATACATTCACCCAGTGCACCACTCTACACACTGTCCTGTAGGGGTCAATACATTCACCCAGTGCACCACTCTACACACTGTCCTGTAGGGGTCAATACATTCACCCAGTGCACCACTCTACACACTGTCCTGTAGGGGTCAATACATTCACCCAGTGCACCACTCTACACACTGTCCTGTAGGGGTCAATACATTCACCCAGTGCACCACTCTACACACTGTCCTGTAGGGGTCAATACATTCACCCAGTGCACCACTCTACACACTGTCCTGTAGGGGTCAATACATTCACCCAGTGCACCACTCTACACACTGTCCTGTAGGGGTGCAATACATTCACCCAGTGCACCACTCTACACACTGTCCTGTAGGGGTCAATACATTCACCCAGTGCACCACTCTACACACTGTCCTGTAGGGGTCAATACATTCACCCAGTGCACCACTCTACACACTGTCCTGTAGGGGTCAATACATTCACCCAGTGCACCACTCTACACACTGTCCTGTAGGGGTCAATACATTCACCCAGTGCACCACTCTACACACTGTCCTGTAGGGGTCAATACATTCACCCAGTGCACCACTCTACACACTGTCCTGTAGAGGTCAATACATTCACCCAGTGCACCACTCTACACACTGTCCTGTAGAGGTCAATACATTCACCCAGTGCACCACTCTACACACTGTCCTGTAGGGGTCAATACATTCAATGCACCATTCACCCAGTGCACCACTCTACACACTGTCCTGTAGGGGTCAATACATTCACCCAGTGCACCACTCTACACACTGTCCTGTAGGGGTCAATACATTCACCCAGTGCACCACTCTACACACTGTCCTGTAGGGGTCAATACATTCACCCAGTGCACCACTCTACACACTGTCCTGTAGGGGTCAATACATTCACCCAGTGCACCACTCTACACACTGTCCTGTAGGGGTCAATACATTCACCCAGTGCACCACTCTACACACTGTCCTGTAGGGGTCAATACATTCACCCAGTGCACCACTCTACACATGTCCTGTAGGGGTCAATACATTCACCCAGTGCACCACTCTACACACTGTCCTGTAGGGGTCAATACATTCACCCAGTGCACCACTCTACACACTGTCCTGTAGGGGTCAATACATTCACCCAGTGCACCACTCTACACACTGTCCTGTAGGGGTCAATACATTCACCCAGTGCACCACTCTACACACTGTCCTGTAGGGGTCAATACATTCACCCAGTGCACCACTCTACACACTGTCCTGTAGGGGTCAATACATTCACCCAGTGCACCACTCTACACACTGTCCTGTAGGGGTCAATACATTCACCATGTGCACCACTCTACACACTGTCCTGTAGGGGTCAATACATTCACCCAGTGCACCACTCTACACACTGTCCTGTAGGGGTCAATACATTCACCCAGTGCACCACTCTACACACTGTCCTGTAGGGGTCAATACATGTGCACCACTCTACACACTGTCCTGTAGGGGTCAATTCACATTGCACCACTCTACACAGTGTCCTGTAGGGGTCAATACATTGTGCACCACTCACACACTGTCACCCAGTGCACCACTCTACACACTGTCCTGTAGGGGTCAATACATTCACCCAGTGCACCACTCTACACACTGTCCTGTAGGGGTCAATACATTCACCCAGTGCACCACTCTACACACTGTCCTGTAGGGGTCAATACATTCACCCAGTGCACCACTCTACACACTGTCCTGTAGGGGTCAATACATTCACCCAGTGCACCACTCTACACACTGTCCTGTAGGGGTCAATACATTCACCCAGTGCACCACTCTACACAATGTCCTGTAGGGGTCAATACATTCACCCAGTGCACCACTCTACACACTGTCCTGTAGGGGTCAATACATTCACCCAGTGCACCACTCTACACACTGTCCTGTAGGGGTCAATACATTCACCCAGTGCACCACTCTACACACTGTCCTGTAGGGGTCAATACATTCACCCAGTGCACCACTCTACACACTGTCCTGTAGGGGTCAATACATCACCCAGTCACCACTCTACACCCTGTCCTGTGTTTGTCTATTATTAGAGCATATGTCACCACTCTCTGTCAAAGCAACGCATGCCCATTCACAAACAATAGTTAACAGCAGTGCTGTTGGTTGAGATGCAAGGGACAACCAACATGTCAATACATTCACCCAATACTCTGGCACTGGAAGAGTTCCACAGAGTGCCCACTGGTTTGTGACCTAGTATGGTTCACTACACTAACTAGTGCACCACAGTAAATAGTGACATTGCAATACATTTACCCAGTGCTACACACTGTCCGCTTTGTTCCTGTCTGTCCTGTAGGGGTTATTTCTTGTGCACCACTCTACACACAGCTGTTAAGGTCAATACATTCAAGTGTCATTAACAGGAGGTGCATCATGAAGGGAACAGGCTGGTCCTGTAGGGGTGGATACATTGTTATTTTAATTTTAAACTGTAATAGAATCCTTTTTTATGGTTAAATGGTACACAACGTACTAAGCTATACATTTGCCCAGTGCACCACTCTACACCTGTCCTGTAGGGGCAATACATTCACCCAGTGCACCACTCTACAACTGTCCTGTAGGGGTCAAGCATTCACCCAGTGCACCACTCTACGTCGTCACCCAGTGCACCACTCTACACCTTGTAGGGGTCTCCATGTGCACCACTCTACACATGTCCTGTGGGTCAATACATGGCGTTGCGTTGCTCATTGTGCTACATTCAGACGTGTGTCACACTGTCCTGTAGTGGTCAATACATTCACCCAGTGCACCACTCTACACACTGTCCTGTATGGTCAATACATTCACCCAGTGCACCACTCTACACATGTCCTGTAGGGGTCAATTCTTCAGCACCACTCTACACACTGTCCTGTAGGGGTCAATACATTCACCCAGTGCACCACTCTACACACTGTCCTGTTGTCTCAATACATTCACCCAGTGCACCACTCTATCTCTCTCTGTGTTGCTCTTGTGCACCACTCTCACACTCTCCTGTGATACATTCACCCAGTGTATATCTCTCTCTCTGTGTTGCAATCATGTGCACCACTCTACACACTCTCCTGTAGGGGTCAATACATTCACCCAGTGCACCACTCTACACTGTCCTGTAGGGGTCAATACATTCACCCAGTGCACCACTCTACACACTGTCCTGTAGGGG